>JARHVA010002630.1:560000-1190000 GCA_037957365.1 Torreya grandis | reverse complement strand
TAAGAGTTGTTAGGTTGGCATTCCAACTGTGAGGAACTTTCAAAACATCAAATGGCTAATTCATGGACCTAATCCCTAAAAATGCAAAATAAAAGCCTAAAGGCATTTTGGTAGAGTCATATGGTATGTTTGTCAATTGTTTTGATACATTTTAATGTGATTATATTATATCACCTAAATGGGACAAAATACATGCAAATTTTGGAAGACAAATGACTAAGGGAGGAGGTTTTTTAGATCATCCAAAATTACATTTTTATAAATTGTTTCCAAGCAGTAATATCTATAAGATTTCAATCATTAAGTGATCTTGCACCCCAAAAGGAAAATAGCAGTCATGTATCTAGGATATAATTATCCTAATGAGGTATTAAGTATACTAATTATTCAAATGTCATTAATTAAGGTTGAGAGGCATTTCTTGTCATCATAAGCACCTATTAGTATCTTAAACCTTGAAACATACACCTACAACTAACTAATGTGGCAGTGACCTTGATCAAGGAGGTTGAAAGGTATGAACATGAGTGATAAGGTACATATATGTATTTATGTGGTCATAAAAACTATTTATAATATATTCAAATGTTATATCTATATTTCAAATGTGCATAAACATCTATAGGGGTTATTATTGAGGAAGAAATATAGACTATACAGTCAGCTACCTCTGACTGGTCTTGAGAACAATTCAACTCCAAAAAATGAGATAAAAAAAGTATAAATGAAATGTATCTTGGAAGGATTAATTAATTATTATAAATGGTTATATAATCCTAATCCATGCATTCACACATACAATTTTAGTACATTGGAGTATCATATAGTCCACTTAGGAGAGGCCTGCACACAGTTCTCTCTCCATACAGGTCTATCTTGGTTTTCAAAGATTTTTAAAGGTTAAATGGTTTTTAAAATGGTTTAAAATTTGTAAATAGGGTCTTTAAATCCTATATAATCCTCTCCAACATTCACCATTATCTAATAAAATAGGTTAGTGCCCTCTGTTTTATCTCAGATAGATGGCACTCCATTTTTAAGCAAAACCCTATATTTATGAGAAAGGGTGATGAATGATAGAATAGGAGTTATATGGATATGTAAAGGAAGTGTGTAATTTGGATAAAATCCAAACAAACTTGTGTAAACCTTATAAAAATTATGAAACCCAATAGGATGTTTTAAGCCCTCAATTATACAAGCAAGCCTATCAAACATTGTTTAAGACTAAGGCCAAATGGGAAGCCACTTACATTTTAAGCCTTGGATATGAATTATAATACATTTGGGAATTATTTTGGGATCATAAAATATGTTTTAAATATTTTTTAGTGTATGAGAAACCACAAGGAAGCCATTTTTGGGCTCAAGGACAACATTAGGCCTATGGAAAGCAAAAGAAGGGTTTGAATAAGCAACTTGAGATGCTCACATCTCCCTTGAGGTTGTGCATGGGAATATAAGAATTTTGGAGGTGTTGAAAAGGTTCTTTAACCTTTTACTTTTTTTAATTTTTTGGCAGTTATAATGTTAGGGTTTTATGAACAAAGCCTAAGAGCCTAAAACACTCAAAATGCTTTATAAACCCTTGGAAGGACCCGATTGGGAAGATGAAGTTGGAGGGATATACAAATGGGATGAAATGGCCATAAAAGTGTTTTAAAATTTTATATAACTCTCTCAAGTTCCTCTCCATCAAGATGAGTTGTATAGAACCTATATGAGTAGGGTATAAAACTACTTCTTTTGACTTTGTTGTGCATTATATAGGTTATAGGAGGTTCCAAGACATGAAAATAAATTTAGGAAAAATATTAGGACTTAAGATAACTCCCAATGTACATTTCATGCCTTGGAAAAACTCTTAAGTTTTTTTCCAACCACTTCATTGTAGCAAGTCAAAACTGGCATAGTGAGCATGATGGTCAGAAGTGTGAAAACTTCAAGTGGATGGATTTTTAAGGTGTGCCTCAGCATTGTAAGAAAATGGAATTTTTTTAAAAGTGTAATTAACTCCCTCAAATTTATTTTCATGGTAAAATCTATCCAATTTTGAGTCCAAGCATAAGAGTTGTGGGAAAGAGAAGTTTCTTTGACTATAGATGGTGATGGCTCACTTCTAGATGAATCCAAATGACTAAGAATATAACCAATGCATGGAGATGCATGTCTAAAATAATTTCCTCTCATTTCAATAATAAAACCTATCCTTATTCATTTTTAGGATGTTCAAATAGGGGTAAATCATGAAGGTAGTTTTCTAAGCTAGAATGAGAACTTCTACACCACATTTCAAGAGTTTCATGACTTGGGTTAACACTTGCACTTCCTAAAATTGCATGGTTCATTTAAAATATTATTCTCATTTATATGTAACTCATTTTATTATCTTTACAAGTGTCCTTGTGACCTTTGGACTTATTTATTTTCCTCTCTCTCTCAAGCTCTATAAGAACTAGCCATTTTGGCCTTTGTAACTTATGCTCTTCCTGAGTATGGTAAAGACCTGCTCATTTGCATACCATGGATAAATAAAGACTACTAATTTTTATCTATTTTATTACTATTCATAGTTTATTTTACTTGGATGATTGATCTTGATTATGTGATGACTCTTGTTTTCTTAGCATGTTGTCTCATTCTCTCACCTATTTATAGTTGGAAAGCTTCTTATTACAGATCATGTGAAGTGTTATAAGAAGTGTCAAGGTTGAGTGATTATTCATATTCAATAGTTTCATTCTAGACCTCTTTTCGAATCCTCCTATCCTAAGCATTCATCTGTAACCTCATAATGAAACATTGATGTGAGAAGATGTAGATTTTATAAGTGTATGTTTGGTCAGTCCTTGGTTCTCATGTGTAACATGTAGCTGGTTGGTAGTCATCAACTAGTTTGTCTTATCACCTCCTTTAAGATAGTTTTATTTCAATTTTATCCCTCCCTTTTTCCTCACAATTTTAGTTGTAGTAGTGTTCTACAAGTGGTACATCAAGGGAGCTATCCCCATCTATAGATTCACCTCATTCTTAGGTTCACCCATAGCCTAGAGGTGTTTACATTGTTCCACTTGGCTGAGGAGAAATGAGACATCTCTTTAAAGGGTTAAAATATAAGTGATAATAGTTTTTGGCATGCCTAGTCGGATTCTTAGTCTAATAAGTTTAAATATTTTTAGTGTTGTCTTTCAACACATCAACCTTTAGAGGCATCTATCTAGGCATCAATGGTGACTCCAAAGTTACATCAATTGGTCAAGTAGCCCAGGTATTATTTTTGAATATTATTTATAATCATTCCTTGTGTTATTATTTCCTAATGAAGTTACATTTCTAACTTTTGTGTTGAGTATTATTTTACACAAGTTGGTGAGGTTTATCAAGCTCATGGTATTCCCTATCAGCGAATTCATTATACTAAACAACTCCAATATGATATTTACCAGTTATAATATGATCATCCTTGTCATGAGTTTTATTATCACTATAACTAGCCTTCTTAATATCTTTCTTCTCCTAGTCAACCTAGTCACTTCTCTAATCAGTCCATTTCTATTTTCAATAAAACTTTCTTGGGATATGAGAGGTACATGATAGATATTGACACATAAAGGGGAAATGGTCTAAATATTCCTAGTCATCTTATCCATAAGGTGAGAGATTCATTATATTTGGTTAAAAGAGATTGAACACCTAATGAGTGAGCCAATTGGCAAAGGCTCACAAGTGAGATGTTAGATGTGAGTGGACTAGTTTCATCCTTGGAAGATAGGCTAAAAATTTATGAGAAGCAGCCTAACCAAACCTGTCATATTTCATATGCACTTCCCCAAGATTTATAATAGTCCTACTTGACCCATATTCATGATCCCAATCAAGCTTATCAAAGCCATCTTTTTCCCAATCAGATAAAAGAGAGAGTGGGGAAGACAAACCTTATTTTTGAAGAAAATCTTGATTAGAATATTGAGTTGGCCAATATGCAGGCGCAATAGTCCATATCATCAGTAAAATAATTGTAATTCAAGCCCTCATTTCCCTCTCCAATTACTTCCCCACCTCAAGAAGTGACCTCTAGATATGAGACTCCCAGTTGGAGATAAGGTGGAGAGTCCAACCCTAAAGAAATCACAAGTTTCTTGAACACTTCATCTAACCCTCAAAGTGCATCACTACCTTAAGAAGAGACTCCTTATCCTAACATCCTAATTTTTAATAATATAGTGGATTCATGGGGAAATAAAGAGGATAAAGGCCTTGATAAAGAGTGTGAAGTTGAGAATGAAATTTATCATATCCAATCCCCTCCCAACCTTCCTCAAGAGAATACATGTCTTCCATGTCATCCCTCTTATACTCCTTATCCTCATGATGATTCCTATCAAATTTAATAAATAATTTTCTAAGAGAACTTAGCCAAGAAAATTGAAGAGTTAGAGTTAAGGATGAAATTGCTAAGTCAATTTGTGATGGAAGTTTTAGACCCAAAAGAAGATCTATGCCTAAACACACCCCATCTAACCTCCCTCAAGAAAATTTTAAATAAAAATAATATGTGAATTAGGTGATTTTAAAATTTAAGGAATAAATCCAAGCTATTTTATCCCAAAGCCTTCCTACCCTTCCTCAAAAACTCCCAAAAGAATCTCCTACAATGCATTCTCAATCTAATTTTGAGTCCTATGTTCCATCTCCACCAACTAGTTCATATTTTCCTCACACCATCACCCTTTTAATTGATGGACCTATGGTATGGGAACCTAAATAGGAATATTTTTTTTATGAAAATGTATAACTATTTCTTGAATAAAGTGTA
The DNA here is from genome assembly GCA_037957365.1 of Torreya grandis. Taxonomy (NCBI): domain Eukaryota; kingdom Viridiplantae; phylum Streptophyta; class Pinopsida; order Cupressales; family Taxaceae; genus Torreya; species Torreya grandis. The sequence goes on along the minus strand of JARHVA010002630.1, from coordinate 1,185,184 downwards.
TCTCTTTGGCAGCCTCATTGGGTTAGGTAACCTAATTTCAAGATGCCTAGTCTTGGAATCACTAAGAAGGATAAGGAGATTGAAGATCTTGCATCCCTTGAGAATAAATATCAGATTATGGTAGACTATATATAATTTTAGATCCCTCAAGAGGTCCTAATTGTTGAAGAAGAGGTGAGTCCTTGTGTTGAGTCTTTTTATTTGGTTGATAATGAAGAATGCCTTCTTTGTGTCAAAGAAGAAATCTTGGATGAAGTCCTTTTAGATTATAAAGAAGAGGATGAAGGAGCTTATCTTGTTTTTCCCCTTCATGGTGCTGATAAAAAATAATATGAGGACTTTTGGTAGCAATTTTAAAACATTTGCAATGAATTTAGTCTCTCAAGGGGTATACAAATGCCTTAGAGCTGATTACAAGTGATGGTAAGCAAGATGACATTTTTCAAAATGCCATATAAGATCCAAAGAAAATTTCACCTCAGCCTTTGGAGGTAAAAACAAGATTCTATTAGTTTCAATCTTCCAATGAATAAGAAACCATTCCTCTTGAAACCATGCCTGTAAAGAAAATGCAAGTTGATCATGAGATGAAGAGTGGGCAGAAATATGAGGTATGTGTACAAGGACAAAAGGAATAATTTTACATCAGAGACATATTTGAAGATGGTCTATTTAAAAGAATATAAATTTAAGTGTTAATAAGTTGGTCTGATTTATCAAGTGTTAAATCCAAAGAGAAACATGCTTGGTGCCATGATTCATCTCATGAAGAAGGAGATGCAAGAAACTTTCCTTTTGATCTTGTAAAGGGAGGTATGCTTAATTTTTAGTTGTTTATATTTGTTTTATTCATGTTATCCCTAAGTGTTGTGAGTACATGTGTGTGTGTGTGTCTTTTTAGCTTGTCTTATTTTTATGTGTGTGCTTTATTTCATGTGGTTGAGGTAGTCATTTGGTCTTGTCTTGATCTAGTTGGTTGTCAAGTGATAAAAGTCCTATTGTTATGTTTTAGACTTCACATGACTCCTTAAGCCCAATGGACTAATAAGGCTACTATTCTAGTTAGTATAACAAGCATATTACCCCTATGAGTCACCAATTTGTTGATCAAATATGACCCTGTAGGTCAAATTGGGAGCCCTATAGATAAAAACATGATTTTTAGGTCTTTTATGGGTATTATATATGTATTAAGGTGTATTATATGTAGTTTAGTGTGATTTTATGTTATATTAGCCTTGGTTATTAGTCATTTTAGTTATTATATCATTTTGAGTCATTTTGGGGGGTAAATAAAGCATTAAGAGCATTTTATGAGCTCCTTGGGAAATGTGAAGGTTCAAAAAGATGATGTCACATACCATGTCTTAATAATTTTTACTAACTAAAAGTGGTAGGTTCTTTAGAATAAATCAAAGTTTTATTGGAAAAGGGAAGACTTTCCCACTTGTACAACCCATAAGGGAGTGTGACACATGGGATAAGGTCATGAAATGAATCTTAAACTTTGTAATATCCATTTATAAACTTGAATTACTTTTAAGTGTAAAAATTGAGATAAAACCATTATGCTCCTTCTTCACCCTTCTAGACACATAGAACCAATCAACAAGTTTATACTTGGTATGGACAATTGGAGAACTTCTAGGTCAAACTCATTTTTGAGTTGAAATTACACTCAGATAGATTCATTTCCATAACAATATTTAAAATAATATTTTCATGTGCTTTATTAACCATCCTCATGAAGTTGACTATGTTTTTCTACTTGCTAATCTAAACACCTTGTACGTTTTGCTCTTGTTTGGATGATTCCATATAATCTAGTTTCTGAGTTTGATTTCATAGGATGTTGAATCCTTCTTCTAATTTTTTCATTTCTCAATTTCATGTTCCAATTTTTTTTGATGTTCAAATCATCTTAGGTTTGTAGACTGGTAATTTTTGGGAGGACAGGGCTATTTTCACCATTTCTAGATCTTCATGCTTTAACAATGACTTCAGAGGGTTGTGATAGGTACTTTTACATGTTTTAAATGTTATCTTGATTCCATCTACCTTATAAAGTTAATTATTTAATAAATCTCCATGGAATTGTAGTCATATGCAACATATATAGTCTGGTAGCTAAGGAGTTATGTCTGCAGGTGCTATGGAGGAAGAGTGCCACATTGAAATGAAGATGTCTTGATTTGATCAAAGTCTTAATAGGTTTTAAGGTATATTTTTAAAAATTTGAGGTATATAAAATGATTTTTAAATTTTCATACACCTTGTGTATGATTCATAATTCTATTTACTGCCTGTAAGCAACTTAATATGTAGCTATCGGTGCCTTCTTAAAAACCAATTATGTTAAAAAGAAGTGTCTAAGTTGGGTAAAGTTTTTGATAGACAAAAATACTTATTTTTAACTTTTGGAAAATCTCAAAACTCATTTTAACCTCACAAATCATATCCACTACCTAAACTCATACTTACTACCTGCATATATGAAAATGCTCATCTGCAGGTGTCCTCATAGGACTCATCATGTTGAGAAAGAGTTTTGAGCTGAGCTAGGTTCTTGAACATGAGCATATTATATTTTTTTAAGTTTTAATTTGATCTAAATCTCATTAAATTCCAAACACAATGCATACTACCCAAGTTTGTACCCACTGCCTATATATGGAAACATCTACCTATAGGTGTCATTAGTAGAGCATGAAATTACTTGTATGGAGGGGTTGAATCATGAGATTAAACCATAATTTAAGTCCTAATATGTTGAAGTTATTTCATCAAACCAATGAGATTTTCTAATTTGGAATTCCAACTATGAGGAACCTTCAAAAGGTCAAATGACTAATTTAGGGACTTAATCCCTAAAAATGCAAAATAAAGGCCTAAGGCCATTTTGGTAGAGTCATATGGCAGGGTTGTCAATGGTTTTTATGCATCCTAAAGTGATTATATTGTATCCCATACATGTGAAAAAATCCATGTAAATTTTGGAGGAAAATTGACTAAGGGAGGAGGGTTTTTAGATGGTCCAAAATTACATCTTCATAAATTATTTCTAGGCAGTGACATCTATAGGATTTCAATCCTTAAGTGATCTTGCACCCCAAAAGGACAATATGAGGCGTGTATATAATTTAGAGTGAACCTAATGAGGTAATAAGTGTATTAATTCTTCAAATTTAATTAATTAACTTTGAGAGGCATGTTTTTTTATCATAATTACCTATATGTATCTTAAACCTTGAAACATACACCTACAATTGACCGATGTGATAGTGAACCTGATCAAGGTGGTTGAAAGGTATGGACATGAGTGATAAGGTATATATATGGATTGGTGTGGTAATAAAAAATATTGAGAATATCCTAAAATGTTATACCTATATTATAAATGTGCATAAACATATATAGGGATTACTATTAAGGAAGAAACAAAGACTACACAGTCAGATACCTCTAACTGGTCTTGAGAACAATTCAACTCCAAAACATGAGATAAAATAAAGTATATATGAAACGGATATTAGAGGGATTCAATAAGGATTATACATGGTTATAAAAACCTAATACATGCATTCACACATATAGGTGTAGTATATTAGAGCATCATATAGTCTACTTGGGAGAGGCTTGCACAGAGTTCTCTCTCCATACAAGTCTATCTTAGTTTTCAAAGATTATGGAAGGTAAAATGGTTTGACATAGGGATTAAAAGTTTTATATATGGTATTTACAACCTCTATAATCCTCTCCAACATTCAATATTGTCTAATAAAATAGGGGAGTTCCCTCTATTTTATTTCAGACAAAGGGCACTCCTTTTATGAACAAAACCTTATATTTCTAAGAAAGGGTGATGAATGATAGACCAAGATTTATATGTATATGGAAAGGAAGTATTTAAAGTTTTATAACATCCAAAATGATGTGAGTGACCATTTTTAAAAGGATGAAACCCAATAGGATGTTATAAATCCTCAATTATGCAAGCAGGCCTATCAAACATTATTTAACCCTATGGCCAAATGGGATGTCACTTAAATTTCTAGCCTTGGATATGCATTATAATACATTTGGGCTTGATTGTGAAATCATAAAAAATGTTTTAAATATTTTTGAGTTCATGAGAAATTAGAAGGAATCCATTTTTGGACTCAAAGACAACATTAGGCCTATGCAAAGCAACAAAAGGGTTCAAGTAAGCAACTTGAGATGCTCACATCTCCCTTGAGGCTATGCATGGTAATATAGGAAGTTTAGAGGTGTTGAAAAGGGTATTTAAACTTGTATTTTTGTAATTTTTTGGAATTTCTAATGTCAAGGTTTTATGAACAAAGCCTAAGAGCCTAAAACATTCAAAACCCTTAGAAGGACCCGATTGGGAAGATGAAGCTAGAGGGATATCCAAATGGGATGAAATATCCATGAAAGTGTTTGAAACTTGTATATAAATCTCAAAATATCCCTCCATCAATATGATTTATATGAAACATGTACGAATAGGGTAAAAAATTACTTTTTTTTACTATTTTGTGTATTATGCAAGTTTTAGGAGGTTTTAAGAGATGAAACCAACTTTAGGAGAAATATTAGGACTTAATATATATCCCAATGTATATTTAATGCCTTGGAAAAAATCATAAGTGTGGATTCTATCTACTTCATCTTTGCCTATCAAAATTCACATAATGAACATGATGGTGAGAAGTGTGAAAACTTCAAATGGATGGCTTTTTAAGGTGTGTCTAAGAATTATAAGGCCATGGATATTATTTATAAGTGTCATTAACTCCATACCATGTATTTTCATGGGGAAATGAATCCAATTTTGAGGCTAAGTGTAAGAGGTGTGAGAAAGAGGAGTTTATTTGATTGTAGATGGTTATGGCTCGCTTCCAAATGATTATAGATAACTAGGACTACAACCAATGCATGAAGAGGAATGTATAAAATCATTAAATCTAATTAAAATCATCATACATGTGCCTGGTTAGTTTTGGTCTATTCAAATAGGGCTAAATCATGAAGTTAGTTCTCTAAGCTAGAATGAGATATTTTATGCCACATTTCAAGAGTTTCATAACTTGGGGTGACACTTGTGCTTCTTGACCTTGCATGGTTAATTTCACATATTCTTCACATGCATATTTAACTCCTTTTATCAGCTTGATAAGTGTCCTTATGACCTTTAGACTTCTCTTATCTCTCTCATGTTCTATAATAACTAGCCATTTTAGCCTTTATAACTTATGCTCTACTTGAGTATGGTGAAGCCCTACTCATTTGAATACTATGGATAAATAAATACTATTGATTTTTACCTCTTCCATGACACTTCATAGTTTGTTTTACTTGGCTGATTGATCTTGCTTATGTGATGACTCTTGTCTCCTTAGCATGTTTTCTCATTCTCTCACCTATTTATAATTGGAAATATTCTTCTTGCAGGTCATGTGAAGTTTTCTAATAAGTTTCAAGGTTGAGTAAGTTAGCTTATTCAATAGTGTCATTCTATATCTCTTGTCTAGTCTTCTTAGCCTAAGCATTCATTCATAACCTCATAATGAAACATTGATGTGAGAAGATGCAGATTGTAGAAGTGTATGTTTGGTTAGTCCCTTGTTCTCATGTGTAATATGTAGCTAGTTAGTAGTCATCAAATATTTTTTTGTATTACCTCCTCTAGGATAGTTTTCTTTAAATTTTATCCTTCCCTTTTCTCTCACAAGTTTAGGTGTATTAGTGTTCTACAAGTGGTATATTAAGGGAGATAACCCTATCTAGAGATTCACCTCATTCTTAGGCTCACCCATAACCTAGAGGTGTTTTCATTGTGTTACTTAGGTGAGGAGAGCTGAGAAATCTCTTCAGAGTGTGAAAATCCAAGTGATAATAGATATTACAAAACTTTTCAATATGATCAAATCCTTGACACTTGTAGCAAAAGATGTCATTGTTTCCTTGTGAACCTATTGACTATCTTGAGTGATGATGTTCTTCATGCTTCCCATTGTCTTGCTCATAATTCCATGAAAATTATTTACTTGAGGATATTTTAAAATATTTTGAACTATGACCAAAATAATGCAGGATTAATAATGACCATTGAAATTTACATACCTCATAGCATTTGGTTGTCTGATCTGATTTGTCTTTATTTTGTCAACACCTTCATTCTTTGATTGATGATTTATGTTTAAAGTTTTATCAGCCTCTATTTTTTCTTGAGTTACATTAATTTTTTATTATTTGTATCCAAGTCTAAATCTATCACTAGCATGCTTTTGACTACTCAAAATATTGTCAAGATCATTTGAGCTCTTTTCAAACTTCATAAATGACTTCACCTTACAAGATATTTTGTCTAAATTAGCTTTTAATGACTCAATTTCAATCACATACCTTAATATCTCATCTTATTTGGTTTTTAAGCTTGTATACATAGTTTATAATTGAATGTTGAGATGCTTGACAATATATTTATGTTCCCTGGTGTCATCATTCATTCTTGCTTCAAACACACTAAAATATTCTTCATAGTCCTTATTTTGTGAAATCATCTATTTGTTCCTTTTCTTCTCAATCTTTAGATATTAAAGAGTATTAATCAATTCATCCTTATTATCTGAATCATTTACTGTATCTTTTTTAATAACTTGATTTAATTCCATCTACAAAGACTCTATCTCGGATTGATACATGATACACTCTTCATCCTTACTCTTTACTTCTTCATTAAGATTACAAACCCGAGTTTCAAGATTTTATGTGATCTCATCATGATCCTTGACTTCATTACTCAACTTTACTTCAAAAAATTTCAATTTGATCCTCATATGATTTGATCAAGGAATCTTGTTTTCTATTTTGTCTTTTTAGTAACTTCATTTCTTCCACAATATCTAGATATTTACCTTCAAGAGTGACTTTATCATCTTATTCCTTTGAACTATCTCCACAAAATTTCTTAAATAATATTCACATTCATCATTATTAAGATCCATTAACAATGTCTCCATGTCCTCATTATGAAATGAATAATCACTGTCAGGTGTCTTTACTTCTTCTTTTGTAGATGGGTTACTATCTGCTTCATGGTAAAGACTCTTACTACCTTTGTATGATTTCTTCTTTCCATTTTTCTTATTTAATAACTTTATATACTTTTTAGGACCTTTATATTTCTTGTGTTCATCATCATGATATTCCTTATGAGATTATTTGTTTTCATACTTGTCTTTACCTAGACATCTAGCTATAAAATGACTAACTTTAACACATAAAAAAAAAATTGAAAGGAAGTTTTCCTTCATACTTACCTAATCCTATATTAAAATTTCTTGAAATCATGGATTCAAGTTGATCTTCATTAATATAAAAATATTCAAGACTTAAATAGTTATTTTTGGCTTTTTTTTCCTTGATCACTTTGAAGGTTGTTTCCTTCTTAGGAGGTCTATCTTCATCAACTCTCATTTCATAGACAATAAGGATGCTATGAAATTCATCCATATTTAACTGAGTGAGATCATGATTTTATTATAAAATAGATACTTTTGAATCAAACTTGAGTGTAAGAGTCCTTAATAGCTTCTATACTATATTAGCTTCTTCAATCTCCTCTCCAAGACCTCTGATCATAATTACTACCTCATCAACCCTAAGAAGATAAGATGCCACAATATCTTCTTCCTTTATTTTGAGACCTTAAAATTTCCTTCAGTAGGTTTGCAACATAACCATTTTTACCTTAGATAATCCTTAATAGATAGTCTATAATTTGACCCAAATTTCCTTGGTAGACTTGTAATAGATCACTTTGCTAAACTCAGCCTCAGATAGACCACAAATGATATCATTCATAACTTTTGAATTATTCTCACTCAACTTATTATCAACAACACTAGTTGGAGGATTAGTTGGTATAGTATAACCATCAATGATATATGTCCAAATATCAAACCCAAGATACATGATGTATGTCCTCATTCTTGTACTCCAAAAAGTATAATTTGACACATTGAATAATGGTGCTTATTTTGTAGAGAAACCCTGCATTTGTTGACTTGCCATATTTCACCTTGGATACCTTCAAGTGGTTAAACTTTCAATGAAGGTCATACTCTAATACTAATTTTTATAATTACAATCACTAAGAGGGTGGGGGTGAATTATTGATGCTAGTGTTTCTCTACATTTTCGCTAATTACATTCAGAGGAAAGAAGAAACTAAAGTTAAAGGTCTTGGGTTTGACGTTACCCGAATTAAGTTGCGCACCATATCCAAGCATTGTGAGAGCTCTTCTTTGGCTGTGGAGGAAACACCTATAGATAAGAATAAGACTTAAACATAGAAAATGTTAGAAGATGATATGGTGGACTGCCAAGCTACATGCTCATTCTCAGAAGTGTAAAGCTCTGTAAGGGATGATAGTCCACTATTTAAGACAGAGATTTATATAAAATAAAATGATAAAAGACTTACAAAAATGAAAAGGCAAGATGTTGTGTACCTATTCCTTGTAATTTGTGAGTCTCAACAGGCTGGTCAGAGGTTATGTTTGGTCTTTAGGTTGTTTAGATTGGTTTTCTAGTTTTCACAGTCATCGACGTCGGTTATGCTACCGATGTTGGTAGGTAAATAGTGCTGATGTATACTGCTGATGTTAGTAGGGGAAATAGGTCTTTGGACAGGTGTCAATTTATTTCTGTGATGGATAGAGGACTCTGGGAGTTGGGAGGTTTGTGTAGAGTTACAAGAAGGAGAATAGGGTCTGAGGAAGGGAAAAAGGTAGAGGGTAGGTGTGAGAATAGGGTAAGAGTCAGAGGAAGGCTTTTTAGCCCTTCCATAGAGGAAGTTGGGTTTCTTTTACAGTATTCAGAAATAGTAAATAAAAACTAATTACCAAGTTATTCTAGAACTTTGAAATAGAGACCAAAAGAATACTTAGCTTTTTGGTGAAGACCCAAGGGTGTCACAATGCTTATTCCTATTGTGGCTGATGTCAAAGACCTCATACAATGTTTTCAATCTAATGTCTGGAGTGACTTCTATAGAGTTTCTGTAGCCTAGAGAGCGATAGTCAAATTTTGATGCTTAGTCTCAGAGCGTGCGCATCGATATGCAAACAAGCTGGGGGGAACTCAAGGTTAGAGTCTAGTTTATGTAACCAACATCAGTGATCCCACCGGCACCAGCCGACAGTTGACCGATATCGGCAGCTAGAGAATGGGTAAAAGGGCTATGTGTAGCTCTTTGCCCATTTCTCCATCTACCAAGTGCATTTTCCATTGGAGAATGGTCAAAAGAAGGGTTTATTAGGCATGAGAGTTAGTTAGAGAGTTGGAATAAGTCTTAGGTAGTTATGATTTGGAGGACTTAGTCTTATGATGACTCACAGGGTAAGAAATGGTCTTAGGGTGAGGTGTCTAGGCAAGGTGTCTAGGCGAGGTGTCCAAGGTGAGGTGTCTAAGTGAGGTCATTAATTTAAAATGATTAGTTTATTTTAAATTAATAAGATGTGTAAGTGTTTAGAAGGGGACCAAGGGGGGGTTGACACAATATTGGTGTCTACATTTGCCCCTTTTTATCTTGTGGTTTGTCTTAACGAACTGCAAGACAAAAATAGGTGTATGTTGCCCCAGATATGGGATGAGGTATTCCCTCTCAAAGTGGGAATTGAGATAAGGGAACCCGAAATTGGGTGCCGATTTGATAGGCAGTGGATGGTTATGGTGAAGTTGGAGTGTGAATGCTATAATAGTTGAGATTACACGTATACCACCTCACATGATAGGCAGGTCAAATTGTCATAGGCAAGGTTGAGGAGCACTAAAATTGAAGTAATCGGTCCCTAGCTTTTTGGTCATAGCTGATTGGGTTAGATTGATCAAAGTTGTAGCTCCAATGGTCATCATGTTTCAAGTATCCCAAGCTAGAAAATGCTCCTGGAAAACACAAAAATGTCATAAATATTGGGGATCAACTTAGTCGTGATCCAACAATACGTGTGAGGGGTGCATATAATTTGCTAACTAGTCATAAGGTAGCATATGCAATTAAAACAACTAAGGCAAAGTTGTCTCAAAAATGGTTGTGGTCAGAGGAGATAGTCACGATCTCTAAGGCCGTTTGTCAAGTTGAGCTGAGATATAAGTGATCTCAAGTGTAGTTTGTTGCGGTTAGGGAGATATATGTGATCTCCATTGTGCCCCATGAGGAGTCTATGGTGACTTCTACAGTGTCAGGGCTAGTTGTTTGGTCATGATTTTGGGCTGGTTTAGATAGTTGGTCCATTAGGTAAATGAACCAATGAATGGCTGAGCTAACCTCAGAAGACCCCATGTCAACTGAGTGTTGCCTACATAGCCCCTATTTTAAGGGCCTCAAGCCAATGTAGTTCTCCCCAAAAGGGAACAAGAGGGTAGGTTATGGATTGGGTTTGACTAGGTTAAGTCATGGTTAAAGGTTAAATGGTTGGTCCATTAGGTAGATGAACAAATGAATGGTTGAGCTAACCTCAGAAGACCCCATGTCAACTGAGTGCTACCTACATAGCCCCTATTTTAAGGGCCTCAGGCCAATGTAATTCTCCCCAAAAAGGGAAAATGGAGTCAAAGAGGTTGTTGATTGGTTTGGTTATGTTTGAAATGATGAGTATATGATGATTTTATAGCCTTTTCCATATTGTGTGATGGTGTATGCTGTAACATAGGTTATATGGTTTTTCATCCTTAGTAATTTTCCATATTGGTGATGGTGTATGCTAAAAATGAAATGAGTTTATTTATGCTTCAGCAAATTCCCATATTGGTGATGGTATATGCTTAACATAAATTGTGTTTAGTTGATAGTTTCTATGTGTATTGTTTTCCATAGAAACTAGTGTGAATGGGCTATGATAATTTATATAACATAAATTGATATTTGCATTTAAATAAATCATGATGTTAAATGTTGGTGGTTTAAAAATGTGTGGGTTGTCATGTTATTTTTTGGCATGTGATGAGTTTGTGTAAGAAGTGAAAGGTGCGTTGCTCTTTCATTGACAAGGACCATAATGATAGCATAGATAGGGTTTTTGTAAACAAAAGTCTCATTCATGCATTACATCATTGACCGTTGGTTTGTGTTAGAGAAGTACTCGAATCACTTGACGTTAAGTGAGCTCAAAGTCCCTTGAGTATGTTGGGGTAATATGTTTGATTATGTGATATGTCAGGATAACGTAACCCTTTTTAGCAGGGATAACTTTTCCCCTTTTATAGGTGACCCTGAGAACAATTATATGCAAGTCCATGACTTAATAGTTTGTCAATCAGGTTTTTTTTTGGTAGACTGATCAATGCGGGAAGTCTACTTGGGATGTTGTTTCATTTTGTGGTCATGTGACGCTGATCGATGCAGGAAGCTTCTGAGAGGGTGTTATTTATGTAGCAAAATTTGGGCATAGCCATCCTTCGAGGGAGTGGCCTATGTTTTGCTTTGTATGTTTTAGATGTCTTGGAATAGTTGTCCTTTAAGGGAGCAATCTATTAATTATAGAAATAATGTAGTTGTCCTTCAAGGGAGTAGTCTACATTCATAGTTTATGACCTTTTGTTAGGCATCCCAATTTTATGTTTTATTTTTTCACTAAACTTTTAGTCATGGACAAGACTATAGAGGTTTAGGGGTTCCCTTTTTTATTAGGACAAAGCATTTATTTCTTTAAAAAAAGGGTTAGCTAATTGTTGTAGGAAAAAAGGATTGAAAGGAATAGGAATGAAGATGACAGGGGTTGCTCAACGGACGAGCTCAAGTTAAACATCAAGTGAATGATTACTTGATTAACAGTATAATGGTTATAGATGTAAGGCATTAAGGGGCTCAGGTTCTGGTCGGCCTTCGAGAGAAGATAGATGATAAGTCCCTGATCCATACTTGTGTGTAATGATATAAGGTCTGAGCCAATTAGGAGCAAACTTGCCTCATTTTCTTCTTTCCATATTGGTCACGTGTTGATTTTCTTTAAGGACAAGATCTCTAATTTTGAAATCTCACTCTTTTAGATTTTTGATGTAAGCATGTTTTGGTCGATGCTTGGCAAAGGAAAGTCATCCTTTGGGCCAGCTAGGTTGAGGTCGCAATAGTCAGTACAAATTTGAATTCCCCTAGTTACTTTTTATGATAGGGATAATGTTTGACACCCATTATAGATAATCAATGAGTTAGATAAATGAGACAGACAGAAGATGTTGAAGCTCCTATTTGATAAGGAGTGCAACTCTAGGATGCATCTTGTGAAGCTTTTGCCTGATAGGCTTAGTTTGAAAGGATAGGATCCTGATCTTCCAGGTTGGAGGTAGGAATCTCAAAATCACTAAAGGTGATGGAGGCAATGGTAGGTAATGATTTAACTAAAATAGCCAGTGGTTGGGGGTCTTCAGGTTGGACCTCTACTACCTATAAACCTTTGATCAAGGTTTGGTGATGTTGCAGAGAGCTTTGTATTAGGTCATATAAAGACATATTCATAGGGATTTGGTGAAGTTATTTCACCATAGAGTCATGAATTGCCCCAGAAGATGTTGGTTGAGATGTGCCCAAGATAGGAATCTTGGGTTTTGGTGGTTGAGAAGGCTTGGTGAATAGATATGTCCAAGGAATAGAAACTTTCTCTTTTCCTTTATCCTTTAGAGTTTGGGACCTGGTGGCCACATTAATGGTGTTGATTTCAAATATAGGGGAGAAGGTGGTAGAGAGACCATAGTTTGATGATGGGATTCTGATGAAGGTGAGGAGGTTTAGGAGGCATGGGATGGTGTTAATGGTTTGGTGAAAGGGTGGTCAAGAGGATCCTTAATGAGAAAGGTATCCTTTTCTATGTGTTGGCAAATGACAACTTTAAGAGTGCAGTAACGCTCAGTATCATGTCCAAGTGTGCGATGATATGCATAGATTTTAGTGTCATCAAACCAAGATGGTTTTGATTTGAGAGGTTGGTATGGCTTAATAGGTGGGAAAATGATGCTAGAAGATTGCAACAATTGGCGTAACAATGAAGCATATGCCCCCACTAATGGGTTTGTGCTTGTTGTTGTAGTAGGGGTTAACAACTTATGTTTAGGAGTTGTAGGGGGAGTTTTTCATACCAACTTTTTAGATGGTGGTGTGGCCACTCGTGTTGATGGCACTTTCTTGATGAGAGGTGTTGGATTTTTTGGAGGAAGTATGTTTTTGATGGGTAAAGGGAGTAATGGAGGTGATTTTTTTGTTAGGTGTTGGAGTAAGGAGCACTCCTATTAAAGTAGATGGATGTGGACCCAAATAGAGGGTAATGGTGAAGGTGGGGGAGGAATTCTCTGACGTGGTTTAGCAGCCTTCTTTAGTTTGGTGCAAGGACCACTATTGTGTGAGGTGAGGTTCAAATCTACCTTCACTTGTGGGTGAGTGAGGTTCGATATGGGGCTAACATCGAGAGATGTAATCTGTTTTGGTATGGTGGATGCCTGCGAGGGTTTGGGTTTAGATGTGGATGGTTGAACTTTTGAATATTTTAAAGTAGAAGCTCGACTCTTGCTAGAGACTTTGGGGTGATTTGCCATGAAAGGGTTGGTAGTCGAAGTGGGATGTGTAAGATAAGGAGCCTTAAGTCACTCCCATAGTGCCTCATGTTTTAGGTTCCTAGAATGGAGAAATCCTAAGTTTTCTACCAATTGAGAAAAAGGTTTAGGTGATGTCACGCAAGGTCTTACAGTTGGTCTTTTAGAGGATTTAGGTGATTGTGAGGGCAAAAACATGTTAGATGTAGTGATCTCAGGCCAAAGGCGAGAGAAAATTGTTACCGGATCTTCCTCGACCGAAGTGAGTGAAGTGACAAGTTCTTCTCTCAGTGGAGAAGGGATTGGAGAATGTGGCTCTTCAAGAGGATAGAGCGCAAGGATGATCATGGTTTCCACATGTGGTCGAGGAGCAAGAAAAGTATGATCCTCCATTGGTAATAGGAAGGATGAGGGTGGGGCTAGTGGCGTTGGTACTGTCAAAGCATCCTCTAATATGGGAGAGGTCAAAGTAGACTCTCTTATGTGTGAAAGGGGGTGGATGGAGGTGTTTGATGTCATGAGGATGATATGGGTAACATAGGCTCTTTCACCTGTGGTGGAGAAATAGGTTGACTAACCTCTTCAGACTGTGGGAGAGGTTGGTTAGGAATAAAAGGATAAACCATGTCGACCGTGAGTATGTTACACTCTTGAGAGTCATCGGCCATGGTCTAAAAATTATTCTGACTTAGGGGATGGTTAGGGAATGGTTGTTTAAAGATATCTATGTTTTGGTTAGCCGATGCATTTGGGTTATCCAAAATAAGGTCCCCCTTGTCCAACATGTCTTGAACAACATTTTTGAGGGTTTTGCAATTGTTTGTGTCATGACCCTTGACACGATGATAGTTACAAAAGTCATTTTCCCTATACCATGCAGGGATGGCTTGTGAGGTATCAAATTGGGGTGGTGGTCAGATTTGAGGGAGGTTGAGGACTCCCTGCTTCACTAGTTTATCCAACACAAAAGTGTATGATTCTCCTATTGGAGTGTATTGACGCTGTACATACTGCTATTGGAATTGTCTTGTAATGTTTTGTAATGTGGAAGGTTCAGATTGGTTAGTTGTGGTAGAATATGATGATCTAAGTACCACAACATTTGCCGATCCCTTGGACTTGGAATGGGAGGAAGAAGATTTGGAAGAAGGGTCATTAGATTTTGCATTGGTATTTTTACTATGCAATTTAACTCTATCCTCTTCGACTTCACAGAGTTCAAGCTTCAGGCCATGGTGAAAGCTTCATCAAATGTGCAGAAAGTTTGAACCCAAAAAGTGGATGAGATGTGCTTGGCACATGCTCTTGAAAAGAGCTCAATGAGCTCAGGTAGAGGTAAAGAAAAGGAGAGTTGGTTGATCAAACCTCTCCAACAGGCAACGAAGTCAGCTATTGATTCATCATCGAATTGTCTAATAGAATATAGGTTTGTGATGGAGACCTTCTTAGTGATGTTGATTGAAAAGTGATCAAGGAATAGCTGAGCTAGTTGAGTGAAGGTGAAGAGAGAATGACTGGTAATGGAGTTATACCAATCAAGGGCGGTGCCAAAAAGTGACATGGAGAATGTGTGAAGTAATAACACATCATCGTGTGCTATGATGTAACAAGCATGTCTAAACACTCATAGATGTTGTTGTGGGTCTTTTTTACTCTAAAAGCGAGTAAATTTTGGGAGTTCCCACTGGTTAGGGTATGGTCTAATAAGGATCAAAGGGTGGATAAGTTCCTTGCAGATTTGTTCATATGAAAAAACACTCCTTGAACCTGAAACAAATGTCTCAAGGTTGGACATCTTATCCATCAGCATCTTAATTAAATCTGTTGATGGATTGGTAGGAGGGGCACCCCCTAGGTTATAGGGTACTTGGAAGGCATTGGGAGGGGCGTATGATGTACTAGGTTGCATTTGTGTAGGCACAACATATTGGTAGTTTGTCATAGGGACTGATATTGAGGTTAAGGGGGATTGTGCCATGAAGTTGGAGGGCACAACTTGACTAGATGCCGCCAAGGGTAGTTGAATGGTGGTGACACTAGTTAAAGGATAGGTAGTCACTCTTGTATTTATGGGTGCAAGAGTCGGTGGGATAGAGACAATCAAGTTTTGGAAAGGTGTTAAACTTGGTTGAATTGTTTGTGGTTGAGGGGGTATGGAAACCCCAATGGAGGTAGGTCCAAAAATAGAAGGAGAGGCCAAATCTTGAACATTGGCCATGGTTGGGTTACTGGTTGAGGCAATGGCTTGAGTGACCATAGGTTGGGTAATGGAGGCTATTGATATTATTGCCATTTCAACCAAGGAAGTTGGCATCCCATAAATAGGATTACCTAAAGGATCTCGCATTTGGCTTCTAGTGAGATAGTGTTGGAGAGCCTTGACGTTGAGGTCAAGGAATCTCTCAAAGTCTTGATCCCCCTCGAGAACAATAGGAGGTTGATTTGGGGTGGGTTGGATAGGAGTATGCTCAGTGTCTGAAGTATACTCCATTAGATGACTTGGTATGGAAGGCGAAGGTGGGAGTGGTTGTTGCCTTACATGGTCAACAAGGGATTTGGCTTGACTGTGTGTCAAAACTATCCAAAGAAAAAGGGGTTTAGCTTCCAAAAACTATGTATTTTAGTTTCAAAAAACCAAAATTTATATTTAATAGCAAAAAAGTTGAGTTTTAAGGTTAATGTTTGGAAATAAAATTTGGTTGACAATGACCGACATCGGTTTACTAACTGATGTTGGTTATGGAATGTTGCCGAGGTCAGTGGGATAACCGATGTCGATGAAGCTGGGTTGTCGATGCCGATGGAAAAATTGATGTCAATTTTTGTGTAATTCCAAAAACACAAAAAATTGATAATTTTTGGAAGAAGGAGAAATTCTGAGTTGTTTTTGGACCTCAAAATGATGCGACCTTACCAGCTCAAAAAATTAGATAAAAACAACAAATAGATGATTTGGCAAGCAACCTCTAAAATGTTAAATTCCTAAGAATAAATTTTAGAGTCATGGTGGCTTATGCCTTAAAAGAATATGTTTGGGAATTGGGCTTATAGAACAGGTCCTAAAGAGGAAGTCTAGTTGGTTTCAGGTTATGTTTTGGTGCTCAAAAATTTGTGTTAGGTTCAGTACGTGGCCTGGTGTTAGGGCTTACTTCCTTCACTTCACAAACCTAGAGCTGAGCTGGACCACTTAGCCAATATATACTTTGCCTATAGTTTATACTCTGCCAAAGAATAGAGTGGGTCCTCCTCTTGGTAGTGAAGTCCAAGTAGGATCGCTAGGAAGGGTAAGGTATCCGCTAGGTGATGAAATCCTAGATGGGCCTTGTCTCAAGTATGTTTAAATATTTAATTTGATTGTGATTGTGATCTGGTTGTGTAACATTTGTGTACTATGATTTATTCATAATGCTTTTAATTACTAAGTGAGCTAAATATGCATTCAAGCAGGAATGAAATGCAATAGTTTTTAACCCAAATCAAAATATGTTTGTTTAAATGCAAACAATTGAAGAAAAGGTTAAGAGTATGATTTTTTTCACTACTCTAAGATGTAGGAAAGAAGTGACAAGAATAAAAAGAAAGATGTTCTTTTTAACTTGTGCTAATGGTGTCTTTTGGAAATAAAGAGATAGAAGAAGGATGCAGGAAGAGAATATTTTCCTAATGCAACTATATGAAAGTTTGCTTTTTAAAAGAATGAACCCAAGGAAAACTCTAGGGTCCCACCAAGCGTGCCAAAATGTTTCTCTACATTTTTTCTAATTACATTCAGAGGAAAGAAGAAACTAAAGTTAAAGGTCTTAGGTTTGATGTTACCCAGATTAAGTTGTGCACCGTATCCAAGTGTTGTGAGAGATCCTCTTTGGCTATGGAGGAAACACCTGTAGATAAGAATAAGACTTAAACATAGAAAATGTTAGAAGATGATATGGTGGACTGCCAAGCTACATGCTTGTTCCTGGAAGTGTAAAGCTCTATAAGGGATGATAGTCCACTATTTAAGACAAAGAGATTTGTATAAAATGAAATGATAAAAGACTTACAGAAATGAAAAGGCAGGATGTTGTGTACTTGTTCCATATAATTCATGAGTCTTAGTAGGCTGGTCAGAGGTTGTGTCTGCTCTTTGGTCTATTTAGATTGATTTTTTGGTTTGCACAGTCACCGAAGTCAGTTATGCTACCGATTTTGGTAGGTAAATAGTTTTGATGTCGGTTATACTACCGATGTCGGTAGGGGCAATAGGTCTTTGGACGGGTGTCAGGATATTTCTATGATAGATAGAGGACTTTGGGAGTTGGGAGGTTTGTGCAAAGTTATGGGAAGGAGAATAGGGTCTGAGGAAGGGCAAAAGGTAGAGGGTAGGTGTGAGAATAGGGTAAGAGTCAGAGGAAGGCTTTTTAGCCCTTCCACAGAGGAAGTCAGGTTTCTTTTACAGTATTTAGAAATAGTAAATAGAAACTAATTACCAAGTTATTCTAGAACTTTGAAATAGAGACCAAAAGAATACTTAGATTTTTGGTGAAGGCCCAAGGGTGTCAGGATGTTTATTCTTATTGTGGCTGATGTCGAAGACCTCATATAATGTTTTCAATCTAATGTTTGGAGTGACTTTTGCAAAGTTTTTATAGCCTAGAGAGCGATAGTTAAATTCTGATGCTTAGTCTTAGAGTGTGCATGTCAATATGCAAAGAGGTTGGGGGGAACTAAGGTTAGAGTCTAGCTTATGTAACCAATGTCAAAAATCCCGCTGGCATCAGCTGACAGTTGATCGACGTCGGTGGCTAGAGAATGGGTAAAAGGGCTATGTGTAGCTCTTTGCCCATTTCTCCATCTGCCAAGTGCATTTGCCATTAGAGAATGGTCAAAAGATGGGTTTATTAGGCAGGAGAGTTAGTTAGAGAGTTGTAATAAGTCTTAGGTAGTTATGATTTGGAGGACTTAGTCTTGTGATGATTCACAGGGTAAGAAATGGTCTTAGGGTGAGGTGTCTAGGCGAGGTGTCCAGGGTGAGGTGTCTAGGTGAGGTCATTAATTTAAAATGATTAGTTTATTTTAAATTAATAAGATGTGTAAGTGTTTATAAGGGGACCAAGGGGGGTTGACACAATATTGGTGTCTACAGCTAGATATTTCAAACTTTAATTGTAATCCTTTCAAACTCTTAATCAATGATTGCATCCATTCATAGTGTATAAGATGTTCATAGCAATGAATAATAAATATGATGCAATATTACACACATAGCACAAGATATATATGGGAAACTCTCTTAGGGAATAGAACACACTCTCAAGCCTAAAAACACATGGACTACTTGTCCTATAAGATGATCACAAACATGAGACCTTTTAATGAATCACCCACTTCACAAGGAGAACCCACCACTAAGTATGAACAAGCACTCACTTGTTTTATATATTGAGCACCCACACAACACCTATGAAATCAATAACTCCATAACTCTGATTTTAGATCAATCTAATTGGAGAAACACTGTTTAACACCTCTCTTTCAATACATCACACAGACTCAAAATTGTTCATACATGCAATTCATCTAAACACCCCTTTTGGATATTTCTAGTCTTATTCACTCATCCTCAATATATTATTTACTTCAATCCATCCACTTAGAACACTCTATTTTATCTCTTTCCTTCATCTCTATCTTCTACTCTCTCACTTCATTCACATTCAAGTCTAGAAACTATTACCTTGGTCTCCACTATTTATAAAATCTTCATGAATATTAACATCTAAGTTGGCCATAATATTTCCTTAACCATTATGACATATAACATGCTAACACATAGATAAAATTCATTCTCATAGGTTTTCCATAGCATTTATGGGTTACACTTAAGTAGCTACACCTTTCAATTAGGACTTAATAGCCCTTATAGGTCTCATAAAGACTTATTCACCCATTTAGCATTTCATCAAGAAAAGTAAGAACAAAGTATAAATTTAAACTATATGGTTCCATTTTATATAATATATAAGACATCTTTAAGTTATTTCTCCTACCAAAACATTCTTTTGCTAAAGCACAATTGCTTGAACAATATTTTGTACACAGTAGCACCATGAATGAACAAATAGTCAAATTTGAATCTTCATAAATTTTAATGTATAGAAATTAATACCTTATAGCTAGATTCAATATATGTGCCTTGAATTCCTCTACAATTTTTATTTTTACTTCATCAAGAAATTCATCTTCGATCAAAAGTTATAACTCAAAAACTAAGCACTAGTTTTCCCTCATTAATTTGAATATTTGAAGTCTAATGGTCACTGTTCAAACACTAAACATTTATCACCTTAAATTCATCTCATATCCCTTGGTATCTAGATCAAATACACACTTTTAATCACTTTGGAAGTACCTTGATCTTTATCCTACAATTCTCACCATTGATCTTAGATCTGAGCTCTCATGATTGTGCCACTTGGAAGTTTTGCATGCCTTCTATACTTTTGAATCTTGACTTGACCTACACCATATAGATTTATCTATATGAACACCTACATATTATTGATCTAATATGAACTCAATGAGATACAAACACTTGTCACTAGCATGTCTAATCCGATCATCTTTTGACAATTTGACTTAATACACACCATTGGATCATTACTGAAGGATCAAAAACTCTGTTAGATCATTTTCCATTTAGATTAAACACTCACCATTAGATCTATGATCTAATTAAATACTGACCATAGATATTTGATAATGCAAATTTGGCTAAGTATGGGAACTTAGTGAAAATTTCTTGAGATGCCAAATTTACACCTTAATAACTTTTACTATGCTCAACTTCATGACCTAAAATATGAACCATATGATATACTCACATATGGGAATCCATCCATGTATCAATATAGTCTTAAAAAATTCATATTGTGAAATATGATGTCATCAATTTACTTACTTAACTTTATCCTGTCAGGATGACTACTTGAACTTAGACACTTAATTGACTATTATTATGAATTTCATTCACTTTTATAATCACTTCAACCACTCATAACATCCCATAGGATCTCTAAAATATGTCCATATCATCAATATCATCCATCAATAGCCTCACTAAGTCAAACACTCTCCAAACCATCAATTTGATCACTTTGTCATTAATTCATTAGTACCACAATCTCTCTTTGACATCAATGATAATCAAACATCAATGACTATGCTCAACATGGATTTGTTCTCTACTTTATATGATTAGGAGGAGAAAATTCTAGTTGGAGGATACATGGTATTCTTTGATTTGCCTTTCAACCTTGACTATACCTCATTCCTTCCCATCCCTCCTTAAGATCCCTCTTTTATTCCATATCAGCCTTTTTGTGCTCCTTATCATCATGAATTCATTGACCATCCTCAAGAAGACATATTTTAAGAGAATATAGACAAGAAAATTTAAGAGTTGTAAATTAAAATCATAGAACTTGAATCAAGTCTAGATTTATAAATTAAACCTCAAGAAGGAATTTAAAAGGAGAATGAAGTGGTTGTTGAGTAGAATCAGGCACTCGTAGAAAAACAAATTTTCTATGGAAAAACAAATTTTCTCTCTTCAAGAATTATTACAAGAATATTCCATCCCCAATACCTCAATTTAAGAAATATCCTTTATTTCCCAAGCCTATTCATGAAAAACCTACCATGCCTCATACTCCCTCTCAAAATCATGAACATATTCATCATCATCCCATTATCCTGATTCTTGAAGAAGAATTGGTTCTATGTGAGGCAAATGCAAAATATCAAGATATAGGTGTAAATGATGAAGATAATTCAAGTGTGTAAGAGGAAGAAATCTTCATTAATACTTCACTTGGGGAAGAAAGAGGCAATTCAATTTTCAAAGATGAGGCTCTAGAAGATGGTCTTGATAGTATGCTTCAAGAAGGAGATTCAATTACATCTAATATTGTTTAGGTTACAATTGGTCTTAATGTGGAAGGTTCTCTAAGTGAACAAGCTAAGGTTTTGAATGAATTTTAAATGGTTTCAAATGAGAAATAAGTTGAAATTAAAGAGGTTGACTCCCAATCACATCGTTACTTCATATAGAGGTTTGAGATTCTTGACATCCCTATAAATCTTAAGGAGAAAAATAAAGCTACTATTTAGGTTGGTCTCATTCAAATTGACCAAAGTAAGGAGCTAAAAGATGATTGGAAGTAATATATTAAATCTCTGCAATAGATTGAAGTTATTTGCAAAGGCATATTTCCTATTTGAGAACATGTTTATAATAAGGTTGATCAAGAAACAACCATTGAGGACCATGATACAACTTGGATTGAGTATGTAAATATCCTTAAAGAACTTAATGAAATTACAGTAGTTGATAAGAAACACAAGGTTACTCAAGATGTCATAAAGACACAAATAGAATGCCTAGATGGAGTATCATTGGATGAGGTTGTATATTATAATAAATATAGGGTGGGTTTTGAAGTAAAAGATGGTTATGTTTTCATAGGTGATTGGTTTGTTGCTATTACTTCACTTCAAATCATACCAAGAAGAATGGCAATTAAGAGGAAGGTGAATCCAACAAGAACAAGGTCCAAAAGGTAGATTGCCTCATGTTATTATTCACCTCATATAAAAAAAGATCTCATATGCTTCCCCTTTGATTTAGGAGGAAGAAGATATATTTAGGTCATTTGCATATATTAGTTTTTTTGTGTCTTTTTTCCCCTAAGTGCTTAGCTAACGCATGTGTGTGTCTCTTTTGCCTTTTGTTTGGTGTGTGTTTCCTTATTTATTGTGTGTTTGGAGGTCAAGTCAATTTGTTTTATCTTGGTCAAGGTTTTATCAAGTCTAATTTTGAGTGAAAATGACTCCATTTCCCAATGGAAGGACAAGGCTAATGGTCTAGTAAGTGTTGCATGCATGCTACACCTATGAATCACCAATTTGTTGACCAATTTTGACCCCTAGGTCAAAGGGTCAACCCTTATAAGTAAAAAATTGTTTGTCATGCTTTGATACCTTATTATTATCTCTTTCCATGCCTTATGTGGTCTTGAAATATTCTTACTAAGGTCTTATTATCATCTTTAAAGGTTAATTTGACAATATTAAGGTAATGTTTTATTATGGTATCATATTATGGCATGAAGATTATAGTGGTGTTTTGAATTTTTCAAATGGAGACATTATATTAATGTGGGTTCATATTAAAAGTGGTGGTAGACATCCTTAAGTGGGAGGTGCATATTTTATGGGGAGACAAAACATATTGTGTCATATTGACTATGGAGGTGCATAATTTTTAAAAAAATATATATTAAAAATAATACCTTGAGAGATTTTGTGGGATTTATTTGGGGCATAGTTTTTTATTTATTTTTTATATAAAAATAATTACACTATGACATGGGAAAATAATTATGTGGGTAGTTAATTGATTATTATAACCATTTCAATATCATTTGTCGAAGACCAGAGTGTGAGACCTGGTTTGGCAGGTGGCCAAACCCCGTCACAAGCAAACAAAACTATTTTTCTCTCCTTTGATTTTTCTCTCATTGTAATTTTGAAAGAATTTTTTGCTGTGAACAACATTTTATTTATGAGCTTTAGCCCATATTTCTCCTTCTTTGCCTGCATTGTACTACTTATGCCACTATTGCACTTTTCACTATCTCAGACACATTTTTTATTGAGTCTGACGTCATTTACATTTGCTTTTATAGATTATTTTTTTGGTAGCTAGTCATTTTAAGTGTGATTTTTGCAAACATGATGGCTTTTTTTCCATGTTTCATACTCTTCCATTATCCCACAATATGATCTATTCTAGTTTTCACATTGGCACTTTAACACACTTATAGTTTGTGTCATGTCTCCATTAAGGTCCCTTTCTTAGTGCCTTTCTTTCTTCTATGGAAACACTTTTTTGACCCTTTATTTTTGTAGCAACTCTCATGATCTGTGATGGCATTTTTGATAAGTCCATAGTATCCTTGTTTGGAGTTATTCTAGTGAAGCCCAATTTCTTCTTTGTTTCCATTTGGTGTTTTTTTGTTTATGGAATATATTGTATTCACACTAAGTTATAAAGTGACATGGAGGGGTTTATTTATTCAGTCCTATCTACCTTTATGTATTTATGTTCTTTATTTCGGGCACCTTTTTATTTCTTCAATTGCTTGTCTCTCCCATCTCCACCAAGGCCATCCTCTTTGAGAGATCTTATCTATATTTTCAACAACACTTTTTTGATTGTTAAAAGTCTCCCAAATCTTGAGGTGTAGCTATTTTGATGAATCCTAGTGTTATCTTGTCTTCTTCAATAATTCAATAGTCTCTTTTAACATGATATGGATCTATTTTGGTGTATATAGTTTCAGCTTGTTTAATGTTTAAGTAGTGAATTCAAACCACTCATATAGACCTTTTCCTTCCACTCCATCCATATATCATTATGGGGGTATACATACAAATTTTTTGTTGTCACTCCACCCAGTTAGTATTATGAGGGTGTGTGTTTTACATATTTTTTTTAGGTGTTGAGTGTTCCTTGCACATATAATACTCTTTTGTACTTTTGACACTGCTAATAGTCTTCTTGATTGAATCTATTTTGGTGAAGCCTAGTGTTAGTTATTTTTTTGATTGAGTAGTGAATTAGGACCACTCATGTAGATTGAGTTCTTCTATGACTTTTGAGTACTTAGAGTGAAAACTACTTCAACATCATCTTTGGGAGGATTTATATCTCTTTCTTCTTCTTTTTTATCTTTTTGGGGGAGTTTTTCCTACTATTTTAATCCTTTTTCTCCACTTTATGAGATTTATATGTATATGTTGCACCTTTTTTTAGTGTTTTTATAGATTCATCCTTTGTACATGGATATCTTATTTAGGCACTTTATTTTTTATAACCCATATGAGGTTTTTTTTACTTGAATCTATGTCATTCTTATTGATTCTTGTAATGACACCAATGTGGCATCCCCACCAATATTTATGCTCACTTTTCACGTCTTTAGAACCCATATGAGGTTTTTTTACTTGAATCTATGTCATTCTTGTTGATTCTTGTAATGACACCAATGTGGCATCCCCACCAATATTTATGCTCACTTTTCACATCTTGGTGGAGGGTGTTCAAGCAATGTTTCCCTAGGTTTATCATTCTACCCAATATTTTGGAATGCAGTTTTCTTATTTAGTGATCCTCATATTCATCACCATTCCTACTTTCACTTGGTGGTTATAATGAGTTGACATCCATGTACTCTGGTATGATGGATTGGTATCCATAGGGACACATGGATTCACACTATATCATTTATTTTACCCACATAAGTTATGATTAGGGGGGGGGTGTTAGAGTAATTAATGTAGTTTAATTAATTAATTAATGTACACACACACACACACACACACGCACACACACACACACACACACACACACACACACACACACACACACACACACACACACACACACACACACACACATTTTTAGTCACTCTAGTAGTTAATACACACACACACACACACACACACACACACACACACACACACACACACACACACACACACACACACACACACACACACACACACACACACACACACATTTTTAGTCACTCTAGTAGTGCATATTTCATGAAAAGTAAGAGGAGATATTCACTTGTATAACCATTTGAGTTATATGTAGTTCATTCTCTTTATGTGTATGGTGAAGCTTTCATATATGTAATAATGGATTATTAGAGAGATCTTGGCTAAAAAGTTTTGATAACTATTTCATTAGCCTATACATGTCATGGTGCAAAAAGGGTGGATCCAAGAGGTGTCATAGGTTATTAGGTTTCCTCTCAAGTAACTTTACCCATTCAGTAGCTTACATAAGCAATTCACACATGTTTGGAAATTTTAAGGTTTATTTACAAACTTTAAGTTAAAGTTTTATGCAAAGAAAAGTGAATTTGGTGATTTCCAAGGTGTTTCAAAGCTAAACAAGGTGAATGATCAATAAATTTCACATGTCCAAGATTTTTAAAATGTTTCTAACATGTATATTATAGTCACAAGTCATAAAGTGATCATATTATTGCATTTCAAAGCTTGAGAGGAACCTGTCACCCACTTGTACGGATTTGGATATTCAATTTTAGGTAAAAATGGTTCAAGAGTGTATTTTCAACATTATCAAGTGAAATACACACTTAGAGTACAGTTATAGGTCAATTCAAGGAAGGAAACAATTCCTTTTCTCCATCACTCCCTTGGCAAGCTCATAAAGGGTAATTTGGGATGCTCATAATGTATATTATAGAGGGAGTGGGATTCTAAGTTTTTTACCAAAGTTTAGGACCCTTATAGAATATAAATTAGTGGAATTGTTTATTTTATTGAATTCCTCATATTTATGAAAAATTGCTAAGGATTTAAGGTACTTAAAAGAGGTGTAAAACCCTAATGACTCAGTTTTGGAAATTTTTATTTCAATAATGAATTTTTTGAAACATGAGATCAATTAGAAAGGATCATCATAGGTTTGGATAAACACATTACACCTTAATTCACCAATATTGGCATGTGTGGGTTTAATTTGTCAACAGAAATCTTCTTCTACGCAATTTACAAGATGACTGTCATTACTTCTTGATTATTCTACAATTTTACACATTTGAAGGAATATAATGAAGGTTTATCACCACAAATTCACTATTTTAAACACAATTATAGGTACATCAATGAATATTTTTCTCACTCCAACATTACTTTCTTCAAGTAACATGCAATGGTCTTTTTTGTTTTGGACTATGCATATGGGTCTATCTACATAAACATGGTTTCAAAAGTTTTGTTTTAAATTGCCAGAAGTGTATTAATGATATAAATTCTTGAGAGAGTTAATGAAATATTATATAAGTGATTCTAATGTTTGAAATTAGGAAAATCCTCATTAAAGGCCTAAACATGAAAAATGCAGTCCCATAGGTCTGTCTAGACGTATAGGCCTCTTTTGCACATAAAATGTAATAATTTTTTAATTTAAATAATGTTAAAGTTGATTAATTAAGTGATAAATTATGTATATACACTTTTAAAATTCATGCAAATCTTTATGTTGGGTAACCATGTCATTGAAGACTCATCCTTCAACCTTGTAGTCACATAGATCTATGTGTATAAGATAGAGAGAAGGTGACATCTGAAGGTCAGAAGAGGGGTGGAAGTAATATAGGTATAATATGATAATTTATAAAAATAATGGAAAGTATGAAGCTATCAAATGACCTACTCTTGACTTTCAATAAAATCTCAAGCTCAAATCTACCACACAGTCAGGCCTATGTGTAGGCTTGTAGCGAAGTTTTGGTTCTTGTGAATAGAGATAATGTTTCACATGACATTTAAATTTGTATGAATATAATTTTAATTCATGAGGACTAATAAGTCTTAAAAATATGTAATAGGATCAAGAGATAGTAATTTAGTGTCTCTATTCTTCAATAAGCTTAAAACTCACAAGCCCACTAAGGAAGATGAAGAGAAAGAACCTTATGATCATTGGGGTATGACTCATAATTATATAAAAGATAAAAATTAACTATGAGGATTATGAATAAGTATTGGAAAGTGGAAAAAATAGAGGTTAATAATTTAGTTAAAAAGACAAAATTTTAAGATCAACATTTAGTCCTATAGACCTACATGCAAAATGGTCCACTTAAGCAACAAGATATCTCAATTCATATGAATAACATAAGAGGTTATATAGGTTATATTAAATTATTAGATGATTTCTTTTCATTTTTTGTTTGAGCCTTAGAGTTCTTTCATTCAATAACTAAATGCTTGAAAATAATAATGAAGACCTACAAGCAGAATAATCAAGGTTGAATATGCACACACAAGCCTGTGTGTGAGGTTATAATGATAATTTGATTGATTGATAGTGATATGAGAATAAAAGGACATAATAATGTGTTGATATATTCAATGGTACATTCTATAATGTTTCCAACTCCTCCAACAATGAGAAATTATATAAAATATAGGCACTAGGGTCACTAGTATTGAGTTTTGTTAAATCTAGAGTTTCAACATGAGATATATTTATGTATGTAGAATGTTTTTATATCTTGTTTTTAGAGATAACCCTATTTCACCAATGTTGTAATTACAACACGAACATGGAACCATGTATACACCCTTATCATTTTTTGGACTAAATAAATCTTTGGCAGAATCAAGGGGGGTATGAAGGGCAATAAGTGGTTTGAAAGTAATTTGTATCCCAAGTTTTTTTTAAATTATTAATATTTTATCTGTAATGCATTTTAAAAATGGAATTTTAATCCTTTGATTATTATATTTAACATTAATGTACTTTTATTTTCTATTTTCAGCCTTGTAAAATGCATTCTCAATTTCCCCATTGCTATACCCATTAGTTGCATGGAATTTATTGAGGTGATGTTTCTATTACTCAAAGTGTTTTGGGTCAAATATTTTCATGGCCCTCATTACTAAAGATTCAATGATGAATTTTTGGTGAGGATGATGGTGGGAATATTCTTACAGATACAAATCATTACGAGTCAATTTTTTATGTACTTCATGGGATAGGGTTTTGTCTGGTTTCTTTGTGCTCATGACTTCTGGGAAGGGAAGTTTGTTATTCTCTTATTTCTCCATGGTAAAATGGACATTTTCATTTTCATCATTTAAATGATTGATAAACTTGTTGAGATATTCTTCACCATGTGACCATCTAGAATTTTTATCATCAACAAATCTATCCTATTATACCCATTTTAAAGGATATGATTGTAAAGCTTTTTCCTCAAAGTGTTCCATAAAAAAATTAATTACTATTAGATATAGTGGTGGTCCCATAGATTCTCCTTCAATTTGCTTATATATTTTACGTCTGAAAGTGAAAAATGTAGGGTGTAGTCATAGTTCTACAAGATCTATTGTAAATTATGAGTGACATCTCATATGATATTCATAGCTTCATCAAGAGGAATTTTTGTATATAAAGTGATACTACATCAAAAATCACCAAAATTTCATCTTTACTAATTCTACAATCTCTAACTTTGCAGAGAAAGTGTTCAAAATTTTTGATGGAGGAAGTGTTATGTACTAGGTGTTTTAGTTTCCCTACTAAATGTTTATCAATGGAATAACATTCACATCTTTACTTTATCCATGAAGATGAGTTCACCTATTATATTTGAAGCATCTACAAATATATTTCACACATGATGAATCAAGAAAACCATCTTTCAAATATGATGTGTTTTACACATGACCTTAAAATATTGCATGTCTAATGTTTATCTAATGCATATTTCATTGAATATCTTATAATAAATATCATTAAAATAAATTAGTTAAGAAAAAAAATGTTACAAAATGGCTCTTATATAATGGTTGATGGTTCTTCTTATTATAGATGTAATAGTTAGTAAACATGGAACAACATGGCAAAAAGTGTATACATAGAATATGTATAAATAATACAACTATTATTCAATTAAAAAGAATAGGATATGGTAAATATGTGTATATTTTACAATAATGCTAAGAATGGATAGTCCCATGATCAAAAGGGGTTAACACTTACAAATTTTCTTATATTGTGAATTGAAAGAAAGCTTAGAATGAGAATTTATATCATCAAAAATGGGAAAACACTTCTTATCCTATTTGCCTTGTCTAGAAGATGTGTATTACACATAACCTTAAATAATGCATTTCTTATGTATATCTAATGCATATATGATTGAATATCTTAAATGTATATCATTAAAACAAATTAGTTACAAAATCATTTTTCTATAACAATTGATGGTTCTCCTTCTTGTAGATGTAACAATTAGTCTCTTGAGCTGCATACAATATGTTGATAGGTAATCTAACATGGGAAAATATTTAGAACCATCACCTGGCATAGAAAGACTTGACACAAAGTGTTCACATTGCCACTAAGTCATGTGCATAACCTACGTGTTATGTATTATGCTTCTTAGACCATGCTACTACATTAGAGGAATAAATAACTTTAAATTCATGATTTTTACATTTATAATCAAGAGCTTCATGATTATGCTAATGGAAAATATAGTAGATAATTTTATTGGATAGAGGATGAAGAAATTGGAAATTATGTGGGCAAGTTTGTTTAGGTGCAAGCATACACCAACATAAAAAATAGAATTTATGAAAAAATAGCCATTTTTACTTCAGCTAGCATTTAGTATTATGGACATATTACTTACAGATATATGGAGGAATTTAAGGAAACTTAGGTTCTAGGCAACTAGCTTGGTGTTTTCCAAGTTTAGTAATGGCTTTTTTATCTTAAATAAGGCATAAAAATTAGCTACGATCAAATTCAATTATGTTAGCCAAAGCACAAGAATCAATAGAAAAAAATTTGAGATGTAAATAAGCAAAGACTTTATCAAAAATATTATATGGTAAATAATTTAATAAATGCATTTTTGCAATGTCAGAATGGGAACATTTGGAGGAATAATCAAGATTTTTGAACTACATAGCATAATCTTCAAATTGTGACAAATAACAAAGTTTCATCTTCATTATCCATTTAGATTCTTAAATGTTTTTGTTGGGATGTGGAGGAACAAATTCACCAAGTAGTAAACCATATAAAGATTTCATAGGTTCATCTTGAAGAAATAATTGAGTGTTTTGTAATGTTTCTACTCCATGATCCTACTAGGCTCCAACAATGCCCCAAAAATACTTTGTAGTAAGACTATCAGTAGTAACTTCATCCATTCCACCAACAACTACTATAGATTCAAAGGAATTTCACTAACTAGTAATTTATTGATATGGATTTAGAAGATCATCAATATTTCAATACCATGGATGAATAATAACATAACCTATTTGCATAAGGGATTTGGATTGTTCATCTTTCTTTTGTGTAGGCTTACTAGGTTTATCTTGGTGTTTTGTAACCAAGGCAACATTCAACCTAAAACTAAAATTTGTCTTTTGCAATCCACTATCATAGGTTGAAGGCAAGGCCAATGGTGTATCTTTTTTTATTTTTTCTTCTTTTTCTAACCAAGAAATACTCTAGACAAGATGGTCAAATTGATTATCAATATTATGTATAGTGTTGGACATATTAATTACAAATACTTGAATACTATCAATTTTATCTATAGAGGAATGCACAATATTCAAGTATTTATCTACATGATCATACATATCTTGGATGAAATTTCTAAGATAAGACACAAAATTACTAACATAATGAATAGTATCCATAGATGACCTATTTTTCTATACATCTCAGCACATGTCATAAAAATTCTCCTAGAAATGATAATTAAATATAGAAACATAATTTCTATGTTTGAATTCATTTGATGGCTCCTTATCATCAGATTGGTTAGGCTAAAAAGCATAAAAAAATTAATATACTTTCCTTCTTCAAACTTTTGATATCCTTTTAGTGGAGGCCATCATCCATCTTTATAACATGTAAGATCATCTTCCTAGTAAAATTCAAGAGTTTTATCTCTAGGCAAATGAGACATAGATAAATAAGGGATCTTGTCATATCCTTGATTAATATCTTCATCTTCTATCTCATCCACTAAATTAACTTTTCTAGTGCTTCTGCTAGACTGACTAGAAAAATTGTATCTAGAAGATTCCTTATGTTTGGAAGAAATATTATGAGAGTGACTCCTAGTCAAAATATTGATTTTATTTCCTTTAATAGAATAAACATATCTCTTTTCATGCTTATATCTGGGAATTACATATTTCAACCAATCAAGTTTCCATTATGTGGGTATATGAATAGAGTTAATCAGACCTTTCTATAACTGGATTGTACCACTAAGTTTGAGAGCATGTGGAAGACTCTCTATAATTATAGGGTGGCTTGTATTTGTCATGGAGTATAGAATCTAGTTATTAATACCAACATACTAGAGTAGACCAAACATATCAAGACCATATATAGAGGAAAATAAACCCCAACAATCCAAACTTCTAGCCTTTACTTTTGTATAGCCCTTATCTCTTGTACTAATCGATAAATTTGGATAAACTCATTGTAAACATGTCCATCATTAATCTATGAAAGACTAAATAATTGACAGGCATGAGAAAAATTTGTTTGACATCTATCATAGATGGCAAGATAATGAATA
The DNA here is from genome assembly GCA_037957365.1 of Torreya grandis. NCBI lineage: Eukaryota > Viridiplantae > Streptophyta > Pinopsida > Cupressales > Taxaceae > Torreya > Torreya grandis. Next base: position 1,153,382 of record JARHVA010002630.1, on the reverse strand, counting down.
GGCTTAATATTGGCTAGAAATAAGGGTTTAATATTGACACATATCAAACCAAAATGGACAAACTGTACATCTTCATGACTCTTGATATATTCAATTTCAGAACTGGGAAGAATAGGAATTAAATTGGTTTGGTAATTATTTTTTTGATTATATTCTAAGGCAATCTCAAAAGTCTTAAAATGAGGCTTTATAAATTATTTATATGTAATTTTATATAGGACTTCACTTAATATATTTTTTCCCTTAGAATCCAATTGAGACCCTTTATACACATTGGATGGCTTAATATTAGTAGGTTTAAAATTAACAAGAGTACCTAGGAGATTATCTTTAGTAACATTGATCTTTGGTACTTTAGAACTTTCAACTTCAAATACCTCTTCACCAGGGTTCTGAGAATCTAGACTAAAATATCCTTCAACTTCTACCTCATTACAGATCTTGAATCCTTATTCATCTGTAGCACACAAGAGTTCTACCATTCTTCAACAATAACTTTTTGGTATTATGAATGTGTCTAGGTATCCAAAGACTTAAGAGTAGAATAATGAATTATCACAAATTATCAAAATAATGAATTTTATGCTCTTAGATAAGAATCATATAATAAAAAGGCAACAAAAAAATTATATTCTTAAAAAATAGATCAAAATTATATATTAGGTTAGACCTCTTTCTTCAGGCTCTGATACCAAAAAGGATAGACTTTATCTAGATCTTAGTCTACATAGAGAGAAAACAATGGTGGAGGATGATGGTCAAATGGTTACAGCTTCAAATTATTTAAAAATTAAAGATGTTACAAATCTTTTATAATAATAGAATTTTTTGAATCACAAGATCTCGAAGGCAAATGAAGAGCATACTCTTTTCTTCGGACTCAACTTCCTAAGGACAAAGATTACTAAGAATTGATTTTTCTCAATGCCCACTATGTTTCCTAAACCACTTATTTATATCATAAGGAGTGAGGATTATCAAAATCTTTGTTGTAAATATTAATTACTTCCTTAGCTTTACAATTGTAAAATATCTAACTATTCTAGAAATAATGTACAAGATATAGACATAAAGTAAGGTGCACTAAATAAAGTAGATGCACACTATGAAGATGCTAATGATGAAAAGATAAGATAGAGATGTTAAAGGCTAGATACTAGTCTTTGGTCATCATCAAAAGAAGATAAACTTTTAGGGTCCCACTGATTCGACCCTTGCCCTTCAAATAGGAATCTTTCAAGATGGCACAATATGGCTTATGTCATGATAGACTTGAAATTACATGTGATTTGAAAGAAGAATTGTAATTCCCAGAATGGAGTATGAAGAGTAATATGGGAATTCATACACATTTGCATTTATAAATCTAATGTTAATATTCTTTTGATGATAGTAGATGAAAACATCCTTTCAGGCGGATGTGGTCCATACATTCAAATTGTAGGTGGTCCACATAATATTACGAACTTGATTAGATGATCATTAAATTGTTCTTCAATTTTGATGCTCTATTGATAGTTTGGCCTATAAGTAAGATGTACAAATTTTTGACATAACAATTCAAAATTTAATCTTTTAATTATCACATGCTTATGCAAACCAAAATATTCTATACTACGTGCCTTAGATGTTATCAATTATTGATGTATGTGCCTAGATATTATGTGATATCATTCTATTACTCTATCCCTAAATATATTTATTTAGATAGGAAGAGAAAGGGCATCAAACCTTGTATATTTTATATTTACAATGGTAAACTGAGGTCTTTGAGGACCTTATGGCCAATCCATGCAAGATAAAGAAGAATTTTTGCTTAGCCAATTTGTAACTTTGTTTTCTTGGCCAAAAATTTGTTGAGCATTATAATTGAAATGATTAAAATATTCTTTTCAATAGAAATATTTACCTCGATCATATTTTCTACCATGATCTTTCTCTTTAAATGTCAGAAATCTATTATAGTCAAATTTTATTATAAAACGTGGCACATGCATCAATTTCAAAGCAAATTTCTCTGGGAATTTTTTCACTACATAGATTTCTTTATAAGAACAAATCCATGTTTTTGCATCACCTAAAAATATTCCACTATAATATTCATAGACATATTCTTTTCAATTTTCTATGCAACAAAGGATTCCTCCCCAAGCAACATCTAAAGCATCAATGTATAATACATAATTTTCTATTTGAGGCACATGTAGTTTTGGAAGCTTGGGTATCTTCTGTTTAATAACTTGGACTGCTCTACTATTTTCATCAGTTCAATTATACTTCTTACTCTTTTTTAACAATTCTTGCAAACAATATCTATCTACACCACTTCAACATAAAAACTATTTACATAGTTAAGAATTCCCAAAAATGCTTGTAATAGCTTTTTATCTATTTGATTAGGGAATTCAAGAATTTTCTCCTTTATATGTGTTTGTACCTTGAGCTTACTATTTTTGACTCCATACCAAGGAATTTGCAATCAGTTTGAGACAACTATATTTTAGTTTCAAACAACACAATTCTAGCTTTAACAATAGTGTCATAAAAGTTCTTTAGATGTTGCAAGTGAGATTCAAGTGATTGACTGAAAATTAGTATATCATCAATATATACATAGATTAAATCTATCATACCTATGAATATTTTATCCATAAAGCTCTAGAAATAAGCTAGTGCATTCATAAGGCTGAAAGGCATCACTTTCCACTGAAAATGGCCAAATGGACAACTAAATGCTATTTTTGGATGATCTTCTTCCTTTAATATGATAAAATCTTGATTTTCAATCAAATTGAGAAAAGTATTTACAACTTGAAACTTTTTAAAGTAACTAAGACTTATCAGGGATTGGGTACGGATATGGTAGAGTAATGGAATTCAATGCCCTGTAATTGATTACCATTCTCTTTTTACCCCTCTTTTTCTCTAAATGTTTATTAACCATAAATGTATCAAAACAATAGGGAGATATACTAGTCTCTATTAGATCGACATCTAATAATTCTTTAATAGCTTTTTCCATACTTGATAGTCTTGTGAAGGGATATGAATTTTTTTTCCTGTCTTCATTTGTTTTCCTTCTACTAGGTTAATTTTCATATTAGGCATTGATTTGTTCCAAAACTTTTGAGGGTCATTGGAACATATATCAGTTCTTATTTTTTGTCTTATTTCTTCAATTTCATCTAGGACAAGATTATGTGGTACTTGGCTAAGAGCTGAACTATTGGGATATTGTTCTCTAACATAGACTAATCTAGGAACTCTAAACCTTTCTCCATTAATAATAAACAATACACTTTTAGGTGTACTTCCATATGGATAATATTTGTCAATGAATGCTCCTTATAATAGGTAGTCTACTGGTAATTTATCATGAGCAAAGAAGTCATAGTAAAAATTTCCTTCTTGTATCTCGATGAGTTCTTGATGTTTATACTTTGTTGGGTGAATATTTTGTCGGCCAGCTAACTAGTGACCAAAATAGTTCCTATCACCACAACACAGGGAGATGGGTCATCTAGGTGTGTAGGTTTACTACATCAACAGGGGACAAATCTCTCCTCTCATCAAGGGGAGGTTCCCTATTAAATATGTGAAGCTATATACTATAAATATATGCAAAAAGTAAGACACAGGGGTGGGATAAACCATCCATCTCTCTTTTTTCAGAGATGATTCTGAAAAATAAAGGAAAAATATTGGGTGATTGGTGATGGCACTTATCTTCTTTCAAAAGTAACATTCAGCCAAGAGCCAGATCCCTTCTTGGATAGTAGAAATTTTGATGAAGCGATAGACGACACTTCTCTTCTTTCAAAAGTGCTTATTATTGCAAACAGTAGGACTTTTTCTGGTAGCAGGTGATAAAAGGGTGTAATAACCAGCAGTATGAAACATAACACAAAGTTTCCACCTCAACTTCCCAAGAGTGAGATACGAATAACAATGGGGGTAGAAAGTCATCCCAAAGTCCTTTACATAGAAACAAAAAAGAAAAACACACACTAAAGACAACTATGACAGTGCAAAGTCTGAAAGTAGTTGGCTTCAGGACACCTTCCTTATCACCTCCACTAGTTCTGCTTATTAAATCAAATAAACAAGAATGCTTTTAAAAGACAAACATACAAACAATCTCCTAAAGTAGCACAAGCTATAATAGCACAAAGTTTGCAAGTAACTTGCTTTCTCATTCAATCAAGGAAATATGAACTACTGAGCTCAAAGTCTCAGTAATGACTTTCAATTTAGGCATAGTTTCACTTTTGGTAAGGGGAATATCTCTCTTGTAACAATGAAATATTTTACATTATATAGAGGCTAGAAGAGACTTGGCACCTTGTCTCATGGAGTGACCTATGCTACGCAATCAATGCCTGGCTACATTTTTGATTCTATTAAGAAGGGCCATGTTAGATCAGGGTGACTACCTTAACTGTGGTGCATTGGTTCATCTTCTTTGTCTTCTCTTGAGTTTGAATCACTCATTCCATCACCTGCTAGCCGCACAAATGTCTATTCTACCTTTAATTCAAAGGGGACAAATAGGTTGCACTTTTAATGTTTATAGGCCCCAAATATCTACCCAGCAAATTGCTTCACCTACTGGAATTAACTCTCGCTGAGTTTCCCTCTTTGACTCTTCCTTTTCTTGGTCCTGGCCTTAGGGTCTTTAAATGTATTGGGTCTGTGTTCTAAGCCTGCAAGGATCAATCAGCCACTTCACTACAACAATTTTGACGTTTGTGGGTCTCTCTTCCTTTGAAGGTTAACAACTAGCCATTTACCCCAATTTTGACATTTACGAGCTTGTCCTTTTGTTGTTACGTGGGTGAGGACATGTGGTGGCATTCCTAGCTTTGAAATAAGCTTCTGGGAATAGGCCTTGAGACTTGTTAGAGGCTAGAGGTGTAAACACATACACATGGCAGTTTCCACTACATTGGGATGGGATATGTGGTGTGTTCTGCTCTATGAAGCTTCATTTAAAATTGTGTCTTGGTGCATGACACTTGGTAGCTTTTGCTACACTTTTGAGGCTCAACCCTTCTTGAAGGGAACTTGCCCTTTGGGATCTGAAACAAGGTCCATTTTATGTGTCAAGTGTCCCTTTGCAAGGGTCTTTGTCCTTCTGGATCCTCTCGGTGGCCTTCAGGATTTTCATCTTCGACAAGCCTATTGTTCCATGTATTTCCTTTAGACAAATTATTTGAAGGAATTTCTTCATTTCTTTAGACAAAAAGTCTGAAGAAATTCCTTCAGACAATTTGTCAGAAGAAATTCCTTTCTTTGGCTCTGTGCCTCTAGCAAGGGCATCCCTCTTTGATACGTGGTAGTATCTATCGCTTCTTGCCAAGGACACATGGAGTCTTTTACTACATCATGTTGAAACCCTCCACCATCGACACCTGGCACTTTTTGCTATCAGGGTTTTATAGCATCATAGAAATGCTTGGGGCTCACTCAGGTTCTTTCAGATGATGACACTTGTTGGCCTCTGCTGATCTCTGCACGGGACACATGGCATCATCTACCAATTCTTAGAAACAAAGTGTAATGGGGCCCAGCCGATGACACTTGGTAGCATCCCCCTAACTCTTTCTTTTGCGCGTGCTTCTTTTCTTAACTAAGGCAGCCTTTGAACCTTTGAACCCGTGAACCCGATGAACTTATGAAGTGGTTCAAAGTTCAATAGTTTGGTCAGTTCATTCCTTTGAGTCACTTTGGCATCTTTGAACCAAGCACATTGAACTATTTGGGGCTTGAACTCATTGAACCATTGAACCAAAATGGTTCAAGGTTCAACGGTTCAAGCCTTTGAAACTCGTTAGATGCTTAGAGTTGTATAACTTTGAAACAGTTAAACTTTGAACCTCTGTCGAAGTGCTTAGCTCTCGTTGATGACATTGAACCTTTGAACTGATTAAACCCATTGAACCGAAATGGTTCAAGGTTCAATGGTTAAATGGTTCAATGCTTGTTGATGGACTCTTTTTTCAATTGAAACAAGGCGCTAACCCAAACCTAAAGATGACCAAGTGTTGGAAACTGGTTCTTTTGATTGAACTCACTTGCAGAAGCCTTTGAACCTATTGAAACTACTATTCCCCTTACTGAAAAGCTTGAAAAATGAGGAATTTGAAAGATTAGAACAAATTTTGAAAAGGGAAGAGACAATTTTGGTCTTGCAAGGCCCAAAATAGTTCATATGTTGTCCCAAAAATGAGTGATATTTTTGGGGGACAACAGCTGGCTCCAGTTGAGAAACTTCCCTTGGTTAAAATTTTGAAACAACTGAGGGGAGTAGAAACCAAAATCTTTAGTGCCTTGAAGTATGCCATTGGGATATGGAGTCATGCTACCCAAAAAGAAAGGCTCCAAAAGAAACAAACTAACAACATAAAACAAAAACAAAAACTATATAAATATACATATGTACAGGTGAACTTATCTGATAATTCAAGAATTGAAGTACTTCAGACACTACTCATCATGGGACAAAGAAAAGGGGATGCCATCCTGATAAACCAGCAGGAAAACATTTTGTCCCCAAAAATGGTGACGGGTGAATGGAACTCTCCACCAAGAAACCAATTTTTTGCATCTTTCTCTTGGCTCTTTGTTCTTCTTGTGCCATGGAAGGACATGATCTTCGATTTGAAAACCATAGATCCTTGCTCTCTTGGCAAAGATTTCCTTTTGCTGACTTTGGAGTACAATCATATGGTCCACCACCATAGCTTGTTATTCTGTTGGTTTAGTTTAGCACATGCTTTGATTATCAGCCTCAAACTCCTAAAAAACCATCAGCTCAGCATCTCCTTTGGTGCGAAGGAGTTTGATCTTTTCATCCTGAGTAGTTTTCAATCTGAGCAATAGAGATCTACATCCAGCTATGGAAGAATTACTACCATCAGATTTTAGGATCCAAGCATCATCAGAAGCTGATCTTCTAACAAATTTCTCTTCAACAGAGATGGAAGATACTTCTTAATTTGTACTATGCTGTACTAATTCTTTTGATGCCTTGTTTGGATCAAATCCTAGATTGCCAGCTACAGGACTTTCATCAGCTGACACATGAGCATCCTCTGTGGTCAAGAAGTAATTACCCCTACTTGACGGCTTAAATAGAATTTGAGCTGCAGGGGCCAACGCTTGGGTGACCATAAATTTTGCCTCAGATAGGTCCATACTGAGTTCTCCACCAATGTTTAATTGCTCAGGATAGGCTTGCAAGGATTCAAACTTAGTCATTTGAATTTTGGATTTCTTGACATGATCAATCATGTCAAATGACTGAGATGGACTTGGAAGAGAGGATGGGAGTTCATCCTTTTGGTTGGGTTGAGTGATTCTTGGACTGGGTGAATACTGTGTATGATCCTTCGACTGCTTGATCTTCACTTCTAGGTTCATCTTGGTAATTCAAGAAACTAATGTGGGAGTCATCAGCTAATTCTTTTTCATCCTCTGTGAAGATATCAGCATCATTTTCTTGCTCAAACTTAGGTTGGAAAGAGAAAGCATGTTCTGTTTCCAGATATCTAATTGCTGAGTTGGTTGGAGGTGCTTCTAGGGCAAGGTTCCTCTGTGGGGGAGGAAGATGATTTGGTTGCCCTTGACTTCTGGCAGCATTGCCTTGGTATGGCTGATTGGGGAATGTTCTCATTGGTACATCTTTGTATGAAGAAGCATAAGACATACCTTATGCCATTTGCCTTTTCAAAGCTAGTAATTCATTTGCCAACTTTTATACCATTTGATTAGTGGTGGTTGTGGGTGAGTATTCAAAATATGAAGAGGGTTTACCTCTATTAGGATCTCTCCTTATCTTTCCTACCAAGATAAGGTCATCTTCAACCTCAATAGCCAAGTCTTGAGCAGTATCAAGGTCTATGTGGCTAGCATGCCTCAGTAGAAAACTCACTTCAGGTAGTTGTGAGTTGATGAAGAAGCATTTGAAGTTTTCAGGTGTTGGCTGAGAAATTATAGGAATCATGTTTCTCAGCTTATCAAACTTGGTAATGAAATCCCTCATAGGCTCATGAGGCTCTTTCTTCATCTGGGTGAGTTGGGCCAGCAAGGCATGGGCATCCTCTGCAGGCTTAAACCTTGCTTTGAACTTGGATTTTAAGGTATTCTAGTCTGTCACTAATCTAGCCTGCAGATGGTAAAACCACTCTACAACAACACCTTATAGGGTCTCCACAAAAAGCCTAACTGCCATGTCTTCAAATTACACCCCTATCACACCACAGGCTATGTTGAAGACTACAATGTGTTCATTAGGGTAAACTCTCCCATCTCTAAATAATTTGGGGAAGTTCTTTCTTGAGCTACGTGGAAGTTCATGCAGAGGTGGAGTCAAGTTGAGTGGGCCAAAAGAGTTACCCCAGGGGCCTCAAACTACCATGATTTAATTATGAAAAATAGGGATAACAAATCTGGGTGGAGTGGCCAGATTGTAGAACAAAAATGGAAAAGAACTGGACCTGCTTTAGCTTGAGGCTTGAGGCTTCAAATTGCACACTCTTTCCCAACAGCTCTAGTTTTGTAGACTAGATAAAATAATGGAGATGGAGGAAGATGGTAAGGCTATAATGATAATGGGTAAGACACGAAACAGAGTCACTAGAATACGTAATGGATAAGGGTAGGGACTGCTTTAATCTAAAACTTGAGGCTTCAAACTGCACGTTCATCCCCAGCAGAGTTGCTAAAAACTATTGGGTGAATATTTTGTTGGCCAGCTAACTGGTGACCAAAATAGTTCCTATCACCACAGCATAGGGAGATGGGTCATCCTGGTGTGCAGGTTTACTACATCAATAGAGGACAAATCTCTCCTCTCATCAAAGGGAGGTTTCTTATTAAATATGCAGAGCTATATACTATAAATATATGCAAAAAGTAAGACATAGGGGTGGGATAAACCATCCATCTCTTTTTTTCAGAGATGATGCTAACAAACAGAGGAGAAATACTGGGTGATTGGTGATGGCACTTCTCTTCTTTCAAAAGTAACATTCAACCAAGAGCTAGATCCCTTCCTAGATAGTAAAAATCCTGGTGAAGTGACAGAAGGCACTTCTCTTCTTTCAGAAGTGCTTATTCTTACAAACAACAGGACTCTTTCTGGTAAAAAGTGACAAAAGGGCACAGTAACCAGCAGTATGAAACAAAACACAAAGTTTCCACCTCAACTACCCAAGAGTGAGATACGAAGAACAATGGGGGCACAAAGTCATCCTAAGGTCCTTTACACAGAAACAAAAAAGAAAAAGACACACTAAAGACAACCATGACAACGTAAAGTCTAAAAGTAGTTGGCTTTAGGACACCTTCCTTATCACCTCCACTAGTTTTGCTTGTTAAATCAAATAAATGAGAATGCTTTCAAAAGACAGACATACGAACAATCTCCTAAAGTAGCACAAGATATAACACCACAAAGTCTGCAAGTAACTTGCTTTCTCATTCAATCAAAGAAATATGAACTACAATCTGAGCTCAAAGTCTCAGTAATGCCTTTCAATTTGGGCAAAGTTTTGCTTCTGGTAAGGGGAAGATCTCTCTTGTAACAATGAAAGAGTTTACATTATATAGAGGCCAGGAGAGACTTGGCACTTTGTCTCATGTAGTGACCTATGCTGTGCAATTAATGCCTTGGCTGCATTTTTGATTTTGTTAGGAAGGGCCATGTTGGAGCAGGGGGCCGCCTTAATTGTGGCATGTTGGTTCATCTTCCTTGTCTTATCCTAAGTCTGAATCACTCATTCCATTACCTGCTAGTTGCGCAAATGTCTATTCTGCCTTTAATTCAAAGGGGACAAACAGGCTACACTTTCAATGTTTGCAGGCCCCAAATATCTACCCAATGAACTGCTTCACCTACTAGAATTAACTCCCGCTGAGTTTCCCTCTTTGACTCTTCATTCTCTTGGTCATGGCCTTAGGGTCTTTGAATGCATCGGGTCCATGTTCTAAGCCTAGAAGGATCAATTAGATGCTTCACTACAGTAATTTTGACATCTACGAGTCTCTCTTCCTTTGAAGGTTAACAGCTGGCCATTCACCCCAATTTGACATTTACAGGCTTGTCATTTTGTTGTGACACGGGTGAGGACACATGGCGGCATCCACAGCTTTGAAATAAGCTTATGAGAATAGGCCTTGAGACTTGTTAGAGGCTAGAGGCACAGACCATACATGTGGTTGTTTCCATTGCACTGGGATGGGACACGTGGTGCGTTCTGCTCTATGAAGCTTCATTTGAAACTGTCTCTTGGTGCGTGACACTTGGCAGCTTTCGCTGCACTTTTGAGGCTCGACCCTTTTTGAAGGGAACTTGCCCTTCAAGATCTCGAACATGGTCCATTTTATGTGTCAAGTGTCCCTCCGCAAGGGTCTCTGTCCTTCTGGATCCTCCTGGTGGCCTTTGGGATTTTCATCTTCGGTGGCCCTATTGTTCCATGTATTTCCTTCGAACAAATTATCTAAAGGAATTCCTTCATTTTCTTCAGACAAAAAGTCTGAAGAAATTCCTTTCTTTGGCTCTGTGCCTCCCGCAAGGGCATCCCTCTTTGACATGTGGCAGTATCCATTGCTTCTTGCCAAGGACACGTGGAGTCTTCCGCTGCATCATGTTGAAACCCTCCGCCATCGACACCTGGCGCTTTTCGCTATCAGGGTTTTATAGCATCATAGAAACGCTTGGGGCTCACTCGAGTTCTTTCAGATGATGACACTTGTTGGCCTCTGTCAATCTCTACATGGGACACATGGCATCGTCCACCAATTCTCAAAAACAAAGTGTAACGGGGCCCGGTTGATGACACTTGGCAACATCCGCCTGACTCTTTCTTTTGCGCGCGCTTCTTTTCTTAACTAAGGCGGCCTTTGAACCTTTGAACCCGTGAACCCGATGAACTTATGAAGCGGTTCAAGGTTCAATGGTTCGATCTATTCATTCCTTTGAGTCACTTTGGCATCTTTGAACCAAGTGCGTTGAACCGTTTGGGGCTTGAACCCGTTGAACCGTTGAACCAAAATGGTTCAAGGTTCAACGGTTCAAGCCTTTGAAACTTGTTAGATGCTCGGAGCTGTAGAACTTTGAAATGGTTAAACTTTGAACCTCTGTCGAAGCGCTTCGCTCTCGTTGATGACGTTGAACCTTTAAACCCATTGAACCCATTGAATTGAAATGGTTCAAGGTTCAATGGTTCAATGCTTGCTGATGGACTCTTTTTTCGATTGAAAAAAGTCGCTGACCCAAACCTGAAGATGACCAAGTGTTGGAAACTGGTTCTTTTGATTGAACTCGCCTACAGAAGCCTTTGAACCTATTGAACCTGTTATTCCCCTTACTAAAAATCTTGAAAAATGAGGAATTTGGAAGCTTAGAACAAATTTCGAAAAGGGAAGAGACAATTTTGGTCTTGCAGGGCCCAAAATAGTTCATATGTTGTCCCAAAAATGAGTGATATTTTTTGGGGACAACATACTTATTGTAGAGAAACCCATTTCCTTGAATGTCTAAGGATTTGTAGCTATGTTGCTCATCTAATTCTTCTCAATCATTTAAAACATCTGATTTACAAAATGAAAGTGAAGCACCAGTGTCTACTTGAGCATCAATTTGTTTATCATTTATCTGGACAGAAATAAATTGTGCATACCTGCCATTTATCAATTGAGCTGTATATGTTGGATTTAGTTATGATGGTACAGGGGTTGTGGAACACACCAGTTTGCAATGGTATGTAGAGTGTGCATAGATGATGCAAGATGATATAAAAGCATGTAGGTTGTGTGAGATATATGAGCATTCACTAAATTATGTGGTGTGTAAAATATTATTTAGTGTTTTGTCTCAACTCGGGATGTTCCAATCAAGTTGAGTGATGCCAAGAGAAGTGCCTTTCTATTAGAACGATGCCACATATATTGGTGTGAAGATCAACCTATATAGATGTCCTTAATCTCGTGCGATGCCTTAAGGTATGTAAATGAATTGGAATACTAAGAAAGTGTAGGTAATTATGATATTGTCGATAAAAGATAAGCCATTTAAATAGAGTAAGTCAACTTGGAATGGCACAATATTGACCGTGTTATATATAAAGCATATGGATTCTACATTACATTAAATAATATTGCATTCACTTTTATATGTTAATGTAGAAAATACCTATCAAATCATGAAAATGTGAGACATTATACTTTGTATGTGATTAAAAATTCAAAAGAATACTGCAATGAGAAATTAATCTTTGTAGGACCCCTCCAATATTCATATCAATATGTTATACGAAAGAGTGCATTATTTTTAGGATAGTTTACATGATATTAATAATTTTATCCTCAATTTGAAAGTATTTATACAATCATGAGTTAAATATATATATAACAATATGAAAGTAATCCTATAAGCATTTTCTTGTGTGTCTTGAGATGACATAGACTAGTGTGGCCATCCACCTTATGAATGTAAGGTTTTACAATCTCTGTATTAATAAAATATATTCCTATAGGAAATGAAACTATGGGCGCCAACATATATTATATGTCTTTTTTTCTTCCATCTAAATCTAAGCGTGAATGTGTTTCTAGAGTGCTAAACGAATGCTTTATGATAATGGTTTTAGACTAAACGTTCCCTCTTCAACCGCCCCAACTATAATTATAATATCACGGTTTTAGATTATCAATTTTTTGCGGGTTTTTATTTTTATTTTATTTTTTTGAGAGATTCATATTTTTATCTATCTTTTGAATTATAAATAATTAATTGTATTTAATAAATAAGTGCATATATAAATTAAAGTATTTTTTCGATTAAATAAATTTAATTAAAAAGTATTTAATCCATTAAAATTATTTAAAATGTAATTTTGATTTATTTGTTTAATTCTAAATATTAAATTTTTAAAAGGATTTATAGTTTATTAGATAGTATAATAATTTGTAATGTTTATCGATTAAATTATAATTTTTTGATAAAATAATATTGATTAGGGATAGAGGGATTAGATAGATCTGACTTTATTAAGTGTTTGCTAATTTAACGATAATAGGACTAAATCTGAATTATTAGAGATCTCCCTCATTACAAATCATATTTATCAAAACGAATCGAAATTTATATTGACAACTTCAAAAATTTATAATGATAAATCAAAGAAAAAATAAAAAGATATTACCAATTCGCCTATAAATTATATATATAAATAAATTAACACAAATAAATAATATTAACTAAAATACTTACATGATATTGATAGAATCACATCAATTTTATTAATAAAAAAATATCTTTTATGAAATTCAAAATTAAGTTGAGCTGCAAATAATAAATTCATTTAACTAATTGCCCTGTCAATTTTCCCACACATGAAGATTTTATCTTTAGACAAAGCATTTCAAGATTAATTTGACTCACTTTTCATCTTACTTTTTGTTGGTGCTTTATATCACATGGCAACATAACCACAACTCAATTCACACCTACTTGCATTCTTTAATGGGTTATAAAATAATATCTTAATAGTATTATTATATCTTTTTCAGTCCCATTGGTTATTCTTGGTCGTTGGTGGATAAATAAAATAAAATAAAATATCTGTGTTCTTAATGTATGTCATCCAATGGTATAAAAATAAGAAAAATCTCTAAAGAAGACACAGAATCTTAAAAGTTAGAAAATGAAAACCAAGCAACATAAAAAAGTTAACCCTAAAGAATAATGGCTTCTAAAGCAAGAACATTGATTGGACTGAATTGGGCCCTATTTGTTTCTTGAGCCACCCATTATGGTTTTGTTTATAAAATTTAGCTTGGAATGTTTGGTATGATAATTTGATAGTTATTCCTAAGCACCTTCGAATGTCTCATGTTTGGTATGATAATTTGATCTTCCCGAGAAAATCAAACTATTTTGTTTGTATCTTAATTGTTTCTTTCTTATATCATATTATATGTTGGTAAAACATTACATATTCTAAAACAAAAAATAAATAAATTCAAATACTATATTTATATGAGCCTTTGGCTTTAAACATTAAAAATGTAGGGAATCAAAATAACTCTTTAATATTGGATGGTTGGTGAACACAAGTTATATACTAGTAAATATTCAATATTATATGCATGTTTGTTGTTCTTTTATTTTGAGCCCATTTTGGATATAGTTAAATAGAAGGGAGTTTGTTAAGTTAGTTTTTTTTTTTTTTTTTCCTTTGGGGTGGGGTGAATTGTTAAGAAAATTTAGGAACTTTTCTTAGTGTTAGAAATTTTCTGTGTTTTTTTTAAGAATTATATATATAAAAATAGTTTATATTTTTATCAAGTTTCAAAATTTAAAAAAGAAATTAAGGTGTGACATAAATTAAAAACGCTTAATGTAGTGGCATAAATTTTTAGTTCCCTCTTTTTAATGGTAATTACAAGTCTCTTAACTGAAAATGTGAGGCTCCTATTTAATAAGACAAATTGATTTTTATCATTGTAAATATATTAACTCAACTTCGTAAAATTACTATAAATAAAAATAGTAGTCCAATCCCCTTCCATGGAACCACATTCTTATACATCATTTTGGGAGGTATGACTCTTTGTACATAATATCAAAGATAAGAATCTAACAAGTAATATATACCAAAATATTAGCACTTAGAAGAATGGGTTTTCTGAAACTAGATTGATAAATTTAAAAAGAAAAGGTTTCAAAAATTATCTTGATTTTTTTGGAGACTTAGAGATAATTGTTGAAATATTACAATAAAAAGTAACATTTCGTTGCAAGACAATGAGATTTCTTAAAACTCATAGCAAATAAATGACCTTATCCAAACCACCAAGTTCTATTTTTTTCGGTGCCACAACTATAGTGAGCATGATTTCAGAAAGAATTAGGAGGCATAAAACTTTGTGACTATTGTGTCCTTTACATTCAATGCTCTAAAAACCTTGTTCAATTTTTTAAAACTTCATATTAATCATTAAAAATCCTACTTTTGAAAACCCTAATTAAATAGCTAAAATTATAAAGATCGATAAAATGATATGTTTTGGGGTATGACATTAGACTAGGAAAACACTGAGATTCTTTAATATTCTTTAAGCTCCTTAACAATGTACAATTTTTAAAACAAAACTCTAATAAATTTTTTATATTTTCAATTAGAAAAAATAGTGTAATGCAAAATTATACTATTAACTTGAACTTCCATGCTATAATGAATACTCTATAAATATTTTCTTGATTTCTCAAGGATGTTTGCAAATGATTAATAGATCACTATAAAAATAAATGCCAGATGTTTTTTCTGATTGGTACTTAGATGCTTAAATGTATTAAGATGCGTGCATTTTTTTAGATGACTTGAATTAAAATTAGGACCACACTGGCATGTGTTTAATGTTATTTTTATTTAACATTGAAATGTTAATAAGAAATAAAGTATTAAAAATTGATTTCAATCTATAGAATATATATATAGATTTGAAAGTGAAATATAATAATTTATAGAATTTAAAATGAGCTAAAAATAGTAAATTGACCAACAAATATGAAAACTTAGCCAAAAATGAATTCATGATAACTTTGTAGGCTAACTGCTGATAAAAAATCACTAAAAAATATGTGAATTACATTGCAACTAAAAGTAGGATTTGAAACTATATTAGGACAACGTCACATTAGGACAAGGTCTCACTATGTGTGCATAAATTTAATCTCACAATCATGCTATCCTAAACTTACTTTTGAGTAGTTTATGGATTATAATTCCTTTTATTTCAAAATATGATGTTTGGCATGATGAAAGTTTTTAAATCCTTCAAACTTGTACATAATTTAATTCATTTTTTTAGGTGACTATGACTTTTCTCCTCACTTAACATTAAGGAGAAGTGTTAGAACATTTAATATTATATGGGTATCATTATTAGGCTCTTAACACTTGGTAAAATAATAAATGTTTTATTATTATATTTAACATAGGTTACAACTTTATGTAAATAAAATAATAAAACATATTATTAATTACCAACCTAGTTCTTTAGGCAAAGGTTAGAACTGTTGGTCACAACAATCACCTTCCCTCATTTCTATTATAAATATGGGTTTATCCCTTTGGTAAAAAACATCAATTCATAATATAATTTTGTGAACCATGTGAGATATATATGAATATTGTGAATGTATTTGTGAATTATTTTTAAAAGGAGTGAGAGGTTAAAAGAATGTATTGGGTACTCGGGTTTCGCATTTAATGAATAATAACTGTAGGTTTTTTAAACCTCAATTGAGGTTTTTCAAGTTTAAATCTATGTTCATTAATCTGGTTGTGATCTCATGTACTTTTTAAATCAAGTTCATCTCTATATCTATCATGTTCATTATATATATATATATATATATATATATATATATATATATATATATATATATATATATATATATATATCTTATCAATAACCTAAGAATATTTTTAGAATGTAATATTATTCTAACCCTTTCTATAATGGTGTGATTTTTCCTTTTAGTAATATCATTGTGCTAAGAGAAATAGGGAGTTGTTAATTACATTTGAATACCACTACTAGTATAGAAATAATAAAATTATTTATTAATATATTCACCACCATTATCTGATCTTAATATCTTAATATAAAAATTATAAATATTTTCAACAACTTTCATTTCTTTGAATTTAGACAACACTTCAAAATTATTTTAAATGAAATATGACTATATCATTCTAGTATAATAATCTATAAAAGTAACACCATACAAAGAATCATTAATAAATGTAATTTCAAGAGGTATTTAAAAATCAATATGAATTAACTCTAAAGGATGAGATGAATTCAAATCATGACTCTTGTGAAAGGGATTAGTACGTTGCTTACCACATAATCATCCTTCACAAGTTTCATGATGAGAAAAGATAGAAGGAAGACCAACAACAAAATTATGAGAATACACATCTTTTAAACTTATTAAATTAACATGTACTAATATTTCATGTCATAATTGAAATTCATTCTTACTATGGGATGAAAGACAACATGAAAAAGAAGTAGAAAAATTGTATAAACTATTGTTTTGAATGCTTTCAATAATCAAAGAATTAGATTGATTTATAATAGACCAATTATCTTTAAGAAAATTTAAAATGAAATTATAATTATTAATTTGAGAATAATATATTAATTTTTTCTTAAGTTTAGGAACATATAAAATATCTTTAATAATAACATTTACAAATTTAGTCTTTCCTTATGTAGTTGCTTCTAAAAATGAATTATCTCCTAAATATATATTTTTAAAAATATCTCTAATATTTGATAAAAAAGTCATATGGCTTGATGAACTTCTATATAAATTCCATTCATTTTCCTTAGAAGCAAATAAGGCATCATATAAAGTAATAACATTAGAATACTATTCATAATTGTTGTTCTTATTCTAGGTCTTCTAGTGATTTTAATTATATTTATTCCCTTTATTATTTTCATAGGTTTTGTTGTTAGTTTTATCTTTGTTTTTATAAAATATAAATATCTTCTATGACCAAATTTATCACACATATTAGAATTGTCATAAAATTTAGATTTATGATTCTTATTACCAGATTTCTTACTCTCATTTTTTTCATTGACAAAATTAGGTTTAGGTTTATAGTTTCTATTATTCTTGGAAACATGGTTGTAAATGAGAACTTACTAAGTGTCATTCTCTTTAGAATCAAAATTAGACATCACTTTCTCTTCTTGAATTAGAAGAGTTTTCAAGGTAGTGAGGTCAGATATATCTTGTCATGTTTGGTACTTTGAATTCAAAATCGAAATAAAATTATGAATTCTTTCATGAATATTAAGATGAATAGTGTAATATAAAAATTGATATTGAATTAAATTATAGTTTCAAGCATTTAACTAAGATTTAATATTTTAATTTTAATAAAAAATTAACAAATTTTTTATTACCTTTCATAAGTGTAGTAAGCAATTCAATAATCAATATAATAATCTTATAGAGACAAGTGCCCTCATGTAGAGACTCAATTAGTTTTAAAGCATTACTAGGATACTTCTGATTACTGAGATGGAGTGTGAATTTATCCTTAACACTTCACAAGATAATTGACATGGCTTCTTTTAATTTTTGTTGAAATGCATTAGAAATATCAAATGTAACATGTCATCCAAACATGGATTTTTTCCATCCCAACAACTATGTTCCATAGATTTTAGGCCATAAATAAATTCTATTTTAATGTAAATTTTACATGTATTATAGTTATACCCATTAATAATTTGAGATTTATCAAGTACGAAGTTAGTTGAAGCCATAACTTCCTTTTGAACTCAACACTTTAACGCTAAAAAAACTTTAAAAAGAATATTTTAAAATGTGATTTTATACTTTATGTGATATGAAATCAAATTTATAGTTTAGATAAATAATGATTGTTCAAATTAATTTTAAATAAATCAAAACAATTGTAAAAAATTGTGATAAAACAAGGTGTTATAAGTGTCATAAAAATTTATTAATGTAAGAAAAATTATTAATAATGAAACAAAATATATAATATGAAGATTAAAATCAATAAAATGATGACACCAATGCATATAGAATGTGCCAAAATATAGAAAATGATTGGTCACATGACTATACTTGACAAAATATTGTCTAGGTCAAAAGTCAAAAAATAAAGGACAAAGTTACACTAGGGTTTTGCATGAGAATTACTCTAACAAGCAAACTAAAAAAAAATTATATTTAATTGATTTTTAAAATAAATTTAATTAAGTTAAAATTTGATCAAAAAAGTTATGGGGTTTTGAATACTAGAATACCCAAGAAGAGCCATGTTTTAGCAAAATAAGAGCAATGTTTTAGCAAAAGAAGAGCCACCAACCCTTCTAAGAGATTAGTTGAATATTTATATGCACAACATAAAATTTAAACCATTTTTATTTAATTTTTTAAATAAAAATATAATTTTCAAGTAAATTTCAAAAAGTGAAAACAATTAAATTTTTAAACTTTAGGTAAAAAATAATTTACCAAAGTGGGACCCCGAGTTGGCTTGCATGGAAATATTGAGGATTTAATAAAAAAGTGTTTTTTAGATGAATATTCAAACTATATAACAAAAAAATTCATACCTATGGCTGCTAATGGTGTACCTCTATAAACATAGATTCCCAAAATAAATTGTATAAGCCACTAGGGATTTTGAAACTTTTCCAAGCTTTTTGAAAGTTTGCCCCAATGTAGTTTATAACTTCAAAATTGAATTTTTGATGAAGAATTTAGCATTTCCAATTACCTAAGTTATGTTATGGCACCTTAGGGAGCTTTGGCTAGTTTCCACATTTGACAATTTTTTTTGATTTAATAGGGTCCTTGTAGGAAGATTATAGGCCAAAATCAATGATATCTAACCATTAAACAATGTATAACAAGTAGTCAGATCAACAAACTGAATTTATCTATGTTTTTGTCATGTTGAGGCCATACATTGGCTATACAAATGCTTCAAAGGCTAATTTACTTGATTTAAAATAATTATTATCCTCTAATAGGGTTATGGGAGGCAATAATGAAGGTCTGTTTCAAATAGTCATTATGTGAATGCTTATGAGATTTTAAAACTTCATATGCCACAAAGGGTCATACTTTAGCCAATATGGCATCCCAATATTTTTTTTAAAAAAAATTACTTGAATTTGGTTGTAAATTTTATATTAAACTCAATACAAATCAATTTCCAATCCTCTTCACTCTCTCAAGATCTACTACCATGATAATAAATGAAATAATACATTCTAGGATTTAGAATGTAAATGAAGGCACACCAAAAAATAAATAAACATAGATTAATGTACAAATGACACAAATAATATCATGGAAAAACCTTGAGAGGTAAAAAACCTACAAAGATAGGTTTGAAATACAAACACTATTTTAGAGAAAGTAATAAAGTTGTCAATTTTTTGGTTAACGTGGCCACTGATCAATGTGAAAAGGAAAGGTTGGATAATGTTAGAAAGAGATGGGATGATTATAGGATTTTTGATTAGATTGATATTTGATCTTTTATCTTAATATTTAAAATGCTTTTTAATAAAAACATTTTTTAATATTGATATGATTGAAAGACTGGGTTTAATTTAAGTTCTTTCCTAAATTATTTTTTTTAAAACAAATGTACATGGTTTTCGATTTTTAATAAATAAAAAAGAAAAGAAAATGCTTTTTTTAAATTGTAAAATCATTATCAAATCATTTAAATTATTTTCAAGTGCATGGGCTACAGGGCAATCAAGTGGCAACATCCTTCAGGTATGATAGATAATATCGAGCGAAGTTGGTAGGATGATGTTTTGATGATGATGTCATTAGGAGTTTTTATTGTTTGGATAGTTCACTCCCTATAATGATGGATTTTTTATTTTACATCTTGGTTATTAATGGAAAGCATAGTTTAGTGAGAAGCATATTGCTAGGTGGTTACATTAGCTATCCCATTTGCTTGAGATTTTATGCTTGGTTTTAGAGGGATGGATAGGTTCAGCCTAGAGTCTATTGGTTGGCCTTTTACCTTTACAAGAGCCAAGATCCATGAAATGGGTTGTAATAGACCTATGTCTAAAACACACTTGTCAAATGTTTTTTGGCTTCCTTCTCTTGAGGTGGCAAAAGTGGTAGAATAGGTGTTGAGTACAGATTTTATTGCTCAAAGTAGGAGAGTTAGAGTTAACTCAGACTTGGCCTCTTTGTTTGTAAAAAAAATATGCTTGGTAATGTTGGATAGGGAGCAAGTGTTATCTATGATCAATTTTTTCATATGGTCTGAGTTTAGATTGAAGTTGGCAGAGGAATTGGAAGCTATTCCATTAGGGCCTTTTTCATAGCTTCTATATTTTGATAGAGACTTCTTGGGTTTTGTCCCTTTGGCTATGTTTTGGGAATTAGAACTTTGATTTCATGCTTTAGTGGATTTTATGAAAGATTTGGAAGTGAATTGTGTAGTTTAGATGAATGTTGTAGAGCTTTAGGGAGTTAGTATGCCATTTATCGAAGACCTGCTTCAACCTATCCTTTGGCTTGTAGATTGGAGGTAAACCAATCATTATTTAGACAGGGTCCAAGCCATCAAAAGGTTGGGAAATGGTGTGGCAAGAGGCTCCTTCATAATGCCTCTATGGTGGAAGGGTAAGCACCTTCATAATTATAATGTTTTAGGTTGAGTGTAGAAAAGATTGATTTTCTCAGCCTTTAAACAAAATGAAGGAGAACTAGCTAGTAGGGAGTTGGTGAAGTTGGGAAGAATGAAGAAAGGTAAGAACCAGGATATTATGGCTAATGAGGCAGGGGGTTTGTATTAGGTGACTAAGTAGGAGAAGTAGTGACTCAACCAAGGGAAGATGATAAATCTGGTATTCTTAGAATAAAATGTATATAATCAATTTATGGATATATTTTATTGGTTTTAGGATGTATCTAACTTTTTAGGTTTGAATCTATTAGTCTCTAAATATGGTTTTTATTTAAAACATATTTTTGATTGTCTAGTCTTATGCCTTTACATGATTATATGATGAGCCAGACCAAGTTAAGTTTATTTTTGTATCTCTTTTAGAAAAAGGCCTAGGACCCTAAAAATGCCCAAGTATCAATCAATAAAAAAAACCCACAAATATTATTTTCATTTATATGAGAAAATCCACACCCTAATACAAATCCTTCTTACTTCTCACTTATTCACATAAGCCTTATTCACAAAGCATTTACAAGATATTTTCTAGATGTAAATAGCAATCACATAAAGTGTATTGAGAATGTATTTTAACATAAAAGTATAACCTTATTTATAATAGGAATGAGGGGAAGTGACTATTGTATCCAATGGTTCAAACCTTTCCTTGAGGAACTAAGTTGGTAATTAATAATATGTTTTATTATTGAATTTGCATGAGGTTTCAACCTGTGTTAAATATAATAATTCATATTTATTATTTTACCAAGTAAAATTTTAAGTTCCTAATAACAGCACCCACATATAATTAAATTTTCCAACATGAATGCATTTATTGCTATCAACATTGATGCAAGTGAAAGTAAGGTAATAGTATTGTTGTCACTTGAACCATTATCTAGTTATAAGTAGATATTGGAAAACTATTTTTTTAATGAATTACTTCTACTAGAAACACTAATTGCTTTCACATGGAAAACACTTCCCCTATACCCTTTAAATTTTTCATGCCCTTCATTTTTTAATGGTGCATCATGATATAGTTGTTTGTATGACCAACGGTTGTAAAATAAATCCCCATACCCATTAATGATGGGTTATTCAATCTTTGTAATCCACAAATCTAATGATGTTACTATGCATTTTTATCCATGTTAAAAAAATGGGAGGCCACAATATCCAAAACCCCAAGTCTTGAGTCGATGTGTGAGCATACTAGTCAAAGTAATTGGGAGGATCATAAAATTACTTATTCACTTTGATTTTTTGCCCATCCTTGGTATGAAAGTTTTAATTTTGTCTATTTTATCATGCATAATGATCAAGAACACCTTAGGATTTTCCTATGATTATAATCTATGGGAGTAGTTGCATGATAATATTGAATGTATTGATTGTTTTATGTGATTTACTCTTCAAGTTTTGAGAGTAATTTTGGGTATGTGGTGGCTATACATTTTTTTTGAAACCCCATACACTCATCACACTTGGTGAAGAAGTTTTTATTTGCAATAAAAACACATTGAAATCTTTTGGTCATTATTTTGTTAAAACTTAGCTATGAAACTCGTATAATTTTAAACAACTCAAGATCATCATTACACTTCTTTTGCATTAAAGTGTGGGTATAGAATTAAAAAAGCAACATTTTAGGAAATTTTATTCCATCATGTCCTATATAATGAGCTAAATGTGGAGAAATATCTAAATTTGTCTCATAGATTCTTGATATGCAAGTAATTTTTGTGGTGGTATTTGACATTTGTTTCCTTTCCTAGTGCTCCCATTTACAACATGATTGTCACCATTTATCCACTCCAATTTATAACTATATAAGGTGCTCCTTGGGTACCCATAAGCTTTATGTCATGCATTATTATCAACATCAATCGCATAAAATTTTATTTTATACACATCCATATATTTGTCACCCACATTAAAGATGGCATTTTTTATTAATACATCTAACACAAAATTATTTATTTGTTATTCATTCATGGTTATAGTTTTGTGACATAGAAATATGACTAAAGAAAGGGAAATTTTTAGAGGTAGTCATATTTTCAATAATGATTTTCACATTAGGCACTTCATCCCAAAAAAAAACTATTTTATATCTTCATAATCATTTTTATTTGGTGAACTAGCTAGAGGGGAATTAAAATTTTGATGTTTTTGATCATTGTAGGGTCTTCTAATCACCTTTTGGAATAATTTTAATTGGTGGCATCAAAATAAATTGGATATACCAAATAGGGTTGTCACTCTTATAATGCATCCAACATGTCCACCTCAACCTTATATAGGATTTTTTTCAATCTATAATATAAATGAGAGTTGTTTATGTCATCTAATTTCCTAACATGCCATTATATGAGAGATACTTCATATAAGGAGAATCCTTTGCAAGGAGGGTTGAATAATATATATATATATATATATATATATATATATATATATATATGCTAATTCAAAGGTATTTTAATCCAATACCTTCAATTTTAAAATGTCTCTTGCAATTACATTTGTAATTTTTTACTCTAAAACATATTTTATCACAAATGAATACAAACAGATCAATTTTACAATAACTCTTTTGAACTTCAAATTATTTTCACCATTATTTACAAGGTATGGACCATCAAATTGATCAATGTCTTTATTTCCCATACCTATACTTCTTTATTAACTTAAAATCATATGTTTTATTAGCCAAGCTAATAATTTATTAGGTTGTACGAAGTATGAGCAATCATAACACAAATTTACCACATTTTTCATCATTACCCTAAACATAAAGGGTTCCAATATCACTTAATAAATTTTATGATCTTATTTCAGATGCGTTAGAAAACCTTGGGCTATGTTTTAGAATGATATTTTATGTGATAAAATCAATTATATATTTAGATCTTATATAATTAATGGTGACTTCAGTATAATCACTACTATACATCTTTTTTAGAATTATAATACTCTAAATCACTAAAAATTTAATCAATATGAAATAGGGGAATGGAATAATATACATACATTGAAAATTCACTCTTTTCCCATTGAATGTAGTATCACTTATTATTGATATATGGAAAGGTTTTAAATTCATCAACTCAATAAGTAAATTCTAATTTTCCATCTAGTACTACATTGACACTAACAATAGCAAATCCTCTTCCCACATATTTACAATGTAGTATCCTCCTACTTGGATACACTCTACCCTCTAAACATTTGTGCCTTTTAAAAACAAGTCTACATGATCATCCTTTCCAAATTAAAGAGATATTGATGCTATAAAAGTACAAAAGTAAACATGAGATAAACCTAAATCTATAAAACCCAATTAGATTAAAAAAAATTAAACATAAATGGGAGATGAAAAAAGCATATAATAATTATTACATGTAATCTAAGGCTCATGTATGATCTATGTGTTTTTAGGAATATATTTGTTTATAAAAATAATAATAACATGTATGAAAGATTATATGTGAGAATAAATAATGGCAGATAATGCATCACTAATCTAAGTTTACCATGGAAAGAATGGGACATTATCATCATTAATTGTTGTTAGCTAAAAATAAGTTTGAAACATTTTAAAATATTGTGTTAAAACATATTTATTGGTAAATTGGGTGGGATCCTTCCTTAAAACCTCAAGTTTAAATACCAAACATTCACAATTTGTGGATTGGATTATGGGAATTCTAGATTGACTTATTCTAACAACCTTAATAGCTATAAGTGTCATATGAAAAAATATATATAATTATTAAAACATGACATAAAAATACATAAAATAATTTAATATTAAAATAATTACATTTAATTGTAAAAATATTAGACTCTTTTATTGGAAGTCAATAGTGTATCTATCAATCAAATAAAATTATGGGTGTGTGTTAACTAAAGTTTTTGAATTTGAGGATGTTTTGAGAAATTTATTTTTATAAAGGCTATCAGAGGATGTTTTTTGAAATAGTAATGTAAATCCTTAAATAAAATTCTTAATCTAACTTAATTGCATAAAAATAAACAACACAATTGTTTTTATTAAAAATTTATAACAATCATAAAATTTTACAAAAAAATCATAAATTTTAATATTTCTACATAAAATATAAAATTCCAAAAGAAAATAATAGAAAAAATCATATCACAAAAATTCAAAAGGTTGAAATGGTTATAAAAATTTTGTAAATAAATTGACCTTGCCTTTTAAAATAGTGAACATGACTAACTTGGTTATTTATTGTGTTTGGCAGATCTATGTGTCTCTAATTTTACATACTTTCATGGGAATTTGAGTCCATGAACAACTTATTTAGGGCTCTTATAATGTATATATCCATATTATGAAAAATTTCATGCCTACATGTCATGGTAATACTAAAAAATTTCATTCACATCAACTTGCATTAAATTAAGGTCACTCAAAATGAATTTCTCAGAATTGGAAATTGTTGTGAATAAATAATATGCCACATGATTTCACCTTGTACCTTTTCATGTATTAATTCCAAAATAATTGGTTATAAATTTTTATAATAATGTGACAATGTTATATACTTCCATGAAGTATAAAATATAAAAAAGACATGTAACACTATATAAATCAATCTGTGGAGCACCACAAATTTAATACACATTAAAATAAGGATGTCTCAACCTCTAATAAAATGTGATAAAATAACATCCCTTAAGGAAATATCTCATGAAGCCACATGTCACAAAATAAAATTCAAATGAAAAGTCTATCATCATAGACCATTGGGAAGAAATTAATTCCCACAATTTGACCATGACTAACCCTATATTGGCACCTAATAACTAGAATTATATGATCTCAAAGTAATTTTAAGGTCACTTAAAAATAAAATTTTTATGAAAATTGAATATCTAAAACTTCTATTCCCTTGACACATGTAATGTTCACTATCATGTCCATGAATATATTATAATGGTGGATCCTAGTCAGACTCAAACTCCCTCTTTATTATTATTTAGAATAAACTAGGAATATAAGGACATATCTTTTGATTTAGAATCTCTTGATGGGGAATTCTCTATTTACACAAATATTTTCAATAAGGTCAAAGTGGTTAAGGATTACAAGGATGGCAATGATTTTTCCTTTAAATAATGGAAGTATGATGTCCTAGTTGCTTGAATTTTTTTTTTCTACCATGAATTTCCTAGGGTTACCTTCATGGACACCCAAAAATGAAAAAAGGATTTATGAATACTTCAACATTCTTAATATTGATAGTTTTAGGTTTTATATAAAAAATATACATGACTTTTTCCCACCTATGTATCAAGGTATTAATATGAATCCTACTCCAAGGATATCTTATGAAATTAGGAGTTCTATAAAATCATAATTATGATTATTATTGGCTTTAAAATGACCACACAATCATACTAATAAGAGGATAAGGATTAAAAGTAACACCTCTCCTCTTACCAAGATGTGTCCTAGATAAATTAGCTAAGAAATAAAATTCCTTTCAATTGACTACGATCATAGATTGACTCTGTAGAAATGCAAAAGTGGCCATACTATATATATCTCTTATTAGGGTAAGTAGGAATATATTAAAACAATTGTATATTTTACACAAGATAAAAATATTGGGTTTTTAATTAATAATATTTATAATATACTAGACCTATGTAGAATATGCATGTGCCATTCTACACAAGTTCATTAGAATTTTAATAATTAATATTCTAATTTACAACTCCAATGATGAAAATTCTAAGAATATTAATTTGAGAAATGATGCCATGTGTCTTGATATTGAACTTATGCATGTTTTCAAGATTTAAAATGGGTAACAATGGGAGAAATATCTACAATGCAATTATGCCACATGTCATAGTTGCATACTTCTACATGTTCACAAGGTTTGACATGTATAAAGGATAAAAAATGTTTCTAAAAAAATAAATCTATATAATGTTGCCCCATGTCTCTCAATGCTATGTATTCAAATCGTAAGATTCAAATAGAATGTATTGATCAATTATAGTGTCAAAATTTTCATGATATTGTGATGTTCATCTATATGGCACTCACAACTTTATAGAAGGGAAACATAACACCATGACATTTTAATCAATATGAAATTAATTTAAATTACTATTTATAATTAAAGTATTTTTAAGATTGAGTATTTATAACTCTTTATTTCCTTTAATTTCTCTAAAATTTTGATTATCTAATTTAAAAGTTATCATAATGACGTCCCTAGTCTAGAATGAAACTCCATCTTAGTTTGATATTAAAAAAATTACATTTACCTACAAATAAAAGCTAAATATTTTATTGAAATTCATCAACATAGTTATTATTCATATAAAATAATAATACATTGATGTGATTTAGTATTCATGGCCCATTCAAAGCTCCACAATTCTACGCCTCATTCTTAGAATAATAAAAATTAAGATTATAATAAATTTATAAATTTTTTCAAATGTTTCTTCCTTATTTTCTAAATAATATTAGCATTCGAAGGGAAATGTTGAATAGATAATAATCAAAAGATAAATAAAGGACTAATAGGGTTGACCATAAAATTTAGGCACAACTTTCATGTAAAGGTTAAATTTTATGGGCAACTTTGGATCTAAGGAAAATGTTTTTTACTATTATCCATTCAAAGTATCCATTTAAAAGTTATGAAAATATATCTAAAAAAGTTTCATATTTTTTTTTACTATTATCCATCCAACATTGCCCTTAAAATTTATGAAAAACATATATAAACAAGTGACATGATGCAGATTTATTAATTGGTGTTTAAAGATATTTATGTTATAATAACAATCTTTTCAAATTTAAATCTCTTAAAAAGTGAAAAATAAGATGTATTAGACTCTCAGATTATGGGTTTAGAAAAACTAATCTCAATCCTTATAAAGACTAAACTGGATTAATTACATAAAATAAAAACTACACATTTTTTAATAAAAACATTATTATAACACTAACAAATATTTATGAAACAATCATAAATTTTAAAATTCATAAATAAAAACTATAAAATTCCCAAGAAAATATATTACATGAAAAATAGATAAATATAAAATAGAAACAACTTAATTACAATATATTACATAGTTACTCTAACACAAAATAAAATGATCATAATCTTATAGACCTATAAATTAAGTCATTTAAAAAAAAAAACTTAAAATAGGTCATCTATTCATATTATAAAAATATAATTTCAAATAAATTGAATAATATTTTTAGAGATTTGATATTAGTTTAATATAATAAACATGGATTCTCTAAATTTTTTTCATAACATTATAAATTATGAAACCCTAAATTCTTTAATTCAAATAAATTTTATATTTTATCCATTTGTCAGCAATGATACCCCAAAAGCTAAATTTTTTGATGAAAAATTCACTTGGATATCAATGGGGAAATGTGCCATGAGACCAAAACATATGTTATCAATAAAAATAAAGTGGCTATAGAGATAATATTTGGGGTCAGGGATTATGAATGATATGGTATTGTGCCCTATTTTTATTTTGATGGATGAGTGGGCCATTCCAACATATGCACCCTCTTCTCTATATATAAATGGGATAGTATCCCAAGAATAGTAGGGAGGCCCATACAGTGGGGAGGGCTCACTATAAACTGGGACAAAACATTTTTCTTAGTGGATGATGGGGATGATGATTATAAGAGGGATTATATGGGTTGTTTAGTAAAAACCCTTCTCACAATAATTGCATAGGTATGATTAATTATGTTGTATTGTGCCTTTTTTTAAATGAAAAAATCATGGAAGAGTGATGGAAAAATGGGCAAAACCTTACCCTTGATGGTTGTAAGTTCATTAATGAAATGAGGACAGTGTAAAAACATAATTTTGAACAACTGCTAAAATTAATTGTGCCTAACATTTACATTTTAAAATATTATTGGGATTATTATAATACAACTATCACCCTTTCATCTACAAGTTTTAAATAATATTTTTGGGAGCTTAAATTTATGATATGGAAAACAAATATGCAACAGTTTTATTTTTTAACTTTCACCAGTTAGAGAATGAGTAAAAAATCATATGTAGAAATCATATGAGGAAAAAACAACATAAAAGAGATAGAACAACATAATAGAATGTAACAGTAGAGGGTGTTGGGAAGCATGTAGGGCTAGGATCGTTGGATGA
Organism: Torreya grandis; assembly: GCA_037957365.1. Classification (NCBI taxonomy): domain Eukaryota; kingdom Viridiplantae; phylum Streptophyta; class Pinopsida; order Cupressales; family Taxaceae; genus Torreya; species Torreya grandis. Next base: position 1,123,888 of record JARHVA010002630.1, on the reverse strand, counting down.
TGCTAAAAATGGAAAGGATCCATGTGGTTATGATCCTTTTAGTGGGGTCTGTGGTCCCTCATTGAACCATGTGTTAGGGTAGGAAATCGAGAATGAGAAAGGTAATGCTGATTATAAAAAGGAAAAGTCATCAGAAATATAGGTAGGGATATTAGAACAAAGGACATGGTCATCTTTGTTTGGTAAAAAACCTACTGGAAAATCTCTTTTCCCACCGATGACATCAAAGTCCTGTCGAGAGAAAGGTGAGTTTCAAGTTTTTATCCCAGATCCTTTACTTGATTTTTTAGTGTCTTCCTTGGAATTTACCTTAGTGGGTAAATTTTTAGGAGCAAGACCAAATATAGAATCTCTCAAAAATATGGTTAAAAGGAAATGGACTATTCGAGGAGATGTTGATATTGCACCAATGGTGAATGGTTTCTTTTTGTTTATCTTCAACTGTAAAGAAGATATGAATAGGGTTCTTTGTGGAGGGCCGTGGTTTTTTGGTAAATGTTCTCTTACTATTAAAAAATGGGAGCCAAATATGGATCTATTAGATTCTTTTTTCGTAACTACTCCCATTTGGGCTAGACTTCCTGGTCTCCCTTTAGAATTTTGGCATGAGGACATTTTTAAAGGAATAGCCAGTTCTTTTGGTGAACTTGTGGCATTGGATAATGTTACGGCTTCTAGAACTAAACTCCAAAGTGCTAGAATTTATGTTAAAGTGGCAGATTTGAATCATCTCCCAAAGAAGGTGGAATTAATATCCAAGCTTGGAAAGAAAACCCAAGAAATTATTTTTGAAGATATGCCAAATTCATGCTATGCCTGCAAGAAACAGGGGCATTTGGTTAAGAACTACCCCTTCAAAAGTAAAAATCATCCAAAAAATGTTATGGAAGGGAAAGAAATTAAGGTCCAAAAAAAGAAAATATGGAAAATCAAAGAAGATAATCGAAAGGAACAAAATAATAATGAAGATTTAAGAGTTCCATATGCTGAAGAGGAAAAAGATCCATCTACTGAAGAATTTAATCTTCAGAAAGAAGGACAGCTCTTTCATACAAAGTTCAAAAAATTTGAACAAATAATACAGGATATGATAGAGCTATCAAAACAAATTGTTGTCTACCAAAGTATAGAAGATCGATGCAAAGATGTAGAAGACAAAATTGTGTTAGAAGAAGGTGAATTTATGCCTAAAGATGGAAAAAATTCAGAGAAGGGAGAGCTTCTTGCTTCTTAGTCTAGGGAGAATCAGGTGTTATCTAAGAATGATAATGATTTTCTATTGGATGGGATTCCCCTTTCAGAAGATGCGAGAGAGAATGGAGAAAATTCAAAAAACCAAAAGAAAAAAAGGTGAAAAAAAGAACAATATTAAGGGAGTAGAAATGAGAAGTAGCAAAATAGATCAACAAACAAAGGTGAAATCTCTTGCTTCTACTCTGAAAAAAGCTAGAAAAGGAAATGAATAGCATTCAAAGGTGAAAATAGATGTTGGCTCCCCAGACAAAATTGGAAGAAGATCCATTAAGAAGAATAGAGAGTTAGAAAGTATTCAGAATATTGCTGATGGTAGGCAGGCAACTATTCTAGATTTTACCCCTAAAAAATAGATATGAAAATCATTAGTTGGAATATTAGGGGGTTGAATAGTATTAATAAAATGGATATTGTTAGGAATTTTGTTAGAGAACAAAAGCCTGATTTTCTCTTGCTCCAAAAAACCAAGATGAATAAAGAGAAAGTGGAACAGATCAAAGATTTTAAAAATTATTCAATAAATGCCAGTAGTTCTGAAGGTGCTTCCAGGGGAACTTTTGATGTTATGGAAGAAGAATTATTACTCTGAAACTATTATGATTGTTAGTAAATATCTAATGATTGTGAAAATTACTAGTGTGGATTAGAAGGAGGGCTGGTATATTGTAAATATCTATGCTCATAACACTAAGATCCTTAGGAAAAAGGTATGGGAGTCTATCTCCAATTTTAAAAGTAAGGACTATTGTGGATGATGGATTATAATGGGAGATTTCAATGTACCTCTCTATGATCATGAGAAAATGGGAGGTAATGCTACTCAAATGGAAGGGAGATTAGATTAAATGGAGTTTATAAACAAAGAGGGATTAATGGATATAAAACTTCAAGGAATTTAGTTCACTTGGAGTAATAAGAGAGTTGGTAAGGATTGTATTCAGGCTAGGTTTGATCGTGCCCTTATCTCTCCTGACTGGACAAAATAATTCATCTGCAAGTTGGAAGCTTGCCAAAAAATAGGTTCGGATCATTTTCCTCTTATCTTCACTGCTACTAAAATAAATTCCAAGAAGAATTTTCCTTTTAGATTTGAAAAGATGTGGATGCAACATCCACAGTTTGAAAGTAAACTGGAAGAATGGTGGAATATTGATATTGAGGGTACGACCCTCTTTAGAGTGGCATCTAAACTCAAAAATGTTAAAAAGGAAGCTAAAAAGTGGAATAAGCATAGTTTTGGAAATATCTTTAAGAACAAAATTGCTATTAAGGAGGAAATTCTTAAAATTCAGGAAAAAATTCAGAAGGATGGATATACTCCTGATCTCCTTATTGAAGAAAATGAGAAGTTGGCTCAATATCAAGATATTATCACTAAAGAAGAAATCTATTGGAGACAAAGATCTAGGTTGTTATGGTTGAGTGAATGAGACAAAAACACAAAAAATTTCCATCTATCCACTCTAAAGAATAGAGCTAAAATTCATATATCATACCTAAAAAAAGGGAGATTTGAAGATTATAGAGGAAAATGATATTAAAGAGGAAATTGATCTTTTTTTCTCATCCCTTATGAAGGTGGATCCTAATATTAATATGGATAATTAGGCTGAAATCCTAAGAGTGATTCCTCCATTGGTTTTGAAGGAACAAAATAAAATGTTAAGCTCAATTCCAAAGGATGATGAAATCTTCAAAGCTATCTGTTCTCTAGGAAGAGATAAAGCTCCTGGACCTGGTGGCTTTCCCATGTTCTTCTTTCAAAAACTTTGGAAATTTGTTGGGAAAGATGTAAGTGATGCTGTGAAGGAATTATTTGGAGCTAAATAGATGCTTAAGGAAGTTAACTCCACCTTTCTGTGTTTGATTCCTAAGAAGATTGGTGCTGATTCTCTTGATCAGTTTAGACTGATTAGCCTCTGTAACTCTTTCTATAAGATTATTTCCAAAGTCCTTAATTCCAGACTAATTAAAGTGATTCCTTTGATAATTGCTGATCAAAAAAATGGATTTATCCCAGGTAGACAAATTCTCAACTCTATTATCACAGCTCATGAGAATATTCACTCATTGTCTTGTTCTAACAATCAAGGATTTATAATGAAAGTTGATATTGCTAAAGCCTATGACAAGCTTGACTGGTTATTCCTTTAAAATAGTCTTTTAGATTTTGGATTTGACAAAAAGGTGGTTGGTATTATTTATCAGTTGATTTCTACTTCCTCTATTGCCGTATTGGTAAATGGAAGTTCATCCCACTTCTTTAATCCATCATAGGGATTGAGACAAGGGGATCCTTTATCCCCCATCCTTTTTGTAATTATGGCTGATTGCTTGGGACAATATATAGGGGATTTGGTCCATAAAAGGTTTATTTAAAGGTTTAAAACCATCTTCCCATCCTCTAATTTATTCTCATGGACAATTTGTTGATGATACTATCTTTATGGGTACAATAGAAGTCAAGGAAGCAAGAAATTTGAAGCAAGCTATTAATTTATATTCTTCTACCTCTGGTCAATTGATTAACTAGAATAAAAGTGTAGTGTTCTTTATTAACACACCTATTCATAGACAAAATAAAATTGCTAAAATTCTTGAATGTTCTATAGGATCTTTCCCCTCTTCTTACTTGGGTTTGCCTCTTGGTCTGAAAGTCCCTGATGCATTCTGGGAGGATCTTATTAATAAGTTCAGCAAGAAACTTGTGGGATGGAAAGGAAACCTTTTAAGTTAGTAAGGAAAGTTAACTCTTCTCAAAACTTGTCTTCAAAGCATACCTACTTATGCTTTAAGTCTATTTAGAATTCCTAGTAAATATGCAGAGGCTATTGAAAAAATTCAAAGAAATTTCCTATGGACTGGTACTGAGGAAAAAAGAAGAATGCCTTTAATTGCTTGGGATAAAGTTTGCAAACCTTTCAGGGAAGGGGTATTAGGAATTAGGAAAATCATAAGTATGAATAAATCTCTTTTAGCCAAATTGGGATGGAGAGTTTATCATGAAAACAAAGAGTGGAGTACTATATGGAAACACAAGTACCTCTTCAATGCAAAATCCCTTTCTGATTTCTTTTCTTATCTTGATGTAATCTGTCCCTCTTCCATATGGGGGGCTGTTTAGGGGACCAAAGAAACTTTAGAAAAAGGATGTTCTTGGAAAGTTGGTAATGGACTTAAGGTGAAATTTTGGGATGATGTCTGGTTAAAGGATTATCCTTTGATGGAAGATTTCCAAGATAAAGATTTAGTTGATCGATGTAAGCAGAGATATGGTATACTAGTGAGTTAGTATTGGCAGAATAATGCATGGGTGAATTTAAATGATGTTAGTCAAGACTTCAGCAACATCCAATTATCTCTTAATGCTGTTTTTCTTTATCCCAATCTAGAGGATAAGTTTATTTGGCATGATGATCCTACTAGACAATTTAAAGTCTCTACTATCTTTACTTCAAAGGAAAAGGGTAATCAACGTCTGTGGTCTCAAGCATGGATGAAGGGGCTCATCCCTAAAATAAATATCTTCTTTTGGACAATGCTTCAAAATAAAATCTTGACCCTAGACAATTTACAAAAAAGAGGAATAAATGTGGTGAATAGGTGTATCTTATGTAAAAGTGGATTTGAAGATAGAGACCATATGTTTTTGAACTGTCCCTACACTTAGCAAGTTTGGACTGAGATCCTTAATTTTTTGGGTATAACATGGGTACATCAAAAAATGTGGATCTATGTTTTAAAAGCTGTTGTTGTCCCTCAAAAAATCTTGATGTTAATTTCTTCTGGAAACTAACACTTCCTCATATATGGTGGGGTATACGGAAAGAAAGAAATAATAGAATTTTAAGAAGTAAAGAACTTCCAGGAGGGGTGCTTGGTCAGAATATTATTAGAACTATCAAGGAGAATTTGAAATCACAGAGGGATTTTGATCAAACCTTTCAATTTGATAACCCCTTAGGATCTGAAAGGCCTAATCTAAAAATTGATAATCCAAGATTGAATGTGAAATGGAATGTCCCTCCTAATGGATGGATCAAAGGAAATTTTGATGGAGCAGCTAAAGGGAATCCAGGAAGAGTGGGATGTGAGGAATTCTGAGAGATCATATGGGAAATGTAGTTGATGCCATTGCTATCCCAATTGGTAAGTCGAATAGTCATATTTCTGAAGCTACTGCAGCCCTATATACTATTAGACTTGTTGTTGAATTGGGATTTTCCAAATTATGGCTGGAAGGTGATTCTTTGAATATTGTAAACATCCTAAATAACAAAAACTCATGTTCATGGTCTATTGAGGCTAAGGTGATGGAAATTAAAGAATTAATTCTAAAGTTTGAAAAAGTGACCATATCCCACACATATAGAGAAGCCAATGGAGTTGCTGACTGGATAGCTAATCATGCTATCCAAATGGGGTAAAAGGTGAGATGGCATGATGCACTTAACAAGTATGTTGATCTCAAAGCACTTATCATTTATGATGCCATTCATTCTAAAGAGGGAAATATATACCAGTATTAGTAAATTAATGATTTGGAGGAGTGGACTTAAGGTGGATCGATTACATTCATTGAACATGTACATTCATGAGAATGCAATGTGGATTTTGCATGTGCTAGCATATAGGCGATTTTAAATTCACGTAAAAAATAATTGGGTCCATTGTTTTACTCTCAGTGTATGGGTGTTATTGGAATATTATTTGTTATGCAAAGTGAAGGGTGAACTGAGGAAGCAAGAGCCAAAAAATTGTGAAGAATGGAAGGATAGAAAGGATGTTTGGAAGATTCTTCAGAAAGGGAGAGTGGTAAGCTACATGGAGCAATTGCATGGATCTAAACCCCATATTACGATGGCATTCTTCAAAAATTGGGTTGATGACAGAGTAACTCTCCATGGTGTTACTGTGAAGCTCACAAAGGAGTTCATTGCTGAGGTTACAGGGCTCCCCATAGGTGGCATTAAATTCTCAAATTAGACTAGTATTTCCAATGTAGCTTACAAAAAATTCCTGAAAATGGATGCAGAGGAGAAGCAATTGGAAAAGAGTGGAGATTTCTTCAACTTGGAGTAGATAAAAGGAATCTGGAGAGACATTTTATGCTACATTTGTGAGTATCTTATCCTAGATGGTAGAAGCAAAAGATTTCATAAATTTCATTTTGTATTTCTTAATCATTTTAGGCATAAAGACATAATTTACTTCCCTTTCTATTTGTGCTTTTCGCTGCTTCAAAGTCTGTTTGCTCATAGAAAGAAGGAATCTCGACCAATTTTGCATGAAGGACTGATTCTTATTATAGAGGGCTATTGCAAAAACAATGCTATAGTATCGAATCCTTATTCTAAAAAAAATGAGGATTCACAGGGTAAGAATAATGGAAAGGTGAAGGGGAAAGAAAAAGTAAAACCTAAACCCTCCAGTCTTAAAAAATAGAATGTTGAAGAGGAATCTGAGTGGGAAAGTTTAGAAAGTTCAGAGAAGAATGTTGTTTAGAAAGAAGAAGGGACGGAAACTGGGGATTTTAGTTCAAATTTGGAAGGGTATCAGGAAAATGAAGACAAAAGAGAGAAAGAAAATGAAGGGGAAAAAATAGAGGGTAATACAGATCAAAATAATTATAATCATGAAGATAGTCAGACTGTGGTGGGGGGAAGTGTTAAAGAAACTAATAATTTACTTGATGATTTAGCTTTGACAAAAGAAAAGAAACATTTGGTTCTACTTTCCAATCTTGCCATGGATATTGGAGAAAAATAAAAGGATGATCATGACCAACATAAAGACCCTGTAGAGACAAAAGAGGAGAAAATGATGGAAAGGGAGAATCAAATTGAAAAGAATGAGTCCTTTCTACAAGAGAATGCAAATGATAGTTGTGACACTCGCCAAAGGGATAATAAGATCTCCTTCATGAATTCAGCCAAATTCAAAGCGGATGCAATTTTATAAGTTGATTCGTGGATGCACAAGGAAATGATAGAGCTGAAGAAGAAAGTAGAAATAATGCAACATAACCAGGAAGCTGATAGGATCAAAATCAATAATTTGGAGAAGCAAATGAGTGATATTCCAATTAAACTTAAGGATTATGAGAATAATCTGAGAAGGCTCATCAAGGAAAGTAGAATGAAAATGGAGGAGGTTACTTCTAGCATATGTGCAACAGCAGCTAACCTTGGAAAATGAGCTAATGAAGAAATAAAATCTCTGGAGGGGCCAAGTAAGAGGACTAGGCAGAGCTCGAGGAAGAAAGCGCAGCAAGAAGCTGCTACTTCAGCTGCAATATCCATATAGGACACAACAATGGTTGGAAATGAGATTGTGAAGATGATCTTGGAATTAGAAGACTAAGGTCCTCTTTGTTGCTATTGTTTTTGTTCTAGTCCTTTTTGCTGGATGTTTTAACTGGTTCTGAAAGTTGGATCTTTATTTTATAAACTTATTTTGAGTTTCTAGGTCTTTGTAAAACCTATGATCTTTCTTATGGTTATGGTCTGTGGTTTTAGGTCCCTGTAAAACCTAATTTTGATACTGTTTTATAGTATGTTTTAGGATTGTTATTCCTGTTGGGCGTTATCGTATCATCTTTCTTTGTTAAAGGGTTTCGGGGTCCCTTCAAAACCTTCTTTTACCTTAATCTAAAACATAATAGAATGTAATTAATAAATTTTTGGGATGACAGTTTATTATTTAAGTTGACCATTGACATTTTCATTGTTTAATATTATTTAGAAGTAATACTTAATCTATTTAATTGATCAAAGTTTATATTTTCAGATTTCTCACAAATTGACACAATTTTATAACCTAATTACCCAAAATTATTGGGTTGTTGAGATTTAAATCATATAAGATCACCATCAAAGATTGAGCCTCAAAATAAATATTTATTACACTAAATGAATATTATTTACATGAGTAATATTGCAATTAATGAATATTGGGAATTAGGAATAGGTGGGTTTATTATTTCATTCGACCATTTGCATCTTCATTATTCAAGATTTGTGTAAAAGTTTTAATCTCGGTCTATTCCATTATTCAAGATGCTCTAAGATTTTAACAATGTCAATGAGTATAATTAGTGTCATTTGATAAAACCTAAAATAATTTATAATCTTCCCTAGAGTATCCATAATATTTTCATGCTATGTAAGTGGCCTTCTTAATAATAATTTTCAAAACTATAAATATTATAAATGACATCCCATATTAAAATATCTAAAATTATATTGGCTTATAAATTTGAATATGGATGCATTTAAATATTGAATTATTAGTTGATATTACGAGATATATTTTAAAGTTATTTATTTTAAAAAATAAGATATGTGAGGATTTGTGTTGAATTTTATTTTATTATAATATTTTTTTAATTAAGGCATATGCATGATTTTACCTTTAAATATATGTAAGTAATCTTTGACATTAATGCCTCTCTAGACCAAATTTTTTCCATCCTCTATAATTCATAGAAATTACCTTGTCTTAGTTGATTGGTTGAAACATCTCCTAGATTGATTTTAGTTCCTTAGTGGAGCCAAATGGTTGGACATATCCAAATGCTTGGTTGAGAATTAATTGAAAGGTTAAAAAGGCCACAATATTGTGAAAAGGGTAACAATGCCATCCTAACACAAGTATTATTTCATAAATGGATGCTCAACAAATCCCATAAAATCAAAAGAGCATGGAAAAAAAACCATTTGAATATGATGTATTAATATAAATAGTTACATATTTCATCAAAGGATGGTAGAGGCTGATGCTCAGATTGATGAATGTGTGACATGGTTGAGGTGAAGGAGAAGAAAGAGCTTTTGGTTAGTTATAACACTTAGAAGTAGAGATAAGGGTGATGAAAGTAGTTTTTGAAATTCATATACTAAATAATCCTTTTAAGAAATACTTTCAAATCAATACCATTTATTAAAAATATTTATGAATGTGAGTATTGGATGCCATTATTAATAACATCCTTTCTAAATAATCACACACGATGATTAAATTCATGATTTGAGTGTGCTCACTACTCACATGAGTATGTTATTATGAGATTTCAAAATCATCAAGTAATACTACCTAAACACACTCAAGGTTAATAAAATTATGATTAAAAATTGTCACATCTCAATATAATAAATAAATGAAATAATGACACATTAATAAATTTGGATGAAGACTAAGATTTTATTTGAATCAATATATGCCAACATATTGAAAAATATTAGTGGTCATGAAAATAGAGCTTCAAAACTTGCATTTTTTTTGAGTTTATCATCTCATGTGAGCATTGATGTACTAGATAATTACTAAATTATTGCTAAGGATACCTATTTAAGATGAATCATTTCTTTACATGAGTGATAAAATTTTGAAATGAGCCCAAATTTTTACATGGATTATCTCCTATGTTTTGATAAGGATTCAAATTTTATGCTAGCCATCTAATGGGATGTATTACCTAACAATTGTTATTATTAGTGTTAACATGAAAACTATGTCAAAATTTTAATTCAAAATTCAATGTTTTAGATTCTATCAATGTCATAACTAAAGTATCCTTATTGCATTAATATAATATATTTACTAAATTAAACATAACTAAATATAACACTGATAATGTGTAAAATAAATAATGACACATAATTCACTTTCTATTACTTCATATGTATTGAATACATATGTATATATCATAATATATTCTCAAGTTAGGATACATTCTTAAAATTAATTCTCAGTCCTAAATAACACATAATATCAACAAAATTAAATTTTATTTGTGGTTATCCATTGTTATTCCATTCTATGAGATGTTGTGAAGTACAATCGATACAATGAAATGATGTTAGTGGTTGTCAGATATCATGATATGATCATGAGATTTCTCAATTTAAATTTTGTACTTAATATTAAAATGAATAATTTAGACTCCTAAATTTAATTTAGTGTCAAAATGTACCTTAATATATAAATAATTATTTTTCTATTAATTCAAAACATCTTCCTCTAAATTCAAATAATTTAATAAGTTAAAACAGTCAATTATGCACACTTAAATCCTTATTTTAAAAATAAAATCTAGATTTTACACCTCATCCAAAAATCTTTCATCTTTTTCTCCCTCATCCCAACCAAATACACAAATTTATCAACCTTTTATGACTCATTCCTTGAGTTTTCAAGGAAAATGACTTAGTCCTACAACCTTGGTTAACTAACACCATACTTCTCTCAACCATTTGAAATAGTCTTCATATTCATGGGTGCAGAATAATTAGCCAATATTGATCATTTGTATTATTGAATAAGTCCAAATTATCATCCACTATTGGATCCTTCTCCAAAAATCTATAAATAAACTTGTAAATCTTCATTTTCAAGGATCGATCACAATCAAGAAATTAGAATCCAAGATTATGCTAATAGAGTTCTATACATAAACGAATAAAAAGAAAATCAAAGAATAATTTTTGCACAAAAATGATGCTCATTCTCCTTTGCATTAGAAGAGTGAGCACCACATATTCAAAAGAGCAAATCAAATGTACATTGTAATGAAGAAAGCTTTTACATCTAAAGTGTAAAGTTCATGATTTTTTGTTTTATTTATTTGTTTCTCTATCATAGTTTTGAATTTATCTTAGATTAGGATTAGTTTATTTTATTTATATGTCTAACTTTAGTTCACACATTCTTGGCATGACCGATGGGAGTTTCCCTTATCTTTTTCATCTTTTAATCATCATTTTTTAGATAGCATTTCTCATTTAAATTTTGTTGTTTATGTTTGAATATGCATTTAATTTCATCTTTTTGAGGTTTGGTATGAGATATAGGTTGTTATTAAGCATTTTATATTTGGTTGTGTGTGCTCCAATACATAACAATGAAGTCAGAGGCATAAATAGTAAAATTGTAGACCTTAATAGTGAATTTGTTTAAATACATAGTGAAATTGTTCTATTTTAATTTTTTTTGTGTTTTATGTTTTATCTATAGGATTAACAATAATTTTTTTAGGAAATAGTGATTTCATCATTCTAAGTAGTGATTTCATCATTTTAATAGTGAGTTTGTCAAATTCAACAATAAAATCATCCTTTTCTATAATAAAATCATCATTCTCAGTAGAGAATCATCATTTATAGAAAAAAATTCATCTCTATTGGCAAAGAAATCATTTTTTTGAGTATAAAAATCATTTTTGAGTATAAAAATCATTATACAAGCATGGGTCTTTTATTTTCTATTTTTCGAATTACATATTTTCTTTGTATTGATTTTATTACAATTTTGCTTTTCTTGTTTGTATGCATAATTATGATTTCATAACAGAGAGTTATTTTTCACATTGTTTTAGTGGTTTTTATTCATTATGTTATAGGTTAAATTACTCTAAGCCTAGGTAAACATTGTAACAACTTATTTTTTGAATTCTTTAAAAAAAGAATCAATGACAAAAGATCACCAAAAAGCTAATTTATTTTATTAATGATTTCAATATGGATTTTAAAGTTTTGTTTTTAGTAATTATATACTTTTTTTTTCTGGTTGTGGAAATCATGTATTCTCTTTCCTTGGCATCACATTGATGATGATACTCAAAAAATAGAAACATTTCCATAATGATCAGTGTTATCCAAGTAGTGCCAACATATGCTCTTTCCTTGGCATTACATTGGTGATGATACTAATAAACTAGAAATGGATACTTACTTTTTTATTTTTATTTTATTAGGAGCTCTATTGGCCATGGATTTAAACACCATGCATTAGGCCAAACTCTATTTACCAGCAAGGCATATAAATCAAGATATAACTATTTCAATTGCCTATGTGGTTATGTGTTTTAAGCACACTGTGATGTGAGAGGATTTCATGCTCCAATACCCAACATTTCAATAGCTACTTTGAAATATGATATCAAAAATTGTCAACACACTAAGACCCCTAAAGCTATGTTGGTCATTTTGGGACAAGACCCAATAATGTGCATCTAATTTATTTATTTCTTCCATGGATTTTCCCCCTAAATAAGCTTGCTTAAATCTTAAGCCTAGGATAACCTATTTTACCATTTGACTTTAGTGCATTAGTTAGATGTTATCACCAAGTTACCTTCCACACACCCTCAAAATCAAACTTAGTGGGCCATGGGAATGGTAGGATCTTCCATGGTTAGTGCCTTGAAATATTTGTCCACAATTGAGAGTATAAAAGAGTGGGTGACATAGGAAGGCCCAATAGTTATTCACAACCCTCATCTTAGTTTTTACCTTTTATGTACAAATTTTGACTATTAGAATAGAAATTTTTATTTTTGTTTCTTTTTGTTTACCACATGCTAAAATCCTTGTTTGAAAATTTTGTAGAGAAGTAGGGTTCTTAAGTCATTAACTTTTTTAGACACTTATCTAGATTTCCAAGTCAGGTATAAAATTATTATAACATGAAAAAACCCTTGACTAATCCTATAGTACTAAATATTTATCACTTGACTACACTAATATCACTTCACATAAGGCATAAGCTTTATGATCTCACTCGAAGTGCAATAAAGAAAGGACTAGGGCCCATGTTGGGCTAGTTGTGCCATGACATAACTCTATCTCCTAGAGACTTTGGTTATTACAATGGTAGTGGTAAGTTCATAGGTGCAAGCCATCATGGGGAGGATTTGACTATCTATTAGGTGCAAGCCTATATGATGTGGTTTTATAGCTTCATGGGTATAAGCCTTTAGTTTCCTTAGATTAGAGTCATTCAGACACTTGGAGGGTTAAATAGGGTACTTAGATGAAGGACTTAGACTTAGGCTCATGATCTGACATAGGTATCATCATGAGGCATGGGGCTATTTATATTCTTAGAACCTTTCTATATAGAGTGTTGACATCATCATCCACTATAAAAATTTCATGAATAGGTTAGGCCAAGAGATTACTGGAATTCAATATTCATACTATAAAGATAAGAATTACAAATATTACAAACATTATGAAAACCATTATCATTCTAAGCCTACAACCATATAAACTAGACTAGCACTAATTAGATGCAATGTCATTCATCATTATAAAGAGTTCAAATACATAGTATATATCAATAAAAATTGAGCAAATGCTTATCTTAAAGTCGTTAAATACCTAGAGGCTCATAGGAAAGATTGAACACTACAATGAGGAGCCTTAGAGGCATCCATACTAGAACCTAAACTAAATGGTAAGTCTATCATTCATAAATAATCTGGGAGAGATTCACTACTCCAACTCACCTCTCTGACTAACTAGATTAGACTTAGCTTTTATAGCACTTAGGAACATATTAGTGCTAGGGTGAAAGGGGCACCTTAGGTGATGAGATAGCATTGGATGCAATCATTTTTTAGCTCTACTACCATAATTTCATTATGTTATGATTGTCCCATATGCCTGCTTTCCTATGATGATTGAGTTAGTAGGGAGTTGGTTAGCTACCTACTAGCTGGTGCCACAAGATGAAAAAATAACAATCATACCAAGTGATTGCCTCACATCCAAGTGTAAGCTTTTTTGGTGTGGATCCTATACTTAGACAAATGTGGGGTCCAAAATTAACCCATAAAAAATTTCTAGTCCACCCTTAGACTAGTATTTCACCACGTTAAGCATGTAAAACTCTAACATGTTCTACTTTAGCTTTGCACTGACGTCCTTAAAGCCCTTGATGGTGAGCTTGAGATATTTAATGATGACATAAATCTCCATGAAGTTAGTGATAATAATGATCATGTCATTATTGTCTAACTCTTTCCTAAAGGCCTTTAGCCTTTCTTTTGCCTTTGTCACCCCTCTATCTAGGATGATGCACTATTCATAGGACTTCATTTGTAAAGTGTGGAAGAGTTCTTCCAGGTCCTACTCCTAGGTTTTTATTTGGGAACTCAAGCTATTGATCTACATCATAATCTATAAATTCTTAGCCCTGATAATAGTGTATACTTTTACCATTAATTCAACCTTATCCCCTTTTCCCTTTTGAGGCATGCATCTCTGACTAATGCCTAGTTGGAAAAGTTATAAAAGATGGAATTGGCCACATCTAAGCCCTCTTGAAGTTGAGTGAATAGGTATTTCACCTTTTCAATCTTTATATCTAGCTTTAGTTTTACTGTAGCACACAAGCCCTCCTTTTTTGGTACTGACCTAACCTTTAACTTTAGGAACATCTACTCTACTAGCATGCATACCTTTTTGACCTCCAAAAATTTCAAAGTGTTAATGCCATCTAAGAGGGATGGCTCAACTTCCTCAACACACTCTGCTAGTTATTACAACTTGAGTTTTATGGCCTTTATCACTTCCTCTACTTCTAGCATGATATTTTTCCACTTTGATGCCTAAACATAATTGATGATGCTATTCTACACTAATTTAGAGGCCATGTAGATGAGTGTATTGGTTGACTTGATTGGGTTCAATGTGTGGGGGTTTATTAGAAGGGAATCATGCCATTTTAGTTTATCTATGCTTAGGATAGCTTTCAATAGTACCTTGAAATGAGGCTCATCCATATAACTATAAAAGACAAAAGATAACTAATGGCACATCCTTATTATGGCCATTTTAGGGGGCATATATTATAACATGTAATAATCCTCATCAGTATAACCCTATTGTGCCTTTTTCCTTAGGCTTGGTTCAATGCCCTCTTCTTCAATGATAGTAAGTTCCATCTATTCTTCCTCTTCGATGCTAGTGCTTTATTCAGTGCCCTCTTATGAGGTTTCTCCTCCTTGTTCTTGTAGGGATTCTTCTTCCCCTTCATCTAATTTTCCTTCTTCATCAGTGCCAACTTTTCCCTCTTGTGATTTTTGGGTTTCTTCTACACTCTTTGTTTGCTCTTTTAAGGTGGTAGAACACCTTCCCCATCTCTAGGTGCCCCTTCACTACTTGGGCATGCTTGTGTTGTAACTTCTTTTGATATGTTGTTGGGGGTACTAGGCACCTTTGTCACTTTTTATCTTATGGGTTATGCTCTTGTGGAAACCCTCTTTCTTTCCTTTTTTCTCTTGTCCCTTTCTTTTTAAGTCTCCTTTATCTTTGCTTTCCTCTTTTTCACTATTACGGTTGTCTTTCCTCCTCAAACTTTATATCCTCAACTTGAGCCTTATAGGTTTTTACCTAGGTCATGATGTCTACCTTCATAGCCTCTCTTTTTAGATATAGCTCCAGTACCACCTCTATATGTTCCTTACTGAGGATTATTTACATCCATCAATGCCTTTTTTCCTCCTCAATTCATCGAGGCTATATAGTGGGTTATGTGGGTGAGGTGCTTGATGGATTTTTTAGTCCTTTAAGTGTAGAAGTAATGATTATTTTAAGAGCCTCATGAATTTATTCAGTGGTGGGCTCTTCCCTTGTTCTTCTTCTTGAATGATGTATAATTTTTTCCCTCCATCTTCTTCCTCTTATTCCTCTTCCACCTATTCATGCACCTTCTTCACTTTTGATTCCTCACATGCCTCTTTTTCCTCCATCTCTGCCAAGGTTATCATGGGAATTACCACTGGACCCTTAGACTTCTTTTATTTCTTCACCCTTAGCTTGGGTGAAGTAATCCTT
Organism: Torreya grandis; assembly: GCA_037957365.1. NCBI lineage: Eukaryota > Viridiplantae > Streptophyta > Pinopsida > Cupressales > Taxaceae > Torreya > Torreya grandis. Next base: position 1,108,013 of record JARHVA010002630.1, on the reverse strand, counting down.
AGCATGAAAAGCATGTTCTTCTTCTTTGGTATAGAGGGGGTGGCTTCATCATCAGAGAATTTTTTTTATTTTATGCACTCCATCTCCTCAAGTGTCTTCCCCTTCTTATTTTATGGATATTATTCAATGCTATTAGTGCTAAATTCCCCTCATTATTGATCTAGAGGGGAAGGTCATCATCATTCTCTGGGTATGCATCCTTCTTCCTTGACTTCATCTCATAGTAAATCATGTGGATGTGTCTATTTATGACTTCCTTTTGGAGGGGATGGATGTCAATACTATCCAAGTCATCCTCCTCATCCTTTGTCACTTTCTCCCCTATATACATGTATTAGTGTTACAAGCTGCTCCATTCTAAATCCACAGTCTTGACTAGGATGTCTAACTATTATACATTAGGGATTTTTTGAATCACATATTTGAAGTATATAATTGAGAAGGTATAGGAGAGCTTTAAAAAGCTATATTTATTTCCATTTGTGAGCACCAAGTGCACCACATAGAAGCATTTCATTACGATAAAGATTATCATCCCAAATAGATTCTCCAGGAGATCCTCAAGAATGTGCCATTCCTCTCTAACTACCTCAATGTACTGGGTACACCACCCCATCACTCACATCTTGTACTTATAGGAGAAGGTTGTGGATAGGTGAAGTTTTCATAATTTAGCGTTTCAATTCTTTTTTGCTTTTCTTAATTTTTTGAAAAAAAAGAAACTAGTGATAAGGGTGTGTAGAAAAACTTATTAAAAGTGTGTGTGTTGAATCCAAGTGATTGTGGAGAGATCCTCTTTAGCTTGGGAGGATGAATTGAAAATAATAAAACTCTAAAATAAACTTGTTTTTTAGACAAGTAAATGGGTGAATTATCTAGTGTGAGCTAGATCCTAGAAGCAACAACTTTCTAAAAGGCTGTCAATCCACCTACTTTAAACACTTAAATTGAAATGATGAAATAAAATATTTTTTCATAAAAATAGCAAATTACTGATATTAAAAATATCAACTAAATTTGAGACAATGAAGTTAATTACTTTTCTAAATTAATCAAAATGAAGCAACTAGTTTGATTATACTAATGCTAAAAATTGGTGAAGGCAAGGTTATGGTTTTGGGTTTGGAAATGGTTTGGTTTGTCTTTTGACAATGGATAAAGTTTTGGTTAAGGTTGGTAAATGGTCAAATTGGTAAAAAAGGGTAAGAAATAAACAAGGCGAAAGGGATAAATTATGAAGAGGTAAATGGATGAAAGGGATGAGAAAGAAAGGAGGTAAAAGGGGATAAAGGGATAAATGGTGAGGAGGCTAATGGGTAAATGGAATAAAGAGAAAGAAGAGGTTAAGGGTAAAGAGGAAAAGGGGTGAAAGGAGAAGAATAAGACCAAAGGAGTTATGGTTTTGAGTTCAAGAAAGAAGAGGCCAAAGGAGGTTAAGAAAGAAGAAATTAAATTTGCAAAACAATACAAATTACCTTGATGTTTATTGAAGATGGATTGAGGATGGCTTGTTGAGGATGCTTGTTGAAGATTTTGGTAGAGTTTAATTTCTTGATCTCTTCTCTCTAAGATGATGATGAACTCTAAGATTATTACCTTCTCCAAAAACCTATAGCAATATGCTAAGAATAAAATACTAACTTGCCACTTAACCTTGGGTGAAGAAGAGGGGGTATTTATAGCATTTTTAAGTGAAGAAACATCTTAAAATAGAGGAATATTGAAGAAATTCTAATTTATCCAAGTAGACTCATGATTTAGTCAAGGTGAGTTTGGTGAAGATTCCCATGTGGGTTGGTGAGTATCCAATTTTGATTGGAAATCACGCACATGGGTTTGAATGAGATTTAGAGACTTTTTACCATCCTTTCTTACTTTTACACAAGCACTTAAAAGGGTGACACACCAAATGTGGCACAATTCTACATGTGGGGGATGAAAATTATAAGGTTATGTTGGTGGGGATTCCCATGTGGTTTGGAAAATCTCCCATTTGGGTTGGTGAGCCTCCATTTGAGCTAAAAAATAAAAAATGGATGTTTTTGTCTTTTTTAAAGTCTTAAAGAGGTAGGTATATCTTTTAAAGTCTAATTTAATGTGGGAAGACAAAAATACATGTTTTATAATTATCCCTTATGGGTAAATTCACCACATTTCATGGGGGACCCTTGTGATGCTTGAATGAGGTCATCAAGCACTTTGGGAAGGGTCCCAAGTGGGGTATGATGTCCCACATGAAGCCACATCACTTATAAGACACATCACTTGCCATATCACCTCTAAAATCATCTCTCATGTCACATGACATGTCACTTGTCATGTCACATGCCATGTCACTTGCCATGCCATCATGAATAGTGATAATGGGTCCCATAGTGAATAGTGATGGTGAATATTACTTTCAAATAGTGATTTTAAATGATATTTGTGACTAGGAAAATAGTTATTTGGTTGGTTAAGAGGGGTTTTGGGAAGGTTTAATAAGTTTTAGGGGATCTTGAGGTATTTAGGCATCAAAAACTATAAGTGTGCAGCTTTTTAGTGTCTACATTTTACTCCTTTTTATTATGTAACCTTGAATTGACAAGATGCAAAAAAAAAACTAATCACTTGGTTGAAGGTTAGGGTACCTTGATTATGGGAGGAGGTGTTCCCCCTTAGACTGAGAGTTGATGAGGAAAGGTCAAATTAAGTTTAGGTTTTATAAGTAGTTGATGGAGAGGTACTAGGTAGTGCCATAGGGTAGCTAGGTATTTGAAATTCCAATGGGTTCACAAAATATGACTAAGCACAATAGTCAAGATTACGTAGATACTAAAGTTTCTAATGTTGATAACAAAGGTTGGGTTCTAAGATAAATACAAGGTAACTAGTCCTTAACATTGATCATAGCTGATCAAGTTAGTCTTATCAAGGTTCTTAGATAGGTTCAGTGTTGAGTCAGGTATGCAGGGTAAGAAGTGCTCCTGAGAAAAACAAAAATGGTCTAGTTTTATAAGAGTTGGTGCAAACTTTTAAAATTTAAACATGGAAATCTTGGTCATTAAATTTTTATTTTAAAAAACACCAATGTTCTAGGTCAAAATCAATCAACATCAAAGTAGATGTGGTGAAAGCATGGGTGGATTGGGTATGGGTTGGAAGGGGATGGCTGAGCTGACTCCCGATGCACATGGCAAGTGGATGTTGCCTACATAGTTCTATGAATAGGAATCCAAAAATAAATGTTAGGCCAAATTTAGTTCATTTAAGGTGAAGGGTGTTGGTTAATTTGGTTGTCCAAATTAGATATCATATAGGTAGGTTTAGGTGAAGGATGTTGGAAAAAAGGAAGCACCAAAGGGTGGAAAAGATGGTTATCAAATAGTTTCTGATGAGAGTCATATAAATGGTGGATGAGGTAAGTTAAGATGTAATTGAGATGATTACATCGACTATGTAAAATGAATCTATAGCCATAGATAAGTAGGTTAAAGCATGAAGTTTCTAACACCTTTATAAAGAAAAGAAAAGGTAGAGATATGTGGTACTAGGATTTGGAAAATTTGGAACTACTTAAATTGTCATAGTGATTTGATAAGTTTTTTCATCACCATCCAAATAAGTTAACATTGTGTACATTCAATAACAATGTCATTAATAGGCTATGGAAGGTTATTATTCAATGGTTTGGGAAACAAAGCAATAAAGTGGGTAAATGATAAGTTGTGAAGATTCAAACCCTTGACCCTTGAGTTAGTGGGGCCTTGAAATAAGTAAGCATTGAATTTTTGAGGGAATTCAGAGAAAGACACTAAGGGGTTTTGGAATATGGAGTGAGGTGAATAATAATAATAACATTATTTAATTGAGGGAGTAGGTTATAGATTGTGATTAAAGAGTAGGGATATTGCAAGGTGTAAGAAGACATAGTTCAAAAGGGAGAATCAAGGGAAATTATTGGTTGGAAGGTTAGGGTGTGTGAGAGGGTATATCTATCATCCCCACATGGCTATCCCAAATCTTCCATTTGAAGGTGGTTCTAGTTTTGATTCTAACATATTCAAAGGTCAGAGTAAAAGGGGTTTAAAATAGGAAAGATAAGAAGAGGTGGGTATTTTCATCCTGATGGCTAGATGACACTCAAGTTTGCTAGTTGGTCGTATGAGCCCATGGTCCTAACCAATCATGATATAGATCTATAGGATTGGTATATATCTTATAGTAAATCAAAATCAAGTGGAAGACCTTAGAGGCTATAACATGCTCAGAATGGGTAGAGGGTTGAAAAGGAAAAAGATGATAGGGAGGGTGAAGGGAGTAGTTGGAGAGGGACAAAAAAGAGAGTCTAAGCATAACATACAGAGGAATTAAAGGAGGAAAGGGATGATCATAAAGTAAGGAACCTAACCATATTTCATGTATTAAGGTAAGGGCATGGAGGATATAAGGAATTAGACAAGGAGATGTACACAAAAGTAGTACAACTGGTGACCACACTCTAAAGAGGTGGAGGTGAAATAAGAGAACATAAGGGAGATCCAACAAGGGATGAGGTAATGGTGGACCAAGAGATGGATGAAGGGAAAACAATGAGGTCACAGATAAAGACAAAGGTGGAGAAGGATGGAAGAAGCTAGGCATGGTCATATAGGTTAGGAAGAACAAGGAAGGGAATCAAGGGAGATGAAAAAAATGAAATGAAATAGAGAAAAGAGAAGAAAATAAAAGGTAAAATATTAGGGGTGAGAGATGCACTAAAGAATGATAGATTATATAATTGAAAAGGATGGGGAGAGAAGTGTAACAATTATGAAGGGCAAGGGGAGAATGAGGGATATGGGTGGCCATGAAAGGTTTGAAAACAAGTCTAAAAAAGACAAAAGAGAAAATAATTTGCTAATAAAATGAAAAACAAGGAAATAAATGGAAGAAAAAGAAACATGAGGAATAAAGGAGTGAAACGAGGACACAAAGAGGATGAGGGGAGATAGAAGAAGTAGGTGTTATCTTGACCAAGTAAGTATGGGTAATGATATGTAAGGAGAGGAATAACATAGAAAAGTAGATGGTGGTTTTGGAGATGAGAATGGGATGGAAAATGGGAAAGGGGTGAAGAATGAGGGGAAGAAAAGGATGGGTGGACAAGAAGGTGAAAATAGAAGGTAGGTGCTAATTAGCTTGTTAGAAGAGATTGACAAGCTGAAGGGGTGATTAGAAGAGATTGAAAATATAAAAAAATGGTGAGGTGGTGAAGAAATAGGGGGATGTAATGAAAGGGAGTGAGATGAAGTTAAGGGATGAAGATTAGAGATGATAAGAATAAAAAGGAAGTATTGAAGTAGGGATACAAAGCATGGTTACTCACATAGATGTAAAATATAAGTGAGTATCAAGATAGAAAGAGTGAAAGGGGAATGTAAAAAGGGCCATAGGCAAAAATAGATAAGAAGAAAATGGCAATTATGGAAGGCTTATTAAAGGATAAATACCCAGGGAGAAACTAGCTATGGAAGAAAAGAGGGGAAGATAAAAAGGATGAAAGGATGAAAACAAAGAAAATAGGAAGAATAGAAAATGGGTATAGTGGGAAGAGTGGTAGAATGGTAGAGAGTGGTGGTACATGTAAAGAAAAAGTGTAGCAATAGAAGAAATAGAAAGCTTGCAAGATGCACAGTATGAAGTGGAATGGGTGAGGAAAAGAGAGTGATAAAGGGGGTATGAAAAATAGCCAAGGGGGAGGGGAGATGATGAGGATGGAGAAAGAAGTTGAAGGGGATAAAGGGAAAGGTTGGTAATAAGGTGAAAGAGAAGAAAAAAATGAAAAAGGTGGATGGGGAAGTAGGTTGTGAAGCATGCACAAGGAAAGATGATGGGGAGGCCAACGAAGTAGAGTAGGAAGTGACTTTATGGGAGATAAAGGGGGCTAATGGGGAATGCTATAAAACCTTGTGTTAAAAGAGATTGACAAGATGGAAAAGTGATTAAAATATATTGATAAGTTGGACGTAGGGAGATGGTTAGGAGATAGGTAGAGAAGTGGAGGAAGAGATTTTAGGTGAGAAGGGAAAATAAAGTAAAGTAAGTGGTTGAGCTGACCTTAATAACTAAGCACTACCTACATAGTCCAAAAAAACCTTGGATAAATTTAGTTCTCCCAAAAATGGGGGAAAGACTTAAGAGGAAGTATTAGGTGGTGTTAAAACATAAGGATGCTGAAAAAATAATTCAAAGCTTCTGTGATGTAGGATGCCCTAAGCAAGATGACACTGTTAGTGGCAAAAACAAGTGAAAAGAAAAAGAGGGGATGGGAATTAGTTGTTAGTGGCTGATATACCCCTAGAGTATGGATTACATAGTCTGTAGACATCATTCCAATGTTGTTCAACAAGGTTTGGATGAGTGGTGTTCAAATTGGCTACCCTGATTTGATGGACCACATGGGCTGGTTTGGGATGAGGGAGAAGGTTTGGTGAAATAATAGTTTTGGGTTTTGGTGAAGGTTTTAGTGAAAGTGAATGGGGTAGGTTGGTAAAAATTTACCCAAATGATCCCAAATTTAGTAGGATGAGAGATACGAATGGGAAAGGTAGGATAAATTAGAAGGGAACACAATGCAAAGTACCACAAATAATCTTCAATGGAGCTAATCCAAAGAAGAGGTGTTTTTGTGAGGAGGTTGCACCTTATAAAATTATGTGAGGGTAGGAGTTTAGAGATAGTGGTTATCACTATGAGCCATGTTTTAGAAGGTAGGGGTGTATCCAGATCTATAGAGTGGTTGTAGCCAAGGTTTATCATTGCTACGAGCCAAGTTTTAAGGGTCATAGAAAGTGACGACCTAAAAATAATTAATTTCATGGCCAAGGAGATTATACAAGTAAGTAAGTTAGTAGTATGGTGAGAGATATGGGATGGACCTTACCTAACCCAAGAGCTACATGGGTAGGCTAGACAAATGGTGGCCATATCTACATCTTTTGCCCTAGTTGCTTGGAACCACAAACATGGGGTCCCATTTAGAAGAGGCCCTAGTATCAGGGAGATATGTGGTCTAGGATATTTGTGGTACAATTAGATCATATAGTGATTCCCCTACTATGGGTGGAATCTTAGTTGGTACAAAATAAAATATTGCCATGTTTGAGTAAACACTGCTAATGGTTAGGGTTTGATGTTTAGAGCTTGTGGCAATGGGCTAGTAAGAATAGGAGGGTAACGTGTTGGATATTGTTGGTCAAATGTTATTATGAATGAGGTTGTGTGGATACTTATTAATTTTATGGTTATGGTTATGATTGGTATGGTTATGTTTGTAATCTTGATTAATGTAAAATAAATGACCATTGTTGTTGCAGTGTTGGATGGTATAAGTCAGGGTGAAAACATCAACCATGCACATTAAGATAAGAATGGGGCTTGATGCTTTGTTTTTGATAAGGACTAAAAATAGACCTGAAGTGAGATTAGATTAATGGATATAAGCCCTTCAAATGCTGTACATGAGCAGTTGTTAGTTGATAAAAAAAGGTTTCATGATCACAAGGTGTCAAGTAAGCTCTAAATCCCTTGATTTATAGATAGTCAAAAGGGAAGATGGGTGATAGGTTGTTTAAAGGGTAATGGGTGATATGTATGATAATCTCATGTGAATTAGTTTTCCCCTTCTATAGGTGACCTAATAATGGTATTAGACAAGTCCATGCCATATGCTAGATGTAGATTGATCAATGAGGGATGTTTACATGGGAAAATTAATTGTGGCTTCCAACTTATTATGTTACTTGAGAGCTAATTGTAGCTTTATAATTGGTTTTGATAGTGGGCATTTTGCTTTATTGTTGTATATGGGAAGCTAATTGATGTGGGAATCTTCCATGAAATTTCTCTACTTTGACAAAGTTAACTTAGCCATCCTTCAAGGGATTAGTCTAAGCTTATTGGCTTTGTTTTAATGTTCTTAATAGTTGTCCTTCAAGGGAGTAGTCTACCTCATACGTGGAAATTTTTATTTTTGTTTTTGGGTAGCTATATTTTGAGGGAGTAGTCTACAATGCTTAAGATATTGACCTAATTAATTATTATAAGATGAAATGTGTTTAGATATAGACCAATCTAATTAGGTTCAGAGGTTTACCTTTATGAGGGTAAAACTTTACACAAGAAGGTTCATGATATGTGAAAGGGTGTGGTTTTGAGAGACAATGACCATGGGATTCCATCTTGTTAGAGATGAAAAGTATTCATGAGAACCATTCTATGGGTAGATATGTGGTACCCATATTTAAGATTAGGCCATGACTATCATAGTTAATCACATGGTTATATGTTGTAATCAATTGTCCTCAAAAAGGGAGGAGGAAGGTGGGTGAAGGTGAAAATATCATAATCAAGGGATGAGATTAAGTTAGACAAATAGGTGAGCTTGATCCTTCTTTAATAGAAAAAATGGATGCATATGTGAAGAATTAAGAGGTTTAAGTTCTGGTTTGCCTTTGAGAGAGGACAAATGATAAGATTTTGATCTATACTTATGGGTGATGATGTAGGGTGCAAGCCAATTGAAAGCAAACTTACCTCATTTACTCTTATCCATATTAGTCACATGTTGGTTTTCTTTTAGGATGAGATCTCTGATATTAAATTCCAATTATTTGAGGTGTTTGTTATAAGCATGTGTGATACTCTCTTGATAGATATGGAGGTGGGTGAGAGCTATTAAATAATGCTCATAAGTAGCTTAAGTTGAGATAAATGATGTTGATGAAAATATTCTTCAAAAATGAGCTCCTTTAAAGATATGTGAAGAGAGGGGATTTGGACTTCAAGAGGCAAGACTACCTCTATTCTAAAGACTAAAGAGAAAGGGGTAACACTCGTGGATGTTTGAATTCTAGTGCAATAGGCCCATAAGGTGAATGGGATGTTCAAGTGCCAATCCTAACCTAAAACACTCACAACTTTGGTTAATGTTTTGGTGAGGTTTTTATTAGAGGCTTCCACTTATTCATATTATTATGGTTGGTAAGGCAAATAAAAGCTTAAATGATTGCCAAATTCATCACATAGACCTTAGACTTGTTTATTCTTGAAGGATTTTCCATTATTGGTGATGATATTATGAGGAACACCAAAGTAGTAGATGATATGGTGGTTGATAAAGTTGACAATATTTTTTGCTTTGGTAGAGATTAGAGGAATAACTGCCACCCACTTGGTGAAGTATTTGGTGGTTGTGATGATGGAGCTATATTGCTATAAAGAATGGGGGTTAATTTCCCTAATGAGATCAAGCTCCCATTGAGAGAAAGGCTAAAATTCCTTAGATACTTGGAAGCTATTGGCTAGTGCATGATGTAAACTAGCATGTTTTTGACATTTAACACATTTTTTTACATAATAAAAAAAAATTGGTTGAGGGTGGGACAATATTAACCAAGGCAAAGGATATGTTTAGTGACTACTAGGCCACTAAAGTGTCCCCCATAGATACCATCATGTGTTTCTTTTATGGCATGGGAAGCTTCATGCTTATGTAGGCAATGAAGAAGGAGACCATCAAATCCATATTTGTAAAGTATTCCCCCTAGTATGGTATAATGAGAGGTACTCTAAATGAAAGCTCTTTGGGAGAGAGGTTGGGCAGAATAATGCCTAGGTTGAGGTAGTTGAAAGTTTGGTCACACCATATGTCGAATGGGGATTCCTCTACATTACAAATGGAGGGAGGTTAGATTGGCCATAAGAAGGTGTGGTAAAATGATTAATGGTGATAAATATTCTTGAATTGGAAGGATGAGAAGGGATTTGAGAATCAAGGTAGGCCATTGTATCCACAAATTTATTAGTAGATCAAGGAACATATTGGACTAGGTAATGCTTGAATGATTTTAAGATTTTGTCAACTAAAAGTTTATATTTTAGAAATAAATCATTCTTACATTGATATGACCCATTTAATTGATTGACCATAAGCTAGGAATCACTAAAGACATGGATTATCTTATTTACCAAGCTTTGAGCAATTTAGAGACCTATCACTAGGGCTTCATACTCAGCCATATTATTGGTACATTCAAAGTCAAGTTTGAAGGAGACAAGAAGGGGTTCACTATCAAGAGGAATGAGAATAAATTTGTCACCCCCTCCTTGTTGGCATTTAGAGCCATCGAATAACATTGTCATTTGGTAGGTTATGTCATCTTCTTGAAAAAGAGCCATGATAGACTCATCCAAAAAGGCAAGAGGCGATGGTTGGTTATTTTCTATAGAAGCTTTAACCAATTGATCAATAATGACTTGACCTTTAATTGACTTTTATTAGAGGAATTCAAGGTTAAATTCAAATAATAGCATGAGCCACTTAGCCATATGATAATTTTGGTATGGTTTAGAGTGTATGTATTTGAGCGGGTTAGTATTAGTGATGACATAGGTTTTATGGTTAAGAAGGTAGTGGCATAGTTTGGTGTCCATAAAGGTCAATTCTACATATATTTTATCGATCTACATATATATATATATATATATATATATATATATATATGCTGAGTTTCATATTCTACAAGTGTACAGATAATATAGTAACTGGATTATTCTTTGTGTTGTTCATCTCGGTGAGCCAACATTGCCCCTAGAGAATGGTCAATAGTAGAAATATATAGGTAAAAGGGGTGGTCATCCTTTCGAGGGGTGAGGATAGGTGGTGACAAAAGGTACTATTTGATCAAATCAAAGGCCTTTTGACAATCACTACTCCATTTGAAAGAGAAATCCTACTTTAGAAGGTGATGAAAAGTTTGGCATAGATCTAAAAGTTCAAAAATCAAAAAGTGAATGGATTAAAGTCTTCCTTGAAGGATACAGAGTTGTTTAAGGTTGGTTAGAGGAGGCATGTCCAAAATTTCTTTGACTTTAGTAGGGTCTACTTCAATTCTATGAAGAGAGATGATGAAGCCAAAAATATTTCTTGAAAGGACCCCAAAATGCATTTCTTGGGATTTAGGTGAACATTATAACAAATGAGGTATTCAAATATGATCATAAGAATAGCCAAGTTGTCTTTTTAGAGTTTGGATTTCTCAAGAAGGTCATCCACATAGTCTTCTACAATCTTATGTATGATATCATGGAAAATATAAGTCATGGCACATTGGTAGGTTGCACTAACATTCTTTAACCTAAAAGGTGTGACTCTATAGAAGAAAGTTCCCCAAATATCTGATTATAAAATAAAAACCCATCCATGAGAGATAATATCTCTTGGCCAGTCGTAAGATCAACAAGTTGGTCAATGATAGGGAGAGGGAAGTCATTTTTAGGGCAGGTGAGGTTAAGGTCATGAAAGTCCACACAAATCAGTAAACCCCCATTGAATTTGGTGATAGGTAAAATGTTTGAGACCCATTAGGGGTATTGAATGGGTTAAATGAAGTTTATAGATAGGAGATACTAAATCTCTTCTTTGATGAGAAGGGCTATGTGAGGATGCATACATCAAGGCTTCTATTTAATAAGCTTAGTGTCACGATGAGTGACTATGTAATGGGTAGAAATGGTGGGGTCAATCCCATGTATATCATCATAATACCAAGAAAAGGATATGTTATGATCTTGGAGTAAAGAGGATAAATCTTGAAGTTCTGTAGTATTCAAGGATTAGCCCAATTTGATAATGCAGGGGTCATCTAGAGTGCCCATGTTGATATTGATGGTAGATTCATTCAACATAGTTAGGGCCTCAGGAGGAAGGGATTTTTGGATATAAGACTTCCCCACACCTAGGTGGGTAAGAATGGGATCATCATCTTGATGTTGGATGGTGTTGATGGTGGGAGAATCATTCTCTACCATTATAGGATGTATGAGTGGAAGGAACTTGGTTTGGCCATTCTTTCGGTAGATGAGAGGGCCTAAAATTATAGTATTGATATAAAAAACCTAGGAGGGATGATATCTATGTCTTTAGGTGGAGAAAGTGATTGGGTTGGTAAGGATGGGATCTTCCTCTATGGTGGTAGTGGTTTTGGGTGAATTGGTGGATTCTTGAGGTGGTTCATACCCAAGGCCAAATGGCTCATAAGGTTGAATATTTTTGAAATGGGGTAACTCATGAGGGCCTTATTTATAGTGACTGAGGCCAAATCCTTTCCAAGCACATCTATGAAGATACAACTTAGTGAACTCTAGTTTTCTAGGATAGGAAAAGTTAGAGGTAACTGGTTGGATGGATGATGTAGTGTTAGGGGTTAAAAGTGGCTGATCAAGTCCCCCATAAATGAAATTCATTTGATGGTTAGGGAGATCCATGGGGATGATGGTTCCAATATTAGGGTCATAAGAAGGGTCATGTCTGAGATTCTAATATTCTTGGGGGCTAAGGAGGCATCTAAGGATAAGAGTCTATATTCCCCAAAAGAAAGACATTGGAATGTGGTTGTCACGGGGTCTTCTATAAAATTGATGAAGAAGGGATAGATGAGTTAGTAGAATATTCATCAATAGTAAGTCTGGAAATGCTATGGGTTTTGGATGGTGAGGTTGTGTTGTTGGTAGATGGTTGTGCGGTGGATAAGGGAAGAAGGACATCATCAGGATGATATGTCATATTGCAAGATGTAAAAAGACTAGGGTCATCTTGGATATTCACAACTTGCCCTTCATGTTTAAACTTTGACACATCAATGTATGGTGGAAGGGACACAACTCATGGCATGAATATAAGGGTGTCCAAGTAAAATATTGTATTTAAAATCTCCTTTTACAACATAAAAGAGTTTAGGAATAGTACAAGGTCCTATACAAATGTGGAGGACAATTGTGCCCAAGGTGGTAGACATAGTATCATTGAAAGAATGAAGAACCAATGATATTTTAGACATGATGTTTTAGGTAACTGTAGCTAGTCATAAGCATGGGAGGATATAATATTGATAGCTCCCCCATCTATCATTACCCTTTTAATGTGGGTTTGATTGATATATGCTGTAATGAAGACATGGGGATCAGGATCCTCTAATTAAATAGAAGGTATTTCTAAATTTTTAATGATGACAAGGTTAGAAGTCTGAAGGGTACCAACAAAAATGGATAGAGGATGAGGATCATTGAGTTAGACCTTGATGGAATGTATAGCCTCTATGAGTACTTAATGGTGATGGGGGGAGGTAGAGATTAACTCATACAAGCTCATCTTTGTTGAAGTTTGGTGAAGTTTCCTTAGGATAGCTTTGTAAATGGATATTGCATATGGGTTAGGGTATAGAGGGTTAGATGGAGAGGAACCTAAGATAGACACCTTGGTTTTGTTTGGAGATGGAGAAGGTTGGGTATTATCATATTTGGAGTTTAGGGAGGGGTAAGTCTAAGGAATGGATTCCTTAGTCTTCCCTTTATCTTTTTGTTGGGCTTGAGATTGGGTAACCATGTGAATAGTGTGGATAAGGGGGTTCTCTAGGTTGGATGGTTGCATCAGTTCCTCCTCTTCACTTTTGGGTGAGACCAAAGGTCAAATGGGTTGATTAGGTGGTTGGATTGGTAATTGGGATGAATGAGGTTTGTTCGATAATAGATCATCTTATTTGTATAAGTTGTGAACCAACATTTGGAAAACTTTAAAATTCTCAATGTCATGTCCTGGTGCCCTATGATATACACATATCAAGTTATCGTTAAACCAAGAGGGTTTGGTATGTGAAGGGTCAAAGGTTTTTATGGGTGGTAAGATCACAGAAGAAGTTTGAAATAATCAGTAGAGGGTGGTCAAGTAAGATTTGGATAAAGGTGGTAAAGGTTTAATGGTTTTTTCTTTAGGTGTTGAAGTAGAAATTTATGGGGATGTGTTTAGTGATAGGTGTCTTGGGTAAAGTGGTATGCTTGGTTGATGGTTTTGGTTTGGGTAAGGTGGTTGATGAGCTAGAGGCAAATGACGGTAAGGTAGGTAACTTAGGGATTATTGGTGTAGTGGGGAAAGGTGCTTTAGAGAGAAAGTATGAAGGTGTGACCAATAAAGGAAATGGGGTTTTGGTAAAAATGGTGGATTTTGTGTTTAAGGTAGAAGAATGGGGACCCAAAATGGAGGGAAAGATTGACGGAGGTAAAATTTGGGGTTTTGGGCCCTTTGGTGATTTTACCTCTTTGGTTGTTTTAGCTGTTGGTTTTGGAGGGGATTTGGTCACTTTAGTTATCTTGGTGGGTTTAGGTGTTTGAGAGTGAATCAATTTGGAAAGGGTTTTGGTTAATTGGGTGGAGGTTTTAGTTATTTTAGAGGGGCTAGGTTGGTTTATCAAATAAGGGGTTAGAAGTTCTAATTTGGTTCCCTTACCTTTATCTTGACCTTTGATAGAAGGTTTTATAATTAGAGGTTGGGTAGATGGAGTCATATTCTCTTATGAGATAGCTTACAAAGATGGGGTGGATGGTTCTCAAATAGGGGAGGTAGGTGTGGTATCCTCCAAGGGAGATGTGGATATGGTTGTCTCCTTTGTTTGGGTGTCCAAAGGAATATAAGGTAGTATTTTTTATTCTAATAGGGGAATGGGGAAAGAAGTGGTTAAGGAGATGATTCAGGTTTATTTTCATGATGAGGGGTAGAAGGATTATGATTAGGGAAAGGTTTATGGAATATGTTGAGGGCTTGGTTTGGTGGTGCATTAGGATCGTCCAATGTGAGGTCCCCCTTGTCGATGAGGGATTGGATAAGGTATTTAAAGGTATTGCATCTATTGATTTCATCTCCTATATCTTGGTGAAAATCATAATGGTCATTCTCATTATACCAACCAGGCACAAGGTGAGAAGTATCAAACTATTAGGGTGGTTTAATTGGTGGAAGTTGGATGATTTTGGCTTTTAGTAACTTTTTAAAAATGGAAGGATAAGGATACCTAAGTGGAGTTAATGGATTATGGTTATTCCAAGTTTGGTTCATTGGGTTTTAATTTGGATAGTCGAAGGGGTTAGAGGTTTGGTTTCTTGGGTTTTGTTGGTTGGTAGATGGCAGAGGTGTGGCTTTGAGGACAATACCATTGGTAGTGGTTTTGATCTTAGAATTGGTATTGGTTATGTTGTTTAGTTTGGAAGGAAAGGGCTCATTGGTTATGTAAGTTGGGTTTTTGTTCTTCAAATTTAATCTTACCTCATCAATGTCTCTATTCTCTAGTTTATGAGCCATCATAAAAGCGTCATAGAATGTCTGAAATATTAGGACACATAATGTGGATGAGATGTGTTTTTCACATGCCTAGGCAAAGAGTTATATAAGATCAAGTTGAGGCAATGAAAAGTAAATTTGGTTGATTAGGCTCCTCCAACGAGCCACAAAATTAGTAATAGATTCATTTTTGAATTGTCAAATGGACTAGAGGTTAATAATAGAATCTTTCTTGGATATATTGATCAAAAAGTCATCCAAAAAAGTTTGGGCTAGTTAGGTGAAGTAGAAGATGGAGTGTTTTGGGATGGTACTATACAAATCCAATGTTGGTCTAGATAAAGACATAGGAAATGTATGGAGGAGGAGAGTGTCATCATGGGAAATCAAGTAACATGCGTGCTTAAACTTTTTTAAATGTTGTTGGGGGTCCTCCTTAATTTAAAATTTAATGAATTTTGGTAATTCCCATTGTAGAGGATATGGTCAGAGAGGGACAGATGGATGGATGGGTTCATTTCAAATTTGGTCATAAGAGATAAGTTTATATGATCCCAAGATGGATGACTCAAGGGTAGTCATCTTCACCATTAGAATCTTGACCAAGTTCATTTGGGGTTATTGGGTTGGATAGGTATATGACACATTTTGTTGGGGTTGGGTGACATGAGAATAACTAGTGGATGGTTGGGATGATGTTATGTGTGTGTGTGAGGTCATGTAAGGTTGGGTAGAAGGTGAAGGTGTGTATACTTTTATGTTGGGAATATATTGATAAGATTGCATGGGTATGTGTTCTAAGGTTGAGGTTGGGGGCTTTATGTGTGGCATCGAAGTGGTTAGTAGGTTAGTTGGTTGAAGTTGGGTAGTGACCAAGGTGTTTATAGGTGGAAGTGTGTATGGTATGAAGAGCACTAGATTTTGATATTGGGTTATGTTTGAGGTATTAGTTTCTACTGAAGGGAGGATGGAAGTATGATTGGAGTATAATGCCATAGTAGGTGGGGTGTAGGTGACTAAGGGTAGGGTTGAACCCACTTGGGGTGTGACAAGAGGTGTTTGGTTAGGGGGTGAAAGGCTGGTTTGGGTTTTGGTGGATGGGATGTTGGAAGAGGTGTAGGTCAACAAGGGTTAGGTTGAAGTGGTACCCACCATAAGGTGGGGTGGCATGACAAGAGGGGGTTCAGTAAAGGAAACCAAAGTAAAAGGGGTGTGGTGTGGTATGGTATTGAGGTAGTGTTGTAAAGCCACTTGATTATTATCAAGGAAGGTAGAAAAGTTAGGATCCCCTTTATATATGATTATGACCCTATAAGGAGAGGGAGGAGGGGAACTCTTAGCATGAGGGGAACTCTTAATGTTTATGGTATATTCCATAGGTGTAGAAGAAGATGGGGGATGATTAACTTGATTTTTGAGTTATTTTTTGATACTGACCATATGAGAAAATAAGGAATGAAAAGGTGAAGCTCTCAACTCAAATAAGAAGTAACCAAAAATATTTTAAAGCAATCAACACAAACACTAGAAATGTGTTTAGCCTAGGATTAATTGTAAATAAATTTTGGATTATGCCTTAAAGAGTGTGGAGGGAAGTTAGTTTGATATGGGTACTAAAAGGGCAATCTATAGTTGGTTTTAGGTTGTTTAGGCACTAAAAAGAAAGATCTATGTTGAAATTTATTATGTGGCTTGGTATTGGGGCCTACCCCCTCACTTCACAATCCCATAGCAATAAGGGTGTTATATTCTTATCCAAGATATACCGAGTTTAGAGTTTATACTCAACCAAAGAGCTAAGTTTGTTCTCCCCTTGGACGTAAAATCTAAGTGGGATAGCTAGGAGGGAGTAAGGTTGACACTAGGTGATGAAATCCCAATCTATCCTTGTCTCAAGTATTGTTTTGATGTGTTAATTATTCAGTTTTTTGGTTTGGTGTGTGAATACAAGTGAAATATATGATAAAATTACTATTCCTCCTAGTTACTAGATGAACTAAGATCAACAATCAATTCAATGGATGCAAAGTGTTTGTTTTAAACCCAAAATAAAATTTTAGATTTATTTGAATGCATACAAAATATCTAAATGCATTATAAATGAAAGATGAAAATGCAAGTCCTAATTCTAGGATGATTGTTCTTTTCATTTATTTTAAAGATGCAAGGATTTTTTTTAAGAAAGGAAATAAAACTTAAGTTTCTTAAAAATGAAACTAAAAATGCAAGAAAGTATGCAACTAAGAATGTAAGTAAATATGCAAATAAACATGTAATTAAAAATGCAACTAAATGATTTATTTATAAAAAAAAAACAAAACAAAACTTAATTTTCCTAAAAATGAAACTAAAAATTCAACTAAGAATGCAAGAAAGTATGTAACTAAGAATGTAAGTAAATATGCAACTAAATGATTTAAAAAAAAAAAAAAATAATGAAACTAAATGATTTTTTAACTAATGAAACTAAATGAAATGTTCAATAATTAATTAAAAATGTCTTAAGACAACTAATGGACCCAATAAAAATCAAGGTTCCCACTGAGCGTGCCAAAACGTTTCTCTCAATTGTTTTTTTGCTTTTCTTAATTTTTTGAAAAGAAAGAAACTAGTGATAAGGAGTGTGTATAAAAACCTATTAAAAATACACATGTTGAATCCAGTTGATTGTGGAGATATATTTTTTTTTTGGGAGGATGACTTGAAAATAATAAAACACTAAAATAAACTTTTTTTTTAGATAAGTAAATGGATGGATTACCTAGCATGAGCTAGATCCTAGAAGTAACAACTTTCTAGGAGGCTGTCAATCCACCTGATTTAAACACTTAATTTAAAATTATTAAATAAAATTATTTTGCATAAAAATATCAAATTACTAATATTAAAAATAACAAGTATCTAAAGTTTAGACAATGAAGTTAAATTCTTTTCTAAATTAATCAAAATGAAGCAACTAGTTTGATTATACTAATGCTGAAAATTGGTGAAGGCAAGGTTGTGGTTTTGGGTTTGGAAATGGTTTGGTTTGTCTCGTGACAAGGGATAAAGTTTTAGTTGAGGTTGGTAAATGGTCAAATTGGTAAAAAAGGGTAATAAATAAAGAAGGCAAAAGGGATAAATTGTGAAGAGGTAAATGGATGAGAAAGAAAGGAGGTAAAAGGGGATAAAGGGATAAATGGTGAGGAGGCTAATGGGTAAATGGAATAAAGAGAAAGAAGAGGTTAAGGGTAAAGAGGAAAAGTGGTGAAAGGATAATAATAAGGCCAAATGAGTTATGGTTTTGAGGTCAAGAAAGAAGAGGCCACAGGGGTTTAAGAAATAAGAAATTGAATTTTCAAAACAATATAAATTACCTTGATGTTTATTGAAGATTGATTGAGGATGGCTTGTTGAAGATTTTAGTAGAGTTTCATTTTTTGGACTCTTGTCTCCAAGATTATTATGACCTCCAAGATGATTACCTTCTCTAAAAACCTACATCAATATGCTACGAACAAAATAATAACTTGCCACTTAACTTTGGGTGAAGGAGAGGGGGGTATTTATAGCATTTTTGTGTGAAGAAACATGCCAAAGTAGAGGAATATTAAATAAATTAAAATTTATCCAAGTGGGATCATGATTTAGTCAAGGTGAGGTTGGTGAAGATTCCCATGTGGGTTGGTGAGTCTCCAAGTTTGAATGGAAATCATGCACATGGGTTTGAATGAGACTTAGAGACTTTTTACCATTCCTTCTTGCTTTCACACAAGCACTTAAATGGGTGGCACACAAAATTTGGCACCATTTTCCATGTGGGGGATGAAAATTATAAGGTGAGGTTGGTGGGGATTCCCATTTGGGTTGGTAAGCCTCTATTTGAGCTAAAAATTCAAAAGTGGATGCTATTTGTCTTTTCCAAAGTATCAAAGAGGTAGGTATCTATTTTAAAATTAATTTCATGTAGGAATATAAAAATACATGTTGAATAATTATCCCTTAAGGGAAAATTATCTACATTTCATGGGGGACCCTTATGATGCTTGAATGAGGTCATCAAGCACTTTAGGAAGGGTCCCAAGTGGGGTATGATGTCCCACATGAAGCCACATCACTTCTAATCCATGTCACATGCCATATCACCTCCCAAATCACCTACCATGTCACTTGACATATCACATGCCATGTCACTTGTCATGTCACATGCCATGTCATTTGCCATGTCATCATGAATAGTGATAGTGCGTCCCAAAGTGAGTATTACTTTTGAATATTAATTTCAAATAGTGATTTGTAATTATATTTGTGACTAAGAAAATAGTGATTTGGTTGGTTTAGAGGGTTTTTTGGAAGGTTTAATAGGTTTAAGGGGATTCTAAGGCCTTTAGGCATCAAAAATAGTAATTGTGCAATTTTATAGTGTCTATATTTAGCATTAAGGAGTCCTTCTGTGCTAGGAAGACCTAAAGGTTATCCTTATCACCATCTGACAATCTAATATCCTCTATGATAATTAGGATCATCAACCCACACCAAATTGTCTTACACACTATATGCCATTCTAGTGTGTTCACCATTTCTTCCATTATGAACTTGGTGATGTTAAATTTAACCCATTTCACCATGTAATAGGTGATGCATAGGTAGGCCTTGGTGACATTTACCCATCAACCACTAGGGAAATTTTTTAAACTCATAAGGCATACAACTACCTTTATTCTAGGGTCCTTGATGTCTTTGATTGGGAATGTGAAACCTCCCTTGTATTACCCTAGGATTTTTCTAACCCTTTCAACTTTAACAACATCTACCATCATCTAGTGGATATCTACACTAGAGTTTGGGAGCTCAATAAATCTGTTTATTATGAATGTTGATTTCCACATGCACCTCCCTGGGAAATAGATATGATCTCCATGGATGTGTGAGAGAAGGAACTATACGAGTTCCTCCAAATTTCCAAAACATGACAACTCATAGAGTTGAGTTTCACTAGTGGATACAAGTTTGTCTTAGATGGAGACATCAAATAACATCATGCATATTTCTATTTAGGCCCCCATGTTCACCATCTAGTCTTGTGATAGATTTTATGCATTTCTCAAAGTGTGGTGGTTATATTCCTTGAGCCATTAGGCGTGTGTAAAGGATGTCCATTTCTATCCTATCAATACTTCCTTTGGCAACTACATCTCCTAGTATAGTAGGATTTTGAGCTCTATAGGGATTTAATAATGAAATTTCCAAACTCAAATATCAACCACTAGGTTAGATGATAAATCTATTCGAATCTAAATGCCATTATATTAATGTAAAATTTAATCTTACACTTAAATCCTAAATATGAAGTGCTTCACACCATGATTAAACAAAATAGAAAAGACAAGAGGATTGAGATAGATAACTTAGACTTAGATTGACGTTGATTCTTGATAAAAGATTATAGATGATGGATTCTTGATTGAGGATTAATTTTGGCAGGAAAATGTTATGAAAATTGGAGTTATATTCCATGGAGGAGGAGATTTGCTTATATAGATTATGGAGGGAATATCAAGGGTTTAAATTCAAAGTTCAGTGAGGAGATCTAATGGCTATAGATTATTCAAGGAATATTAAAGTCTTTGGAAACCTCTAGAGTTATAGGTTTTTAGAGAGGAGGGATAGGTTAGAGAGAGTTCTATATTTGGAGAGCTATAGAGCTCTCTTTAGGATTTAATGATAATTATAATGGGTATTAGATGGGGATTAGGTAGGAGATTAGGGACCAGGGATGTAGGAAAGGTTAGGGTGTAGGTTAGTAGGTGGTTAGGTGGGGTTATGGGAATTTAAAATTCCCATATAATGGATAACTAGGATTATATTAGGATAATAGGGATTATGATAGAATGAATGAAGAAATGGGATGAATAAGGTTAGTGAATATAGGATAATAGAAGGGGGATATTAGATAAATGATTAGGAAAGGGGGATAAATTAGAGGGATGATGGGGGATATTATAATGGGATGACTTATAAAAAATGGGATTAATAAAATTAGTCTTGACTAATAGGAATATTAGTGATGTTAATGGAAGTGAACAATTTTAGGTTTATACATTTTGACCCTATATGAAACAAAATTGCAAGTGGATGAAGTAGAGGGAGTAATGGTGTTTCAAATAAAATCCATGTCATAGATGAATGTTAGTAGATGATATTAGGATATATGATTCCCCTTTGAGGGGACATTCAAGGAAGAATAATACAAATGTCCACTTGAAAGAAAAAGTGAGGGGTGGGATATGATGGATAGATAAGGGGATTTGATGATAGATGTAAGATAGAAGATGAAGAGGGTAAAGTCAACTTGAGCAATGAGATACAAAGTGATGATGCCCCTAGTAAGGACACATGCATAGGGAGTAAAGATGATGGGTGTCATAGTTTTTGAGACATCCCAAAGGGGAATAAACCATAACAATATGATTATAAGATTAAAATTTGATAAGCTTTAGATGTATCCCAAACAAGGACACATTCAAGGGAGAGTTATAGGCCAAGATAAGACCAATTTGATAAAATTAATGATGGGTGTAGCTAAAATCTAAAGTTAAGATTCATGATGAAGGTGATGGTAGAGAAGAGTGGTATAGTTAAGTGACCAAAAGACTATACTTTATGAAATTAAAAACCCATAATGATAATGCCGCTAGTTAGGACACATGTAAGGGAACAATACTCAATGAGTGATTGATGGAAGAAAACATGGATGTGGTGATTTTGTTGAGCCCAATTGATAGGTGTGGGTGATTGATAAAAAAATAAGGAGATGATGATGGTGATTGATAAATAGATTGAAATATTATAGATCAAGGATTTGATTGATGTAGGACTAGAAGATGATGATGGATGATGATAAAGATAGTGGCTAAGCTATCATTGGGTACTAAAAAGAGGCCAAATACTGCCTACATAGTGTAAAAACACCTTAGGTTGATGTAGTTTTGACTAAGAGATGATGATGATAAGTGATAGAGGAGATAATAATGATGATGATGATGATGATGAGGATTAGTGATTAGAGGATGATGTTAGTGACTAAGATGATAAGATGGGGATTAAATATAGGATGTTATTCAAATGGGTTAGGAAGAGTGGATTAGTGATGATAATAAGGATGATTGGATAGATGATGATGTGTATATGATCAACCCATAAAAACTATAATAAATCTCATCATAGTCTAAGTAATCCATTAAATATGTTACTCGACAATATGCTCCACAATATAGACATGACCAAGAGGACATCATACCAAAGTGCATTGGCAAGTAGCAGACTTTGCATCCCTGAGGGAACTTTTGGTGTCATAATAGAATCCTTATTCCTTGCTCAATATAAAAAAAGACATGATACAAGATATAGACAAATGTCAAACAAATAAGACAATCAGAATAAACAAGTAACACACACAAGTATCTACATGCAGTGTCACAATGTATTGTCTAATGATGGAATGATGGGTTGTTTTAGGATGATTATGATGTAGGATATAATTGTATTTGGGATAGACTTATGATGATTAGGATTAATACTTGGATAGGGATATGGATTAGGTGTTGCCCCTAGTTTAGGATATAATGATGGAAGATGGGATAAGGTCTTGGAAAACCAACTTGGTCTTGAAATCAAATCAAAAAGTGGCCAAAGAAGGTGGTTTAGAAAAGTGATGACCAAGGATTACCAATAGATAATGCCATACAATAATTTAATCTAGTAATGAAAACTAGGAGATAATGGGATCAAACACCTTTCATTCTAGCAAAAAGTGATTGGATGGGTGCTAGACAGGAAGAGGCAATGATAAGGACAATGATGGGATCAAGTACCTTCCACACTAGAAAATAGGTTATTTTATGGTTGCTAGGTTTGATAAGTAACTGATAGGAATTGATGGGTTCTAGATTAAAGTCTTTGACAAGGTGTTGTATGTTGTAAGGCCTATCCAATAGGATGAGATGGAAGACATGAAGGGATGGGTGACCACTCTTATTTGGTTTCAAGATAGAATGTGGTGTCCAAAATATGGGACAATATGAGATAAAATGGAGATGGATGAAACTAGGGGATTAGGCATAAGATAAGACATGATGGACTATTTTTGGAGTTTTTAGATTTTATGATTTTTAGGGGTTTTTTGGGTATATATGTACACTATAAAAATGGGGTTACTAGCAAAGAGAATACCAAGCCTAGAAACTAGGGTGAGGATGGATGGAATGATGGATGGGATGGTGGATGAGATGAAAAAAAGGGATGAGGGTGATGTGGAAAAGGGGATGGTGACCAAGGAAAAAGGGACTAGGGATTGCTAATAACCACATAATGAAGGAACCAAATGTGTAGTTACCTGAGTGTCCATTAGAGGATATGCCAAGATGGTTTTAGAATAGTTATCAAGACACCTTCCCCTTTCTTATGAAGGTCAACATGGGGAGGAAGGACATAATTATATGCATGATATGATGGCAGATAATGGATAAAAAAACATGGAGGGGGTAGATAGAGGATGGATGTGATGGGGGAAAGGATGGATTGTGCCCCTAAGTGTTGAGGTATAATGCAGATAATTGATTATTCTACCATGATAATGGGAATTGATTTTCATCATTATACTTTCTCAAGGCACTAGAAGATTGGGTTTCACCTTTGGATGAATGATTTTTTAACTAATTTTTGACTTGTGGATGGCATTATAGACATTATAAAATTGTACACGATAGTTCTAGTTGTTGAAATGCATTAGGACCCCTATTAAACCTTGAGTTTAGTTGACTACCTGGTAGGCTAACTCATTAACCCAATAACTTAACATTAGACCAAACTTTTTAAACCCCTTTCTTTGACCCTCTTTCCCTTAGGAACTTGACTGTTAATGTTTAGCCTACCCAT
Organism: Torreya grandis; assembly: GCA_037957365.1. Taxonomy (NCBI): domain Eukaryota; kingdom Viridiplantae; phylum Streptophyta; class Pinopsida; order Cupressales; family Taxaceae; genus Torreya; species Torreya grandis. The sequence continues at coordinate 1,083,967 of JARHVA010002630.1, read as the reverse complement.
TAATAGTGAGCCTAACCATCTATGGGCAAGTCTCCTCACCTCCTCAACTTCCTAACACATCAACCAACTATGTGCAAGATAACAAGGTACAATTTAATATATTCACCTTATGTGGTGTTAAAAAACATCCAATCATCATGATCAATGACCACACCTATTAGGGAACATTCCATCCTCCATTTCTCTTTTCTTATAAAAGGAGGTGAGTGGGAGGTCATTTTAATCTATCACAAGAGTTATCAAGTACATAGGTATTTAAGTTCTCCATCATCTAGTCTTTCTTTAGCAACTTAGCATCAAAAAAAGAGACTCAAACCTCTACTAAATTTTCTTTTAAGGCTAAAGTACTGTTACTCTAGAAAAATTACTTTAGCCTTCATCCATCAACCAACTAGAAAACTACAAGTATATTAGTAATTTAGCTTGTTATTTTGGATTTATAACCTCCCTAACCTTGTCAAACCTATCTACACCTTATTCCCTTTCCATCACATCCTCAACATAAACTATATCTACCCATCTACCTATTCTATAACTCTTTTATTGATCACCTTCAAAAACCTACAAGAAATTGCCAATAGTTATCACAACTACCAAAGGTCACCCCCAACTAATGACAGTTACCCAACCACTAATGGTTATCTTAATCATTGATAGTTCACCTAACCATCGATGGTCACTATGGAATAAAATAACTAGTTATTTTAAACCCCTTAGCCTAATCAAATCCAACTTTCTATGTTCTTACTTGTTCACAAAACATTTTTTATTTTTTGAAGCAAATCTTATCCACTTTAGCATAAGTATTGACCAAATTTTTCTAGATTTAGTCATTTTATTTAACAAGTATTTTTATTTCTTCCTATATTGAACTTAATTTATATTATGTAATTACCTTAATTTATCATTTTTAACTTAATTATTATTAAGAGTGGATTGATAGCCTCCTAGCAAGCATATGCTTCTTGGATCTAGCTCATGCTTGATAGTCCACTCAACTATCTTCATAAAAACCTCTTTTTTAGTGTGTTATTATTTGTAGGTTATTCCTTCATAGACAAAAAGAATCTCTACATATTTGTCTAGATTATGCATGCATCACCAAGTATGTATTTATACCACACCCTTATTACTATTTCTTATTTTCTTTTAAAATTAAGAAATGAGCAAAAATTAAGAGAAACATTTTGGCATGCCTGGTGGGACCTTAACATCATCTATGTGCCCTTTATTTATTTATTCTATACTCATCAAATTAAATCTAAAGTTTCTTTTGGCATAAAATAAACCCATTACACCCATTATATTACATTGATTACTTGATTGCTTTAGTTCATCTAGTGACTTAAAAGCAAAGTAATTAATCATAGTTTTCACTCTTATTATCACACACTTATCCAAACCACATAATAAATTAACACATCAAAATAAACTTGAGACAAAGACAAAATAAGATTTCATTACCTAGCATTAAACCTTACCCTTTCCTAATAATCCCACTTAGAGGTCATTCACAAGAGGAGAACTAAATTTGCTCTTTAGTTTAGTATAAACTCTAAAATTTAGTATATCTTGGCCAAACACCCAACACCCTTATTGTTATGGTGTGTGATGTGAGGGGTTAGGACTCAATATCAAGCCACACACTAAAGATGAATACAAATTCTCTCTTTATCACCTAAACACAACCTAAAACCAACCTTAGATTTCCTCTTTAGTAATTGATCTACAAGCCAAATTTATTCTTCACACTTTTTAAGGCATAAGACAAAATCAATCTAAAAAGGATCATAATTTTAAATGCAATTTAGTGTATGTTTGGGTTACATTGAGTTATTTTATTTGGATTAATTCTTGTTTGAGGTGTGAGTTTTCATTATTTCTTTCTTATTTTCTCACATGGTCTTTATGAGATAGCAGCTGAGAAATCAAACCAACCAAAGACCACCTTTCTCATCCTCCTGCTCCTCCTCTATGAAGTATACTTTAGATGCTGAGGATTCTCTTCCTCATTATTCCCCTCCTACCATGCCACATATAGTTGTTGAGGGTGATACAAGTTTTGCCACATTCCTTGATAACAACCACATATCCCTCTCACATTACCTTAATACTTTATCTCACTTCACCTCTAATATTTCAGTTCCTCCCATGGATCCACCCTTTGGTATGCCTCACCCTCTTATGGTTGGAGTTACTTCCAACCAACATTTGATCACCTAAACCTCTTCTTCTACCAATATCCCATCTAATACCACCACCAAAACTCAATCCAACATTCCAACCTATAACCAAACCCCACCTACACCAACTAACACCACCAATGTAGGTTCAACCTTACCTCTTATTACCTATACCCCACCTACCATGGGGATATCTTCTACCCCTATCTATACTATTGCCCTTTTTACCACCAATCCACCAATTTTTACCCCTCTTAAAATTTTGGTACTTTTCATACCTCCTACCCTTCCACCCATTAGGACTAGAGTCACCACCCATCCTTAACCTACCCCTTCAACCATACATCTAAACCAACCCATGTCCATCTCTTAACAAAAACCCATGACATCTTACCACTATGTTCTTAATCTACAAGGATACATACCATCTTATACCCAACCTTTTATGCCCCCATATCAATATGGGGCATCATCCCAACTTCCCATGACCACATACCAATATGTGGCATCTTCTCAACCTCCCACCTCTTGTCCATACATTGCAGCCACATAACCTAAACCAAACCTACTACCCAACTATGGATCTCCCCAACCTCAAACAAATTTAGTTAACATGTTAATGGAGATGATTCAAGAGTTCATAACCTTATATCTTATGATCAATTTTGAAATGAGCCCATTCATCCATCCATTCCTATCTAACCTTATCCTCCTCAATGGGAACTACCTAAGTTTTCCAAGTTCCAAAGCAAGGAGTTACCTCAACAACATTTGAGAGCATTCCACCATTCTTGATATTTAATCACATATGACAATGCTCTCTTTCTTCATACCTTCCCCATGTCCCTATCTAGACTAGACTTGGATTGGTACAATGCTCTCACCAAGCACTCTATCTTCTACTTTTCTTAACTAAAACAAATCTTTTTAGATCACTTTTCAATTAACATATCTAAAAAAGTTTCCATTACCAAACTTTACTCCATTAGGAAATTTCATAGCTATATGGAGAGGTCTCATTAACCAAATTTATTTCTCATTACCTCAACCTAAACTGATTAAACTATTTTCTTGAGGTTGTGCCAAACATAGTGCCCCAACTCTTGAAATCCAAACCTTTAGAACCTTTGATGAGACATTCACCATGGCACATAAACTTGAAATTAGAGACATTAATGAAGGGAAATTAAAATTGAAAAATAAAAACTCTATTTTTAAATCTAATGACCCTTATTCTACCAAAATCACTAATCCATCCAACCATCCCAACACCAAGACAAAGGCAATTTCAAACATAGTTGTCTTAAAATCTGCTCCACCTCCAATTATCAACCAACCTAATCAAACCAATTATTCCAACCCATTAAACCAAAAAAATCACAGCCAAAACCAAACCACTCCAACACAATATACTCCCATAGGGGAATCATATGCTTTAGTTTTGGATAAACTAATTAAAAATAACCTCATCCAACTTCTTCCTATCAAACCACCCTTATAATTTGATGCCTCTCAGCCCACACTTGGATGGTATAATGAGAATGATCTATGTGCCTTTCATCATGTTATTAGACATGATGTTAGTAGGTATAATACCTTTAAATATATTATCCAAAACATAATTGACAAAGGTGAAATTGCATTAGATAATCCAAATGCACCTCCAAACTAATAATTAGACATCTTTCAGAAACCTTTTCCTAACCATGCACCTTCTACCAACCATGACAATAGCCAATTAGAATCATCTCACACTCATGAGGTACACATAGTTAATGTTGTTACCATTTAACCTATTATTGAGAAAACCATTACCTCAACTACCTCTTCTTCCACCTCACTTATTGAAGTGGTGGAATATTTTTCTATTCCTTTATACAACTAAACAAAGGAAGAAAACCCCTCTTTTTGAATTAAAAAAATATTGACCCAATCACCACTCCTTTGATAGAAATACCAAAGGAGGAAACCATTACTATTTTAGTATATTTTTTTTCCAATGTGGAATAATTAGACACTAAAAATAAAGTAAATGCAAGGTTTAGAGTTACCTAGTGATATAGGTTTGTTGTGCACCATTGATCAAGCTTATGGGAACTCCTCTTTATCTAGGGAGGAATTACCTGCAAATCAAATTAACTCATAAAAAATGGATTAATATAAAAATAAGTGAGCTACCTGGTAAGAAACTAGTCCCAAGAAGTGATACACTTCCTTAGGTGGATGCCATCCCACATTCAACATTTAAGTTTATAAATAAACATAAAATTTTAAAGATATATATGGATTGGATGAAAATAGACAATGCAAAGATAACCTAATCTATAGCAATATTAATCTAATCCAAGTATTTATCCCAAGATTTAGTTACAATATCAACATATTCTTGAATTATATCTAATTTTTCATTAATGATTTCTTGATCAGGTATAAAAACCGTAGCACAAAGACCTAACTCGAATGCAATGTCAATTTGATTAATAAAAAAGGGTTGTGGGATAATGGGGAGATCAAATATACTAACAATTTCATGTGCTAATTTAGACAGAGTCATCTACATGTAAAAGATAATTTATTAGAAAACAAAATTTAGGTTTTTGATAGATTTTAAGACTAAAAATCCTATGAAAATAGATTGCAAGATTTTTTTGAAGGTTTAACAAGAATTGATGTTGATTCAAATGGATCAACATTGATTCTATGAAAAATGCTAAACTTAAAAAATAGACTATATTAACAACTTGTATTATTGATAACATAATAAAAACTAATTACAGAGTAGTGAAAGACAAACACAATAGACTATAGATTCAAAATGTGAATAAATTGAAGTAAAAACTTACCTTTTAATAGTTAAAAATATACTTTGATAAGACGAGTTAAAAAAACCTTCAAGAATCCTTTGATAATCTTATAAACAGAGGTTTCACAAGATGGTATATTATTGATGAACTTCATACATAGGTCGTAATGAAATTTTTGTATATTTACATGGTCGCAAAGCACAATCACCTTCCTCTTAAGCTATGAAGGTCTAACTTGTATATAGGATAATCAACATCAATCATGGAGGGTTGGTGTTGATTAGCCTGAATTGGTAAAAAGTTGTCTAGGGTTATTTTAAACCACATGCCAAACAAAGTGAATAAAACACTAAGTTGGTGCATAAGTTTTTGATGAGGGTAGGTGGTTAAAAATATGGTTGGGAGGTTGGGAAAATTGTGTTTTTATTTATTTTTGTGATTTTTATGGTTAAGGATTATAGAAATAAGGTTAATTAATATTTAAACATGGTAATTAGGTTTAATTAACCTATGTGGTAAAATAAAATAGGGTGATGTGAATGTAATTATTTTAAATAATTATGAATGGGGGACATTATGTTAGGAATAACATAATAATGTGAGGATGCATCAAGCTAATACACAAGGGTGTATAAAAGTATCACCTACATTTGCCCCTTTTTGTGGAGTGACATGCAATAGTAGGATGTGAGATAAAAACTATAAGGTGTCTAATGCCCTAAGTTTATTGTGAGAAGTTAACCCCCCTCAAATTGGTCACCGAGAAGTGAGACAAAATTGATGATGAGTTTGAAAAAGATGAAAGGTAAAAACATAATGGGGTGAGTAAAAATAGATAAATGGGTGATAAAAAAAGTCAATCAAAAGTATGGATAACACAAGGAAGCTCTAAAATTGTACTTAATGGGATAAAAAGTAATGCAAGAAGTAATTCCCTAAAGACCTAATTGAGTAATAAAATGACACATCTAAAACAAGTGGGTGTAAGTAAAGGTGAGAAAGAGTATAAATGATAGGAATAGTAAACCATAGAATCTAGTGTTCATATGGTGTATGCGTTACTTATAGATGAATGTTTATAAGACAAAAATACACCATCAAAATATTACAATGGGAAGATGCTTAAAAAAAGGGGTATGCCTTTAAGGAGATTGGGGAACTAACAAGGGGTTAAAATACTCAAATCTAAAGTGTAATAGAAGATAATAATGGAATAACTAAAGTAAAGGTAATAATATGGGGCTTGGGATATAAACTGGAAGCATTTGAGATGGTCTAAAAATTCTAAAAATTAAGAAGCCAAAATAATAAACATCAATCAAAAAGGGATCAACGTCAATTAAGGGAATGAACATTGATCGAAGTGATCGATATCAATCATGAGAAAGAATATATATATGCATTCAATGTGGTATAAGGCTAATTTATCTATCGATATGAAAAAGAATCCAAGAGAAAAATTTGATGTGTGTCAACCTTGTAAGTGGACATGAGAGACAATAGAGGTGAGCAAGAGTGGACGATAATGAAAATAACTACAGTAGGAGGTAAGCATTTTTTTTGGTTAAATTTAGTAATTTTTTTATATTTTGTTTTGTTTTGAGTTGTGTATTATAAATTTGATTTGATAGGAAAATTATGGGGAAAAAGTGGGGTAGATAAGTATATGATTTTTATTTTAAGAATGTATAGCCTAGGGAAAAATTTTTGGGTTGAGAAACTCATCATCCATCCCAAAGGATCGACATTGATCAGAAATGGATCGACCATGATCCATAAGATCATTGTATCAAATCAACATTGATCCTTCAAGGATTAATATAAAATAGAAAACTTAGGCATTTGATTAACTACAAGGATATATTTCACAAGCACGAGAGTTGTTGATGATGAGAGATGGGGTCCCTCCACTATTGGCATAGTTATGAGAGTTTATGATCAATAGGACTAGGCACATCTTGAGGTGGTTAGATTTGGAGGGATTCATCATTATCATCATTTCCATCAAGATATTGACATGATAGTGGTGTTGCTAAAATGATAAGATTATACCACCAACACATTTTGGTTATCGATAGGTGAGATGATGACCACTATAGAGGACATTCATTGCATTCTTTGAGTATCGATTCTAGGTTCTCCTATATATACTATAGATGAGGCTAGATTAATAATGGAATTAACAAAATTATATGATGAGGATGTAGTAGACATTAGATTCTTTGCTATGGGCTTCTCCATCTAGCCATTATATGACCAAGATTCTATGAAGAGACTTATGTCAATGATGATGATGTTGGCACTGACTTATTATGTACTACTAAATTCTAGGGGAGGATGACTACCATGGAGTTTTATTAGTGTTATAGTAGACATGGTAGAATTTTGGATTGTTTTTTCTTGGGCATCCACACTATTGGGGTAGATATATAGGGAGTTATGGAGATGGTGTACTAAGCACCACTCAGGGATTAATATTACATTGTTGGGCATATGAGCACATCTATATGATTCACCCTATAGGGACTCCATGGACTATATTTGGGGAGATAGTATACAACATAGGATTCCTTTGATGAAAAGAATATTTAATTGTTCCACATGCAAATAGGGTGGTGAGGGATCTAGTGCATTATAGATAGGTGTTTAATGACATATATAGGGGATGTGATCTAGAGGCCTTATGTAGACTTCCCAGCATGGCTTGGGTCAGTGGTGGAGATAAGATATGTGGCTTAAGAGATATGGGTACATGGATAATGGCCAAAACACCTTGATTTATTTTACTTTGACAAGGTCCATTGATAGTTTAGGTTATTATGGGATGTTCCCTTAGCCCCATGATTGTATAGGTGGAAGGATACAGATTTGGACTAGATGGCACTTGATACTACTATTATTTTAATGGGGCCACAGAAGGAGCCTACAGTGAGTGACCTAGATGATATTGGGTATATAGATGATTACATAGTTTGGTTCATAGATGAGATGGTGAGGAGATAGGAGAGAGCAGTTAGACCATGACATGTGGTGGTTATTGAGGAGGTGAGGGAGGCTAAGGAGGATGAGGAGAGAGGAGAGGTAGAGTAGAAGGCTCTAAATATACACATAGAAGAGGCACCATTATAGGATTCCCCAACTATGTACATAGAGGAGGGACCTTTATAGGATGCCCCAGCATATGATCATATACATATAGCTTTAGTTATTGCTAAGAGGGATAGTATAAGGGTCGAGCTACAAGAGGCATAGGAAGCCCATGTTACTCTATAGGATTAGATTGCTATATTATAAAGTGATCTAGATAAAATGAGGGGGAAACATGATCAGGCCATACATGAGTGAGATAGATACAAGATAAAACTAGAGTAGATGAGGTCTACTTTGATAGAGATACCTACCCCAAACATTACAAGATCTAGTGTGGCACCTCCTAAAGATATGATACCACTCCAAAAGTACATATATTTGCTTATGGATATGTCATATTATGAGAGGATAGTACATAGGTGGCTACCTAATGTTCCTCAATTTACTTTATATGTGGCTAACTATTGTAGATCATAGAGGACTCCTAGGGGTACTGCTAGTTCAAGGAGTATAACAGGCTGAGGTGGAGATGATGAGTAAGGTGATATAATTAATCTTTATAGGATCAAGTTCACTAAGTAGAGCATACTATATGGGTTGAGAGCCCCTTTGTATTCATATTATGACATTTGTATAGACCTTTGACATATATATATATATACACACACACACACACACAAACATTTAATGTTTATGGATGGATCATGTGTATTAGTTTATGGATTTATTGATAGTTATAGATATGTTATGCTTTTATGGATTCATGGATGTGATGGTTTATATATTTAGATGTTATGCATTCTAATTTTTATTATTGTTATCATGTATGCTATAGATGGATTTTAGATTATGGATGTGATGAATTATAGATTTAGACGTTATGTTTTTAATTTTGATCAGTGCTTATATATGTTGTGGATGTTTATGGATTGTTGTAGATGTTATACATATCATGATATGGTTTCATATTAATGCATTATGAGTTTGGATTATGCTAAATAATAATTATGTATTTTAGTGATTTATTGATCTAAAGTTATGGATTTTAGTGATTATAGTTTATGGATTTGCTCAACAATGACTTGGACCATAACTAGAAAGAGAATCTTTCCTACACATGGCATATACATCATTGGATAGATGATAAGAGATATTCACACAACCTTAGTTAGTTTAGAGATTTGTCCTTGGTTTTTTTTATATTAGGATTGTTATGCTTTTTAATGGGATTGGGGGAATGTATTGCTTTTAGAGATAACATTCTCCATACCATATTTTAAAATCAGGGTTTATCATTTAGGGATCAATTTTATGCTAACAAGTAGGCTAATCAATAAAAATTAGAAAGCTGATTGATGTGGGAAGATTTCTTGGGATACTACTTTTGATAATTTATTTTATTGCTTTATTGCTTTTTTAGGGCTTTAAAATGGCATAATTTGAAAACTGATCAATGTGGGAAGTTTTTTGCTTGGTAGACATCCTTCAAAGGAGTGATCTACATTTTTTTGTGTTTTTTCATAGTTGTCCTTCAAGGGACCAATATATTATTTTGCCTTTATATATTTTATTACAATTGACCTTGAAGGGATTAGTTTATTTATTTAGCCCATTTTGATACTTTTGCTTTTAATTGCTTAATTTATTTTGGATCCCAAAAATAGTAATGTGAGTTGACATAAAATATACCCTAGGATATTTTATATGAATTCAATACATGGGGTGATGGTGTTAACATGGAAAATTAAAGGCTTTGAAGGAATATGGAAAATAATGATCTAGGGTTTCTCCCATAATAGGTGAAACATATCCTTGAGAAAATGCTATGAATAGAGCCAAGCTATTCATATTCAAGGTTGGGGTTATAATGATTACCAGATAACCACATAATTCTCATATCATTATTTGGTATTTAGGATAGGGGGAGATGATAGTAATTTGAGATAAGTTAACCAAGATGAGTTAAGCTCTATTAACTATAGAAAGGATGCAAATGTAATGCATTAAGAGGTTCATGCTCTAGTTTACCATTAAAAGAGGCCAAATGATATGACCCAAATCCATATTTATGGGTTATGATGTATGGTCCAAGCCAATTAGGAGAAAATTTACCTCTTTTACTTCATTCCATATTAGTGACATGTTTATTTTCTTTACGTACAAGGTCTCCAATGTTAACTTCTCATTCTTTTACATGATTATATGTGCATTTTAGTCATTCTTGATAGATATGTAGGTGATCAAGGGTTACCACATGATGATCATCTAAGATTTCAAGTTGGGATAAATATTATCAATGAAAATCCTCATCAAAAATGATGTCTTTAAGGGAAATATGAAGAGATGGAACTTGGACCTCTAAAGGGATTACAACTTCTACACCATAAACTAGGGAAAAAGGAGTAACACATGTAGAAGTTCAAATACTAGTTTGATACGCCCATAAGGCAAAAAGAATACAAATATGCCAATCCTTTTTAGCTTTATTAATGACTTGGGTTAGTATTTTGACTAGATTTTTATTAGAAGCTTCTGCTTGACCATTGGCCTAAGGATAATATGGTAAGGAAAAACTTAATTTGATTTTAAATGAGTCACATAGTGCCTAGACTTTCTTATTTTTAAAATATTTACCATTATCTATTATTATTTTGTATGGAAATATAAAATAAAAAATAATTTGATGATGGATAAACTCCATAATCTTTTCTACCTTAGCCAAGATAAGCGATACAACTTCTACCAACTTGGTGAAGTATTATATGGTGATAATGATGAAACTATGACATTGAGAGGACTTAGGGTTAATTTTCCATATAATATCAAGCTCCCATTGAGAGAATGTCCAAAATTCCCTTTATACTTAAAAATATTTACTAGGGATATGGGATAAGTTTACATATTGCTAACATTTTACACACCTCTTAATGTATACACAATAATCTTTATTCAAAGTGGGCTAATAGTATCCTATATGTATGTCTTTTTAGAAATTGCATGACCACTAAAGTGTCCACTACATGACCCATCATGTACCTCTTGAATAGCTAAAGTAATTTCATGCTTTTGGATACAACGAAGAAGAATACCAACGAATCTATGCTTACAAAGAACACCCCCAATATAGTATAACATGTATCTATTTATTGAAAGACACACCTAACACCTTTGGATAGATGGGGAGGAGATAATCTTATAGAAAAATAAACAAATATCTATTTATACCATGGCTCCTCCTAGTTTTCCTCGATATTATGAATAGATGGAAGATCAGTTCTTGTATAGGTAGGTTGGTTAAGTAGATGGATAAGGATAAATAGATTGGGCTTTTGAGATGAGGATGGGATAAAAGAGGAAAGAGATGCCATATATCAGTGAACTTATTATTTTATCTATGAGTTATTTGGATGGCATAATTTTCAAATGAGGATAAGATTTGATCGATTAAGGTCTTATGTCTTTGAAGGATATCATTATTGCATTGATATAAACTACTAATTTGATTGACCACTAGCTGAGAATCACCATAGATATTAAGTGATTTGACTCCTAATGTAAGGGAAATTTAGAGGTCTATGATCAATGCCTTGTATTCAGCCATATTATTGGCACAATCAAAATCTAATTTAAAAGATAAAGGCATGGGAATATCTTGATCAGGGATTAATATAATTCCTATCCTACCTCCATGCACACATTTGGAACCATCAAAGAATAGAGTCATTTGATATTCCAAGATTAACTAAGAAGTGGATGTGATATATTCATCAAGGAATTCATAATTGATTGATTGGTTGTTGCTAAGAGGTGCTTCAACCAACTAATCAGTAATAATCTACTCTTTAATAGATTTTTGGTGGAGAAATTATAGATCAAACTCAGCTAGAAACATAATCCATCTAACCATCCATTGATTATGGTAAGGCTTAGAATGCATGAACTTAAGGAGATCATTACTTGTAATTACATACATCCTATGGTTAAGTAGGTAATGATGAAGTTTAGAGGCTAAAAAGACCAATGTTAGGCATAGTTTTTCGATATGTGGATAACATGTTTCATATTCTATAAGGGTATGACTTATTTAATAAACAACATGCTAATCTTGATGGGCAAGCATAACACCTAGAGCATGATCTGTAGCCAAGATATAAAGGAAGAAATACTAACCTTCCTTAGGTGGAGTGAGGATAGGAGGCAATAAAAGATAGTCTTTGAGTATATTAAAGGCTTCTTGATAATGTGAATCCCATATTTAGTGACTATCCTTCTGTAATAGATGGTGGAAAGGTTGACATTGATTAAAGAGTTTGGAAATAAAATTATGAATAGACTGGAGCTTACCTTGTAAAATACGAAGCTACTTAAGGTTGGATAGAAGAGGCATCTCTAAAATAGCCAAATAATGAAACTTAGGAGTTTATCCATCAAGATGACAAAATTTTACTTTTTTAGATTTAAACACACACAATATTGGAGTAGACAATTTAAAATAATCTTAAGTATAGATAGGTGATCTTTACAGAGTTTTGACTTCCCAAAAAGGTCATCTACATAGTCTTTGACAATTTTGTGGATTATTTCATGAAATATATAAGGCATGGCCTAGTGATAAGTGGCTCTTATGTTTTTTATGCTAAAAGGCATAACATAGTAGCAAAAGGTCACCCAAGGAGTAATAAATTAAATTTTATGTTGATCTTCTGGTGTAATAAGTATTTGATTGTAACCAAAGAAACCATCCATAAGGGATAACATTTCATGGCTAGATATCAAATCCACTAATTATTTGATGTTAGGGAGAGGGAAATCATCTTTTGGATAGACAAGATTTAAATCACAAAATTTAATTGAAATATGGAATCCCCTTGTAGGCTTAATGACTAGAATGATGTTGGACATCCACTGAGGATAATTAATGGGTTGAATAAAATTAGTAGATAAAAGGCATTGTAGTTCCTCTTTTACTAAGAGTGTGATGTGGGGATACAATTTATGTAGTTTTTTCTTCACCAATTTAGCATCAAGAAAGGTGACAATATTATGAATAACAGTTACAGGGTCAATACCAGGCATATCTCTATAAAACCTAGCAAAGGCCTTACTATGGTTTGATAAAAAAAGTGGTAAAATCTTAGTTTTCTTATGGATCTAAGGCTTTGCTAATTTTAATAATCCTTGGGGTTTCCTAAGACCTGATATTAATATTAGTAATGGCTTCATTTAATAAGCTAAACATTTTATATGGAAGAGAATTACATAGATAAGAGTTTTTAGTTCCCAAATGAGTCAAAATTGACTCATCATCTTGACACTAAAGAACTGAAATGGTTGGCATATCATGTCCTATTAAGTTAGGATATATCAAAGGGATGGTTCAAATTTTTCCATTGTGGCAGAAGATGAGGGGTTCTAAGGAGATCATATTGACTATAAAAAAAGTCAGAAGGGATGGATACCATGTCGTTGGTCGAGGAAGAGGTATCAGATGATGAATATTGTGCTTCTTCTTCTAAGTATAGTAGAAGAATGGGTTTGGGATAAGATTTAGAATCTTTCTCAAAGCCTAAGCCATGCTTTTCATGTGGTTTACTAAAATCTCCTAATGTGACATCATGAGGACCTTGCTCATACCTACCCATGCTAAAGCCTTTCCAAGCACATCTATAAAGGTAGGTTTATACAAATTAGGGTTTGTTAAGAAATGTGAAATTGGATGTGAAAGGTTTGACATGGGTGTCATTGTCAAGTCCTAGAGTAGTTTGATTGATTCCACCATATATTAAGTGGGTGCGTAAGAAAGGTGGTCTAAATAGGAATGGCTCACCTAAGTTGGGTGAATACATGGTTTATTTGTCAGGACAACCATATTCCCTAGGAGTGGGTAATGTATTAAGGGATAATAACTTGTATTCCCCTATTGAAATATGTTGCATCATGGACTCAATGGATTCTTGAGCTAGTAATTTTGAATTAAGAATAGGTGTGCTAGTTAAAGCTTAATTAGAAGATGAAGATGGGGTTGTATTAGATGAGGTTATTCTGAAATCATTTGGTCAAAAAGTGAAGTTACATGATTTTAAGGGAAGAGGATTGGTGGGGATGGTGTAGACATGGCCTTCATGTTCAAACCTAAGGCACCAATGGATGGTGGAGGAGATACATCGCATCACATGAATACATATATGTCTTAATAAAATGTTATATTGAAATGTCCCTTTAATGACATAAAAGAGTTCATTGATGGTGTGAGGACCTATGCAAATGGGAAGGACAATCATTCATAATGTGGGTGATATCGTGTCATTGAATGTGTAGGGAATTTCTAAGGATTAGGAAATAATGGTTTTTAGTAGTTATAATTGTTAGAAAGTGTGTGAAGCAATAATGTTGATACTAGCCTCATTATTGATCATAACTCTTTTAATTTGAGTTTGATTTATTTGAGCTATGATGAAAAGGGCAAGATATTGATCTTTAGGTGATAAAGGAACAACCTCAAAATCAATAAAACTAACAGTTGACACCATTTGGAGGGCCCTTATGAATGTTAACTATTAGGTGAATATTTTGTCACTCAGCTAACTGATAGGCAAAATAGTTCTATTCACCACAACATAGGGAGATTGGTCAGCCAGATGTGTAGGTTTACCACATCAAAAGGAGAATAATATCTCCTCTCATCAAGGGGAGGTTCCCTATGCTATGGTGAATACAACTATTTTGCCTATCAATTAGCTGAGTGATAAAATATTCACCCAACAATTTTTGGTGACTCCACTGAGGATGAATGTGCAATCTAAAGCCTAAAGTTTTAGATTGAAGTAGTCCCTACCCTTATCCATTATAGACTCTAGTGACTCCATTCTATGTCTTACCCATTATCATTATAGCCTTACCATCTCCCTCCACCTCCATGCCAATTGGGATATAATGCACAGTTTGAAGCCTCAAGCTTCAAGCTAAAATGGGGCTAGTTCTTTCCCATTTTTGGTTTACAATTTGGCAGATCCATGGTATACACAAAGCCAAAGTGATAAAGGTATTGTTGACCCTATATTTGAGTTGGTACAATTAAGTAATTTTGATCCATTTTCTTCACCATCTCATCTCCAATGAACTAGGAACTTTCCTCCTACTAAAGTCAAGTCTCCATTATTGGGCAAAGCATCCACTTCTACCATTAATAAAGCTTTGTCAATACTTACCCCTCTGAGATTTTTTATCCCACCTTTCCATAGTCATACAATGGTAGTTTAAGGTCCTTGGGGTAACTCTTTTGGCCCACTCAATTTAATTCCACCTCTATGTGAGCTACCACGTAGTTCAAGGAAAATTTTCTCCAAGTTCTATGGTGATGGGAAGGTTCATCCTGATGAACACATTATAGCCTTCAACATAGCTTGTGGCATAATAGGTGTGGAATTTGAGGATGTAGAAGTTAGGCTATTCGTGGAAACTTTACAAGGTGTTGTTGCAGACTGGTTTTATCATCTGTAGGCCTAGACTGTGACTAACTGGAATACCCTCAAAGCCAAGTTTGAAGCCAGATTCAAACCTATAGAAGATGCACATGCTCTACTAGCTCAACTCACACAAATGAAGAAGGAGCCTCATGAACCAATGAGAGATTTCATAGCCAAGTTTGACAATTTGAGGAATAAGATTCTTGTAATTACTCGGCCTACACCTGAAAATCTCAAATGTTTCTTCATCAACTCTCAACTACCTGAAGTAAGTTTTTTGCTAAGACGTGCTGGCCAAATAGACCTTATTACAGCTTAGAACTTAGGTACTAAGGTGGAAGATGACCTTATATTGTTAGGAAAGATAAGGAAATATCCTAATAGAGGTAAATCTTTTTCATCTTCTAAATATCCATCTATAGGTGTAGACACCAAAATTGTGTCTACTCCTTGGTCGACTCCCCCTTGGTCCCCTTGGTCCACTTCTAAACATTCCTAACACACACACTTATTAATTTAAAATAAATTAACTATTTTAAATTAATAACACCACCCTTGACACATCACCCATGACACCTCACCCCACCTTGGATACCTCCATCACCCCATGGCAAATCTTAATTACTTAAACCACATTTCAACCCTCCCACTAACCTCTCGCACCTATTAAACCCACCTTTGACCTTTTAACCATGACCACTAAACTCGGTAGATGGAGGAATGGGCAAAAGACTAAAAATAGCCTTTTTACCCATCTTCTAGCCACTGACGTCAGTTACCAGTTGGCCAATGCCGGTGGGATCACCGACATTGGGTGCTTAAAACCAACTTGTAGGCCAAACAAAAAATGAATCACAGAGCCGAATGCAAATTCTCTTGTACCCAAAATTTGACCTCTCTCTCTCTCTCTCTCTCTCTCTCTCTCTCTCTCTCTCTCTCTCTCTCTCTCTCTCTCTCTCTCTCTCTCTCTCTCTCTCTAGACGCATGCCAAGCATCATAGGCTATAAGAACTCTACATCAGTCACTCCACCCCTGATTTAAACATTACAAGAAGTCCTTGACATCAACTGTAATAGGCACAAGTGTTCACACCCCTGATTCTTTAGTAACTAAGAGCTAAGTATTCTCCTTCTATTTCATTTCAAAAAGCATTAGCAGTTAGCTTCTATTTAACATTTTTGGATATCATCAACCAAACCTGATTTTCTTCCCAAAGAGGCTGAGAGGCCTTCCCCATATCCTTACTCCTTTTGACAACCTATCCTCTACCCCTTGTCCCTCTTAAAACTCTATTGACTATCCTGCGATCCTCCACAAACCATTAAACAGACCCAGACTCCTTCTAGACCCCTCTATCGACCAAAAACCTATCCAAGACTTGTCCAAAGCCCCATTTCCCCCATCGATGTCAACATCTAGGCCCATTTCCCTTACCGACATCAGCATCATAACTGACGTCGATAACTTTTACCAACCAACAGCGATAGAACTACCAATGTCAGTGACTGTGGAAGACAGATTGCAGAATATAGGTACGCATTATCTCTATTTCTTTTGTTCAGTATTTCATCATTTCTCTTTCTAGCAACATTATTTTTATCAACTAGTGGACTGTCATCCCTCTAGGAAGTCTTTGCACTTCTGGGACCGAGCTTTGCTTGGCAATCCACCATATACCTATCTAACATTTTTCTTGTTTTAGTATCTTTCTCTCCACAGGTGTCATCCTCCACAGCCAAAGAGGAGCTCTTTCAATCATTTGAATACGGTGCATAACTTCATCTAAGTATCATCTAAACCCTAACCATAACCTTTTAGTTTTTATTTCTTTTGAATGTGAAAAGCAAAAACTTGTAGAAACATTCTGGCATGCCCGGTGGGACCCCTGGAGTTTTCTTTGGGTTCATCCTTTTTCTTCTAAAGGAAAACATTCATATAGGTGCATTAGATTCCTTCTTGCATCCTTCTTCTATCTCTTTATTTTGAAAAGACATCATAAGTGAAGGTTAAAAAGAATCTTTCTTTTTCTTCTTGTCACCTTTCCTCTTACATCTTAGAGTAGTGAAGTTCATGCTCTTAACCTTTTCTCAACTTGTTTGCATCTGAACACACATTTCAATTTGGGCTTAAAAATCTTTTGCATTTCATCTCTATTTGAATGCATGTTTAGTTCACTCATCTAGTAACTTAAAAAGCATTATGAATAAATCATAACACACTTATGTTACATGACCATACCACTATCACAAATCAAACATCTAAACATACCTGAGACAAGGTTTGACTAGGATTTCATCACCTAGCAGATACCTTACCTTTCTTGGTAATCCTACTTGGACTTCACTACCAAGGGGAGAACCCACTCTATTCTCTGGCAGAGTATAAACTCTAGGGGAAGTATATACTGGCTAAGTGACCTAGCTTATCTCTAGGCTCGTGAAGTGAGGGGAGCTTGCTCCTTAGCACCAGGCCATGTACAAAACCTAACACAAACTTTTGAGCACTGAAACGAACCCGAAACCAACCTTAGACTACTTCTTTTAGGACCCGTTCTAGAAGCCAACTTCCCAAACACACTCTTCTAAGGCATAAGCCAATAAGACTCTTAAACTTATTCTTAGGAATTAACGTTTAGGGGCTACTTGTCTTCATCTATTTTTCTATCTCTATCTAGTTTTTTGAGCTATTGAGGTCAAATTTTGAGCTCCAAGAATAACTCAGACTTTCTTCTTTCTTCCAAAAACTTTCAATCTTCTAAAGTTTCTGGAAATACATAGTAATCAACATCAGTTTTTCCATTGACATCAGCAACTTATCTTTACCGATATCGGTTATCTGACTGACATCGACAACTTTCTTCGTCGGCATCGATTTTTACACTGACGTCGGTCATTGTTAAAAAATTTCTTCTCAAAATAGCAAGCTAAAAACCTAACCTTTCTGCTATCAAAAACACATTCTAGTTTCTAAAATTGAAAAAAACATAGTTTTTGGAACCTGATCTTTCTTGCCTTGGATGGTTTTGACACGTAGTCAAACCAAAACTCTTGTTGACCATGCAAGGCAACAACCACTCCCACCTTTGCCTTCTATATCAAGTCCTCTAATGGAGTATCATTCAAAGACTAAACGAACTCTTACCCAACCAACCCTGACTCAACCCCCTATTGTTCCTGAAGGGGACCAAGACTTTGAAAGGTTCCTTGACCTCAATGTCAAGGCTTTTTAGCACTATCTCATGAGAAGTCAAATGCGAGACTCTTCAAACAACCTAGTTTATGAGATGCCAACTTCCTTAGTTGACATGGCAATCATATCAACCGCCTCAATAATTCAACCCATAGACACCCAAGCCATTACCTCAGCTAATAACCCGACCATGATCAATCTTCAAAGTGTGGCTTCTCCTTCTATTTCTAGACCTACTTCCATCGGGGTTCCTGTAACCCCTCAATCACAAACTATTCAACAAAGTTCTACACCATTCCAAAACTTAATTATCTCCATCCTACCTACTCTTACACCCATAAATACAAGAGTAACCACCTATCCTTCAACAAGTGTTGCCACCACTCAACCACCTTTGGTGGCACTTAGTCAATTTGTGCCCTCTAGCTTCATGACACAACCACCCTTGGCTTCAACATCAGTCCCTATGACTAGTTACCAATATGTTGCATCTATAAAAGTGCAACCAACTACGTCATACGCCCCTCCTAGCACCTTCCAAGAACTTTACAACCTAGGGGGCACCCCACCTACAAATCCGTCAACTGATCTAATCAAGATGTTGATGGACAAGATGCCTAATCTTGAGACATCCATTTCAGGTTCAAGAAATGTCCTCTCATATGAACAAATTTGTAATGAACCCATTCATCCTTCAGTACCAATCTGACCATATCCTAGTCAATGGGAACTTCCCAAGTTTACTCATTTCCAGAGTAAGGAAGACCTACAACAATATTTACGAGTGTTTAGACATGCTTGTTACCTTATAGCCCATGATGATGCATTATTACTATGCACATTTCCCATGTCACTTTCTAGTGCTGCCCTCGATTGGTATAGTTCTATTACCAGTCACTCTCTTTTTACATTCACCTAATTAGCTCAACTTTTCCTTGACCACTTTTCGATCAACATCACCAAAAAGGTCTCCATCATAGACCTTTACTCTATCAGATAGTTTGACGATGAATCAATAGCCAATTTTGTTGCCCATTGGAGAGGCTTAATCAACCAACTCTCCTTTTCTTTACCTCAACCCGAGCTCATTGATCTCTTTTCACAAGTGTGTGCCAAACATATTTCCTCTACTTTGTGGGTCCAAACATTCTGCACATTTGACGAAGCTTTCACGATGGCTAGGAAGCTTGAACTCTGTGCTGTCGAAGAAAATAAAGTCAAATTGTGAAGTAAAAACCCCAATGCAAAGTCAAATGACCCTTCCTCCAAATCTTCTTCTTCCAATCCCAAATCTAAGGGATCAGCAAATGATGTAGTCATTAGACCATCATCTTCAATAATAACCAACCAATCCGAACCTTCCACATCTCAAAGTATTACATGACAATTCCAACAACGATACGTACAATGTCAATATACTCCACTAAGAGAATCATACGTGTCCGTGTTGGATAAACTTGTCAAATAGGGAGTGCTCATTCTCCCCCAAATTTGACCACTACCTCAATTTGATCTTTCATGTGCCATCCCTGCATGGTACAGGGAGAATGACTTCTACAATTATCACTGTGTCAAAGGCCATGACATAAGCAACTACAAAACCTTCAAAAACATTGTCCAAGACATGATAGATAAAGGTGATCTTGTCTTGGATAACCCAAACATGCCACCTAACCAAAACATAGACATCTTTAGATAACCTTTTTCTAACCATCCCCCTAGCCAAAATAACATGCAGACCATGGCCGATGACTCCCAAGAGCGTAATATACACATAGTCAACATGGTCTCGCCTCTTATGCCTAACCAACCTCTCTCACAGTTTGAAGAGGTTAGCCCACCCATTGGTCCTTCAAAAGTAGAAGAGCTTTCTTCTCCCATTTCTCCTCCATAAGTAGACAAACCTTCTACTCCTATTAGTTCTCCATTAACCTCTCTTATATTGGAGGACGCTTTGACCATACCGATGCCACTAGCCCCATCTTCATCCTTCCTACTACCAATGGAGGACCTTACCTTTCCTGCTCCTCAACCACAAGTAAAAGGCACAATCATCCCTGCCCTCTATCCTCTTGAGGAGTCTCATTCTCTAATTCCTTCTCCACTAAGAGAAGAACCTGTCTCTTCACCTACTTCGATCAAAGATGATCCAACTATGGCTCTCTCACACCTTGGGTCACAGATCGCTGCATCTAACACATTTTTGGCCTCACAACCACCCACATCTTTTGAAGAACCAAAACCTCATCCAACATCTTCCAAACCATTCTCTCGATTAGTGGAGAAACTAGGACTTCTCCATTCAAGGAAATTAGAACATGAGGCATTATGGGAGTGACTCAAAGCTCCTCACCTTGCACATCCTGTCTCATCTCGTACTGTTGACCCTCATGTGATAAAATCTCCAAAAGTCTCCAATAAGGACTAGGCTTCTATTTTTGAAACACAACCATCCACATCTAAGCCTAAACCCTCACAAACATCTACCATATCAAAACTGATTAAATCCCTCAGAGTTCACCCCATACCTAACCTCACTCACCCGCAAGTGAAGGTAGACTTAAACCTTGCCTCACACAATAGTAGTCCTCAAACCAAACTGAAGAAGGCTACTAAACCACATCAGCAAACTCCTCCTCCACTATCATCATTACCCTCCATTTTGGGCCCTCATCCTTTTACCATAATAGGAGTGCTCCCAAATCCAACCCCTAACTAAAACAAGTTGCCTCCATTACTCCCTTTACCCACCACAAACCTACCTCCTCTAAAAAATTTGGCACCCCACGCAAAGAAAGTGTCGTCTACATGAGTGGCTGCACCACCAACCCAAAAGGTGGTACGGAAGTCTCCCTTAACAACTCCCAAGCAAAAGTCATCAAAACCTAATGCATCAACAAGCACAGAACCCTTAGTGGGTTCATATGCTTTGATACTACGCTAACTTTTGCAAAGTTCTAACATCATTCTTCCACCTATTAAACCATTTCAACCTCTCAGACCAAAACCATCCTAGTTCGATGACACTAAAATTTGCCTATATCATCGCACACTTGGACATGACACAAAAAATTGTTGTGCCCTTAAGGTTGTCATTCACCAATACTTGGAAAAAGACCCTTCTTTTTGAGGATACTGTCAATGAATCTTCAACATCGTCTCATGTCTCCCAAACCCCTTCACTTTCATCAGAATCTCATCAACAGACTATGGTCCCTTCACCTCCCTTGCCCCCTCTATTCAAAATTAACACCATCAATGTGGCCACTAGGTCACAAAAGGATAAAGCAAAAGAAAAAGCTGCTATTCCTTAGACCTACCCATTTGTCAAACCGCCTCAACCACCCAAACCCAAAATTTCTATCTTGGGTACATCCCAACCCACTTCTTTAGAGGCAATCCATGATTTTATGGTGAAACAACTTCACCAAACACAAATGAAGATGACCTTACATGACCTCATTCAAAGCTCTCCCCAACATCATCAAGCTTTAATCAAAGCCTTACAGGTAGTAGAGGTCCAACCCAAGGACACCCAACCATTAGCTACCTTAGTCCAATCATTATCCCCCGTCGCCTCCATTACCTTTAGCGATTCTGAAATTCCTACCTCAACCTCAGAAGATCAAGACACTGCCCTTTTCATCACAGCCTACATTGATCAAACTCACATTAAGCAAGTTATGATTGATGGGGGAACCAGCATCAATATCATTTCCGCCCATGCCTATGACAATTTAGCCCTCCCAAAGAATTGCGTATCAAAAACTGATGCAATTCTTCAATCTTTTAATGACACCACTGCCACTACCATTGGCACCATCACCTTACATATTCATGTTGGCCCACAAATAGTTCTAGAGCTCTTCTACATCATCGAGGGAGATTTTTAATACAATATGTTATTAGGACGACCTTAGATTTGTGCCATGGCCTATGTCCCTTCTACATTACAACGTTGTGTCAAATTTGAACACAATGGTCAAGTCCATGTCATTCCCACAAACCCCTCCCCTTTCAAGACACGTAACATGACTTATAGACCTAACGATGTTCTCATTCCTTTCAAGGCACCAACCCAAACACCACCTCCACCTTTGGAAGCTTCAACAAGTATGCAAATGGTGGTCACACCTACACTGCCTCCTCAAGTGACAACAAAAGACCCTATGGAAGATATCTTCCAATGTCTTTCACTTGGGGAGTATCATTTACTCACCTTGGACATGTTCCACACTCCTCAAGAGTATGGACAACTTCATCATAGTCCTAGCTATGACCATCATATCAGAATGGTCATCCCTTATGGTCCTCCCAATTTTTGAACAAATCTCATCTATGGAGGGCTAGATCGAGCTCCCACTGATGGGAATCCTCTTTCATCACCTCAACTATTCACATCTAATTTCTCTTTTCTTGGCAATCCAAACTTTGCTCATACCTATCTTTATAGGTGTGCATGGAAAAGCTTTGGCTTTGGGTGCTACGAATAAGGCTCCCACCAGCCCATCGAACCACCAAATGATGGGGCCATAAAGAATGCCAAGAAGTGACATGGCCTAGGTTTTGAAGAACCTACTAAAGCTTCTAAAAACCCTTACCTCAAACCTATCATAGATCAGCCACCTACAAACTCACCTATTCCCCCATCTTCACCTATGGAGTCGGTGGTTTCCATCCCTCCTAGTTTTTTTTGCATAAACACCATCCACTTGGAACCCCTAACCTATTGACTAGGTGGGGTATCTAGGTCTCTCCCTCTTGTTTATCCCAACATGATAGATGATGAATTTGCAACCACCAACACTATCCACTACATAGACAATGATGCCATTCTCACCTACATGGGTGCCGATGACTCTTTCATTCAATGCTCCCTTCCTTTCGAAACACAAGTTATGTTAAATGAATCAACCATTGACATTAACCTCCCATCTTCTGATGTTCCTCACATCTTAAAGATTAGTCAGTCTTTGGATGCCCAGGAACAAGTTGACTACACCAAATTCCTTTCAAACCATAGCAGAGCGTTCGCTTGGACTTATAGCGACATGCCTGACATCGACCTTAACATTGCCATTCATAACATTGTCACAAACCCAGAGGCTAAGCCTGTCAGGCAAAAGCTTCACAAAATACATCCTCAAGTTGCACTCCTTGTCAAAGAGGAGCTTTAGCATCTTCTCTCCATCTCCTTCATCCAACCCATTGATTATTCGCAATGGGTGTCTAATATCGTCCCTGTCACCAAAGCAATTGGGGGGATCTGAATCTATATTGACTATCATAACCTTAACCTGGCTTGTCTGAAAGATGATTTTTCACTACCCAACATTGACCAACTTGTTGATCTTATAGCTAGTCATGAGATGCTATCACTCATGGATGGGTTTTCAAGATATAACCAAATCTTGATTGTGCCAGAAGATCAACACAAGACTACCTTCATCACCCCGTGGGGGACTTTTTGCTATAGGGTCATGTCTTTTGGCCTAAAGAACACAGGTGCCACATATCAACGTGTCATGACTTACATCTTTCATGATCTCCTCCACAAAATCATGGAGGACTATGTGGATGACCTACTAAGCAAATCTAAGCTTTGTCATGACCATTTAACCATCCTTAAGATAATCTTCACTCACCTTCTTCAATACAATGTTCGCCTTAACCCCAAGAAATGCATCTTTGGGGTTTTCTCAGGGAAGCTCCTAGGTTTCATCATTTCTCTCCATGGCATTGAGATAGATCCCACTAAAATTTGGGTTATACTCGAGATGCCACCACTTACCAATCTAAGGCAACTTTGCAGCTTGCAAGGGAAGCTTTAATCTATTCGTTGTTTCATCTCGCAGCTTTTCGATTGATGTCAACCCTTTCATCACCTACTCAAGAAGGATGTCTCCTTTAATTGGGATAAAGATTTTCAAGAGGCTTTTGAAGCCCTTAAATGCTATCTTGTCTCTCCACTAGTCCTTATTCCACCTAAATATGACCAACCCTTCTACCTCTACCTCTCAGCAACAAATCATTCGTTAGGTGCCATGATTGCGCACTGAGATGAACAACACCGTGAGCAAGTAGTTTACTATATAAGCCAAACACTTGTCAATTATGAAACTTGGTATACTCATACCGAAAAACTCTATTTGGCGCTAGTCTTTGCCGCTACCAAACTCCATCATTATCTTCTCAATCACAAAACCTATGTCATCACTCATACTAACCCCCTCAAATACATGCATTCCAAACCATACCAAAACCAATGTATGGCTCATTGGCTCATGCTTATTACTAAGTTTGACTTGGAATTTATCCAAAAAAATCCATAAAGGGGCAAACAATTGTTGATCAACTAGCGGAGGCCCCTCTACCTGACAACCAACCTTCTCACTACAAATTCCCTGATGAATCTATTGACACATTATCCACCAATGACATATTTTATCAAATGACAATGTTCTTTGATGGATCCAAATGTCAACTCAGTGGGGGTGCATGGGTCATCCTCATCCCACACAAGGGTGAGCCCATGCCCCTATCTTTCAAACTTGACTTTGAATGTATCAACAACATAGCTGAATATGAAGCCTTAATTTTGGGACTTCAAACTGCCCTTTCTTTAAACATCAAGACAATCCACATTTTTGGTGACTCACAACTAGTCGTCAATCAAATCAACGGTTCATATCTTTATAAAAATGAAGTTTTGCAAAGGTACAAACACTGTGTTGACACCCTGCTAGAATCTTTCGACCATTACCTCTTGCAAACTATTCCTTGATATATGAATAAGTTTGTTGATACCATGGCTTCTCTCACCTCGCATATTCCATCTTCATCATCTTCATCAATAATTTATGTCATGATGCATCATGTGTCGTTGCCTTCTTATATATCCACTAATATCAACCTCGTTAGCACCATTGACTCTAGTCCATGGGATGTTTGGTGTAAACAACTTGTGGACTACTTAACTTGCTTAATTGTCCCCTTGATCTCTCTAGCAATGCATGATAGGCTTTTATCAAAAGCACTGCTTGATATACTATGTAAGGGGGTCTTCTCTATAAAAGAGGCTTTGATGGCCTCCTTCTGCAATGTCTAACCTCCACTGAAGCATCTCATGCCACTAAACAAGTCCACGATGGGATTTGTGGTGGACACTTTAGTGGTAACTCGGTTACCAAATGCATCCTTCGCCTGGGCTATTATTGGCCCACTCTTCACCGAGACTGTAGCGACTATGTTTAGCATTGCATCAAATGCCAATAACATGCTAACTTACTTGACATCCCTAGCCACGCTCTATAAGTTACTTAGGATTTTTGGCCCTTTTCACAATGGGGCTTAGATCTAATCAGTGAGATTAACCCCTAGTCATCTCTTCAACATCAGTCCATTATCACTACAATCAAATACTTCACTAAATGGGTGGAAGCTATTCCACTCATCTCCATAAAGGATGACAAAATTGTTGACTTCATCAACACCCACATCATCTGTCATTTCAGTGTACCTCACAAGATCATCACCGATAATGGCAAGTCTTTCAAAAATAAAATTGTCCAAAAACTTTGTGACTCATTTGGCATCAAGCTCAGCTTCTCCTCACCTTACTCACCACAAGCAAATGGGTAGGCTAAGGTTTCCAACAAAATCTTAACCAAAATTCTAATGAAGGTGGTCAACAACACTGGAAGGGATTGGCACATTCACATTCCCTTCACTTTGTGGGACTACCACACTAACATCTAAACCCCTACAAGTGCTACACCTCTCTCTTTAGTGTATGGAATAGAGGATGTGATACCTCTTGAAGTACAAATACCTTCTTTATGCATCTCTTTACATGGCATACTTTCTAATAATGACTTTCATCGAGATCAATTAGCTCAACTTGAGTTACTCGATGAACGTCATCTTGCTGCCCTCAACCATCTCCATGTCTATCAAAATCATATCAAATGTGCCTATGAAAAAAATCTAAGAGAACAAGATTTCAAAATCGGAGACCTCATCCTCAAAGAGAACCAACATGTGACCAACATGGAAAGAAGTAAATGAGGCAAGTTTGCTCCTAATTGGCTCAGACCTTACATCATAACGCACAAGTATGGATCAGGGACTTATCATCTATCTTCTCTTGAAGGGTGACCAGAACCTGAGCCTCTTAATGCCTTGCATCTATGACCATTCTACTATTAATCAAGTACTCATTCACTTGATATTTAACTTGAGCTTGTCCCTTGAGCAATCCTTTTCATTTTAATCCTCATTCCTTTTAACCCTATTCCCCTACACAAACACTATGTGACCCTTTTATAAAATATGGATGCTTTGTCCTAATAAAAGGGAGCCCTTAAGCTTCTATAGTCTTGTCCATGACTACAAATCCTATCAAAAATAAATAGAGATGTCAAAAAAATGTCAAAAGGTCATAAAACTCTAAATGCAGACTACTCCCTCAAAGGACAGTTGCATCATCATTGTTGTAGCTAATAGACCGCTCCCTTGAAGGACAACTATTCAAAGCCCTCAAAAACATATAAAGCAAAAATATAGACCACTCCCTTAAAGGATGGCTATGCCTAAAAATCTTGCTACAAATAAAACTCTCTCAGAAGCTTCCCGCATTGATCAGCTTCACATATGACCACAAAACAAAACATCCCCATGTAGACTTCCCGCATCGATCAGTCTACCAAAAAAAATGACTGACAAACTATTAAGTCATGGACTTGCCTATAGTCATTCTCAAGGTCACCTAGAAAAGGGGCAAAGTTATCCTTGCTAAAAAGGGTTACACTATCCTCCCACCTCACATAATCAAACCTATTACCCCAACCTACTCAAGGGATTTCAAGCTCATGTTAATGTCAAAGTGATTTGATTACTTCTCTAACACAACCAATGGTTAATGACGTAATGCATGAACAGGGCTTTTGTTTCTACAAAACCCCCTACCTATGCTATCATTATGGTCCTTGTCAATGAAAGGGAAAAAAAAAAGCTTTTCACTTCCTACATACATCTGCATCACATACAACCAATTCAAATCCAACCAAATTATTTTCTAAACCCAACCAAATCAAACCAAACTTTTTCAGACCACTAACATGACATAGTCCATTTCACATAGTTTCTATGGACAGTAATACACATGGAAAATATTGACCACACACAATTTATGCCAAGCATAAACCATTACTTGCTAAAGCATAAAAATACTCATTTCATTTTTAGCACACATCCATCACTAATATGGAAAATTGCTAGGGATGAAAGACCATATAGCCAATGTTACAGAATACACCATCACACAATCTAGAAAAGGTTGTAACATCATCTTACCCTCATCATTTCAAGCATGTACCATTAGACATATGGGAAGTACTAAACCATTATCATGACCAAACCAACCTATCAACCAGCCTAAACTACATTGGTCTGAGGCCCTTCAAACAGGGGCTATGTAGGCAGCACTGAGATGACATGACATCTTCTGGGGTTAGCTCAGCCGCATTCATTTGTTCACTTACCTGATGGACAAACTATTTCACCTTTAACCATGACTTAAACTCATCTAACCCACATCCATAATTGACCCTCTTCCTCCCTTTTAGGGAGAACTACATTGGCCTAAGGCCCTTCCAACAAGGGCTATGTAGGTAGCACTCAGTTGACATGGGGTCCTCTGAGGTTAGCTCAGCCATTCATTCATCCATCCATCTAATAGACTAGCTATCTATCTCAACCCAACATGACCAAAAACCATGGAGATCATGCCTATCTCATCCGACCATGACCACTTTGCCTTAGTTGTTTTGATTGTATGTAGGCTACTTCACGAATAGTTAGCCAAATTATCCACAAACCACATTTTAACCCTCACAAGTATTATATCGTGAGCAAGTTGATCCCCACTACTTGTGACATTTTCATGTTTTCCAAGAGCACTTCCTGAGCCTAGGATACTTGGAACATGATGACCATTGGAGATATAGCTTGGATCATTTAACCCAATCAGCTACGACTAAATGCTGGGGACTGATTATTTTAGTTTTATCACTCCTCAACTTTTGACTATGATAATTTGACCTAACCATCATGTGAAGTGGTATACATGTAATCTCAACTTTTGCAGCGTTCACACTCAACCTTCACCATATCCATCCTTTATCTGTCAAATCAGCATCTGATATCAGGTTACCTTCCCTCGACTCCTGCTTTGAAGGGGAAATACCTCATCCCACATCTAGGGCATCTAACTCTTATTTTTGTCTTGCAGTTCACCAGAACAACCAACAAGACAAAAAAAAAGACCTCATCCCATACCTGGGGCAACTTACTCCTATTTTGTCTTGCAGTTCATTAGGACAACCAACAAGACAAAAAGGGGCAAATGTAGACACCAAGATTGTGTCTACTCCTTGGTCGACTCCCCCTTGCTCCCCTTGATCCACTTCTAAACATTCCTAACCCACACACTTATTAATTTAAAATAAATTAACTATTTTAAATTAATAACACCACCCTTGACACATCACCCATGACACCTCACCCCACCTTGGATACCTCTCCTTGGATACCTCCATCACCCCATGGCAAATCTTAATTACTTAAACCACATTTCAACCCTCCCACTAACCTCTCACACCTATTAAACCCACCTTCAACTATTTAACCATGACCATTGAACTCGGTAGATGGAGGAATAGGCAAAAGGCTAAAAATAGCCTTTTTACCCATCTTCTAGTCACTGATGTCGGTTACCAGTCAGCCGATGCCGATGGGATCGCTGACATCGATTGCTTAAAACTAACTTGCAGGCCAAAAAAATGAATCATAGAGCCGAATGTGAATTCTCTTGCACCCAAAATTTAACCTCTCTCTCTCTCTCTCTCCTAGATGCACACCAAGCATCACAGGCTATAAGAACTTTGCATCAGTCACTCGACCCCTGATTGAAACATTGCAGGAAGTCCTCGACATCAACTGTAATAGGCACAAGCATTCACACCCCTAATTCTTCAACAACTAAGAGCTAAGTATTCTCCTTCTATTTTATTTTAGAAAGCATTAGCAGTTAGCTTCTATTTAGCATTTCTAGATATCATCAACCAAACTTGAATTTATTCTCAAAGAGGCTGAGAGGCCTTCCCCATATCCTTTCTCCTTTTGACAACCTGTCCTCTACCCCTTGTCCCTCTTAAGACTCTATTGACTATCTTACAATCCTCCACAAACCATTAAATAGACCTAGACTCCTTCTGAACCCCTCTATCAACCACAACCCTATCTAGGACTTGTCCAAAGCCCCATTGCCCCCACCAACATTGGCATCTAGGCCCATTGTCCTTACCAACGTTGGCATCATAACCGATGCTGGAAACTTTTACCAACTGACGGTGGAAAAACTACCGATGTCGGTGACTATGGAAGATATATTACAAAATATAGGTACACATTATCTCTATTTTTTTGTTCAGTCTTTCATCATTTCTCTTTTTAGTAACATTCTTTTTATCAACTAGTGGACTGTCATCCCTCTAGGAAGTCTTTGCACTTCTGGGACCGAGCTTTGCTTGGCAATCCACCATATACCTATCTAACATTTTCCTTGTTTTAGTCTCTTTCTCTCCATAGGTGTCATCCTCCACAGCCAAAGAGGAGCTCCTTCAATCATCTAGATACGGTGCACAACTTCATCTGGGTATCATCTAATCCTTGACCATTACCTTTTAGTTTCTTATTTCTTTTGAATGTGAAGAGCAAAAACTTGTAGAAATAATAGGTACCACTGATCCAATGGTGCAGAAGCTAGCAAATGAGTTACTAACTCTTAGGAGGTAAATGGTGCAAGGGATATCTTCAGCTCCTTCATACAAAGATATGCCAAGAAGGACATTCCCCAATCAATCATACCAAGGCAATGTTACCAAAAATTAAGGATAGCCAAATTTTCTTCCTCCCTCATAGGGGAGACTTGCCATTGAAGCACCCCCAACCAATTTAGTAGTTAGATATCTTGAAACATAATATAATTTCTCTTTCCAGCCTGAATTGAATCAAGAAAATGATGTTGATATCTTTACAAAAGATCAATAAGAGTCAGCTAGTGACTCCAACATTAGTTTCCTAAATTATCAAGATGAACCCAAAAGTGAAGGTAAAGTAGATGAGGGATCATATGTTGTATTCACTTGGTCCCAAAACTAGTCAGCCTAGCAAGTTGATAAAGGAAAAATATGGGAATATCTCAACCTATAATCTCAATTAACAAATGAGGAACTTCTCTACATTTCCAACCAAAGGACCTAGTGAGTAATAAAAAGGTAAGTACATCAAGCATTCCTCGATCTTCAACTTCAATTCCATAGACTAATCTTCCCCCTCCCAAAAATTAGAAAGATGAACTACCTTCCTCTGTTCCTAATCCATTTCAGTTATTTGACATAATTGACCACATCAAGAAGACCAAAGTTCAAATGTCTAAATTTGAATTATTGTAATCCAATCCTAAACAGTTGGATAGGTTAGTTTAGAGTGTGAAGAATAAAGCCATCCCTGTAAGACAAGAGATTAGAAAGGTAACTCATGATTTCACAAGAAAGATGTCCATTCCAAACAATCTTGTCATTACTCCTCTAGATGCACTTAGGAAAATAAAGCCTTTCTTTGTTTCCCTATTGATAAATGGTCACAAATTGAGCAATTGCATCATTGGTTCTAGAGCTTTAGAAAATGTCATGCTTGCCAAAGTGGTAAAATCTCTTGGACTCACCCTAACCAAAACCTTTGGGAGATGTTTCTCCATGGAGAATAAACAAGTACCTCTACTAGGACAAATCAAAGATGCCCAATTTGCATTTGCAACATTCCCAGACAAAAGAATCAAGTTGACAGTACTAGTGGTTGATGTTCCAATCTCATATGGCATTCTTTTAGGGCAAAATTTCTGCAAGGATTTTGGTGGAGAATTGAGCATGGACCTATCTAAAGTGAGGATCCCTATCAAAGGCATCATGTAGAGGTTGTTTCCTAAAAAGGAAGTAAAATATGTTGTGACTCAGACATCAGCCCCTGATGCCCAAATTTTGTTCGAGTCTTCGGGTATGGGTAATTAATTTTTATCCATAGAATAAGTTCATGAGGTGCTTGATGAAGTCCCTAAATGTGATCTAGGGTTTGGCTCAGACCATACATCAGAAGAACTGGTAGGTTATAGTACAGATAGAGAAGGATCTTCCCTCTCTAATGAAGAAAAATTAGTGTCTAATGATGTATGGATTCTAGAATTTGATGGTAGTTGCTCCTCTTCAGTTTAAGAGCTAAGATTATGTTGATATCTCCTCAAGGAGATATTTTTCCTTACTCATATAAGTTATAGTTTAGTAATACCAAAAACACAGTTGAGTATGAATCTCTATTTCTTGGATTGAAGGCTGCTAGAGATAAAGGCATCAAACTCTTTCATGCCAAAGGAGATGTTGAACTGGTGTTTTGTCATGTAAAGAACCTATATCAAACCAAAAATGAGAGATTTTTCTATTATCGCAACCTAATCTAGGATCAAATTGAAAGCTTTGATGCTTTCAATATCTCTGCGATATCTAGAGAAGTCAATGATCAAGTTAATGCACTCACTTTTTTAGCAACTCTTTTAGTTCCTCACTCAGACTTTAAAGAAGATAAGTACACCATTAAATTGGTTTTCCAACCAATTGTGCCTGATAATGCTAATCATTGGCAAGTATTCAATAGTGATCACCAAATCATTGCCTTCTTAGAACAAAAAGATAGCTTTGAACGACTGCACTTCAAAGGTAGTGAACCTCACAAGCCTAAACTAACCCCTGAATCAAGATCAAATGTAGGTAAAGAGTTATTACAACTTAAAGGGAATAAAATTCCAAAAGGTTTGGTTTCCCTTGAGAATTTTTTTGAAAAGCATGATAGGTTCATCAAATAGTAGTAAATAGATTCAAGTTCCTCCTAGGGGTTTGATCAAATAAATTTAAGTACCAAATAAAATCCCAAGATGGTGAATATTGGGAAGTGCTATACTCAGGAAGAAAAGCTTAAGATCATCACTCTACTCCATTAATATATAGATGTTATAGCATATTCCTATGATGATCTAAAGTCACTCAGGCCTGATGAAATCTGCCATGATATTCCTCTCAAGACTGACTCAGTGCCTTACAAGCAAAAAAATAGATAGTACAATCCAAAGATATTAGGCACTATTATGTTTGAAATACAAAAATTGTTAAATGCTATAATAATTATCCCATTTCATCATTCCACATGGATTGCAAACATAGTCCCTATGAGGAAGAAGAATGGTGAGATTCACATCTGTGTGGATTTTAGGAATCTGAATCAGTCATCTTTAAAGGATAACTATCCTTTGCCCATCATGGACCAAGTACTCCAGACAGTGACTAGCTTAGAGATGTTATCAATTCTAGACAGCTTCTCAGGATACAATCAAGTTGAAGTTAGTAAAGTAGACCAACACTAGACTGCCTTCACCACACCTTGGGGCACATTTACATATAGAAGGATGCCTTTTGGCTTGATAAATGCTGATGCCACCTTTTAGAGAGCAATGGACCTTACTTTCAAGGATGAGATGGGTAAGTTGATTATGGTATACCTTGATGACGTGACCATATTTTCCAAATGTCATTTTGATCATATACACCACTTGTAATAAGTGTTGGAGCACTACCACCAGAATGGTATTTACTTGAACCCCAAGAAGTCTATTTTTAGAGTAACAAAGGGTAAAATTCTTGGATACATTATGTCCAAAGAAGGCATAAATAGTGATTCAAATAGATTCAAGTCTATCCAAGAGCTTACCTTGCCTACAAGTAAGACTGTTGTTCACTCTTTCTTCAAAAAGGTGATTTTCTTACAAAGTTTCATCCCTGAGTTTGCTGAGAAGACTCGACACATTGTAAACATGATGAAGGGAAAATACAACTTCAACTAGACTGAAGAAGGCAAGTCAACATTTGAGGATATCAAGATTGCCATTGCCCATGCCCCAATTCTAGTTTGTCTAGACTACAACAACGAGTTCATTATATATAGTTATGCTTCTAAACACACGCTTTCAACAATTATAGTTCAATAAAATAAAGAAGGTATGGAATCTCCCATTTATTTCATAAACTGCTATCTCAAAGCTCATGAGCTAAAGTACTTGAACATGGAGAAATATGCTTATGCAGTGGTTAAGGCAGTCAAGCATTTTCACTTCTACATCTTGAATTCTCACACTACTATCTTGGTTCCTAATACTACCATCAAATCCATACTAAGTCAATAGGAGTTTGGGATGAAAAGAGGCAATTGGATTGCAAAGATCTAAGAGTTTGATCTAGTCATCAAGCCAACAAAGTCGGTATAGGGAAAAGGCCTATGCCAATTAATTGCTGATAACAAACTAGAAGAAACAAAGCATAAAGACGCAGACATGGAAGACACACTGATAGTCCTCTTTATCTCCACCACGAATGAGTGGTATTCAGATATTTCTCATTTCCTTACTTATGGTGAGTGTCTTAATCACCTATCTTACAAAGAAAGGAGGACTATCAAGTTGAAAGCTGGCAATTTTATCATTTGGGACAATGGTCTGTACAAGAGGAGTCTTGATGGAGTGTTCCTTCATTGTGTGGATAAGGAGCAGCAAAACCAACTTTTGAAATCCTTCCACAATTTACCCTATGGAGGACATTTTTTTGCTCTTGTAACTACCCACAAGATTCTATGAGCTAGGTATTATTGGCCTACTCTTTTTCAAGATGCATACAAGTGGGTAAGGAAATGTGAACCGTGTTAGTAGTTTGTTGGGAGACCCAAGTTAGCTGCCCTACCTCTCAAACTATTGATCATAGAAGAACCATTACAGCAATGGGGAATTGATTTTATTAGAGCTGTAAACCCATCTTCAAGTGCTAGACATGATTATGTCCTTATAGCAACTGACTACTTCAATAAGTGGGTGGAAGCTATCCCAACCAAGCATGCCACTTCAGAAGTAGTATGCAATTTTCTCAAGGAGAATATCATTTTTAGATTTAGGGTCCCAACCAAGATTGTTATTGACAATGCAACTTGTTTCACTTCTCAGGAGATCACTCAGTTCTATTTTTACCATGGGATCACCCTCTCTCACTCTTCTGATTAATTTCCACAAGGGAATGGATAAGCTGAATCAAGCAATAAAAACTTGGCGACTATCATCAAGAAGTTGGTGGATGACAACCAAAGGACATGGCATAAAGCATTGATTGATGATTTTTGGGTAGATAGAATTACACCAAAAAGGGCAATTGGTATGTCTCCTTTCCAACTTCTTTATGGTATCAATTTTGAGATACCAATCACCTTGGAATTGCCAACATTAAAATTGGCTAAGGCAATTGAAGATCAGACATATGAAATCCCCCTTGATAAGAGGATCATGTGTTTAACTAAGTTAGATGAGTAGATAACTATGGTGGTGGACCGAATTACTACCCATCAAAGTTTGGTGAAGAAGCTCTTCGACCAGAAGGTAAAAAATTGTGATTTCCATATTAGAGATCAAGTCCTACTGTGGGACAATAGAAAAAAACCAAAGGGGATGCATGGGAAGTTTATTCTCTTTGGAGAGGTTTGTTTATTATCCATCAGCTCAATGGTTAGAATAGTTTCTTGCTAAATTATCAAGATGGCATGCTCTTTTCATTACCTTACAGTGGGCAACATCTGAAACACTTCAATCTATGAAGTATAGATAAGATTAGCTTGTACAATATGTATATTTTTATAGTCTTTAGTCATGTTTTTGTGCTTTCATTTTTATTTTTGTCACCTTTCTTTTTGGGTAGCACGACTCCATATCCCAAGGCATACTTCAAGGCATTGGATATTCTAGTTTCTACTCTGCTCAGTTGTCCCAACTAAAGGAAGTTCCCCAACTGGAGCCAGCTATTGTCCCCCAAAAATATCAGTCATTTTTGGAACAACATTTGAACTATTTTGGCCTCACATGCCAAAATTATCTCTTCCCTTCCCAAAAATTGTTTTGTGCATTCAAATTCTCCATTTTTCAAGTTTTTAGATTTCTACAGACTCTGCAGGCTTGAACCTATGGACTCTACAAATATGTTTCTATGAACTCAACATGCTTGAAATTAGCAGGTTTAAAAGGTTCAAAAGCTTCTACAAATTATTTCAATCAAAAGAACAAGTTTCCAACACTTAGTCATTTTCAAGATTGGTTCAATGCCTTGGTTTAACCAAAAGAGTTCATCGGCAAACTTTTATGCAGTGTTTGAACCGTTAAACCATTGAACCATTAAACCATTGAACTGTTGAACCTTGAACCATTTTAGTTTAATAGGTTCAATGGGTTTAAAGGTTCAACAGGTTCAAAGTTTCAATGGGTTCAAGGTTTAACATATTTGGTAAAAGTTCAAAGCTTCAACGTGGTTTGGTTTAATGTAGTTGGTTTAAGCGGTCAATTGAATGAGTGGAACAAAAGATTGAACCATTGAACCATTGAATCAAAATTGGTTCAATTAGTTAGTTCAAATGGATAAGGAAATAAAAAAATCCTGAGAGTAGAAGTTGCCAGGCGTCGTCTGCCAAACACATTATAATTCATCTCTAAAAAGTAGCAGAACATGCCACGTGTCCCTTGCAAAACTTGATGAAAGCCACCAAGTATCAACATCTACAGCTTCTCCCTTTTATTTTGTAAATATTGTGGTGGGCCTTAGGTAAGTTGCTAAGGTCAAATAGAATGTGGTAAGTGTCAACATCTGCATGAATCCAAAAGAGTCCTGAATGTTTTTGCAGTGTTTTTATGAGCTCAATGAAAACCACCACGTGTCATCTTCTGCAGGACTCTCAAAAGGCATCCAAAGCCTCTATAAGTTAAGAAGATGCTGCCATGTATCACCTATTGAGATCAATGTAAAATAAACTAAGACAAAGACAAAATAAAAAATGTCCTTGCAGAGGGCAGTGAACCAAGCCAAGTGCCCTTGTGGAGGGAAGCGAGCAAAGGCAGACATATGGAATTCCTTCGAAAAAGTTCCTATGGCAAAATGGTTTAGGAAATAATCCTTTAGAATTTTTGTCTAAAGGAATTCACCTAGAAAAGTTTGCCAAAATAGAAAACCCATCGAGGAAATAAAAGCCCAAAAGTTGCCACGTGTCCCTTATCAAAGTGCAGCAAAAGCTGTCACGTGTTGTCTACCGAGACATAGTTTCTAATCACTTTCAAAGCAATGGAATGTGCCACATGTCATCTAAAAAACTTAGCAGAGACTGCCACTGGTCATCTTCCATAGGAAACTAAAATGAGTCTCGAATGTTTTTATAGTATAGCCAAAACTCAACAGAGACTGCCACGTGTTCTCTTCTGCAAGACTTTCAAAAATGTTTCTAAAGCTTTTATAGACAAGCGGAAGCTACCACTTGTCCCTACTTGTTTCAAAGTAGAAGCTACCACATGTCAATTACAAGTTCAATGACCAGCTAAAGAGATAACCTGAGATCTCAAAAAAGGGATAAAACACATCTAGAAAAGAAGGAACGATGAAGAAAGACCAGAAATACCCATGCATGGGATATGTTTCTAAAAGGTGAAGCAGTTCACCAACTGGACATTAGAGAACATGAACATTCAATGGAATGACCCATTTCTCTACATTGAGAAAAGCAAATGGGCAACTACACCTGATTCCAACATATCTTCTTGATAAAATTAAAAATGTATTGAATGCAACATGATGTGTTACTACTCCCAAGTCTTTCTTGGAGAACTATATATTGGACTATCTCTTATTGTTTGAGAGAGATATTTTGGTTATTAGAAACTAAATTATACCCAAATTGAAAGGCACTACTAAGACTTGGAGCTCAAATTGTTGATCATATTTTGTTATTGGAATAAGAAAGCAAGTGACTTTTTAGACTTTGTGCTATAATAACTTGGTTGTTGGGAAAATTGTTCCTATGTCTGTTTCCTTGATATGATTTATGTCCCTTTAATTAAATAAGTAGAATTAGTGAAAGTAGTTAGGAAGATGTCCTGAAGTCAATTGTAGAGAGACTTTGTGCCCACACAATTGCCTTTAGTGTGTTTGTCTTTTCTATTCCTATGTAAAGGATCTTGGGATGACTTTGTGCCCTCATTATCCTTCA
Source organism: Torreya grandis (assembly GCA_037957365.1). NCBI lineage: Eukaryota > Viridiplantae > Streptophyta > Pinopsida > Cupressales > Taxaceae > Torreya > Torreya grandis. The sequence goes on along the minus strand of JARHVA010002630.1, from coordinate 1,046,014 downwards.
TATCTCACTCTTTGGCAGTTGAAGTGGAGACTTTGTGCTACATTTAATCATGCTATGTTACTATGTCCTTGGTTACCTGTTGCACTTACTACCAAGAAGATTCTTGTTGTTTGTTGAATAGTACTTTTGAAAGAAGAGGAGTGCTTTCTATCATTACTCCTAAGATTTATCCCTTGATCCTTGAACATCCTCTCTAAAAAAAGAGAGGTAGATTCTGTTGTCCTACCCCAAGTGTTATTTTTTAGCATAAATGTATAGTATATAGCTCCTCATATTTAGCAGGGAACCTCCCCTTAATGAGAGGAGAGAATATTCTCCTTTTGATGTGGTAAACCTGCACATCTAACTGACCAATCTCCCTATGCTGTGGTGAGCAGAACTATTTTACCTATCAGTTAGTTGAGTGACAAAATATTCACCCAACACTAACAATTGTTGAGGCTCATCTATATAAACTTTAATAGCCTCAAGAGATTCTATCATTTCTTGTCCATGGCGTGGAAATTTTTTGATAATTTTATATAATGACATTTTTACAGGCATTTGGTGGAGTTATTTTAGTATGGAGATTTGTACCAACTCCTTGGCTTCAGCCATGGTAGTTCCTATAATGGAAACTTTAGGATTTTTTTAGATGGTTTAAGCATATTGGAGATATAAGCTCCCATAATTAAAACCTTAGATTTATTATGATTTTTATTTTGAGAGCGAGTGGCTACATGGATGACATTGATGTGTAATAATGGAGGGTCTAAAGAGGCTACTGACTCTTTATCACTTATAAGACTAGAAAGATTATGGGTGGGTAGAATTGATGGAATAGTGACCTTTTGATTAGGATTCTCATTATTGAGATCATCAATTAATAGGTCATCATCCTGGACTAGTTGTTTGATTATAGCCTTAAGGGCATTACAATTTTCCATATCATGTATAGGTACTCTATGATATGCACATATTTCATGATTTTTATACCAAGAAAGTATTTAAGGGTGAAGCTTAATGGGTCATATATGTGGTAGTGTAATGAGAGATTTATCCAACAATTTTTTATGATCATAATGTAAGATCCCTTCAAAGGGTCATTTTATGGTCTTATAATAATTTGTGGAATCTCCTTTGGAAATTTATTAATCGTTGGGTTTTGTCATTTAGGATTTATGATAGGGATGACCTTAGGCACCTTTTATTCAATTTTTTTATAGTGATTTAACAAAATATGGTAGATATCTAGATAGAGATGTGGCTAATAATGGAGGGAGACTTTGTATTTTCCCATGTATTTAACTTGATGGACCTATGATAGGGATAGAAGATGGATGAGGACCTAAAATAGATGATGGAGATGATACAAAGGGATATATCCTTTGTTATTTCATGTGTTAAGAAAAGAGGGGGGACTTGGACTAAAGTTTTTGACTTTTGATGTTTGAAAAATATCGACTTTCATGTGAGGATGAGCTAAGGTTTTCTTCGATGGAATACCAAGACAATTGTCCCAGTTATTGAGGATAGAAGATTTATCCTTTCCCTTAATATTTTTGAGGTAAGGAGGTGTTGTGATAGAGGATGGTTTTAGAGTGGTTGTATGTTAAACTCTATAAGTGTCAAGATATTTATCTGTGACATCCTGAGGAGTAGTTTCATTTTTCAATTTAGGAGATTTGATGAGAGAAGATGAGGGAGATGGTTCATATGAATATTCGCATGTAATGAGTGTTAGAAATATTGTCATTGATGTCAAAGGTTTATTATTATTGGTGATAAAGGCCCTATATAATTTAAGGGTATTTTTAACATTCATATCTTGGATAATGGGTGTTAATATTTATTTAATATTAATGAATATATTTTTGGTTGCATAAAGTCAAAAGAGGGCCCATGGAGAATTCAAAGAGTCATGAGGTAAAGACAAAAGAGGAATAGGATGTGTTTTCCCATAAAGAGTCATCTTGAGGAATTCCAAGAGACCAAGTGAAGACAAAAAAGGAAGGGCACAATTTATCATGAAGGGACACTTTGAGGAGTATGAAAAGTCACCAAGATAAAGATAAAATTGGAAAGGATGCATTTGCTTATGAAGGGTCACCATGCGAATTTTCAAATGAATGAATTTGAAGGTCATGCAAATTTTGGTGCTATTTTCCATGAGGATTAAAGGGTCACAAAGGATGAATGCCAAAGGTCATTTGGTAAGCTATAAATAAAGGATTAGGAATCCATTTGTAACATGTGGAAGAGAGCATGGTTTGTAATTGTTATATATAGATTAGAAGAGCAAAGGAGATAAAATAAAGAGATATTGTAATGTGTTATCATTTATTGAGAAAACAACATTGAGAGATAGTTATGTGGTATACAAAATAGAGGTTGGTGCTCCTATGGGTTGGTGCTAATGAATTAATTGCTATGTTGATGCTTAAAAAAGGGGTTGGTGCTCCTACAAGTTGTGGCTTGCAAATATTGTAGTTTGAGTTGGTGCTCATTCATATACTTGATATTATTTTCCATGGTTTTTCCAACATTAGATTTCCACATTAAAATTTGGTGTCTCTCTTTCTTGTGTGGTGTTTATTACTTTAATTTTATTGACTATCTTAAATGTATGGTTAAGTATAATTTGATTAAGTGAATGTTTATAAAATATATGATGTACTGATTCAGCCCCCTTAATATATCTCATGCTTAACAATGAAATGAAGGAGTTCTATAGTAGTTTTTAGAGTTGTTTTGACAATTTTAGGTTGACTCATATCAAAAGCATCTCCCGTAAGGAGATGCAAGATTGAATATTTCTCTATAGCTTCTTTAGGTAATAATTTATCATATATTGTATCAATCATATGAGTATCTTGATTTTGTGTTTCTCTAGGGTTAGCTTGGATTGTGTTCAATGTGGATGGTTTGTTTGGAAATGGCTATTTGAAAATATCTAAAGACTGGTTAGGAGGAACATTTGGATTGTCCAACTGAGGATCCCCTTTATCAATGAGGTTATATACTAATCATTTAAAGGATTGGCATCATTTTATGTCTTGTCCTATTACCCTGTGATAAGAACAAAACTCATCTTCTTTATACCAAGTGGGTTTAAGATGTGTATCATCGACTGGTCTAATTAAAGGGAGTTTAATAACATTTTAATGTAGGAGTTTATCTAGTACCAAAGTATAAGGCTCTCCTATAGGGGTATATTTCTTAGGGGGAAAATAAGTAAGGCCCATAGGTTGTTATGTTTAAGAAGTGGAGGACCTCAATTGGTTTGATGCTAGAGGAGAAGAATTTTTTATAGTCACTTCATTTACTTCCCCTTTTGGTTTGGGATTATTGATATTGCTTTTAGAAGGGTCAAATTTGAAGTTTTTATGATGCAACTTAAATTTTCCCTCTTTAATTCCATAGAGTTTAATTTTATGGGCCATGGTAAAGGCTTCGTCAAAAGTATTAAAATTTTTAATTTGTAACATGGATGATATATATTTTGCAAAAGAATGTGAAAACAATTCAATTAATTATGTTTACGGGAAGGAAAATGTTAGTTGGTTGATTAAGTTATGCCATCAAGCCATAAATTCTAATATGAATTCATCATCAAATTGTCTAATATCATAAAGATTCATGATATTCACTTTTTGAGCAATATTGATCGAGAAGTGTTCCAAGAAAATTTGGGCCAACTGCATAAGGAAAAGAGAGAATGCTGGGGAATGGAATTGTACCAATATAATGTAGATCATGCTAATGATATGGGAAATGTTCTAAGTAGGAGGGCATCATCATGTGTTATAAGATAACATGCATGTCAAAAGGATTTAAGGTGTTGCTGGGGATTTTATTTGTTTTAGAATTTAGTAAACTTAGGAAGATCCCATTGCGAGGGATACAGTCGGATAGGTATAGAGGGATGGATTGGATCATTATAAATTTTTTCATATGTGAGCATCATATTATGTCCAAAGGTGGAGGCTTCCAAACTAGCCATCATATTCATGAGGATGTTTATGAGATCTGCTTGAGTGTTACTCTGAGGTACATTCCCTAAGACACAATGTTGAAGGGTTTGATAATTTAGAAAAGGAGAAGATAAGGGTTTTAAAGAAGGATGTCTAACTACAGTGGACATAATGGGCTGAGATGTCACCACATATTATGGAATTTATAGTAGAATATTCTACTACATAAAAGGTTGGATGTAAGTGGTTACCGATGGTTGTGATAAAGCCATGTACTGGGTAGCTAAAGAGACATACTATTGGGGATGTTGTGTTAAAAGGATTTTTTGTATATGTGGGATTTGTTATGTGTGAGGCAAAGCTTGAGAACTGTATGTTAGAGTCATTATAATGGGTGGAGGACTTATAAGGATTGATACTACTAACACTTTAGGAGGAATAATGGATATATGATGAATGGTATTTTGAACTTGAGTAATAAGGGTTGGAGATTTGGTAGATACTAAAGGTGGTTGGTTTCCTAGAGATTATGTCACCTAGGTATTAGAACCAGATAGAAGATATTCAATACAAAAGGTTACCATGGTTGTGGTTAATTCTTCAATTTTATCAGTTTCTTCGAAAGCCATCCTGTATTTATATCAAGGATATTGGGTATGGGGTGAAGGAAAAATATGTATTGCTCAACTATTAAGATAGTAATTAAGAGCAATGGGGTTATTTTCCAATATTTCCATAAAGGAAGGATCTCTTTAAAGATAAAAGTGTGAGAACATAGGATTCTCAAAAGATTTAGGGGTAGAGGAAGGACAAGGTGTATGTTCCATAGGAGAGGATGTTGCTTAGTTAAAACCATGAGATGGAAAAGAAAAACAAGAATAAAAAATATATAATTTTTGAATTATCTTGATTTTAAATGTGGATGAAAAGATACACACACTAAAATTCTTCCAAAAAGTTTTTATCTCTTTTAACTTTAAGTTGTGAGAAAAAAATGAAAAAGGATAATGAGAGTCCTAAGAAATGGTAATCTAAGGATGGTTTCAGGGGTTTTTATTTTGGCACTCAAAGGAAATCTATATTGGTATTAGTATGTGGCTTGATACTTAGATCTTTCTCCCCTCACATTATAATCACATAGCTACTGTGGGTGCTTAGCTAAAATGCACCAATGGTTTAGAGATTATACTCAGCCAAAGAACTGAGTTGGTCCTCCCCTTAGTGGTGAAATCCAAGTAGGATCATCGAGAAAAAGGTTACCACGAGGTGGTGAAATCCCCATTAGTTTCCTTATTTTAGGTGTTTATATGTGTTAATTGATATTGTGATTTGGTTTATGTGTGGATAAAGTGATTACTATGGTAGATTACTACCTAGATTATTCTATGTGAAAGACCCTAAGTAGGAAAGATGGATGCAATGTATTTTAACCTTAAAAGGAAAAATGTAAATTTAATGTTTTTTTGGATGAATAAATCAAACAAAGAAAGGGGAAGAAATCAAATCCAATAATTTTGAATTTAAAACAAAATATTAGACTGGGGTCCCATTGGGCATGCCAAAATGTTTTAGTATTTTTTTTCTTTTTTAATGTGGACTAATTAGCTATTGAAAACAAAGTAAATGCAAGGTTTAGAGTTACCTGGTAATGAAGGTTGGTTGCACACCATTGATCAAGCTTGTGGGAACTCCTCTTTGAGTGGGGAGGAATGACCTACAAATCACATTAACTCACAAAAAATGGATTAATAGAAAAAGTGAGCTTCTTGGTAAGAAACTAGTCCCAAGAAGTAATTTGCTTCCTTAGGTAGATGTCAGCCCACATTCAACATTCAAGTTTGTAAATAAACATGAAATTACAAAGATATATATGGATAGGATGAAAATAAATAATGCCAAATATAACCTAATCTATAACAAGATTAATTTGATTAAAGTAAATATCCCATAATTTAGTTGTAATGTCAACATCTTCTTAAATTATTACTAATTGTTCATCAATGATTGCCTAATTAGGTGTAAAAACTATAGTATAAAGACCTAAATCAAATGCAATGTCACTTTGATCAATAAAAAAGGGTTATGAGAAAATGGGGAGATCAAATATGCTAAAAATTCCATACGCTAATCCAAGTAGATTCATCTACATGTAAAAGATAGTTTTTTAGAAAATAGAATGTAGGTTTTTGACATATTTTAAGACTAAAAATGCTATGAAAATAGATTGAAAGAATGTTTTGAAGGTTTAGAAGGGATTGATGTCAATCTTACAAGATCAAAAGAAATTTAGATGGATCGATGTCAATTCTATGTAAAATACTAAACTTAAAAAATAGACTATAATAATGACCTATATTATTAATAAAATAATAAAAACTAAATGCAGAGTAGTGACAGAGAAACACAATAGATTGTAGATTCAAAATGTGAATAAATTGATGTACAAAGCTTACCTTTTAATAGTTGAAAATAAACATGGACAAGATGAGTTAAATAAACCTTCAAGAATCCTTTGATAAGCTTGAAAATAGAGGTTTCATAGGATGGAAAATTGTTGATGAAGTTCATACATAGGTGACAATAGAATTTTGGTAGAGTTACATGGTCTAAAAGCATAGTTGACTTCCTCTTGAGCCATGGAGGTTTTCTCTATAATATGGATTGATGTTGATCTAAGAGAATCAACATCGATCATAGAGGATCGATGTTGATTTGCTTGATTTGGTAAAAAATTGGCTAGGGCTAATTTAAACTGCATGCCAAATAAAGTGAATGAAACACTAAGTTGTTGTATGGGTTTTTGATGAGGGTAGGTGGTTAAGAGGATGGTTGAGAGGTTGGGAAAATTTTCTTTTTATTTGTTTTTGGGATTTTTATGGTTAAGGATGGTAGAAATAGGATTAATTAATATTTAACCATGGTAATTAGGTTTAATTAACCTATGTGGTAAAATAAAACAAGGTGAGGTGAATGTAATTATTTTAAATAATTATGAATAGGGGTCATTATGTTAGGAATAAAATAATAATGTGATGATGCATCAAGTTAATACACAAGGGTGTATAAAACTAGCATCTACAAAAACCAATCCAATGACCCTTCTACCAAAACCACCAATCGATCTAACCATCCCAACACCAAGACAAAGGTAGCTAAAAACATAGTTGTCTTAAAATCTATTCTACCTCCAATTATTAACCAGCATAATCAAACCAATTCTTCCAACCCATCAAACCAAAAAACTTGTAACCAAAACTGAACCACTCCAAGACAATATACTCCCATAAGGGAAACCTATTCATCAGTTTTTGATAAATTTCTTAAAAATAACCTCATCCAACTTACTCCTATTAAACCACCCTAACAATTTGATTCCTCTCACCCCACACGTGGATGGTACAATGAGAATGATCTATGTGCCTTCCATCACATTATTAGACATGATGTTAGTAGGTGTAATACCTTTAAATATATTATCCAAAGCATGATTGACAAAGGCTAAATTGTATTATATAATTCCAATGCACATCCAAACCAATAAATATACATCTTTTAGAAACCTTTTCATAACCATACACCTTCCACCAACCATGATAATAGCCAACCATAATCATCTCACACTCATGAGGTACACATAATTAATGTTGTTACCATTGAACCCATTATTGAGAAAGCCATTACCTCAACTACCTCTTCTTCCACCTCACTTATTAAAGTGGTGAAATCTTTTTCTATTCCTTTAGACAACCAAATAAAGGAAGAAAACCCCTCTTTTTCAATTAAAGAAACCATTGACCCAACCACCACTCCTTTGATATAAATACCAAAGGAGGTAACCATTATTTCAACCACTTCTTCCTTAAATCCACTTTTAGAAGTGTTGGAATCACCACTCTTTCCTATGGAAATTCAAACAAAAGAAGCAATTGCCTCCCTTTCCCTATTTGATAAAACCACACCTTCCTTACCTACCATAGAACCAACCACTCCTTTGGAAACCATTCCAAAGGAAGAGATCATCTCCTCTATTCTTCCCATAGAAACAACATCTTCCTCAACCATCAAACCTTCCACCCAAGACAAAGGTGAGAAATATATTCTCTCACCTTAATCTATGGGTTTAATATTTGAAACCAGTAACTAAGCAATCAAGCCCATCTATAAACCTTTTTCTAGATTGGTCCAAAATATAGAGTTTACTTCTCAACCCAATCTAGATAGGGCCATATTTTGGCATTGTCTTAGGTTACCTTACCAAAACAAACAAGAATCTTTAACCTCACTTACATCTACCCTCATATCCATCATTATCTCAACCCCATATTTAGGTACTTCTTCCTCTAAAACCATAGGGGAACCATCTAACCCACTTCAATCTAAAATTGCTAAATCACCCTACACCCGTTTGACCAAACCCATCAAGAATATAGGAATACTTACCACTCCTAGCTTAGCTCATCCATCTTTGAATTTGGACTTAATCCCATCATGTCTACCCAAAAAACCTTTGACTAAACCTATCAAAAATGTGGAACCACCCAAACCATCTAGATTAAACCCATACCACCCCCTTTTATTTTACCTTTAATTTTGGGACCCCATCCATATACTATCCCCATTACCTATTAATCCTCTAGTAAACCTTCTCCTTTTATTCTACCTACACCTACCTCCACTAAAAATACAAAATACCCATAATTCTTCACTAACCTATCCACCTCTACCTTCCCACCTATCACCAAATCTATACCATCCACCTCTAAATCATCCACCTCTAAAACAACCATAACCAAATAATCCCAACCAAAACCACCTACCAAAACCATCCCACCACATCCAACTTCCATGGTAAATTCTACTCTCAAGAAGGATCCCACTCCTAAAACCAAAAACCCAACACCCTCAACACCTTTGATTAAATATTATTCGACCATTATATAAAGGTTATTGTAAACCTCTTCTTTAACCTTACCACCCATCAAACATTTCAAACCTTCATGTCTTAAACTAGAATGGTTCAATGAAAATTTGATCTTCCTATACAATAGGACACCAAGACATGATATGAAAAATTGTAAATCTTTCTAAACACTAGTCCATAACCTTTTGGATCAAGATGATATATTATTTGATGAACCTCTTTTACAACTTCAAACTACTCAAACACTAATCCAACCTACTCAACACTTACCTAATCCCCCACTCTCACCTAAGAGTGAGGAGGAATCAAAGTAATAACCCAAACCAACATTTCCTCTTGTCCACACCATTCATATGGTTACCTGATCTAGGGCCCAAATAAAAGATAAGGGAAAAGATAAAGTATCCATACCATAGAACTATCCTTCCAACCCTCAACCTTCCAACCAAACCCAAAAAACTTCACCATTACCTAAAATCAAAGTATCTATCTTGGGTGCATCCCATTCCAACCCTCCTAAATCTTTTCAGTGTGTAGTGTTAAAACAACTTCACTAAACACTAGTGAAGATGAGATTTTATGAACTAATCAACACCTCACCTCCTCAATTTCAAACATTGATAGAGATACTATAATCCATATATGTTCAAATGAAATATCCTCAACCTTTATAATCCTTCATTGGATCCCTTTAACTTTCCACCCTAGTCACTTTTAAGGATTTATAAATACCTTCTATGCATCTTAAGGATCCTAATCCTCCCCTCTTTGACACAACATACATCAACCAAATCCATATCAAGAGGGTGATGATTTATGGAGGGGCTAGTATCAACGTTATTTCCTCTCATGCTTATGATCAACTTGATCTACCTAAAAACATCATGTCTAAAACTACATCAGCCCTTCACTATTTTAATGACACCATGGCCACTACCTTAGGTGCAATTATTCTCCATATCTATTTGGGACCTCACACTATTATAGAAATATTTTATGTTGTAAATCATGAGTTCAAATATAACATTTTACTTGGATGCCCTTGGATATGTGATACAAATTGTGTCCCTTCCACTTTTCATTATTGCATAAAATTTGAGCATGAAGGTCATGTCATCACCATACTAGCTAACCCTAGACCCTTTGAATCTTGTAATATGACATATCAACCTAATGATGTTCTTATTCCTTAATCATCCACATCATAACCAATTACCAACAAATCCACACCTATAGTTGATGAAACTTTAATGAAATCATCCATCCCTTCTTAATAGATCCTTGTAGAGGAGCCCTTGGAACCAACATTCAAATTTCTCTCACTTGGGGAATATCATCTTCTATCCTTGGATGTTTTCCCTACTCCTCAAGAGTAGGGTAATCTCACCCATGATCTTAGTTATGACCCTAACATTAGAACAATCATCCATTTCAGGCCACCCAACCATTAAACCAATTTAATCTATGGGGACTCAACCATCCACTTCTTGATTCCACTACCACCCCTCATATCTGACCATTCACCTCTAATTTCTCATATCTAAACAAGCCTAAATTTTCCAAATCATACTTTTATGGGTGTGATTAGAAGAGTTTTGGCCTTAGAATTTATGAAAAGGGACCTCAAAAGCTACCCATAATTAAAATTAAAATACCTCATGAGTTATTTGGCCTTAAGTTCATACCACTAGAAGAACCCACCTCACCTAAACCCATCACCATGATCAATGAGGATGTCCCATCTTCACCAACCCCATCTCCTTCAAAATTGGAAGATTTTGATATCATCCCATCTAACTTTATTTTTGATCAATACCATTGTTTGGGCCCCCTAACCTATCAAAAGGATGGCCAAACTAAAATTATTCCCCTCTTCCATCCTAAAATGGTATAAAATGATTCTCCTACCATCAACACCATCCAATGTTAGGATGATTACATTCTCACCTACCTAGGTGAAGGGGACTCTTCTATCCTAAACCTCTTCCTCTTGATAAATAAACCATGTTGAATGAATCTGCCATTGATGTCAACTTGGGTACTTAGGATAACCCTTACATCATCAAGATTGGATAATCCTTAAACCCTATTGAAAAATAGGATTTCCCTTCCTTCCTTCATAACTACAACATAGAATTTACTTGGTATTATTAGGATATGCTTTAGATTGACCCTTCCATTGCTCTCCATAACATTGTCACCCATCTTGACGTTAAGACTGTTCAACAAAAGTTTCATAGCATGCACCCTTACATTGCCTTCTTAATCATAGAGGAACTTCAATACCTCTTATATGTTGAATTGATCCAACCCATTGATTATACAAAATGGGTTTCTAACATTGTTCTCATTACCAAAACTATAATGGGAATTTGCCTTTGTATGTATTTTCATGACCTCAAACTCACTAGTCTAAAGGATGACTTTCCTTTACCTATAATTGACTAGTTTATTGATCTTACTACTATCCATGAGATGTTATCTCTCATAGATGGTTTTTTGGGTTACAATCAGATCTTCATTTCTCCCCAAGATCAACATAATACCTCTTTCATTACCCCAATGGGGAACCTTTTAATATAGATTCATGCCATTTGGTTTAAAGAATGCTAGTGCAACTTATTAATGAGTTATGACCTACATCTTCCATGACCTCATCCATAAAATCATAGAGGACTATGTAGATGATCTCCTTGAAAAATCTAAATATCATAAGGATCATCTATATGTTCTCAAAATCATCTTATAATGCCTAATCCACTTTCACGTCTAGCTTAACCCCAAGAAGTGTATTTTTGGGGTCCTTTATGGAAAACTTCTTAGCTTCATTGTCTCCCTTTGAAAAATTGAGGTAGACCCTACCAAAGTTAGAGTAATTATTGAGATGTCACTTCCAACCCATCTTAAGTAACTTTGTAACTTACAAGGGAAGCTACAATCAATCCATCGATTCATCTCTTAATTATTGGATAAATGTTAAGCCTTTCACCATCTCCTTAAGAAGGACACATATTTCAAGTGGACTAAAGAATGCCAATAGGAATTTGATTCACTTACATAATACCTTCTTTCTTTACCTATCTTGACCCCTCTTAAGTAAGATCAACCCTTATACCTTTACATCTCTACCACTGACCATTCCCTAGGGGCAATGCTCACTCACCATCATGAATAGAATAAAGAGAAAGCTATCTACTAGATAAGTTGAATGCTTATAGAGTATGAGACTCAATATTCCCATCTTGAGAAACTTTTCCTCTCCCTCATCTTTATATCCTCCAAACTTTTTCATTACCTTATTAATCACACAACCTACATCATTTCCACTCAAGTACATACACTCCAAACCATACCAAAACTAGTATATGGCTAAGTGGCTCATGCTCCTAACTGAGTTTGATCTTTATTTTCTTTAATAGAAGTCAATTAAAGGGTAAGTAATTACTGACCAATTATCTGAAGCTCCTCTACCCAATAACCAACCTCTTCCTTTTGCATTTCTTGATGAGTCCATCATGACTCTTACTCAAGAGGACCCTACCTACCAAATGACCATGTTATTCAATGGATCTAAATGCCAACATGGTGGGGGTGTCAGAGTTATTCTCATTCCCCATTGATGGTGAAACTCTTCCCCTTTCCTTTAAACTTGACTTTAAATGCACCAACAATGTGGCTGAGTACAAAGCCCTAGTTATAGGTCTCTAAACCACTCTAGCCTTGGGAGTCAAGACCATCAACATCTTAAACAATTCCAAACTTATGTTTAACCAAATAAATGGATCTTACCAATGTAAAAATTATGTATTACTAAAGTACAAACAACTTGTAGATGTAATCTTATTATCATTTGAGCATTATGTTATCTAGTTAGTTCTACGATCTACCAATAAGTTTATGGATAGAATAGCTTCTCTGGCTTCCCAGATCCTATCTCAACCTTCTAACTCTAAACTCTTTGGTACTACTCATGACTTTGCCACCCCATATTATATCCATTCTGACATTCCTACCATTTGTAATGTAGACATTTCTCCATCAAACATTTTGTATGAACAAACATCTGATTACCTCAATCTTGATATCATTCCTCCCAACCTCTCTTGGAATGACCAAAGAGCCTTTGTTCAAAAAACCTCTCATAACACCATAATAGGAAAAATCCTTTAAAAATGTGGCTTTGATGGCCTCCTTATCCATTGTCTTCATAATCAAAAATATTTCCATTCCATGAAGGAAACACATGATGGAATCTGTGGGGGACATTTTAGTGGTTTAACTATTGCTAAATGAATTCTTCACCTTGGCTAATAATGTCCTACCCTTAACCAATCATATTAATATTATGTAAAGAAGTGTTTTAAATTTCAAAAACATGATAATTTACATCATGCACTAACCCATAGCCTAAAATATCTGAAGACTTTTAGCCATTCTTATAATGGGGCCTAGATCTTATTGGGGAAATCAATCCCCATTCATCACAATGACACCAATCCATCATTACTATCACCAATTATTTCACCAAGTGGGTGGAATCCATTCTTCTTATCTCTACCAAAGCTAAAATAATTGTCAACTTCATCAACCATCACATCATCTATAATTTTAGTGTTCCTCATAAGATCATCATTGATAACGATAAATTTTTCAAGAACAAGAAAGTCCAAGGTCTTTGTGATGTATTTGGCATTAAGTTAAGCTTTTTCTCACCTTAATATCCATAATAAAATGGATATGTGGAAGCCTCTAACAAATCCTTAAACAAAAATTGACCAAAGTTGTTAGTTCTTTCGGTTAGGATTGGCATTTACACCTCCCCTTCACTTTATGGGCCTATTGCATCAACATTCAAACCTCTATGGGTGTTCCCCCTTTTTATTTAGTCTTCAGAGGAGAGGTATTCTTTCCTATTAAGTAAAATTTCTTTCCCTTTACATATATTTTAAAGAGATCATTTTTGAGAGTGACTATCATTAAGAATGACTAGCCCAACTTGAGCTACTTGACGAACATCACTTCGAAGCACTTAACTATCTTCATTTCTACTAAGAATCAATCAAGAAAACTTACAAAAAACATTAAAAAAAATGAGAATTCAATATTGAAGACCTCATCCTAAAGGAAAACCAACATGTAAGTAACATGGAGAAAATCCAAAGAGGCAAATTTGATTTCAATTGTCTTGGACCCTACATCATCACCCATAAGTATGGGTCAAGAGCTTATCATTTCTCTTCTCTCAAAGGTAAAACAAAACTTGATCTTCTCAATGCTTCACATTTTCATCCTTTATTTTGTTAATACAAGGATTAAAGTCACTTTACTATCTAACTTAAGCTTGTCCCTTGATTTATGAGATTTTCACCTACATTCACTTATCCCTCTCCCTTTGAGGACAATTGATTACAACATAAAACCATGTGATTATTCATCACAATTTTATCCTAATCCTAAATATGGGTACCTTGACTCTACCCATGGCATGGTTCTCATGGATACTTTTTATCTCTAATTAGATGGAATCCCATGAAATTTTATTCCTCAAACCATTCTTTTCACCGCCATTAACCTTTTTGTGCTAAAAATTTTCACCCTCATAAAGGTAAACCTCTAAGCCTAAATAGACTTGTCTATGTCTAAAAATAGTAATCAATAACAATTTGGGATACCAAAATATCATTTTGGGTCACATCCTTCTAGCATTTTAGACTACTCCCTTAAAGGACAACTACTGAAAACCCTCTAAATTGCTTAAAATATAGAATTCTTCCTTAAAGGATAGCTACCAAAATAAATAAATAAAAACTTAGACCACTCCCTTGAAGGATGGTTAAAATAAAATGGATCAAAATAAATAATTTGAAGCTTCCCACATTGATCAACTTCACAAACCATCAAACACAAAAGCAATAAACAAGCAAACCCTATATCAAAACAAAATCAGCTATCCTAAGAAAGTTGCAATTAGATTTTATATCCAGCACTAGTAGACTTCCTACATTTATTAGTCTACACCTAGCATATAATATGGAATAGTCTATTATGGTTTTTAGGTCACCTATAGAAGGGTCAAAACTAACCCACATAAGGTTACCCTACCTATCACCCATTTCCTTTATATTCTTATTAACTACCTCCCCTTTATACTATCCATAAATCAAGGGATTTTGAGCTTACTTGACATGATTGTGATCAAGACACCTATTTATCAACCTAATATGCTAATGTGAAATATCTAAAAGGATTATGTTCCCTAAGTTGATCTAACCTCTGGGTCTTGTTTTGTCCTTATGGTCACTGTGTGTGACCACTAGTAGCAAAACCCTCAAACCCAATCTACCCCCAAAATACACTAAAACAACTATTTTAATAATTTAAACTACCTAAAATTATCATACCCCCCCCTCAACCTAAATCTTCTTTCAAATCTCAAATTCACCCACTAATTTTCTTACTTTCACCAAAAACCCAAACTAGGGCATCGCCACCCAAATAATTTTAAAACCCTATTAAAATAATCCAAACCTACTCTAATTCACCTACTATCACAATCAGATCAACTAAATATAAATTTTAAAACATCTCCTACCTCAATTCTTGATTATGGTCAAGGTTAGAGCCTACATCTAGTCATTTTATTGTGCCCTCATCCACCATCCATCTCAGTCAAAACTTGATCTCCTTGAACACATGCTCAACCCATCACCAAAATAAACCTCATCATGCTTGGGCAACTTGCCACAAAATGCCAATGTACACAAGCACCAGAGCACAAAATATAGAAGTCAAATAGTCTAAAGTGAAAATGATTTTTCATTTTCACTTTTTATGTTTTGGCTTTTTAGTATTTCCCCTTGACCATTGACAATCAAGGTTACCATCTACATTTGACTCTAGGAACCCCTAACCATCGATGGTTAAGGTCCCCCACTTTTTTAATTTTTAAGAACCCCACCTAGGTGCTAAACTTTAGAGATCACCTAATCTCACTTAAATAAAAAATTGAACTTTCAAATATTTCCCTTATATTACCAACCATTAGACCACATCCACCTTGATGTTGGCCATTTTAACCTAAATTATTTTCATTTTTTATGATGATCTTGTATTGGTATTTTTTACTATATCAACCTTTTTTGCCATGTAGACCATTCAAATTTACACCACCTCATGCATGACTAGACCATTTGTGTTTTTCATGGGAGCACTTCTTACCTTAGATACTTGTGAAAACATCAACCCTATCTAGAAGACTTATAGAGTCACCTAATCAACTATGACTAAGATTATGGATCGGTGACCTTATCACTTATTTTTCTAGAATTGACCTTATTTTTACCAATATTAGCAATCTTAGTCTTTGCATGATCTTGACTATCACACTTAGTCATATTTTATGTGCATGTTTACATCTTGAATGCCCAACCACCCCTTTTGTCACCACTTAGTGACTCACCATTTACCACTTATCAAACCTCAAATCAATTTTAGTTTTACCTCATCGACTCCCAGTTTGAGGGGGAACACCTTCTCTCATACTTGAGGCAATCAGACCTTTTAACCAAAAATCCATTTTTATTTTATAACTTATTAATTCAAATCCACGTAAAAAAGGGGTAAAATATAGATACTAAAAAACTACACATGATATTTCTAGTTGTCAAAATGCCTTAGGACCCCTATTAGACCTTGAGTTTAGTTGCCCACCTAGCTAGCTAACTCATTAAACTAGTAACTTAACATTTGACCAAACCTTTTTAACCCCTTTCTTTAACCCTCTTTCCCTCAAGAACTTGCCCATAGATAGTCAGCCTAACCATTTATTGTTAGCCTAACCATCGATGGTGAGGTATCCTCACCTCCTCAACTTCTTAACACATCAACCAATTGTATATGAGATAATGAGGCACAATTTAATATATACAGCTTATGTAGTGCTAATGAACTTTCAAGCATCATGATCAACAACCACACCTTCCAGGGAAGCTTTCATCCTTCATATCTATTTTCCTACAAAAGGAGGGGAGTGGGAGGTCATCTAAATCAATCATAATAGTTATCAAGCACACAGGTATTCAAGCTATCTAGCATTTAGTGTTCCTTAATCAACTCAACATCATCAAAAGAGACTTGAACCTATACCAATTTTTTTTTAATTCTAAAGTACAATTACTATGGAAAAATTACTTCAACCTTCCTCCATCATGTAACTAGAAAGCTATAGGTATATCAATACTTTAGCATTATTATTTCAGATTTATAACCTCCCTAACTTGGTCATACCTATCTACACCTTATTGCCTTTCCATCACATCTTCAACATAACCTCTATTTTCCCATCTACCTATTATGAAACTCTTTTTTATCACCTTCAAAAATCCATAGGCAACCACCAATGATTAGCACAACTATTGATGGTCACCCCTAACCACCAATGGTTACCTAACCACTGATGGTCAGCTTAAACATTGATGGTTCACCCAACCATCAACAGTCACTATGGAAAAAAATAATAAATTATTTTCATCCCCTTATTCCTAATTAAATACAAATTTCTATGTTCCTACCTTTTCATAGAACCTTTTCTAATTTTTTGAACTAGATCCTATCCACTTTAGCATAAGTATTGACTAATTTTTTCTAGATTTAGTCATTTTTAAACAAGTATTCTACTTTATTATTGTATTTCGCTTAGTTTATCTTATATAAGTACCTTAATTTAGCATTTGAAACTTAATTGTTATCAATAGTGGATTCACAACCTCCTAGCAAGCATATGCTTCTTGTATCTATCTCACACTAGGTAGTCCACTCAACTATCTTGCTAACAACCCCTTTTGTTAGTGTGTTCTTATTTGAAGGTTATTTTCCTAGAAAAAAAGGGGCTCTCCATCTCCATTTGGATTATGTGTACATCACCAACCAGGGATTTCTACCACACCCTTATTAATAGTTTCTTATCTTCTTCCTAAATTAAGAAATGAGCAAAAAAAAGAAAAATAGGCATCTCAATTTATTGGTGATGGGTGAGATTCAAGATATTAATGCTAGATGGAGAAATTAATGAACACCTATTCTAGAGAAAGGTGATGCTAGGACCATGTGATGGTGACCTTTATTGACTCTTGATTTGACATCCTCCAAACATTTTAACTTAGGTATCTTCATGACCCCTATGAGGTATAATGCTACCTAAGGATGTGAGAGGGGGTATACCATGACTGTGATGATAGGATATAGGATGTGAATGAGGAATATTATCAGGATGAGTAATATGATGAGATGAGGAATTGAGAAGGGGTTTTATATTCACATACACCATTGGATATGGTTTAGGGGATTCTTTAGATTGGTGCTAGGAGATTATGGGATCCAAGACCTTTTGATTTGTTGATTCTTTGATCTAAACATTATGAGGATGGTCAACCATATTATTTTTGATGTTAATACCTCTTGGTACCAATTTTTAGACTTCATTAGAGGATATTTATTTTTGACTTAATAGATAATTATTTTAACTTTGATATGCCCTTAGTGCCATATTTGGGGCTCCACTAGGGGAAGACATTTTTTGATTAGGCTGATGATTTAACTTTTATTGATTTTGAATGAGGATAAAAGATGATTTAATCATGACTTTTGATTTTTGGATGATGGTATTAGATATTTGTATTTATGGCACACAATAGGGAATATAGTGGGGAATTCAATGATGCATGTTCTTATATATGCCCTTCATGGAGTGAGATAGAGGGATGATGGATGATAGGTAGAGGATTAATATGATGGGATGGACTAAAAGGATAATAGGCATCATAGTCTTCATAAAGGTCACTAGGAGCCCTAACCTCAACATTGAATAAACTGTCTTAAATAATCTTAAAGGGATCAGTAAGACATGTATCCAATGTAATATTAGATCCACTCTAAAAATATTCAATAGATAAGGCATTCAATAATTAAGTCATGACTTCATCATCCTGATTGATATCCAATGGTATGCCTAGTGATTGTGTATCATCCAGATTATAAGAGTCTTCAAAAGGGTAGGCATTATCATCATATACTTTAATATAACTGAGGGATGATGTTTTTTATGAGGAATGTAATTTGGATGTTGGTACTAAACATGATCTTGATAATGAATTTGATGCTAACTTTGGTGTGCATGATGATATGATACAAGTAGGGGAATGATTTTCCATAATTATCCTCTCAAAATGGGGTATTTTTTATGATTGGTGAGAGGGAGATGATGGATGAATGATGGGATGAGAAAAGAAAGGGCTAGGTGTATGAGAAATGGACTAGGTTTTGATGGGGAAATCATGTAAGAGGGATAATATATCTTGACCTTGGATTGGAAGAGGAAGGGCATGATCATGATAAGGAATGATGTCTTGTCATTCCTATGCTTGTTTACCTAAGGATATAAATTTATCTAATTCATCCTTAATTACTGTATCATCATGATTAATGAGGTCTTCGACAATCTCAAAAATGTTGACATCATTTAATGGAATGCCCCCAGTTTTGATGGTAGATACAATATCAGTTTTCTTTATACCAAGAAAGCTTAGGTTTGTTGAGATTAGGATGTTAGATAGGTGGATAGAACATAATGTTAACAATGACTAGCTGGTTAAAGAGGGCCTCCATTAGCATGAGAAGGGGATTATAAGGACCTACTTCACTTTGTTATTTAGATGTGGAAGCATTGGATTTGTGATCAGATGGTTGTTGACATGATTGGGTGGATGGACCAGTAATAAGTGGGGTAGCCAAAATTGGATTCCCTTTGCTAGTATAGGAAGTGGTGGATGATTGACTATGATGAGTGGATAGGGGATAGGAGAGAGACTAACATGGATGGTTTGGGATGAAGGGTAATGTGAATTGTATGGGGTCAAGGTATTTGTAAAATTGGACATCTATATCAAAGAGCCTCAATAAAATAGCCTAGGGGTTTTCATCAAGATATTTATAAAATGAGGAAATTTGTGAATCAAAAAGACCACAACTAGGATGAGGACTAGTGGATGGTGAAAAGGAATGGGAAAGGGATGAGGATTGAAAAGAATCTTTCTTGGGTTATGACCTTAGGATTTTGGTCTTAACATTATGAGGGAAGCAGTCACCAATCTTCCATAATCATACCATAAAATCATCTTTATTCTCTATAATGTATTGATTGATTAGGGTGACCACATAAAATAAGGTCAAGATTGATTTCATGGGGCTAGGTGTTGGTTTGGGTAAAATGGGTTTAAGGTAAGGAGGTAGGCAAACACCTGATTCTAGTTTTCATAAAAGGAATTCATCCTTAGTGGTTAAGATGTATTGGTCTATGAGAACTAGGTCCAAATCCATGGGGATGGGTAATAAAGTATGGATGATGATGGGGGGGTTGATGAGGATATACTAAGGATTAGAGAATACTTCTTGAACTAAGTAGGTATAAAGGATCGAGCTTGTATGATAGGTGATGGTGAGGATAAAGGAGACTAAATTTGAGTTAAGATGATATAGGCTTAGGGTCAAATTTCAAGTTGATAGTGAAATAGGTACTAATGACCTATCACCAATGCCTATTTTTCAAGATAGAAAAAGGATTGAGAGATTTTTATGGTTACCTAGATTCAAACTAGAAAGAGGATGATATCATGGGTGATACTTATGAGTAGGCAAGATTATTTAATTAGATTAATGATTGATGGGTTTGCTAGAATGATATTGACAAAGTGATGGGATACTAATAGGATATTGACTAGGTATGAGATATGACCAAAGGATGAATGATAGTGGATTAGGATGATATGATGATGTGAATGATAGGAATAGCTTAAAACCTTTATATTGATTGGCCTAAAATTGGATGGGGTATGGTTATGAGATGAAGGTGATTAAGATAAGGGACAAGGATAAGTATGATGATGGGTGATGATGAAATGATTAAGGATAATTATGGGGATGGTTTAGACCCATATATGACCTAAAGAACCAACTAGGATAAGATAGGATAGGGATAAACTAGATGGGTGATAAAGGCAAGGTCAAAATAAGTGACTAGGTATGGACTTAGGATAAGATGTATATGGTGAGAAAAGATGTGATTAGAATAGTATAGGGGTATGATGAATAAAATATATACATGAGGATATAAAGTATGATGATGGGGTAAGGATGTACATAAGACTAAGGGCATATATAAGAGGGTAAGACAAGAATACACAAGATAATGACTAGGTTCTAGGAATGATGGAGTGATGGTGAGTGGATATGATTAGACAAAGATGCAATCAAGACAAAGTGAAAGGAGATAATGGTAAGGATGTGAAATATATGTGATGGGGGTATCATAAATAATAAGTGGATTAGACAAGATATGAGATGGGATAGGATAATGAAAAGGATATATAAGAACAATATGTGGAGGATGTACAAAGGGGATGATGAGGATAATGATGAGGAGATGTGAGTGATGGGGTATGACCAATGAAAAAGATGTAAAATAGGATAGATTATTTACAATATGATAATCAAGGGGATAAAAATGATATACAATATGATACAAGATGATGATTAGGCAAGGATATACAATAATATGGGGTGAAAACCAAGGATAGGTGAATATAGTGATATTAGGAAGGGATTAGGGATGTAAAATGGTTTGATGACAAGATGATAAGATATAAGGTGATATGTGAAAAGACCTAGATAAACTTAGATAGGTTTGGGTGAACTCTTACTCGACTCACAAACAATATGGGTTTAGCACAACACACACCCAAGCAAACAAGCCACAACCTATGATTAGTAAATTGATGGGTGTGTAAGCTAATGTCCACACCATATAATGGCTTCACATGTGAGAATATATGATGATGAACTATTATGGTATTGAATAAACACTCTTAATCCTACTCACACCTAATGGATACTTTAGAGATAATATTGATTCCTATAGTAGAACACCTATTATAGCTAAAGTCCCCTAGTCTAGGTATATACAAGGCCTCTAGGTGAATCCCCTATATACACAATGGTATGATGGGGCCAAAATATGTATAGGGTGCTGTATAATTCTTATTTAATAGAGTTAACTCTTTACATTCATGGATGACTTGTATGGGGTCAACTGCTTAGCCTAATGATAGTTATCCCTAATTTTTATATTTTATCAAAATACAGAGTTTGGTTAGCATGTGATGATGAAATCTATGACAATAACCTATATAAACTAAGCCCATGAATTTTATCCATGTCATGTGCTATCCTAATGGGGATAATAAATAGGAAAATACACTATACAATTAATTAATCGATTAAATTAAGATGTGTGATTATGTACAAGAAGCAAAAGATAAGAATGTACAAGCAATCAATAAGATGATATACAAGACAAAAATTATTTAAAAATAGTTTTGAGAGTGAAAAAATGGATATTTGAATAGAGGCCTATAAGTACACAAGTTAGTAGTTTTATTGGCACTCAAAAGAGATAGCTCTTATAACAAAAAGGTTAGTAGTTTTAATTATTTTTTAAAAACTATAATTTTTTGGAAACCCAAAAATGCATAGGGAAATCCCACAATTAGAGATGATAATATCATGATTGGGGGGGGGGGGAATAATTACTTGAGAGTGGTGATATTTAAACTAAGAGAGAGCCATGATAATTACCTATAAAACCATGGTAAATTGGCAATATCATAATTGAGAC
Source organism: Torreya grandis (assembly GCA_037957365.1). Taxonomy (NCBI): domain Eukaryota; kingdom Viridiplantae; phylum Streptophyta; class Pinopsida; order Cupressales; family Taxaceae; genus Torreya; species Torreya grandis. Next base: position 1,023,414 of record JARHVA010002630.1, on the reverse strand, counting down.
TAATAATATCACTATTCACTATATATCAAGAGTTATAATTTTATGATAAACTATAAAACCATGACTGGGAACTAAAAAATTATGACTAATAGTAAATTGAGATTTGTGATGTTTTTTCAAAATGACAAAACTTTATATTTTATATATTTTATAGAAACAAGCGAGCACAAAAGTAATAGATTGATTTAACTATCAAATGATTGTATCCAGATGATCATGATTAAACTATAAATTGATGATTATGATATTTTTCAAAATTTTGACCAAAATGATACTACTATGAGATGTTAACCAAAATTAAGAAAAATTTAAAACATTAAAAGTAGTAGACTTTTCAAGTCTAAATATACTTTATAAGATTATAGAATTAGCTCAAAATGGTAAAAATTGACAAAACTAGGTTAAATGATAATACCACCATTGTCAACACAATAGAGCTATTCACCATAACAATATCATAAATATAAGAAATTCAAGACTCATGTTTTTGGCGAGAATGAGGAAAGGGTTAAAGGTATGTGTTTTCCTATGTCTTTAATCAACTCTTCTTACCCTACTGACCCTACAATGAACACACACCATACAAAGATAAAATCCTTAGTGTAAAATTGGGGTTAGTCAATAGATATAAGTTAAAAGCATATAATCCCAAAAAATATTAGATGGAAGGCAAAAATCCTTGTAGAGACACATGATGTTAGAATGGACCATACAAATTAATGGATAGAGGTTATCCATTAATGGTTTTATGAAAGACTACAATACCATAACTTTCAACTATAATCCCCTTATTACCAGGATGATATCACTAATGGGAAGTCATGATATTATGGCCTAAGTTTTGCCCAATGAAATTGTTTCCAACTCCCTTCTCATTCTTAGTTCCTACACAAAGAGGATTAAGGCCTTTGAAAAGAACATAGGAACCTATAAAAGGAGTACATAATGTGTCAGATGAAAATAATGATCAGTTGATAAAACAAATGATATATAACCAATAATATCATGACTATCATTAACAATATAATGACTCAAAGAGTCACGGTATTGTCCAAAAAGGACTTGTAACACAAACTATTAGCAGTTTACAAAATCATAACTTGGTTAAACAAAATCATGACTAGCCCAACAATATCATGACTATCAAGTCATGGTATTGTCAAATGATAGAAACCTATGTATTCAAACAAATAGTTAGTGATTAGTTTAAAATCACTACTCATAAGGGAAACATCATAATTGACCTAGTCAATTTCATAACTAACAGTGCAATACCATGGCTATAACCTATACATGTAAAATTTTGAAAATTTTCTTGATCTAATTGACCCTGCAGGTTAGCAAAAACACAACTAACAAGAAAAATTGATTAATTTGGAGCAAAGGTCCCACCATGGTCACCAAAATGTAGTACTATTTTGAGATCTATAGGGATTTAACAATGCAAATTCTAAACTCAAATATAAACCAATAGGTAAGATGATAAATCCATTATAATCTAAATGCCATTGGATGAATGCAACATTCAATCCTACACTTAAATCCTAAATCATAAATGCTTCACACCATGATTAAACAACATATAAAAGATAAGAGGATTGAGATAGATACCTTAGGCTTAGATTGACATGGATTTTTGATTGAGGATTGATTTTTTCATGAATATGTTATGAAAATTAGAGTTAGTTTTCATGGAGAAGGTGCTAATATATCCAATTCTTGACACCATTTGTGTTGAAATTGTCAATTTTACTCAAATTATACTCAAATGCATATTTTAGGTCAAAATCACTAAAACACCCTAAATGGTTTGAACTTTTCATTTAAAAGTGTTGATTTAGGCTAATGTATCCCTAAATGGGGCAATGCATTTTATGTGATACCTAACTTTGATCAAATCATTTCAAGTCAAAATGACAATTTTGACTTTTTGTGCTCTACATCACTTTTTTTTTATAATTCATTAGTACATGCCACATACCTTTGTTATTTTTTGTTAGTAAAATCCTTACTGGGAATATGGTTCGAATGCATCTAACATCAACTTCCAAATCTTCCCAAGTTAAATTACAACCTAGTAATATGACTTTCTGACCATTTTGATTAATTGAGGGCCAATTTCTAAATATTTACATAAATATTGATTAATCTTGTTTAAGGCTAATTAAGTAAAATCAAGAGCTTAAGTGGATTTTCCATGGAGTTTGTTCATTTTTTTAATATTGGAAATTGATTTTTAATATCTACATCACCTAGTGACATCATCTATGGGATGGCATCCATAACCCACAAATGCATAAAATATCAAGATTATTGGTCTCCCATACCTCTTTAATGCCTCCTATTCCTCCTTAATGCCATTTTACCCAAATCCTGATGAGGATATTTATGGATTTAATTCAAAATATTAGATTAACCCCTGTCCACACATCTTGATCTTGAGATGGATAGTCATGGTTGATCTTAGACCCATTTAGAAATATATAAATAAAGAGGCTATGAACAACATTTTTTATCTCAATTATTATAATGTTATAATGCTAAAGTCTCTTCACAACTTATTTTAATTTTTATTATTGAATTATTCATATTTTGATTAGCTTCATTTGATAGACAATTATATGGTTTCAATATCATGAGGCTAGGTTTTATGGAGTGTTCTTGAGACATTGGAGGAGTTGGCCACCATTGTTGATGAAGACAAGAATGCTTGATCAAGGGGAGAATAGGTTTTTGAGCCAATTTTGAGTAATGGAGTCATTTGGGAAGGTAATGGTTTATTTATTTATTTCATTTTTATCTTTTTATTCTTTTCAAACCCTACATGAATAGGTTGGCTTTGTTTGTTGAGTTATTTATGCATTTTTTGATTTTTTGAATAATGCTTGACTAACAACCATAATAATCCAACTCTACATTTTGGCATGCTTGGTGGGACCTAATGCATCCTAAATACTAATAAGATCAATATAAAGTCTTAAATTAATATTTAAATGCATGAAACTTGTTAAATTTGATTTTCTAACTTTGTTTGGCCATATTTCATCTTCATGGGTTTACACAGAGACTATCAACGGTCTTCAGTAACTAGTGATGGTTGTGAACAAACCTTCAATGGTCATATATAACTATCAATGGTCACTATGTGCATTTGATAACCATCAATGGTCACTATGTAAGGAAACAAGCTAACATCCATCTTTTGGATCTTGGTTTAGGGTCATACAAACTCTATTTTTGATGATTTGTTTTTTAAAACCATGTGTTTTCTCATAAATTTTTAGAATATTATATTAGTTTACCTTCAAGTTACATATTTTTTTAACAAAATCAATTTGTTAACCAAGTCTAATCTAATGCATTTAATTCTTGAGGTTTTGCCTTTAGGTCGATAGGTGTTTACTTTTCAAAGTTACTTGCCTCAAACTTAAAAGAGCTTCAAATCTAAAGGAGGTTATCTAAAATCTTATGCATGTCATATTTGAAGAGTACTAATTTATATTTCCTTATATCTTTTTAACCTTCTTTTTAGATGTTTAAAAATAATTAAAAAATCTTTCATTTGGTGCTTAATAAAAATTTTAGGGTGTTTTATTGAATAAGTTTTTGTGGTTGTTTCTTCCAAGTTTACAACTTAAGGCCAAGGGGTCAAATAACACCACCAAATTTTTTGATTTAAGTGATTTAAAATTAAACAAATTTTAGAGTTTGTCTTTAATAAATCATTGATTTATTATAATTGATTGGCAAAAATAAAGATTGTGTGTGTATGCTTTCCCACCCATCCCATTTAGGGGACTTGTGGGATTAAAAACATCATATTTATTGTAAATTTAATTAATAAAAGGTGTAAAAGAGATGTTTTCAAGGATCTCTCCAAGACCCACATAGATTGGGTGACCTAGAAACAACCTTAAATCTCTTTTACTTATCATTTATTTTTACAACTTGGCTTGTGAGGGGGACCTCATTACCTCCCATTAGTTCTATAGGGAAGTCTTGATCTAGGAATTCATCTCCCAACATTACCTTCAACCCATATTCATGAGAGGGTATATAAATTGGGATCACCCCACTAAGATGATGGTTTAAGTAGTTAAACCATCTCCTTTTGTTGGGGCTAATTCTAGGATGTATGATCATGTTGAACATCACACTACACTAAGTAAGCCATAGATCTAATGGTTGTAAAAAGGGAAAGACATTTTTACAATAATCCATATGATACAAACCCAATTTATTTGTTGCTTCTCTTGAATTTTGATGTAAAAGTCTTATGTATGAGATCCATCTAGAAATGTTTGAAAACTTGATAGTTTAGTTAACCCCACTTTGCCACACCTTGTCAGTTTAGGGATTATGATGATTAATTAGTTGATTTGTATTTGTATTAGATTACTTGGTCTTATTTTGAGTCAAAACATCCTTTTTAACTAAACATTGTAACCAAACACATTGTCCCCCAATTTATTGAACAAGGAGGCATTACAATGTCCAAGTAAAAATAATCTTTTCCTTGTTTAAATTTTCATATAAAACATTATGTAATATCTTCCATTTTAGTGAAATTATGCTACCCATTTGGATCTAGATGATTTTCCAATTTTTTAAAAGTCCTTCATTGATAGTTTAAATTCAAAGTTAGACTTTTATATGTTTTAAAGGTTGATGTGTTAATTTGGGTTCACTATTTGCACTTGACTTATTTTAACTTGAATTCAATTTCTTGTTTTAATTGAGGGCCATTTATAGAATCATCATTTCATTATCATATTTTGTAGACTCAAATAATCTTGTGTATCACTCATGCTTTGAGTCCTAGAACACATTTTATACTACCATTCCTATTACCATGTGTTAGCATTGTGATGCCCATTTGGTTTTAGCTTTATACTTAGGGATTCTTACATGTTTTCACATCATGATTTTCTTGGTTCATATTATCTCTTTCCTAATACAAAGGGTTTTCTTCTAGTTTTTTAGTAGCAAATCATCAAAGTTGAATTGGATTTTATGATATTGACGTATCTCAAAATTCTATGTTTTAATATACTATTGACACTCTAGGATTTTTTGAGTTATCATACCCTCTTCCAATTCATATGATTTTAAATTTTACAAAAATGTTGAGAAATTTCATTCACACATTATTATAATTGTGTGTGGTTCTAAGCCACCCTCTTTTTATAGTCTCTTTGGTGCCTTAGTTATTCATTTCAAAAGAAAGACCTAAATCTATACCTTATTTAGATGTTTGCATAACATTGATCTAAATTTAATCAAATATATAGATCAACCCTTTATAGGCATGACACTAAGGTACACTCATAATTGGGTCTCTTATGGCCTTAGTTGTGAGGTAGAGAATTGTTATGGTAGACATGATTATTCTATCTTGTTTGAGGTTGTTTCCCTCTTTGATCCTATTTGATGAAAACAATTCCAATCCATGTCAATTATTGTGTGTCATCCACATCATTCTCCTTCAACTTTTGTGATTGATCAAGCTCTATAGTATGTGAAGGTTACCATTTTATGCTTTCTCCTTTATCTTGTGTGAGTGATCAAGCTCCATAATGTGTGAAGGTTACCATTTTAGGATATTTTCTTTTGGCTTGTGCAAGTGATCAAACTTTGAAACATGTGAACATTACCATTTTAGGCTATTTTCCTTCATCTTGTGTGAGAAAACTAGCTATACAACATGAAAATGCTACAATTTTATGGCTTCCTCCTCTGGCTTGTGTGAGTAACCAAACTAGGTAGCATTTAATTACAATTCAAGGCCAATCACCTATATTTAGTGAACCTATTATCGAAGAGCATCAATTTGATGAACCAAGTATTGTTAATCCCTTTTTCAATAGTCTAATTTTTATAGATCCCATTATTGAGACACAAACCATTGACCATAATAAGCCAAACCTTCCTCACTTTAGCAATGTCATGCTAATTTTCAATCCTCAACAAGAACCATTACCTCTTCAAGATCCATCCTATGAGGACCAAAATGTGTTCAAAATTGATTTTTTTTCAAATAATTATGAATCAAAACCACAATGTTATTATTGAAAAACCCATTTATGACAAGTCAACCTATGATAATTTACCTATTTTTAAAGAGCCTCATATCCTTGACAAGCCAATCTCTACAGAGTTGTCTCTTGATCTTTTTCCACTCATTAATGAGTCTCACTTTGATAGACATGATTTTGTTGAGATTTCCCTTGAGTATTTACCTCTCTTTGAGGGGCTTCACTTAGATGAGCTAGTCTATGTTGAAACATTCTAAGATGAATTATTTTTTATTTAGCCCGTTATGTCATCATATGCCATTACTTTTCAAACATTCAACATTAAATAGAACATTAAAAAACAACAATATTGGATGAAGGAACAACATTAAAGTTAGGTTATTGTTTACCAAATTTGACCCCAAGTAATAGTTGGGTCAACCCATACTATTTTTAACTTTTGAATAAATTTTTATATGTCATATGGGGTCTCCTATTGTCCTATATGTCTCACTTACCCTTCCCTTAGTCCTTGTTGAAGCTCATCTCCCCTGTATTGACCTATTCAACCAAAGTAAATATTGGTAAACCATGGTAAAACTTATTAAAAGTATTAATTTATATTTTAAATGTCCTAAAATGGTCTTTGATATTTTTTAATTTATTTTCAAGCCATAAATTGGCCACTTGTTAGGTCTCATGTACAAAAGGGGGTCATTTGGCTATTTTCTAGCCTATTAAATGACATGTATGGAATTATAAAGAGGAATATTTGTCACCAAAGTGGATGAGAACGTGGATAAGGTAAAATAATGTCAAGATCTATCAGAGGTTAGTTAAATAATTAGTCATGACTAGGAAATGGTAGTTTTCCTTGATTTTAGGTCCCTTTGGGCACTTGTAAGGACTTATGAAGCTCACCATCAAATAAAAACATGGTGGTGTAATTCATCACCTCCACATAGGCCATTTACACATTTGTATTACATATATTGCATAAATATTTTCATCTGTAACTCATTTTTCTTCTTTTTCCATTGGCAAACTAAGGGCAAGTTCAAGCACTCACTATGGTCCATATAGGTGGAGTCAAGAAGAATGATTATACAAGTGGATATTAATCTAATTGAACTTAAAATAAATAATAATAACTCTCATATTTTTTTCTCCTCCCTTATGATAAATCACATACACTCTAAATAGCTTTTTATGAACTTGCATTCAAGAGAGGTATGATTGTGCATCTATTTAATATTCTTAGGAATCCATGGAGATATGTGAGTTTGATTAAGTATTTTTAGGTGATAATAGGCTCTTTATAATGGTTTTTACATCATCCAACACTTCTCTCTTAATTACATTGAAGGAGATTTTAAAATTGTGCTTGTTTTTTAAGTTTGCAGTCATGTGTGTGGAACCTATGTTAGTTCAGCATGGAATGAGCTCCATGAAGTGTTTTAATGTTATTAAGCTCATGTTGGAAATTATATTTCATTCAATTCCATTGTGACATATCAAGTTACCGCTCCTTCAAAGCTACTTGCCTATATTCCCTTGTTCATTGCCTTGTCTATAGAATATGCACTTACAATCAACTTATGCTTGTGTCCAAGAGGTTTATATAGAGAATGAATGGTGAAAAATATGGTGGAATTCATGCTTAATCTCCTATCATATCTAAAAGGTTCATAATGTTCATGTTATAAAGTTTAAATGTTATAAAAGGCAAGGTTTTCACTTCAAAAAATGAGTTAACCATATTGGGTTCTCAGTCCCTAAAAATTGCAAACAGAGGACTTAACATTTTTTGAGGGTCTCATTAAATTCACTTGCAATGTGATCTATAAATTCAACTTGGACAATATTGTATCATTATCTTCCTACAATAACTATTCTAATTTTTAGAAGTAAAGGATTTTGATCACTAATTCACCCTTCCCTATCTATACACAGGCTTATGAAGGATCATCTATAGAAGGCCTTAACAAAAGTTCATCTCTCTTGGGATAATAAAAACTAGTTGAAAGGTTTGAGATGAAGTTGGATATTTAAAGGGCACTATACATAAATTATATTTTCCTCTAGTCAATAACATGACCTAAGGGATCTCAAAAGCACCTACAAGCAACACTTAAGCTCATAAACCATAGTCAGTTAAGGCATGTTGGTATTAAGGAGGAGGTTTGAATTTAGACCTCATTTAGGGTTTCCAAAGTAATTAAGGAAAATTTACCTCAATTAAATCATGTTGAAACCTAAATACACATGAAAAAATCCTAAAATGGCCAAAACACCACTAAACAGAAACAAAATGGTGATTGTTACAGTCAGGACAGGGCTTACTAGTTAAGGATCTAAACATGAAGCAATGTTTTTTGAAGGATTGTTTGGACATAATCATTGATTTATAAATAATTTTCATTGATGTCAAAGGAAGAATTTGCTATCATGCATTAATTACAAAGTTTTTGAGTGGAATAAACTTGTGTATGTACTTTACATACCTTTGCTCACATGGCTATCTTGACAAGATATGGATATGCACATAAGATGAAGTTATCAACATTTACATGTATGTCAGAATCTAAAGTATATGATCACTCTATGATAATTAGGTTTGTGTCTTTTTTTGTCTATGTTCTATGTCATAAGGATGAATTTAGAAAATGTTACAAATGCATAAGGTAGCTTCCATACTTAGTTTTTCACCTTTGTATTTGTTGAGGGAATTCTTTTAGAAATATTGGTAAAGACAATTCTCTTAGAAAAAATCCCACAAAAAGTAAGGTAATTCTTTTGAGAAAGTGTCTTAGATAATTATTTCAAAAAAATTGTCCCAAACAAAAATTTTGAAGGGCACTTTGCAAAAAGTCTAAAGGGCAAGTGGATCATTCAAAAGTTCTGAAGGGATATTTTCAGAAAGTCCAAAGGGCAAGTGGATCATTAAAAAGTTTTGAAGGGATATTTTTAGAAAATCTAAAGGGTAAGTGGACCATTCAAATATTCTAAAGGGGTATTTTCAAAATGCCAAAGGGTAAGTGGACCCTTCAAAACTTATAAAGGGATAATTTCAAAAAACTTGAGGGGTATGTGGATTGTTGCAAAAGTTTTGAAGGGTATGTGTCCTACATAAAAGTTACAAAAGACATGAGAAAATAAATAAAGGGCACTTAGATATTTTTTTGAGGAAATTGTCTCCAAAGGCACATTGTCAAACAACTCATAGAAATTGTCCCGAAGGGAACCTTAACAAAAAGCATGTAAAAATTGTCTTGAAGGGAACCTTGACAAAAAAAACCCATGGAAATTGTCTCAAAGGGAAATTTGAAAAAAATCTCATGGAAATTGTCCCAAAGAGTCCTTGAAAAAAAGCCCACAATAATTTTTCTAAAGGATATAGTTTGAATGAAGGGAGGACATTTGTTAAGTTTTTGAAGGACACTTTCAAAGGATAGAGGAAACTTACAAAATTCCAAAAGATAATTTGGAAAATCCTAAAGGGTAGTTCAAATGAATAGAAATGACACTTGAAAATTTGTTCAAATACATAGGACACTTCCACAAGTTTTGAAGGAAAATTGTGAAGGATAATTATGGAGGACATAAGGCTAGTTCAAAAAGATAAAAGGCTTCAATGATGAACTCCTGAAAGGAATATAGACAAAGATAAAGTTTGAGCATATCTAAGACAATTGAAAGGAGTGAAAGCAAACCAATTATATAATAAATATTGAGATGTGAGAAAGAGATTGATGGTTAATGTAAGAGAGATCAACGGTTCCATTTCAAAAGTAGAAATATCTGATGATTCAAGATATATAGTGATTGGTGCCAAAGACAAGATGAATAATCCTCATTTAAATATATGAATAGACAAATGGTTAGCTTGAAATATCTAAATAGATATTGAGATTGATCAATCCAACTAATCAATCATAGATTAAGGAAATGACACATAATGACTTGAATCTAGTAGTTTCCAAACATAGTAAAGAAACCTAACCATTGTGTGTTGTATGAACCAAGACATGAGAAAGTGTATATGTCAAATTAGTATTGAATGAGAAGTAGAAAAGTGGTGTTAAAGTGTGAATGCAATTGAAGATGTGTAACCCTAGACTCATTTTATATACATATACAACATCTTAAACATTATAATGTACTTCTTATACTATAGTTGTCACAACTAAAAAGAGGTGCTATCAGAGTAAACTTGAAGTGTGTCAACTTGGGATGAATGCAAACACAGAGTGAAAGTTAGTGGGATAGAGAGTGAGGTAGGGAAGAATTAAAGGCACATAGATAATGTGTAGAGATTAAGCAGTTATAGACCAAACTTCTAATAGAGAAATAAAACTAGATTCTTTCATGAATATATTTTGTGTACTAGAGTTATAGCTCCATAGTTCTAATTGGTTGGTGCCTTCAAAAAAATTGAGTTGGTGCTTAGTTAGGGGATTGGTATCTCCTAAGGATAGGTGTCTTTGAATGTAACCATTGTGGTTTTTCTAGTGAGGTGATTTAACTATGAAGCTAGATTAGAATAGTAGATTTTAGTAGTTATTCTCACCATGGTTTTTCCATTTGGGTTTTTCATGTGTAAATCTGGTTTAATGTGCTTTTGTTTGTGTGTGTGTGTGATCTTTACATATATTATTTAATATGAATATGTATTGATATCTCACCTAAATTTTTTAAATCAACTAGTTTTAGTTGATTTAATTATTCACCCCCTCTCAGTAGATAGTTGTGTTTAAAAATTTGTATCAGAGCCTAGGGTTACTTAGGAAGAAACTTAATCAGCTCAGGTAGATCTTGGTTAGTGAACATAATGGCTAGTCAAGAAGGATCCTCCTCAAACAAAGCACCTCTCTTTAATGGATCTAACTATTGTTTTTGGATCATAAGGATGGAAGCATATTTGTCCTCATTACGATTTGATGTATGGATGTCTAAGTAAATGGATATATATCTATTGTTATAAATCCTACTGATCAAGTTGCCAAGAAGGCATATGAAAATAATGCCAAGGAAAAGAATGTTGTTCTTTGTGAACTATCAAACTCAGAGTTTATCAAATTTATGCACTATTAGAGTGAAAAAGACATCTGGAACAAGTTAAAAAGCATCTATGAAGGAGATGACAAGGTGAATCAAGCCAAGCTACAAACATACAAAGGGTTGTTGTTAGGGTGTGGAGCTAAAAGCTTCACCAAGGAACACACTTTGATAGGTTCGGGTCTACACAGACACCGGCGTCGGTCAGGAGTGACCGACGTCGGTCAGATGCAGTTGGAGAGACGCCGACGTCGGCAGAGGATCGGCTGACGGTGGTCACAGGTAAGTAGTAGGAACCTGTGTCAGTTATCTGTGCATCCAGAAAGCTATTTCTGAGGACAAAAGCGAGTGTTTGCATGATGAGTTTGAGTTGTAGTCTTAAGCTCGCATCTCTATTATTAGCAACACTATTTTTAGAGCCCTTGTTCAAGTGGCTTAACTATTTGTTGGAAGTGCATGCTCAAGTTTCCTAATTCTATATGTAGAATTAGATCTTCTTAGCTTTGTAGTGGATTATTGTAGTAGTTGTTGAAGAACAGTACAGAATTGAATCAATCTAGGCTTGTTGGAGTTGATTGTTCTTGAGAGAGAGCTCTTGAGGAATAGAGATCTAGTGAGAGATCTATACATCTAGGAGAGGTGTGGAAGAAAGAAGTTTCTTCAATTGTATTCCTTTTGTAAAGAGTTTGTTAATACAAGTTTTTAGGGTGGTTTCTTGTATCTCTTGTTCTTGCTATTTATCATTCAGTTACTTGTCTATTTGATTTATTTTCGTGTTTATTGCTTTCACAAGTGTAATCTATTGTTGGTTGATCCCCAATAAGTGGTATCAGAGCCTTGGTTGTAGGTTCAAGAGCTGATACCAAAAAGTGGTATCAGAGCTCAGGTTCACTAACAGGTGGTTCAGATCTGTGTAGTGTGTATTGATTACAGGTTCTCACAGGGGTTTTTGTAGGGATTTCTATTTGAGTGGGAGAAGTAATGACAGATGAAAGTAAACTGAGAATGGAAAAGTTCAATGGCAAAAATTGCCAACATTGGAGAATGCAGATAGAGGATTATTTGTATCAAAAAGATCTCTACTTACCATTAGGTGGGGTTGCAAAGAAGCCCAAAGACATGAAGGATGAAGAATGGGAAGTTCTTGATAGAAAGGCTCTGGGGTCTATAAGACTGAGTCTAGCATCCACTGTGATATCCAATTTATCATAGGCAAAGTCTATGGTAGAGTTGATGACTATGTTAGCAAATTTGTATGAAAAACCCTCAGCTTCTAATAAGGTATATCTTATGAAGTAGTTATTTAATTTGCATATGAATGAAGGTGGATCTGTTTCTACTCATCTAAATGATTTCAATGGAATTGTGAATCAATTAAGTTCAGTCAATATAGTGTTTGATGATGAAATAAAAGCTCTTTTAATATTATGTTCTTTGCCTGAAAGCTGGCATGGCTTAGTAATGGTAGTAAGTAATACTGCATCTGCATCAAATATTTTAAAAGTAGAGGATGTTGTTAGTGTTATCTTGAATGAGGAAATACATAGGGAAAGCATAGAAGAGACATCTGGGAATGCTTTAAGTTTTGAGAGTAAGGGAAGGCAGAAAGAGAAGAGCAAGAATGGCAGATCAAGATCCAAGTCTAAGGGGAAATTCAGATCTAAATCTAGAAATGGCAGAAGGCCACAATGCTGGAATTGTGGAAAGATTGGGCACATAAGCAAAGATTGTTGGTCAAAGCCTAAGGAGGACAATCAGCACGAAGGAAAGGAAGAAGCCAAGGTTGCAGGTATTGCACAAGATGCTTTAATTTCTCTCTGCATAATAATATAGAATCTTAGGTGTTAGATTCTAGTGCATCTTTTCATGCTACCCCTAACAGGGAATATTTTAGTGACTATATCCATGGAGATTTTGGAATAGTGTATCTAGGGGATGATGAGCCCTGTAAAATAATTGGCAAAGGTAAAGTGCAGCTAAAGATGTAGAATAGCAACACATGGGTGTTGAGAGATGTGATGCATGTTCTTAGCTTGAAGAGAAATTTGATTTCTGTAGGAAAGTTAGGGGATGAGGGTTGTATAGTAACTCTCACAGCAAAATCTTAGAAGGTGACCAAGGGTGCACTTGTTATGGCCAGAGGTAAGAGAGAAGGTACTCTCTATTTGTGTAATTGTGTTACTAACAAATCTCCTTCTGTATTATCTACTTTAGATGTGGATGCTAAATTGTGGCACTCAAGGCTTGGCCACATGAGTGAGAAGGGGATGTCAATTCTTAAGTCCAAAGGTATGCTTTCAGATTTAAAAGGCATAGATCTAGATTTTTGTGAGCATTGTGTATTTAGAAAATAGAAAAGGGTTAGTTTTCTCAAGACTGGGTCTACTAAGAAGAGGCATAAGTTGCAGCTTGTTCACACAGACGTGTGGGGACCGGCTCAGGTTGCTTCCATTAGAGAATCACAGTACTATGTATCTTTCATAGATGATGCTACAAGGAAGGTATGGATCTATTGTATTAGAAGAAAATCTGATGTATTTGAGACTTTTAAGATTTGGAAAGCTATGGTTGAGAATGAAACAGGTAAAAGATTAAAGTGCCTAGGATCTGACAATGGTGGTGAGTTCTACAGTCATAAGTTTAAAGATTATTGTTATATGCATAGAATCTGCAGGCAAAGGACAGTTCCAAGGACACCTCAGTAGAATGGAATTGCTAAAAGGATGAACAAGACAATAATGGAGTGTGCAAGATGTATGAGATTGCATGCCGGTTTGCCCTTACAATTTTGGGCACAAGCTGTTGATACTGCAGTGTACCTGATTAACAGAGGACCCTCTACAGCTCTGGATGGTGGAATTCCAGAAGAGGCATGGATAGGTAAAAAGGTTGATCTCTCATATCTCAAATTTTTTGGTTGTGAAGCCTTTGTGCACATAGATAAGGAAAATAGAAAGAAGCTTGATGCTAAGTCTATGAGGTGCATATTTATTGGCTATGGCTTAGATGATTTTGGTTACAGATTATGAAATCTAGAAACTAACAAGGTAATCAGGAGCCGTGATGTTGTTTTCAATGAAAGAGTGATGTATTTTGATCAGCTAAGGAAGCTGAATCAATCTGAGCAGAGCAATGGTGAATTGGATGAGGTGAAAGTCCAATATGAGCTCGCAGGAAAAAGAAATAATCACTTGCAGGAAAACACAGAGACTGACGTCGACAGGTTAGGAACCGGTGTCGGCAGTATAGAAACTGGCATCGGCCGTACAGAGACCGATGTTGGCAGGACAGGCACTGAGGTTAATTAGGAAGAATCGGTGTCAGCCAGTAACAGGACTGGAGGTGATCGAGGTCGGTCACTGTCAGAGAATTTGGGTGGACAGCGTGTTGTAAATGAGTCTTAGACACCCATCAGGAGGTCAGAAAGGGTGAGTAAGCCTCCAATTAGATATTCTCCTTTATTTTATTTATTGCTAACTGATGGCAGAGAACCAGAGAGTTTTGAAGAAGCAATACAGGTGGAGTCCAAGAGTCAGTGGGAGCATGGCATGGTTGAGGAGTTGGAGTCCTTAAGAGAGAACCAAACATGGGATTTGGTTGAATTGCCAGCTGGTAAGAGAACACTCAAGAATAGATGGACCTATAGGTTGAAAGAAGGTGATAATGGATAGATGAGATACAAGGCCAGATTAGTAGTGAAAGGATTTGCACAAAAGCCAGGTATAGACTTTGGTGAGATTTTTTCTCCTATTGTTAAAATGACTTCTATAAGGGTTGTATTGTCTTTGGTTGCTTTCGAGGATTTACATCTTGAGCAGCTAGATGTTAAGACAGTGTTTTTTCATGGAGATTTGGATGAAGAAATTTATATGGAACAGCCAGAAGGATTTGAGGTCAAGGGTAAGGAGAAGTTTGTGTGCAGATTGAAGAAAAGCTTGTATGGCCTCAAGCAAGCTCCTAGGCAATGGTACTTAAAATTTGACAGGTTTATGACTGAGCATGGCTACAGTAGGTGTCAATCTAACCATTGTGTGTATTTCAAAAGATTTGATAATGGTAGATATATTATTCTATTGTTGTATGTAGATGATATGCTGGTTGCAGGATCACACATGCAGGATATCTCTGAGCTCAAGGTGAAATTAGCTAAAATGTTTGCTATGAAGGATTTGGGAGTAGCAAAGAAAATCCTTGGCATGAGCATTAAGAGAGACAGGAAAAATCATAGGTTGATATTGTCTTAAGAAGATTATGTGGACAAGGTGTTGAAACGGTTCAATATGCAAGATGCTAAACCGATAAGCACACCTTTGGCTGGACATTTTAAGTTGAGTAAAGAACAATGTCCTAATTCATATGATGAGGTAGAGTACATGAGTAAGGTTCCATATTCTTTCATAGTAGGGAGTTTGATGTATGCAATGGTGTGTACTAGACCAGATATTGCCCAAGCAGTGGGAGTGGTAAGTAAGTCTATGGCCAATCCAGGTAAGGAACATTGGAAAGCAGTTCAGTGGATCCTTAGATATCTGAGAGGAACCAGCAGTAGGCACTTGTGATATGGAGGTTTAGATACTTCTCTACATGGTTATGTAGATTCAGATATGGTAGGTGATTTGGATGGTAGGAGGAGCACTACAGGTTATGTTTTCACTGTAGGTGGAATGACGATTAGCTGGATATCTAAGTTACAGAAGGTTGTTGCCTTGTCAACTACAGAAGTAGAGTATATTGCAGCCACAGAGGCTAGTAAAGAGATGATATGGATGACACGGTTCATGGATGAGCTTGGTAGGGAGCATGAGAGTTGCAAATTGTATAGTGATAGTCAGAGTGCAATCCATTTGGCTAAGAATTCAGCCTTTCATTCAAGAACAAAGCACATAAAGCTAAGGTATCACTTCATATGACAGGTATTGGAAGATGGTGAGTTGAAGTTGGAGAAGATCCATACAGATAGGAATCTTGCTGATATGTTAACCAAGCCAGTTACAAAGGAGAAGTTGAATCTTCATTCAACTTCTATTGGTCTTCATGATTGAGTTGAAGATGGAGGAGCTAGAAGATGTTGCTGTACAGGTACTGGTGCAGCTGTTTATCTCCAAGTGGGAGATTGTTAGGGTGTGGAGCTAAAAGCTTCACCAAGGAGCACACTTTGACAGGTTCAGGTCTACACAGACACTGGCATTGGTCAGGAGTGACCGACGTTGATCAGATGTAGTTGGAGAGATGCCGACGTTGGTAGAGGATCGGCTGACGGTGGTCACAGGCAAGTAGCAAGAATCGGTGTCAGCTACCTGTGCATCCAAAAAGCTATTTTTGAGGACAAAAGTGAGTGTTTGCATGATGAGTTTGAGTTGTAGTCTTAAGCTCGCGTCTCTATTATTAGCAATACTATTTTTAGAGCCCTTGTTCAAGTGGCTTAACTATTTATTGGAACTGCATGCTCAAGTTTCCTAATTCTATATGTAGAATTAGATCTTCTTAGCTTTGTAGTGGATTATTGTAGTAGTTGTTGAAGAATAGTATAGAATTGAATCAATCCAGGCTTGTTGGAGTTGATTGCTCTTGAGAGAGAGCTCTTGAGGAATAGAGATCTAGTGAGAGATCTATACATCTAGGAGAGGTGTGGAAGAAAGAAGTTTCTTCAATTGTATTCCTTTTGTAAAGAGTTTGTTAATACAAGTTTTCAGGGTGGTTTCTTGTATCTCTTGTTCTTGCTATTTCTCATTCAGTTACTTGTCTATCTGATTTATTTACGCATTTATTGCTTTCACAAGTGTAATCTATTGTTGGTTGATCCCCAATATTAGTTTGAGAGTCTTAAGATGAATGGAGAGGTGAAGATTGATGACTACCTCCTCAAGGTAGATGAGATAGTGAATGCTATCAGAGGACTTAGAAAGGCAATAGAAAATTCAACTATTGTCAAGAAGGTTTTGAAATGCAATTGAAGAAGCAAGAGATCTAGAAAATCTCATAGTGGATGAGCTACATGAAACATTTACAACCTATGAGATGAGAATGGGAGAGAATAACATGTTTAAAAGAGAAGTTGCATTCAAAGTAGCAAAGCAAGTAAAATAATAAATATCCACATCTAAATCTAAGCAGACTGATGGAGAAGAAACTAACTTTGTTAAAAAATTAAAGAGAGCATTCAGAAAATACAAAGGTAAGCTACCATTC
The DNA here is from genome assembly GCA_037957365.1 of Torreya grandis. Classification (NCBI taxonomy): domain Eukaryota; kingdom Viridiplantae; phylum Streptophyta; class Pinopsida; order Cupressales; family Taxaceae; genus Torreya; species Torreya grandis. The sequence goes on along the minus strand of JARHVA010002630.1, from coordinate 1,006,153 downwards.
AAATTCTTTAACTATGGAAAGGTAGGACAATTTGTTGCCAAATGTCCTTATAATAAAAAGGATAGTTTTGAGCAAGTAGAGAGTAGTAAAAAGGTGAAACCTCACTATGCAAAAAGGAAGAACTTCTTCAAGATCAAGAAAGGTTTATATAAAAAAGAAGATAGTGACTCAGTGAAGGGTAGTTATAGTGATAATTTAGATGATGATCATGTTTGTGCTTTTGTAGCAAATAGAAAATAATTGATGTTAATGTTATAATAATATACTCCCATAAATAAAGAATACGATGAAGTTGAAGATTGGGATGAAAAAGAGGAAGGTGAAATTGATCTAGAAGGTGAACTAGTTTGTGTTCTAGAAGAGATTGAGAAAATAAGAGAAGAAAACTCAAAACAAAAGAAGCCTGTGTAGAAGGAACTTGAAAAATCTAATCAAATGATAGTGACTCTAAAAAATCAACTTGAGGATGTTAAAAGAATAGAATTAGTTAAGATAGAACTATATAAACAATACAAAGAATGCATGAAGCTTGAGGTAAAAATAGTAGCTTTGAGGAAAGAACTTGAGAAGGAAAAAAGTCAAATAGACAAAATTGTAAAGTTGACAAAAGGATCAGACATTCTTAATGAATTAATCAATGGTTAAAAGACTTCAAATGAAAAATTTGGTCTTGGATATGAGAAATGAAATGAATCATCAATTAGTATGTTGACCAACCTATATGATAATTTCAAAATAGGAGGAATAGAAGAAGCAAAGAAAGAGAAGGTTAGTAAGGACACTGTGAATGATCCAAACAAAGATAAAGTGAGGAGAACAAATTCTAGGAAAATGTATAAAATCAAAGATGCAAAAGGATATACTCAAGTGATAGACTTAAATAAATAAAGGAATACAAAATTTAATTATACTACACCAACAAATTTTATGACCAATTATTATTCATCCTTTCACGGTTATTATTACAATTGTAATTAGTTTGTTCATAGGGACATTGAATGTAGAGTTGTTCCTACTAGAAGAATTAATTTTTTAAGTAGAAACTCATTTAATCCTCTGTTAGATTCAAGTTTAATGTGCTATAGTTACACTAATTTCAATCACATAGTTAAGCATTGTATGACCAAATTTTCAATGTTAAAAGGATTTAATGTAAATAAAGGCAAGTCTCTTAATAGGAACAAAGGTTCACAAGTCACTGATAAAGAAAATAAAAGGGCATATGAGAGACCCAAGAAAATATGGAAAGTGAAAAATCAATCCTTGATTTCTCAAATGGCACTCCATGCCAAAAAATAAAACTTGTGGGTAATATATAGTGGATTCTCAAAGCACATGACTAGTGATAAGAGCAAGTTCACCAAGTTGAGAAAGTGAAAGGAAGGAACTATCAGCTTGGGAGATTACACAATAGTAAAAATCAAAGGCAAAATAACCCAGCACATTGATGGTAAGATTCCTACACATGATGTTATTTATGTCAAAGGACTGAAGCATAATCTACTAAGTGTCAGCCAAATGTGTGACAATGGATATAAGGTCATATTTGATGTTGAACCTTGCAAGCTAAAGAGATTTGGAAAAATAGTTATAGAAGGGAAAAGGATTGAGAATAATATCTATAATCTTCTTGAGGTAAACAATAATAGTTGCCTCATAGGAAAGGTTGATGAAAGTCGGTTGTGGCATAAGAGAATGGGACATGCCAATTTTGATAATCTAGTTAAATTAAGTTTGAAGAAGTGTGTAGGACATATGCCCAAGATAACTAAACTTATGGATACTACATGTATATAATGTCAATTAGGCAACAAAATAAGGGTCAAGTTTCAAACAAAAGAATATGTGACTAAAAATCCTCTACAATTAGTCCATATTGATCTTTGTGGTCTTATCGAGACAAAAGGATAAAAAGAATATGTGACTACAAAGCCTCTAAAATTAGTTCATTACTTCATGTTATTTGTAGATTATTACTCAAGAATGACATGGGTAACCTTTTTGAAGGACAAATCTCAATCCTTCGAGAGATTTAAGATATTTAGAGCCATGGTTGGAAATGAAATGGGAAGAAAGATCAAATGTTTGAGATCTAATAAGGGTGGATAATTCACCTCAAATGACTTCATAGAATATTATGAGAAACATGGGATTAAAAGGCACTAATCTAATACAATAAATCCACAACAAAATGTAGTTATTGTGAGAAAGAATAGGAATATTAAGGAGATGGCCAGAATGATGTTGAAAGAGGCCAAACTTTTTGATGGATATTGGAGAGAAGCAATCCAAATAGTAGTATACATCCTGAACAGAGTTCAACTGAGGGTGAAAAGTGATAAAATACCATATGAAATATGGTATGGAAATAATGCATTAGTTATGTACTTCAATTTTTCTGGAAGCAAATGCTACATCAGAAGAAGGGAGGACAAACTAGGCATCTTTGAGTCAAGATGTGATGAGTGAATTTTTTTAGTTACTCTACTCAAAGTAAAGCCTATGCATGTTACAATAAGAGTTGCATAAAATAGTTGAAAGCATCAATTTCAAGGTCAAACAAGGATTTCAAAAAGTTGAGCCTTATGAGGAGATAAAAATTAAAGAATTAAAAGAAGTAGAAAATGAAGAAGAAGATAATGAAGAGGAGGAAGAAAAGACTATAAAGGTACCTCTAAATTTTGTTCAAAAGGATCATGCCAAGGATTAATTGGAAATAAAAATGGATTTTAGACTAGGATAAGAGATATAATGAACAAAAGGAAAGTAATTATTTCTCTATTTTTAGAAATTGAGCCTAAGACCTTCATTGAAGCTGACAAGGATGAAAACTGGTTAAAATCCATGGAAGAAGAATTGAGTCAAATAGAAAAGAAAAAAACATGCGAATTAGTTCTTTGACCATAAAACAAGAATGTGATAGGAAAAAAATGGGTTTACAAAAACAAATTCAATGAAAATGGAGCTGTCATAAGAAATAAAGCAAGATTGGTGTGTAAGGGATATGCACAATTAGAAGGCATAGACTTTGAAGAGACATTTGCTCTAGTGGCAATAATGGAAGACATAATAATTTTTTTGGAATTTTATGTTCATAATAGGTTCAAATTATATCAAATGGATGTAAATTAAACCTTCTTGAATTGAAATTTAGAAGATAAAGTCTACATTAAACAACCGAGAGGTTTTTAGCTAGTGGATGAATAAGATTATGTAGACTGAAGAAGGAATTGTATGGTTTGAAAAAAACACCTAGAGCATGGTATTCAAGATTAGATAAATACCTAAAACAACAAGGGTACAAAAAAGGATGTGTAGACAAAAAAATTTACTTTAAATCAAAAGGTGAGCATATGTTGATTATTATTGTCTATGTAGATGATATCATCTTTGGAGGTGGCAATAATAATGTGCAAATAATCTGCCACATAAATGTAAAGTGAATTTGAAATGTCTATGTTGGGATAAATTTATTTCTTTCTTGGTCTAAAAATTACATAAATCAATGAATATCACTTTAAAATATGGACATAGTTAAGAAATAAAGTATATGCCAACAAAGGACCAAATTGTAGATAATTTACCAAGCCTCTTCCCAAGGATAAATTTGATTATCTAAGAGAGAATCTAGGAGTAGTGGCTCCCACACCACATCACTAGCAATTAGTGATAGGCCATGAATCTAGGGGGGTATTAAAGGAACATTATTAACTCTTAGATTAAGAGAAAAGGTAGTTTTATGAGAAAGCTACAGTCCCTTTGCTATGTGATAACAAAGGAGGTGACAAAGGTGTGTTGGATCTAGATCATTATGCCTATCTATATAGATATATGCTGATCATTGATTGGTCTTTTAGACTAATTATATATAAATGATCATTTGGAGAATCATGGAGCTAGGAGAGCTAATGTACCATTGCCTAAGGGGGATTTCCTCACAAAAGTGTTCTAACCTATAAGGTCTAAGGATCAAAACAACCAAGAGTCAGGAAAGGATCAGATATGGTAGACTCTTTGTCATTAATTTCAAACAAGGAAAAATTAGAATGAAGATGGAGTTAATTCATTATGATGATGAGTTTCCATCAATGACAAAGGAGGAGATTGTTTGACATAGTCATTGAGGTCTAAAGAAATGTCATTGATGTCAAAGGAAACATGTGTTATCATGAATTAATGACAAAGGTGTTGAGTAGAACATAATGATGTATATAATTTAAATACCTTTCCTCACATGGCTATCTTGATAAGAACTAGTTATGCACATAGGATGAAGTTATCAACATTTGCATGTATGGAAGCATCTAAAGGAAATGATCACTTTATGATAATAAATTTTGTGTCTTTATTTGTCTAAGTTATATGTCATAAGGATGAATAGAGTAAATGTTACAAATGCATAAGGTAGCTTCCATACTTAGTTGATTTTGCACCTTTGTATTTGTTGAGGGAATTCTTTTAGAAATATTGATAAAGATAATTCTCTCAGACAAACATCTCATAGCAAATAAGGGAATTCTTTCAGAGAAAGTGTCTTGGAGAATTATTTTGGAAAAAATATCTTAAACAAATTTTTTGAAGGGTAATCTTCAAAAAGTCCAAAGGGAAATTGGATCATTCAAATGTTTTGAAGGGATATTTTCAGAAAGTCTGAACGGCAAGTGGACCATTCAAAGGTTATGAAGGGATATTTTTAGAAAATCTAAAGGTTAAGTGGACCATTCAAATATTCTAAAGGGATATTTTCAAAGTTCCAAAGGGTAAGTGGACCATTCAAAACTTTTGAAGGGTATGTCTCCTACATAGAAGTTCAAAAATACATGAGTGAAGAAAAAAAAGGAACTTAGACATTTTGTCGGGGAAATTATCCCAAAAGGCACGCTGACAAAAATCCCATGGAAATTGTCCTAAAAGGCACCTTGAAAAAAAGCTAACAAAATTTTTCCCAAAGGGCACCTTGACAATTAACCCATGGAAATTGTCCCAAAGGGCACTTTGACAAAAATCCCATGGAAATTGCCCTGAAGAGACCTTGACAAAAAGCCTACAACAATTTATCTAAAGGATATAGTTCAAATGAAGAGAGGAAATTTGCTAAGTTTTCAAAGTACACTTTCAAAGGATAGAGGACACTTAAAAAGTTCCAAAAGATAATTTTTAAAATATTGAAGGGTAGTTCAAATGAAGAGAAAGGACACTTTAAAATTTTACAGAAGAGATAGGACACTTCCACAAGTGCCAAAGGAAAATTGCAAAGGATCATTATGGAGGACACAAGGTTAGTTCAAAAAGCCAAAAGGCTTCCATGAAAATCTCCCAAAAGGAATCTAGATAAAGATAAAATTTGAGAATATCTAAGACAATCGAAAGGAGTGAAAGAAAACCAATAATATAGGAAATATAAAGATGCAAGAAAGAGCTCAATGGTTAATGCAAGAGAGATCAATGATTCTATTTCAAAAGTAGAAATATCTAATGGTTCAAGATAGATAGTGATTGGTGCCAAAGATAAGATGAATAATCCTCATTTAAATACATTACTAAAAAAATGATTATCTCAAAAGGTCTACATGGAGCCTGAGATTGATCGATCCAACCGATCAATCATCGATTAAGGAAATGGCATAGTAATGACTTGAATCCAGTAGTTGCCAAACATAGTAAAGAAACCTAACCATTGCAGTGTGTTACATGAACCAAGACATATGAAATAATATATTTCAAAGTAGCATTGAATGAGAAAAAGAAAAGGGGTGTTGAAGTGTGAACACAATTGAAGATGTGGAACCCTAGGCTCATTGTATATACATATATGACATCTTGAACATTATAATGTGTTTTTGCTACTACAATTGTCACAATTAAAAAAAGTTGATATCAAATAAAAATCAAAGTGTGTCAACTTGGGATGAATGTAGACATAGATTTAAAGTTAGTGGGATAGAGAGTGAGGTAAACAAGAAGAAAAGGCACACAAATAATGTGTAGGGATTGAGCAGTTATAGACCATACTTGTAACATAGAAATAAAACTAGATTCTTTCATGAATCTATCTTGTATATTGGATTTATAGCTCCATAGTTTTGATTGGTTGGTGTCTTCAAAAAAATTGAGTTGGTGCTCAATTATGGGATTGGTGTCTCTTAAGGATAGGTTTCCTTGAATGTAACCAGTGTGATTTTCCTAGTGAGGTGATTTAACCATGAGGCTAGATTAAAATAGTAGATTCTAGCAGCTATTCTCACCATGCATTTTCCATTTGGGTTTTCCACATGTAAATATAGTGTAATGTGATTTTTTTTGTGTGTGTGTGATCTATACATCTATTATTTAATATGCATATGTATTGATATCTGCTCTAAAAATTTTAAATCAACTAGTTTTAGCTAATCTACTGATTCACCCCCACCCTTAGTAAATAGTTGTGTTCAATAGGATTTTAGGTGAAGAAAAATCATGAAGATGGTTTATGACATAATTAAAAATTGAAATAAGGTCTACAAGCATCAACTTAAGCTTAAACTAAGACCTACATGTAGGTTAATGGAGTGTCTTAGTCCTTAACAGACAAGTGCCTAATCTTGGGAATGAAAGATACATGGGTGTAAGATAGTGAGCTTGGCTTATCATAATGGTAAGATGAACATTAATATGATATTTTTAACATCATAAAGGGTATCTATTTTATTCCTAAGACCAAAATAAAACTCAAAATCACTTACATCCAAGCCTAAAATAGTGATTTCCCCTTATAAATAGTCAAAGACCTAGCTTATGTTTCCTAAGCATGGAAGGTGTTTAAAGGGAAAATATGATATATATATATGGTTGGAATAGGTTATGGTAGGAATATAGAATAACTAAATGTTCTAACCAATCTCAAATCAATCCTTAAAATCTCCAAACCCTTCCTACCCTACCTACAACCTACCTAGAGAAGGTCTACCTTAGAAATAATGATAGTTAGGTGATCAAACCTTGGATTTAGAAACTCAAATTTAGTAAAAAGTAACCTTAGGATTAATATAAGATGATACAATCATAAAATTTCCAAGGTAAATAGTGAAAAGACTCTCTATTTTGTCTCAGAAAAAGGGGAGTTTTACCTTACATAGAGATAACAGTTTTGGAAAAAGTGGTGAAATGATGAACCAAAAGGAAATAAAAGATAAAATTATGATTGGAGAAGCTGGAGGACACATAATAAAATATTAAAAAATATTTATATAATCCTTGGAAGCAAATGGGGTACCCTACAAAAGGAGTTTTGTAGTCATGTGGGAAAGAAACCCTTAGGCTTAGAAGCCAAATTGAAGGTCATGTGCATTTTTACCTTGTATATGATTTCAACTTAGTTAATTCATTATTTCAATGGTAAATTAAATATTTTGATCTATCAAGAGGTAGAGGAAACAATTGGAGGGTCAGATTGAGTCTCAAATGGTAGGCACACCTAATGGCAAGGTCTAAGCCTAAGGCAAATAGGGGTAAGGTTTCATTTTTAGATCTTAAAGAGCTATTAAAATGGTTATAAAATGTATATGGGATGTATATATAGGTTTATGAACTATTGGTTTACAATAATACTCTCTAAGAAGCCATATTTTAGCCCAAAATGTTTACAGACCTTCTAGAATGCAAAAATGGAGCTCGAATAGTCATCTTGAAAGGCTCATATATTTCACGAGCCTTTACATGGGACATGTAGCTACTCAAGGAAGTTGGAGGGGGTCCTTAAGAATCCAAAAGTGTTATTTGATTAGAAGTTCAACATCAAACCTTTGTGAACAAAGGCTAAGAGGGATAATCACTCCAAAACCCTCATAAACCCTATTTTGTGACCCGATGGTAGAAATCAAGCTAAAAGTGCCTCTATATGGATGATTTTGACCATGAATATAAAAGAGAAGTTGTTTCCAACTCCATGAAGGTAAATTATATAGGATTAGATTATATGTAATCCTTATAGGTGGAGCGTAAATCATGTTTTATTGAAATTTTATTTTATTTTATAGGTCTTAAAGATGATTAATGGATGCAAATCACTTTAGGAGGTAGTTTGGGACATAAAAAAACTCCTCATGAAAATTTAATACCTAGGAAATACTCACAAGTGCCTCTTCTAGGTCTATAAATTCAACATATCTAAACTGACATCTAGAATGACATAGCGAAGAGTATCGTAACTCAAGTTTGGTGGCTTTCTATGATGTTTATGATGAATAAAATCATATGATGTGTGTCAACACATGCCACAAGACCCTTGGTATGGATATGTTAGGGAAGATACAAAGATTCTAGTGCCAAGTGTCAAAACAAGCCTATTGGAGAGTGATCATGGTTGCAAGGTGAGGATGAGCTTATGTAAGTGAATTTCATGATGAATAAAACTCCCAATGCAAGTATAATCCTCTTTTTAACTCCCTCTTCTCTTCATACATGAGACATCTATCTACCACTTGCTTTGGAGTGCTCAAGAAAGCCCATGATGAAGGCAATTTCACTAAGGAAGAATGATTGAGAGGATTGTTATGCCATACTTGGAAGAGGAGGCTAATTTGGTATGTGATCAAGTGAAATTCAGTTTCATGACTCTTCTTACACAGAACCACATGTATTTCAACTTATTTATAACTTTAAAAATTATCATTGTGCCTCTTCAACTTCTCTCTTCTTCCAAATTCTATAAATGTAAGCCATTTTGGCAATTGAAAAGAGACCACAGTTAGTATGGTGAAGCCTTTATGGTATGACATTGAATTTTTTATTTGAAAATTGATTACAAGTCTACTTTTGTTTTGTGAACATATTTTTGTAAGTGTGTGAGTGATGAATAGTGGAGTTAAGTGATAGTATCATCCTTACTCCCTTTATCCTTCATGTTTAAGCAAGAGTTATAATTTTAGTAGGTCATGTGAAGTATATTGATTGTAATAAGCTCTTATTAAATTAAAAAATATCTCTATGGTGTGAAATATACCCCTAGACTAGTTATCTTGCTTATTATTCCATTTATGTTACCTTCACATTGAATCAATTATGCTAGAATCCTTTAATGACTAGAGTTGGTCTTAGAAATATCTATTACTTAATAATAATGTGATAGTCATGTGGAGATGTGTCTTATTGTATAAAATCTTTAGTATAGTTTCATTTTCATGAAAAATTCTAACTCTTTCCCATATACAAGCATTAGATTAGGTGATTTTCACTTCAAGAAAAATCTAAGGAGCTAGCCCTTATAATCTAAATATTCATCTCTCCTTTAAGTCCCCACAACTTGAGAGATGACTCAATGTTGCATAAAAATATAGGAGCTTGAATAGAGTGTCCTATAGTGCATAATTTTATGACAATAGTTTTGGTAGGCTTGGTGGGATAGTTGGTCTTAATTGTTTATATGTCAAGGTGAATGTTGGTCTTGACAAGCCCAAGGTTGTAGAAGTGTTTCTAATCCAACATTTTATAACTCCAAAAGGTGATAATCTCTAGTTTTAGATCATTTTCTTCACATTATACTTCATGGTATTCACTAGATCATCTTCTGATAGAGTATTGAATCAATTCCCTCTCCTTAAAACTCCTCTTGAGGTACATGATCATAAACAAGAATGTTTTGAAGAAGAATAAGAAGTCAACAAGATAGGAGATTAAGAGGAGGAAGAAGAGGTGACTAGGATACATACTTTCCTAGCCTTCAATACTCAAAATCCAATTAATCTTCCTTCATATGACCCTATTCCTCTTAATGCTAGCAAAAGTCTCCCTAGCTTCAATGGAGAAGGTTATATTACCCCATCCAAGCATATTAGGGACATCTTAAAAATTTTAAACTTTCAAAATATCACCCAAGTTAACATAGACATTAGACTACTTGCCATGTCTCTGAAGGGTAAATCACTTTATTAGTATAGGACATTGGGAGGTGGTTGCATCACTCGTTGGGATGGCTTTGGAGAGTTCTTGGTGAATAGGTTTGAGAATAATAGTGACCATACTTCACTAATCCATCAACTGAATGTGTAAAGAGGAGTCCTAATGAATCCATGGGAGATTTCAATGAAAGGTTTCAAAGACATGGTATAGATTTACACCTATCATGAGGCCTCCTCAAAGCTTTGTATTCCCTACCTATCTCAAGGCTATTAGCATTGATGTGGTAGTAATGTTGTAGGCAATGGGAGGATTCACTCTACTTGATGTATATGAGATAGCTATTGAAGCTGAGAGTAGTTTGACAAAAGATAGAAAGTTACCCCCAAGAGTCTCTATGCCTTTGTTTGAAACTCCAAGTGTAGCATAAGTTCCCAATGCCAATGCCAAATCTATAACCACTCTTAAAAAGGTGGATAATGCTATGGACAAAGATGAGATGATTAGGTCACTACAAGACCAACTCAAACAAGCTCAATTGCATGAAAGTAATCCACCCAATCCCCAATACTATACTCCACAAACTTATAGACCTCCACCCTAATATAATTACCAAGGAGGAGGACTAGGTCAACAAGGTTTTAATGGGCAGCCTGATGCCTATAATCCCAATTCTATTTCACCATGAGGGCTATTGTTCCAATGCATACTAACCTAGTCCAAGGAGAAGAACATTTGGATCATTGGGGACAATCTCAAGGTTAGTTTTTATATGATGGTGTAGGAGGTTATCAAGCCTTAGTGGCATAAGAAAGAACTACTCCTTGTCTCACATCAGAAGAAGAAAATATCATGCAAAGGGATACTCATGGAGAAGGTAGAAACCAAAGCACTATTTTTATAAACATTCAAAAGGAAGATAACTATGTGTTGAACCAAAGTACATTAGTTATATCCAACATAAGAGACAAAAAGAGATATTTGGGAGATGTTCTAGAAGAACATGTGACTCCAAATAATGCTTCTCCAAAGATACAAAGTGTGAATTATAGTGTGATAACTCCTACCAGTCACACTCCTTATCAAAGTTAGAATGTGAACAAGGTTGAAAAAAAACTTGAGTGGATTGATGAATTACCATGCTTTAAGGAAGATGATGATGATCAGCTTGCAACACAAGATGAAGAAGAGACACTCATGATCCAACATGATGTTTCACATGAAATTAGTAAGGATATTAATATACTTCAAGACATTTATATTGACTATGAAGAGCTAGAATTTTGGGATAACCTTGAAATTTTTTTCTTGATCTTGGATGATACATCTCCAATTCATGAAGAGCTTGAGAAAATTTATGAAGAAGATGTTGCAGTTAAACCTATTAGAATTCATGGAGCACCTCAACAAGAAGAGCAATGTAAGCATGGTTCATCTCAAGAAAGTCAAATGCATAATAGAGATGAGGAACTCATGGTACAAGGAGAGGTATTAAGTTTTTAAGAACCTCTCCCATGTACTCAACCACCAAAGTTTGATGAAGACCTTACCTTCTAAAATGAGCACAACCTTGATCATGGAGAATCACTTGCAGTATAATTTGAGGTTGAATGTGAGGATAAAAATGAGTCCAAAATCAATGAAATATCACTTGAACCAAGGGATATGGTTGAAATTCAAACAAATCAAGAGGAGTATGTTTTCATTAAACACATGTTCTTAGCTGAAGGACTAGATGAAAATAATGCAAGCACCATGAGAAGTGAGCAAGATATAAAAAAAATAAGGACAAGTCCTAAGTGGTATCTTACACATTCTTATAGCTCACTTCAAGAAGATGGTATGAAAAAATTTCCTTTTGATACAGGAGGATTTGTTTCTTCTACTTAGTTTATATACATTAGAGTGGTTCATTTTAGTTGTCTTATGTTTCCTAAGTGCTTCATTGCACAAGTGTGTTTCCTTCCTTTTGTTTAGTGTGTGTATTTTCTTTTGTGTGTGTGGGTAAACCACCTTATTTCCCTTGAGCCAAATGTCTCTTCAAGTCAATTTGAGTACCCATATGTGTTGTCAATATCCCTACTCCTTAAGAGTAAAATTGATTACCTTTGTATAAGCAACTAAACACAGAATTTAACCTGAAGTAATATGTAACTAGAATTCAGAAACAACACAGACTATGAGAGACAATACAAACTTGTATTAACACTCTTCTAGAAGGAAATATAATGAATAAATCACACTCTTCCCACACCTCTTTGGCATACAATAATTCTCCCTCAAGATTTCTCTCTCTTAATCAATTACAACCAACAATCAACTCAATACTGAGTTGTTGTTTCCTCCACCAGTAAGTGACAATCAACTCAACCGTTGTTGCCTACTTCCAGTCCACCAAGTACTCCAAGTAGATCTCCCTGATCTTGCTCCTTGATGTGTTGTAGATCTCCTTGATCTTGCTACCTTGTAGATCTCCTTTGACCTTGCACACACACACCTATAGATCTAACTGATCTTACTTACCATGTAGATCTCCCTGATCTTGCTACCTACAAATCAACTGATCTTACACTTAGAAGAACCTTTGTCCTTGACAAGTCCTTTTGATCCTTCATTACAATATAGCCCCATGGGTCTATTAAATAGATCCCAAACCAAACAATAATTAGAAACATAGACTCAAGACTAAAATTAGTCTTTACATGCAAACTGACTTTTTGTCTAAAATTAGATCAGTTCTAGAATGCACAGATGATTAACATCAGTTGCTATCTATCTAGAGATGACTAACATTGATTTCTATCTGACTGATGCCAGCTAATGCCTAACCGATGCTAGTTGCTATGTAACTAGATATGACTGATCTTAGTTGATTAGACTGACATCGGTTACTTTAACACTCAAAAACCTCCTCCATTTGCATACCTTTGAAGCTTTTAGCTCCACAACCTAACAATCTCCAACTTGGAGATAAATAGCTACACCTGTACTTGTACCTATACATCCTCTAATTTTATTTCTTGGCTTGTATCCCTCTTCAAGTTAAATCTTGAAGACCAACCACCATAGTGAACACATATCCTGTGGTGCTTCTCCTATCATCCAAGTCACCTACCATATCTGAATCTACATACCCATGTAGAGAAGTGCTTGACCCTGCATAGCATGAATACCTATTGCTGGTGCCTCTCAGATACCTAAGAATCCACTAAACTACTTTCCAGTGCTCTTTTCTTGGATTGGTTATTAACTTGCTGACAACTCCCATTGCTTGGGTAATATCAGGTCTAGTACTCATGTACTCAACCTCATCATGTGATTTAGGACACTATTCTATGAACTGTCCAACCATAGGTGTGCTAACCAGTTCTGCATCCTACATATTGAACCTCTCCACTACCTTATTCATATAATCCTCTAGAGACAAAATCAACATGTGACTTTCCCTGTCTCTAGAAATACTCATGCCAAGGATTTATTTGCTACTTCCAAATCCTTCATGGCAAACCTCTAAACTAACTTTACCTTTAGCTCAGTAATCTCCTGCATGTGTGACCCTACAACAAGCATATACACTACATACAGTAATAGGATAATGTAGCTAATATTATCCAACTTGGTAAAATAAACACAATGGTAACATTGACATTGAATAAAGCCATGCTTTGTCATACACCTATCAAACCTTAAACACCATTGTCCTGTAGCTTGCTCAAGACCATATAACCTAGCCTTCTGTCTCACCTATCCATTCTCTCCTTTCTTTAACCTATGAATCCATTCGTATTTTAGTGCTTTCATCCTATCTGGAAACTCTACCAAATCTCCCATTTGGTTCTTTCCCAAGGAATCAATTTCCTCATTCATGCCATGATCCCACTATTTCCTAGATTCTACCTACATTGCCTCTTCAAAACTTCCTGGTTCTTGACCATCAGTGAGCAACAAGTAGTGTAAAGAAGGGGAATAACAAATTTGAGGCTTACTTACCCTTTCAATCCTCCACATGGGCATTTGAGACTCTTTGATAGCTTGTTGTCTGCCCAAAATCCATTTTAATAGTGACTGATCTCAGTCACCTTTGGCTGACCTCGGTACCTGACTGATGTCGATTCCTCTTGATCACCGACGTTGATTCCCTAACCAATGTTAGTGTCCACTTGATCACTGACATTGGTTCCCTAACCAACATCAGTGTCCACCTACCTAACATCACTGACTTTAGTTTGCACATGACTGACATTGGTTCCTACCTATTTGACGTCGGTTCTCACCTGACCGACATCGGTAACTATGTTTTCTTGTGAGTGATGATTTTTACTTGTGATCTCATTTTGGATCATAAACTTGTCTAAATCAACATTGCCCTACTTAAAATTATTTATCCTCTTGAGCTAATCTCTATCCATCATCTCCTCCTTAAAAACCAAGGCTTTCTAGTTCTTAACTTTGTCAAAAACATCAAATTTCCTCTTTATGCAATAAACCCAATCCTTTCTTGTAGCATCAGTTTCAAGAAACCTCACTTTCTTCTGTTGCTTACAAAAATCTTGATCTATGCTTTTCAAATCTAAAAGCTTACCATTTGACTTAAGAAGATCCATTCCCTTCTCACTCATGTGACCAAGCCTATAGAGCCACATCTTTGCATCTACATCTAAATTAGATAAAATAGAAGGAGAATCAGTAATACAAGTAGATAGATAAAGTGTACCTACTTTCTTACCTCTTGCTAATTCAAGTGCACCTTTAGAAACTTTCCAAGATTTCACTATGAGAGTTAGTGTGCAACCCTCATCACCCAACTTTCCTATCAAAATTAGACTCCTCTTCAGGACTGGGACATGCATGACATTCTTCAACACCCATGTGTTTCCCATCTGCAATTTCAGCTGCACTTCCCCTTTGCCAACAATTTGACAAGGCTCACCAACCCCTAAATAAATCTTTCCAAAGTCTCCATGGACATAATCATGGAAAAGTACTCTATTTGGGGTTGCATGGAAAGAGGCAATAGAATCTAAAACCCAATATTCTACTTTATCCAAGGAACAGATAAGAGCAACCTGTGCAACAATACCTGCATCATTTGCTTCTTTATTTCCTTCATGCTGATCTTCTACCAACCAACAATCTTTCTTTCCATGCCCTTTCTTTCCACAATTCCATTATTGATCATTCCTGCCATTGAATTTCTCCATTCTTAACTTACTTTCTTTTGCCATTGATTTATTCCCACTCAATCAGAAACCCCTGAGAGTGACCTGTAATCAACAAACACTAACACGATCTTATACCAACTATTAGTGAACCAAGCTCTAATACCAATTATCAGTGGTATCACTTGGTGATCCTAACTCTGATACCAATTGTCAGGATCCCTACTCCTTAAGAGTACAATTGATTACCTTTGTATAAGTAACTAAACACAAAATTTAACTAGAAGTAATATGTAACTAGAATTCAGAAACAACATAGAATATGAGAGACAATATAAACTTGTATTAACACTCTTCTAGAAGGAAATACAATGAAGAAATCACACTCTTCCCACACCTCTTGGGCATACAGTAATTCTCCCTTAAGAGTTCTCTCTCTCAATCAATTACAACCAACAATCAACTCAATACCGAGTTATTGTTTCCTCCACCAGTAAGTGACAATCAACTCAACTATTATTGCCTACTTCCAGTCTACCAAGTACTCAAAGTAATCCAAGTAGATCTCCCTGATCTTACTCCTTGATGTGTTGTAGATCTCCTTTGACCTTACACATACACACCTGTAGATCTAAATGATCTTACTTACCATGTAGATCTCCTTGATCTTGCTACTTGTAGATCAACTAATTTTACACTTGGAAGAACCCTTGTCCTTATCCTTGACAAGTCCTTTTGATCCTTCATTACAATACAAGCCCATGGGTCTATTAAATAGATTCCAAACCAAAAAATAATTAGAAATGCAAACTCAAGACTAAAATTAGTCTTTACATGCAAACTAATTGTCCATCTAAAATTATACTAGTTTTAGAATGCACAAATAACCGATGTCAGTCGCTGTCTATGTGGAGATGACCAACGTCGGTTCCTGTCTGATTGATGCCGACTGATGCCTAACTGATGCTGATTGCTGTGTAACTAGATATGACTAATGTTAGTTGATCAGACTGACATTGGTTACTTTAACACTCAACAACCTCCTCCATTTGTATACATCTGAAGCTTTTAGCTCCATAACCTAACATGTGTGACTTTATGCCCAATAGAAGGATTAAGTAACTGATCTTAGGCATAGCTGGCATGCCACCCCTAGGAATCACCAAGAATGTTTACTAAATTTAAACCCAAGTAAAATTTTGATCAACCAATACTATTTTTAACTTTTTAATAAAGTTGTATATGTCTTATGGGGTCTCATATTGTCCTATATGTCTCACTTACCCTTCCCCTAGTCTTTATTGAAGCTCACCTCCCTTGTATTGACCCAATCAACTAGAGTTAATATTGGAAAATCATGGTAAAAATTTATTAAAAGGCTAAATTTATTTTTTAAATGTCCTAAAATAGTCTTTGATAGGTTTCAAGGTGTTTTCAATCCATAAATTAGCCACTTGTTAGGTCTCATGTGTAAAATAGGGTTTGGCTATTTTTTTAGACTATTAAATGACATGTAAAGACTTTAAAAGAGTAATATTTGTCACCAAGGTGGATGAGAAAATGTATAATGTCAAATTACATCAAGATATATTAGAGGTCAGTCAAAGAATTAGTCATGAGTAGGAAATGGTAGTTTTCCTTGATTTTAGGCCCCTTTGGACACTTGTACAGACTTCTCAAGTTTAAAATCAGCTAAAAACATGGTGGTGTGACTCTCCACCTCCCCACAGGACATTCAAACATTTGTATTTCATATATTTCATAAAAAAATTCATCTACAAATTGTTTCTCTTCTTTTTCCATTAACAAGCTAAGGGCAAGTTCAATCACTCACTATGGGTTGTACAGGTGGAGTCAGGAAGAATTCTTGTATAGGTGGATATTACTCTAATTAAACTTCAAATCCATAATAATAAATCTTATATGTTTAGATCCTCCTCATGAATAATCACTTACACTGTAAATATTTTTTTATGAACTTACATTCAAGAGGGGTATGATTGTGCATC
Organism: Torreya grandis; assembly: GCA_037957365.1. NCBI lineage: Eukaryota > Viridiplantae > Streptophyta > Pinopsida > Cupressales > Taxaceae > Torreya > Torreya grandis. The sequence continues at coordinate 989,112 of JARHVA010002630.1, read as the reverse complement.
TATTTATTATTTTTAGGAATCCATGGAGATGTGTGAGTTTTATGAATTGTTTTTAGGTGTTAATAGGCCCTCTCCAATGGTTTTTACATCATCCAACACTTCTCTCTTAATTCCCTTGAAGGAGACTTCAAAATTGTGCTTATTTTCCAAGTTTGTAGTCATGGGTGTGGAACTTGTGGTTTCTTAGCATGGAATAGGCTCCATGAAGTGTTTTAATGTTATTATAATAATGTCGTTAATTTTATTTCATTTAATTCCATTTTTTATATATCAAGTTACCACTCTGTCAAAGCTACTTGCATATATTCCTTTGTTTACTACCTTGTCTGAAGAATATGCACTTATAGTTAGCGTATGCTTGAGTCAAGAGGTTTATATAGAGAATGAATGGTGAAAAATATGGTGGAATTCATGTTTGAGCTCTTATAATATCTCAAATTTTCATAATATTCATGTTACAAATTTTAGATGTAATACAAGGCAAGGTTTTCACTTTAAAAGATGAGTTGACCATATTGGGTTTTTAGTCCCTAAAAATTACAAATAGAGGCCTTAAATTTTTTTGAGGGCCTCATTAAATTAACTTAAAAGGTGATATATACATTAAAATTAGACAATATTATAGCCCTATCTACCTAAAATAACTATGCCAATTTTGAGAATCAAAGGACAAGTGGAAGATGGAGTTTTAAGGTCTCAAAATTGCCAAAAACCCACTAAAAAGGAGTAGTGATATCTACAAGACATTGATTGGAAAGTGGTTTTACATTTCAATTTGAAAATCCTAAGCTATAACACTAAGTTGGAACCATCCAAACAAGCTCAAATAGTATTCATAAGCCAAGAGGTCAAATAATTTATGAAGTTTGATGTTTTGATCACTAATTTACCCTTTCTTATCCATACATAGACTTGGGATGGGTCATATTCAATAGGCCTTAACAAAAGTTCATCTCTCTTGGGATAAAAATAACTACTTATAAGGTTTGAGATGAATTTGGATATTTTAAGGGTACTATAACTAAATAAGAGTCTCCTCTATTCAATAACATGACCTAAGGGATCTCAAAAGCACCTATAAGTAACACCTAAGCTCATAAAACATAGTCAGTTAAGGCATGTTGCTAGTAAGGAGGAGGTTTAAAGTTTGGAAGCCATTTAGGATTTCAAAAGTGGATGAATAGGTGAAATTAAGGAAAAATTAATTAAATTAACTCAATTGGAAACCTAAATACACATGAAAAAATCATAAAATGGCCAAAACACCACTAAACAAGTGCAGAATGGTAACTGTAATAGTTAGGGTAATGGCTTACTAGTTAAGGACCTAAACATGAAGCAATGTTGGTTTGAAGGATTCTAGGTTAAAACAAATAAAGAATATTTTTTATGACCTAATAAAACATTTAAATAAGGTATAAAGTCATCAACTTAAGATAAAACCAAGACCTACTGGGAAGTTAATGGAGTGTCTTAGTCTTTAATAGGCAAGTGCCTAATCTTGGGAATGAAAGGTACATGGGTGTAAGAGAGTGAGCTTGGATTAGTAAAATGGTAATATGAACACACGTATTAAATTTTTATAATTATATATGGTATCAATTATATTCCTAAGGCCCAAATCAGACTCAAAATCACCTATATCCAAGCCTAAAATAGTGATTTCCCCTTATAAATAATCAAATACCTAGCCTATGTTTCCTAAGAATGGGAGGTGGTTTAAGGGAAAATAGGATATATATATATATATATATATATATATATATATATATATATGGTTTTAATAATTTATTTAAGTCATATATAATCACTAAATTTCCTAAAAAAATTCAAATCAACCCTTAAAATCTCCAAACCTTGCCTACCTTGCCTACCCTGCATATAACCTACCTAGAGAAGGTCTACCTTAGAAATAGTGATAATTAGGTGATCAAAACTTAGAGTGAAAAGATAAAATTTGGTATAGAGTAAAATTAAGAGTCATATAAGATGATAAAATAATAAATTTTCTATGTTATATATTGAAAACCCTCTTTATTTTGTCTCAGAGCAGGGGTAATTTTACCTTGCATGGAGATAGCAATTTTGGGAAAAGTGGTGAAATGATGAACCAAAAGGAAATAAAATTTAAAATTATGATTGGATAATCTGGAGGACACATAAAAAAATATAAAAAAACTTTCTATAATCCTTGAAATTAAATAGGGTACCCTACATAAGGAGGTTTGTAGTCATGTGGGAAAGAAACCCTTAGGCCTAGAAGCCAAACTGAGGGTCATGTGCATTTTTGATCTTGTCTATTATTTCCACTTGGTTAATTCATGATTTAAGGGGTAAATTAGATATTTTAAAGCTATCATGAGGTAGAGGAAACCATTTGAGGGTCAGATTGAGTCTCAAATTGTAGGCACACCTATTGGCAAGATTTAGGCCTAAGGATAAATAAGGGTAATGTTTCATTTTTAGATATTTAGGAGATATTAAAATGGTAAAAACATGTTTTTGAGATGTATATATAGTTTTATTAACTATTTTTTTGAAATAAAACTCTCCAATAAGACATATGTTAGCCTAAAACGTTCACAGACTTCCCAAAATGCAAAAATGAAACTTGAATGGTCATCTTGAAATGCTCATATCTTTCATGAGCCTTTGCATGGGACATGGATCTATTTAATGAATTTGGAGGGGGTAATTAATAATAAACAAGTATAATTTTATCATAAATTCAATGTCAAGATTTTATGAATAAAGGCTAAGAGGGCTAATCACTCCAAAACCCTCTTAAACCCTATTTTGTGACTCGATAGTAGAAATCAAGTTGAAATTCCCTCTTTATGGATTAATTTGACCATGATTATAGAATATAAGTTGTTTAAAACTCCATGAGGGTCAAATAAATTGGATTAGATTATATAAAATCCATACACGTGGAGCATAAATAAGGTTTTATTAACATTTTCTTATGTTTTATAGGTTCTAGAGATGATCAATGGATGCCAATCACTTTAGGAGGTATTTTGGTACTTAAACCAACTCCTCATGAAATTTTTAGACCTTGGAAATACTCAAAAGTTCCTCTTATAAGTCTCTAACTTTAGCCTATCTAAACTGGCATCTATAATGACATAGTGAAAAGTATGATAACTCAAGTTTGGTGGCTTTTATGATGTTTATGATGAAGCCAAGCATATGAGGTGTCTTGAGACGTGCCATGGTATTTGTAAATTAGGGAAGATATAAATATTCTAGTGCCAAGTGTCAAAACAAGCATATTGGAGAGTGATCATGGTTGCAAGGTGATGATTATCTGATGTAAGAGAATGTCATGATGAATAAAATTCCCAGTGTAGGCAAAATAATCTTTGTAACTCACTCTTCTCCTAAAACATGAGACATTTGTCCACCAATTACTATGGAGTGCTCAAGAAAGCCCATGATGAAGGCAATTTCCAAAAGGAAGAATGATTGAGAGGATTGTTATGCCACACTTAGAAGAGGAGGCTAATTTGGGATGTAATCAAGTGAAATTCAGTTTCATGACTCTTATTACACCTAATGCACATGTATTTCAACTAATTTAAACATTTTAAACTTGTCCTTATTCCTCTTCAACTTCTCTCTTCTCTCTCTTCTTCCAAATTCTATAAATGTAATCCATTTTGGCTATTGAAAAGAGACCACAGCTTGTATGGAAAAGCCCTATTGGTATGACATTGTATTTTGTCTTTGAACATTTAATACAAGTCTAATTTTGGTTTTTGAACATCTTTGTCTATTTGTGTGAGTGATTAATAGTGGAGATAAGTGATAGTATCATCCTTACTCCTTTTATCCTTCATGTGAAGCGTATTGATTATACTAGGCTCTTATTCATGAAAAAAATTATCTCTATGGTGTGAAATATAACCCTAGATCAGTTATCTTATTGATTATTCCATGTATTCTACCTTCACATTGAATCAATTATGGTAGAATCCTTTCATGCCTAGAGTTAGTCTTGGAAAGCTATGCTGCTTAATAGGAATGTGATCGTCACGTGGATATTTTTCTTGGTGTATTACCTCTTTAGTATAACTTCTTTTTCATGCAAAATTATAATTCTTTCCCATATAAAATCATTATATTAGGTGATGTACACTTCAATAATAATCTAGGGAGCTATCCCTTATAATCTAGAGATTCATTTGTGCTTCAAGTCCCCACAACTTGAGAGATGATTCAATGTTGCATCGAATTGTAGGATCTTGAATAAAGTGTCCTAAAGTGAACAATTTAATGAAAACAATTATATTTTTGATTGAAAATTGAATTTAGCATTAGAAATAGAATCAACATCAATTTTGACATTAGATTTAGAGTCCATTGTGTCAAAATCATATTCAGAAATAGATTATAGTCATGGTTGTTACAACATTCGTTACAATTGCCTTACAGATCAATTTGAATATATTTGTGATCCTTATATGGTTTTTGAGGATTATTAATTCAGCATTGACACAAGTTCTCATAGTATCTTCTATGAGGATTGTGTTTCCTTTCATCATCCACCATTATCACTACCTTACATAGCCATTATATTGACATTCCACCTCCCATAAATGTCGATTAGGACTGATAGAATCACACTTTATTGAATTGCATCCATGGTTACATATTAGGTGTATAATATAAATAGGATGAAGACCCCATTCATTTAGAATAAGAAAAATCTCTTAGTGAAACCTTTTTAGAGGTTCTAGGGGATAATAAAATATCAAACTCAACATATTTTAATGAAACCTTTTTGAAGGTGCTAGAAGACAATTAGAGTCAAATTTTAGCATCTCTTCGTGAAACCTTCTTTAAGGTGATATGGGATGATGAGAACAAATTCAATGGTAAAAACCTCATCGAGGTGCCAATATCTGAGCACAAAATTTATTATTTACTTTTTAAAGACATTATCAAAGAATAAATCAAAACAACTTCCAATCTACAATATAATTAGATGGTAGCTACTCTCAAGATCAAACAACAACAAAAAAATTGGTGATCCTATCAAGAACATATTTAGAGGTATTGAACCCCACTACAACCAAAATAGTGTCAAATATAGTATCAATAACATTACATGTGACTAAAATTCCCTATCTTCATTTGTTTCCCATTCATTATACATTTTATTATCATCCATCTATTTATTACACACTTATATCATTTATCACTGAGAACACTTTCCTTTACAGAGGATATGAAGTTATCTTATCTTGATGTTTTTAAGAAGTAGAATCAATTGCCAACAAGGACCACAATAACATTATTCAGGTTTAGATCTACAACTAGTTATTGATAGATCAACTATAATAATGAGGAGTTGGTTAGCAATTTTTATCAACTGATCATCTTGATTGTCTCATTTATTGACTATGATGAGCACCTCCATGTCAGCAAGAGAAAAAAAACCATTTTTCATTTACCATTTACCCATTGAACATTATCCTTGCCTAGTATCTTAGGGGCAACCCCATAAACCATTTTATTATGGGAATTATTATACCATTGTGATCCACGAATCATTTTGTTTTAACTATATTGACTTGAGGTCGTTTGGGACTATGTAGGAAACACTCAATTTGTATTGAGGTTAGCTTGATCACCTTTTTCCATGCTCTCACTATTTTCAGAGTAATTATTAAGATTGAACACTCTCCATTTTATGAGAAATATCCAATCATCACTTAGGGGAAACCCTATTTACGCTTATAACCCATTATCTTTCGATAACTATCATCATACCATTTTATTATACCATTTCTTTACTATTACCGAGACTTGTTTTTAGTCATCTTGTTTGATCCTATTTTGATCTTAGTTTCATTGGCTCATCCTACACTTTTTGTGGAGTGTTTATGATTTAGTTTCAAGATTTTTTAAATTTTGTGTCGAATGATAGTCTATGAAGTAGTGTGACATTTGATCTAGAAATTTATATTTCATTAATTATCTTATCTGGTATCATTGATTATAACTGCCTATGGGCAAATTAGTACTTTTGGTACCCTTGATTATAACCACATTTGGAAAAATCCATCTTATGATGTTGTTTCCTAATTATAACCACTTATGGTCAAAGTAATTACAATGCCTTTTTATCATGAATTGCTTCATCATATAGTCATTACTATTATCATTTGTCTTATCATTCATCATTATTTGCAAACTTGTTGTGACTTGGTCAGTTTTTCACCACCTTTTGTGTAGGTAGAATCATCATGACTTTGGATTATTATGTGGTTATGTAGGCCATGTTTGATTCACATAGAGGTTAGCTCAATACCTCTAATCATATGATCTCATCATCTTGTGAGTATTTTAAGTTGGCATGCTCTCACCATTTGATGAGCATTCTTCTATGCTCCTGCCATCTTATGAGTTGGAATATTTTGTGTCTCTTAATCCTCAAATCAAGTCGAGATACTTTGAAAATTCTAAAAACATTCATTAACCATTTTACGCTTTCATGCTATTTTGTGTGTTTTGTATGATCTTTTGAATTACTATTTTATTCTGGTCATTTTCCAAGTACATCTTGATGGTCCACATAGATATTGATCATTTTATCTTGATTTCATGTTATCAAGTTGTTCTTGCCTTATTTTTAAATGTTTTTTTTTCTTCTTTAAAACTTGATTGTTCATATCTTGATTTTAAGTTAGGTTCATTTATGTTTATCTTTTTCTTTGCTTTTTTGTTTAAATGTAAATAGTTGTAACTCTGGTCTTTGTCATTGTTTTACCATTATCCTTAGTTATAAGTGTTCATGTTTGAACCAGATTTGTGAATTTGAAATTCCATGTCATTATGAGTTATTCATACTTAGTATTCCTAATTTAATTTTATATTACAATACTTTATGCTCTAGATTTAAGTCTTAATGTCAACATAGTTTCGATGAACAGATCTTAAGAACACTATGAATAAACTAGGCTCAATAGGTTTAACACTTGACTCAATGCTTAGACATGCATATATTCTCATACATCATGAGTCTAATCAAACTTTGGTCAATTTTCTTCATCCATCATTCCATTGTATCCCATTTCCTAGGAGAACTACATCAGCTTGAGGTCTTACTAGACTGTGTAGGCAACACTCAATTTTTATTTAGGTCAACTCAGCTATCTTTCATTCATATTTTCATCTCTTTCATCACTTTGTGCATTCTTGTATGCTTTTTTTCTATGTCTTTATAATCCATTATACCATTCCATCTATGTTTGTGCCCACTAGTTTTAATCTATGCCATAGGTTATTTATTTGAGCTATTTTACTTACTGATTTACCCATGCTAGGGCACAATATCTAAACAATGTCATAATCAAATCACCCCTATTGGGAAAAACATTATTTATCATATATCAACGATCAAATTTATCCTTATTGGGGCACAACTATCTTATCATGATCATTTTTTTTGTATTAGGGCACTTCTTATTATCATCTTTATGGAGACCATGTTCTCCTTTTTCATCTAATTCCAAGCTCTCCACACTTTACACATAATGGTGATGTTTTAATGTGTAACTTGTCTCAGGATTAATCAATGCCATAAGTGCACACCTTGCACTTTCGAATTAGGTGCATTCAAAGTGTGTCACTTATAAGTTTGGATTCAATCCTTCCCATTCCCCCCATTTTTAGAGGCCCATTATACCTCGAATTATATTTTTATCATTGATGGTAACCATGTATGTGAGAATTATCTTGTTTGGATGTGATCTATTCCATGGGTTAATCTCTCTTTTCAAGAGTTGTTCCTTCTCTTTCATCCTAGTATGTCTTTTCAAGGGGGCATCATGGGTCATTTCCAATTTATTTTTGAAAAATCTTTTCTTTGAAAAGAAGTCACTTATCTATAATGTCTCTCTATGCCTCCTCAAATATGGGTAAAATATAGACATCCAATTCCTAATAGCATTTGTGTTAAAATTGTCAGTCTTACTCAAATTGCACTCAAATGCACTTTTTAGGTCAAAATCACTAAAACAACCTAAATGGTTCAAAATTTTCATTTACAAATGTTGATTTAGGATAATGTATCCCTAAATAGGGCATGCATTTTATGTGATACCTAACTTTGATCAATTCATTTCAAGTCAAAATGATGATTTTGCCTTTTTTTGCTCTGGATCACTCTTTTTTTCTAATTCATTAGTACACATCATGTAACTTTGTTATTTTGTGTTGGAAAAATCCTAAATGGGAATATGGTTCCAATTCATCTAACGTCACCTTCCAATTCTTCCCAAATCTAATTATGACCTAGTAATATGACTTTTTTACCATTTTAATTAATTGAGGGCCAATTTCCAAATATTTACACAAGTATAGATTAATCTTGTTTAAGACTAATTAAGTCAAATCAAGAGCTTAAGTGGATTTTCCATGGAGGTTGTTGATTATTTTAATATTGTAAATTTATTATTAATATTTGTATCACCTAGTGACATCATCTATGGGGTGGCATCCATAAGCCATAAATGCAAAAAATATTAGGATTATGGATCTCCCATGCCACTTTAATTCCTCCCATGACTCATTAATGCCCCTTCTTCCAAAATAATTATGAGGATATTTATGGATTTAATTGAAAATATTAGATTAATCTATGGCCACACATCTTGATCTTGAGATGGATGGACATGGTTGATCTTAGACCCATTTGGAAATCTATAAATATAGAGACCATGAACCTCATTTTAAAGCTTAATTATTGTAATGTTATAATGATAAAAACTCTTCAAAACTCATTTAAGTTTTGATTATTCTATTATTCATATTTAGATTAGCCTCATTTTATAGGTAATTAGATAATTTTAATATCATGAGCCTAGGTTTTTTGGAGTATTCTTGAGACATTGGAGGAGTTGGCACCATTGTTGATGAAAACAAGAATGTTTGATCAAGAGGATAATATGTTTTTGAGCTAATTTTGAGTAATGAAGTCATTTGTGAAGGTAATGGTTGATTTCTTTCTTTCATTTATATCTTTTTATTATTAGCAAACCCCACATGAATAGATTGGCTTTATTTATTGAGTTTTTATGCATTTTTTGATTTATTGACTAATGCTTGACTAAAAACCATCCTAATCCAACTCTACAAGAGCCTTTATTATATAGATTATGGAGGCAAGATCAAGGGTTTAAATTTGAAGTTGGGTGAGGAGATCTAATAGATATGGATTATTCATGGAATATTAAATTCCTTGGAAACCTCTAGAGTTAGAGGTTTCTAGAGAGGAGGTCTAGGAGATTTGTAGATTTGGAGAGTTATAGAATTCTCTTTAGGAGTCAATGATAATTATAAGGGGATTAGTTCAGTGATTATGGATTAGAGATGTAGGAAAGAATAGGGTGTAGGCTAGTAGGTGGTTAGGTGGGGTTATGGGAATTTAAAATTATCATATAATGGATAACTAGGATTAGATTAGGATAGATTTAATGAAGGAATAAGATGAATAAGGTTAGTGAATGTAGGATAATATAAGGGGGATATTAGATAAATCATTAGGAAAGGGGGATAAATTAGCTGGATGAAGGGGGATATTAGAATGGGATGAATTAGAATAAATAAGATTAGCAAAATTAATGTCAACTAATAATAATATTAGTGACATTAATGGAAGTGAGTGATTTTAGGTATGTAAACCTAGTATGACATTTTTGTAAGCGCCTCTAGATCAATATTGATGAAACTAACTCCTTTCATTAGCTATGCTTTCTTCTCTATCAGAGCTATTTTTTCTATCACTCATGCCCTCTTGACATCCTTTAGTGGTTGTTGTGGGTCAAAACCCATATGTTTCTTCCCTATCATAAACTATCTATTGTTGAAGCACAATTTATTTATGTTGCCAAAACCTATAATTTTTTATGGTGTACCTCATAGTCACATAATTTATAATTGTAACCTTATCTCTCAATTTTTAATTGCTATTACTAGTGGCCTCAACGTTACTCCTATTTTTTTCTGCCTAGTTCTTGCACACTTTGTAACTTACACTCCTCTGTGCCAATCTCAAAGAGATCACAATTCTTCCCTCTATTTACTAATTCACTTGTAGTGTCTAAGGGTGCTCAATTTCTCATTATAGTATCATCTTCTTTCTTTGACTTTGGTTTTCTAGTTTGGCTCTAGTTTTCTACTCTAAGTTCAAATTAATTTCAAGTTTGTAACCCTAACTAGTTGTCCTTTTTCTACTTTATACCCTTAATTTAGTTACCAAATTAATTATAGTTTTTTAATGGCATGATGACACCTATAATTCTTGGGATTTACCAAAACCCATAAAATTCACAAAAATTTTCTACCATGCACACATTTAATGTAGATCTTTGTGCCTCTGTTATCAACTAAATTAATTCTCCTAACAATATTTTGGTAAATTGACATGTATTTCAAATGATCACTTCTTGCCTTGATTTGAGTGGATGCTAACTTGTCCTAATGATGTTTGACCTACACTTTTGTTTACTTGACATGACCTTTTCCTTCTTTATATAAACCTGGGTGTAGTGCCTCACATACATGATATTTAGCCTCCACAGTCCCAATTCCTCTTCCTATTGTGCTTCCATTCCAATCATGCTTTCCTATTTTAGTTTATTTATTTATTTATGATTTCATCTCTTAATTTGGCCTATCTTATCATGTTGAAGTGTAGTTTATTCATGTTGTTGAAGCCCATAATTTTTGATGTTTTACCTCATAATCATGAGATATGTGATTGACCTTGGCTCTCAAGTTTCAATTTTCATTAATGTTGGCCTCAATGTTACTCCTATTTCTTAATACCTAGTTCTTGCACATTTCATGCCTTAAAATCCTCTATGTCAATCTCAAAAAGACAGAGTAATTCCTCTCTCTATTTACTCATTCACTTTTAACATCTATGGGTGTTCAATTTCTCACTATAGTAGCATCATCTTGCTTTGAATATGGTTCACTAGTTTGGCTTTGGTTTACTACTCTAAGTTCAAATTAATTTTGAGTTTTTAATCCTAATGAGTTATCCTTCTACCAATTTATACTCTTAATTTAGATACCAAATTAAGTTTTGGTGTTTATTGGCATAATAGAATGTAGAATTTTTGGGATTCACCAAAACCTAAGAAATACACAAAAATCTATTACCATGTGTGCATCTAATGTGAATCTTTGTGCCTCCACTATCACTTCAATTAATTCTCCTTATGTAGTCATATAAAATGAAAAAAATGGTAACTTGAGTGTGGCTAATGACACCCAACCCATAGGTCTCTCTTGCTTGCTCTCATGACCCTCCTAGACACATTTTCACTATTCCCAATCACCTGTAGGTTCTCAAGACCTCATTTTAGCTTAGTTGAAACCCATTTCCATGCTCTTTCCATCCCCATAAGTCCCAAACCTCTAAGATAATAACACCTAGGTTATCCTATAGTGTCAGAACCTAGGGTGTCCCCTTTTGAACACTCCTATCCAATCACCTTTCAAGTCAAAATGACTATTTTCCCGTGAATCCTCTTTGTCATTATGTCAGCCTAGCACAACTACATTTAACCCATGACCAATAGATCCCTATAAAATCCCATTAAAAGGTAATTTGGAAGGGGTTGGTAAATATTATCAAGCAAGTAAGAATACAAGTGAAACCACTCAGGCAATCTTCCCTATTCTCTATATACATCCATATAGTACAGTCCTAAGCACATCTAAATCTATGCATCGGTCCCTAACCACCTCAAGCACAACCAATCTAGAATTTATTTTATTATCATATCAAAATTTCACCAAGAAATTTCAAAGGGAGAACTAAATATGGCTTGATCCCTCTTCAAAGTATTGGTATATAGGCAAAGTGTCCACACATAGAGTGTGAAGCACATATAGTGTATCTTACACACACTAACCCCTTTTACCTATTTGAAAAAAAATATTCAAGTACATTGAAAGCATACAAATGAATAAAATCAACTCTATATGGAGAACTACTGATAGTAAGGCTTCAAAAATTTAGAGCTAGTGTCAAACAGACTTGTCAAACAAAACCTAGAAAGCTCAAATCCTTAAGGCAATAGTGTCAGACAAAAAGTATAGTGTCAGTGCCACTATTTTCCACTTTTAGTGGTCCTCTCCAATTAAAAAAAAAAATATAAAATCCTACTTATGATAATGTCCCAAGATTACATACTGAATATCAGATCTTGTCTTAATTAAATCAACACAGTTTAAGCTAAGTCCTATTTTCTCTCTTATTACTATTTTTAGAAAAGTTCTAATTAACAATAAATTTCAAAAATTAGTAGCTTAGGTACCACATATTATTTATTGATTTATCAATCCATACCCTTTAAATAAATTAGGAATAAAACCCTAATATTCTAAAAACTGTTAAAACATTTGGTGAACCTAACTTACTTTGTTTGTGCACAGAAACCATAAAAACCCCTAGGTAAAATTCTTACTAATTTTTTGAATTTTTAATATAATATTTAAATCATAAATTTATTTTAAATTTTAAAATCTACTAGCAAGTTTTAAAATAATTTTCTTTCAAACCCTAGTTGCCTATACTAGGTCCTAGTATTTTTTTAGTAAATTTCCAACAATTTTTTGAATTTTTGATAGAATATTTAAATCATAAAATACCTTCAAAATTATATAGTAATTTTATAAAAAAAATCTCAAAACCCTAGTTACATCTACTAATTCTTTTTAAATCATTACTTTTTCAATAATTTTTTAAAATTTTAGTTGCATATTTTACTTAGAAATTCACTTTCAATTTAAAAATTTCATAGTAAATGTTCAAATAATTATTTTTTTCAAACCCTAGTTGCCCATATTAGGTCCCATTACTTATTAAGATATCAAATTACATGCTTGTGAGCTTTGTATCCTTTTTATGAATATTCCAATTCCTTGTTTATATTATATCCATTTAATCATTTCTACTATTATCCAAATTGTTTTCCTTATGCCACCCAAGTTACTTGCATCTCGTACTTTGAGAAAAAGTGCAAGAATTAGTGTTAACGCTCCTAAATTCACCTAGATTCCTTCAATCATACCATATACCATGGATAAGAAACCAACTCAAATTCCTATTATAGATTCTACACATCCAAATTACACTAATTTATTTGAGGATAATTTGGATGATGAGCAATATGAGAATAATAATAATGGTGATACAAACACTAGTATTCATGATCCACCATATTAGACACTTGATCAAATTCCACCAATTATTAATAATGACATTGTTCTTAACAAATATTTGATCTTACAAAGTTTTTGAGAAAGAGTCTAGGATCAACCTTGAGATCTTACCTTTATTTTACAATCTATCTTAGAAATCAAAAAGGATAAACAAGTTGAGTCTTCCATTACTATAAAGCAACCAGTTGTAAATAATACTACAAACATGTTTTAAAACCCCCCTATATCAGCCCAACCTACCTCTATACCACCATCTATAACTAGTACATCCCTATCGATTGATGTGGCAGCCCTTGTGCAAGAGATAATATCTCTTTAATCCACAGTGCTACTTCTTGAACAAGGTGCCTTTAGACCTACACAAGATTTGGATTCTTTTGATCTTATACATACATCATTCGCATGTCACATTGCTTCTACACCCTTTCCATAAGGTTTTGTTTAACCCAAGCTTACTCTATATGATGGCAAGGGTGATCTAGAGACACATTTGAGAGAATTTCATGTAGGATGCTTGGAATATGTACATAATGATTAGCTAGTTACCAATTTATTTTCATGAAGACTAAAGGATTATGCTTTATAATAGTTCTACAATCTACCAAATCAGTCAGTTAATACACTCAATCCTTTAGCTAACATGTTCTTAGCGCACTTTAGCATCAACATTGGTGATAAGGTTTCATATGCTCAAGTTACAAAATAGAAACAAAGGTCAAATAAGCATCTCACAGATTATGTTCTTAGATATAATATTATCTTGGCTAAGATGACTAGCCCCATGGCTGATCAAGAGTTATATGATCTCTTTAAATAGAGTCTTATAGTAGATTTGCATAATTGATTATGTTCAAAAAATTCTCTTCCTTCACTGAATTATGTCACACACTAAAGGAAATAGAAGTCAAGTTAATTTCAAAGGGCAAACTCAAGTACAAAATTATCTCAGACACAATAAACAAGAGTAATATAAAAGTCCCATAAAAAGTAAAGGTCAATGATAATAAGAGTCAGAATTAACCTTTAGTTATTGAAAATTTAGATCCCCCTCAGTGAGTGGTTTTATTAACATCTCTTTAGTGAACCTTGACTAATCTACCAGTTTCTCTAGATAGAGTTTTATAGTAGCTACTTGATTATAACATCATATCTCTCCCTCCTATTCAAGAGTTTAACCCAACAAATCCTCTCCAATAGGGATATGATTATCATGAATTTTGTGATTTTCATATTGCACCAGACCATATAAAAAATATATGCATTGGTTTGAGAGACAAGTTATAGGATTTAAAAGATAGTAATCATATTAATCTTGGCACTTTAGTTGAGCCTCCTCAAGAAAAGAAAACATAAGATAAAGCATTGAAAATATTTTTAGATCCTTTTCCAAAGCTTTCTAAAAAGGAGATAAGAGATCAATCAAGGGTTCACCATGTATATCATGCACATCCCCCACTAGATACATATAGGGCACCTTCAATTGGGACACATCCTTTGAGAACTATGATTGTTGTATACAATTCTAGATTTCCATATTGACCTTCCATCTCCTTCTTAGAGCAAGAGATCATTGATGATAATATGGATTATCATGCACTCTTTATCAAATCTTACATTCATAATAATCCTATTCATAGTGTTCTCATAGATAATGGATCTAGTTTGAATATGTGCACTATGACATTATTGTAGCATTTAGGATATTTAGAGAAGGATATTACCCCAATGGACATAATTATCAGTGGATTTAGTGGGCACATATAGAGTTCATTGGGTGAGATTGTAGTTCCTTTACATGTTGGTCCAACACACATGGCCACAATATTCACCATTACTCTAGTGTAGGAGTTTTTGATATATTACTTGGTTAACCATGGATTCAAAAGATTTGAATAGTACCTTTTATAGTTCACATATGCATGAAAATAATTCACACTAATTAGGTTATTATGATTGGTGGATTTCCATATGATTTACCACTCCCTACTTCATATCCATCTTCTACAGTACAATCACCAGTTTTAGTTCAACTTCTAGTTCTAGTTTCTCTACCAGTTATAGTTCCTCCTCTAGTCCTAATTTATACATAGTTGAGGCATCCATCACTATCACAAAGAGTTCATACACATCCATATTTTTAGGATTACAGATAGCTTCCAGTTATAGTTCTCACACCCAAGGTAATATCATTGAGATCTCATATATCTATTCACATAACACATGTTCAGAGAGATCCTCATACTTCCAAATGGGTCCCTAAGAGCACTAAAGTTGTATCCAATTCTTAGATTCATATGGGGACCCAAAACTTAGTTTATAATTCAAATATATTAGATAATTTATAACATATATATGTTTTAAATCCATAGTCTCAGCATTTCCATCATGTTTCATGATCATGCATGATTCCTCTCCTTGATATAGTACACCATGATAAGGAGTCTCCTATGAGACTCATCAACTAGTATCATCCTTTCCCAACTTAACTATACATAGTTTTTCATGCTTGATTCTACATAGTTAAAATATTTAAAACATTTAAAAACATTCAAATATGTCAAAAATAATAAAAACACTTCAATTGTATGTACCATCCATGGTTTACAGTTCTACTATCATGATAGACTTACATTTGTTGTTCTATGCTTATTGATTGTCTATTTATTTATATTACCATACTTCACTTGATCTTATTTAAGTGTGTTTAGTGACTTCCAGCTCTTTGATTACTTCAATCTACCCATTAAGGGGGCATCCTACTTATACATCAAGACACACATTGATATATACATACCCACTGGAGGCATCTTCTACATGAATACACCATCTAGGTTATGTCATTCCTACACCACACACTCTAATTATCATGTTTATGTACATTACTTGATTACATAAATTACTCAATCAACACTCATTAGTATATATCACTTGTGTATTTTTTAGCATAAACCTAGCCTTGTACTAACATGTCTTGCATACTTTCCCTCTTGCTTTGATTAGTTAGATGTGATTGCATTTCTCAGTTCCTTTTTGTCTCATGTATGTTCCTTAAGACATTTTCCAATGTCCTATGCTTGTAATCTTGTACGTGAATGTGGATTCCATGCCAACCTTGCTTATTTGAATTATATGTGTATGTGGCATTTAAACATGCCTTATATGCTTGCTTTATAGTTGGAGTGACATGTACCCATAAACCTTATTTTTTTTCCCCTTGGCCACCCTTGTATGTTTCTTGCTTCTTTGCTTGTGTGCTTATTGCTTGATTGCTTTCAATTATTTGTAATGCCATGATCCAGATCATGCATTATCTTGCTTCTTGGATCTCATGATGGACATCATGATCCATCCCTCCAACTAACACCTAACAACTAATAACTAACAACGAACACTTTTATTTATAGTTTAGTATATTACACATGTTATTACATTGTTATATCTATCTAGGTATACCCCTGTTGATCTAATAATATCTCAAATAAAATCATTCTAAATGTTGAGATATCTTACCAATTATCATTGCTATATCATGTATCTTTACAACATAACACACTTACGAGGCTCTTTATTATGAGGGAAGTCATTGTAGGGTCTTTATTCTTACCCTGAAAAGAGGGGGAAACAAATAGGGGTTTTATCTTAGAGATTAGAGATCCTAACAGTCAAAACAATAATATTTAGAAAACCTATAACAATAACCAGAGATCAAACCAATTAGAATAGATTAGGTAGATAGTGAAAAATCTATAATAATCATCATATTTAGCCTAGGACAATAGATCTAAGATTGGACTACAGTGTCAGTGGTACTACTACCCATTTCTAGTGCTCATGTCCAAACAACAAAAAAACTAGATTTTTTAGAAATAGACATAAAGGTAAGTTTGGTTATAGTTTTGTCAGCTATAGTTTGTCTCAGATAATCTAGATATAGGGGCATCATGTGTAGAATGATGGCTCTCACTTCCTATTTTAGATAGGGTAGTTGGTATAACTTCTAGATCAGAATCTATGTTTTAGACACTAATGATTATGTGGCATGTTTGTTTTATTTCTTTTTGAGTTTAACATTACCCAAGCATTCTTAGTAGTTTCATGCCTTACTCCATCTATAGGTGGTTGGCATCATTTTTGGTTTTCTTTCATATAAGCCCAACTTTTGAGTTCTTGAGTTCTTGAGTGGCTTTCATATAAGCCTAATGCATCAGTTTTAGAGTGGCCAAGAGTGACATAGTTTCCATCATATATTTGGCTATCCATGCTAACATTGTTAAATCATAGTACATTTATGGACCTTAGGATACATCTTATATGACATACATTCCATACTAGTATCAATTTATAGCTTCACTACACAAGGCATTGATGGAGCCAAAGGACTAACTAGGATTTATATTCTTGAGCCATCTATTCATAGGGATTGGACATATAGTCCAAACATCGATCAACACACACATGACGACATAACTTCACTTAATAGGCAATGATAGAGCCAAAGGGACAACCTTTGATTTATTGATCCACTTTTAGGGAATTGAGCAGTCAACTTCATTCCTAATATTAATCTTGGTTTAGCACACATCCAACATTACTAAAAATCACCTAACATTACTCATTAATACAACATACTGGTTCACATACTTGGTGAGGTGTATTCATTCCTTTCTCTTCCTCTCTCTTACCCAACTTTATACATTCTTATTTTAGATATAGCATATCTAGTAAGAACTAATCTACTCTTTCTTTTCACTTGTAGATTTACACTTCATAACATGCTCTTTCTATGCACACCCAACATCACACTACTTCATGAGATTTAACCTTGTAGGTAAGTTCAGGTATGATTTCTATTTTCCTTTATCCTAGTATTTCACTTTGCTTTGTCACTAGAATAAAGGCGGGGGGGGGGGAATGTAGTCATATAAAATGCAAAAATTGGTAACTTGAGTGTAGCTAATGACACCCAACCCATAGGTCCCTTTTGCTTTCTCTCATGACCATTATAGACACCTTTTCATTGATTTCCAGTCCCTTATAGGCTTTCAAGACCTTATTTTAGCTTAGTTGGGACCCATTTTCCATGCTTTTTCCATCCCCCCAAGTCCTAAACCTCCAAGACAATAACACCTAGGTTGTACTACAGTATTGGAACCTAGGGTATCCCCTTTCTAGCATTCTTATCCAATCACCTTTTGAGCCAAAATGACCATTTTCCCCTGAATCCTCTTTGTCATTATGTCAGTCTATTATGATTGCATTTAACCCATGACCAAGAAAACCCTATAAAATCCCATTCAAAGATCATTTAGAAGGGGTTGGAAAATATTATCAACCAATCAAGAATACAAGTGAAACCACTCAAGTAATCTTCCCTATTCTCTACATACAACCATCCATTACAATCATAAGCACATCTAAATCTCTACATCATTCCCTAGCCACCTCAAGCATAACTAATCTAGCATTTATTTCATTCTCATATCAAAATTGCACCAAGCACTTTCAAAGGAAGAACTACATATGGCTTGATCCCTATTCAAAGTATTGGTATGTAGGTAGTTTTCCCACACACAAGGTATGAAACACATCCGGTGCATATTACACACACTAAACCCTTTTCCCTATTTGCCAAAGTTTTATTCAAGTACATTGAAAATATAGAAATGAATACAATAAACTCTATAAGGAGCACTACTGATAATAATGCTTTGAAAATTTAGAGATAATGTCACATAGACCTACCCAAAAAAACCATAAAGCTCAAATCCTCAAGACAACAACATTAAACAAGGAATACAATGTCGATGCCACTCTTGTCCAATTTTAATGCTTCTATCCAATTAGAAAATGAAAGATAGAATCTTGTTTTCAATAGTGTCCTAATTTTGCATAGTGAATATCAATTCTTGTCTTAGTTAGATCAACATAATTTAAGCTAAGTCCTATTTTTTCTCTCTTATTACTATTTTTAGAAAAGTTCTAATTACCAATAAATTTCACAAATCAATAGCTTGGTTATTGCACATTATTTATTGATTTATCAATTTAGACACTTTAAATAAATTAGGAATAAAACTCCAATATTCCCAAAATTGTTAAAAAAATTCAAATGATCACTTCCTACCTTGCTCTGGGTGGACAACAATTTATCTTAATGATGTTTCACCTACACTTTTGTTTATTTGGAATGACCTTTGCCTTACTTATGGAAACCTAGGTGAAGTACCTCATATGTGCATGATTTAGCCTCCACGGTTCCATTTCCTCTTCCTACCACACTTCCATTCCAAGCATGTTTTCTTATCTTAGTCAATTTCTCTATGTTTCCATCTCTTTCTTTGGCTTGTCCTACCCCATACAAATACCTTGTGCTGGTCCTCTAGTATGTAACTCTCCAAGTGTCTTACATGTTTATCATCCTATACACCTCACTTTTATCTTGTGCACATTATCATCTTGTATATATTGCTTTTTCACTTGGTATTCCTATTTTCCAAGTTTGATAAGTTTCATGCACCCATAGACTTAGGCATTTGGCTATAGGTTCTTAGGAAGCAACCTTGCTCAACTCACCTAACTTGTATTATGTGTGTAAATTATAGAAAAATCCTCCTATAGGCCTTAGGGTACCTCACTTTCTAAATATTATGCATGAAGATCTCATGCACATTATATTTGAATATAGCAAACTTCATGTGCCCATAACTTAGGTGTCTGACCTTAGGTGCTTAGAAAACACCTATGTTTAACTCATCCTACTAGAATTATGTGTGAAGATGCTAGAAGAGTGTTATTAGTGGGCCTTAAAGAAATTCTTATTCAATTATCCCTATAATAACATAACACAACACAACTCAATTCATTAGGAACTATTTGGCTTATGCCAAACTTAATTTTGGTTGTATAATACCATTGACTCATGATCAAGGAGCCAGTATGATGGCATAAATGCCATATTACTACCTATAAGGCTTTAATTAGTTGTCATTAAAATGTTTAGGGAGCATATCACTTGATAATGTATGCAACTTTCATATTTAATTATCTAATATATTATGGATGACATAAGGACCCATCCACCTTATTTTCAGCTTGCCTAGGTACTTGAGGTACTTTGTAACATAGACAAAAACTAATGCTCCTTTAGTTAGTACTTTGTGCATGATATTATTGTCATGCTATAGATTTTTTTGTGCTTTCTCTATCTGTTGGCTCACCCTTGCCTGGGCACATACCTCATTTAAGCACTTTAAATCCTATAGTCTTGCATTTAATGATTCTTGGTTATCAAATCAACCAATTTGTGAAATACATAATTATGGCACTAAGAACTCCATTAATAGAATCACTCAACACCAAACACTAGTTGAAATGGTATAGCCTTGTTTAGGTGCTTGTAGGTTATGTGATATACCCATAACACTATCAACACTTGATCATCCTAATCTTTGTGACCAACATCACATATATTAGTGAGGAAAATACATAAAATATTGTTGAATGACATTTAATTGGTAATGATAAGGTGTCATCTTATGATACATCACCATATATTCTATCAGCAGGAACCACACAGTTTCATTAATGAAGTGTGTTCCCATATTGTTAGTTAAGCTAAGTCTGCACCCATAGTAGATTATGATACTCTCCCATATAAACCTTATGGATATGGTGGTTGTGAATTTTTTTATTGGCATGGCCTCAACCTACTTGGTGAAATAGTCAGTGGTCACTAGAATGTATCATGCACCTTTGTGCCTTGTTGTGGGAGTAATTGGTCCAACAAAATCAATAGCCCATTTATTGAATGGTACTTGGGCAAGAATGGGGATGAGGGGAATCTCATCTTAGTAGTTGGGATTTCTTATGCACTGGCATATTTTTCATGCCTTGGCATATTATTTCACATCTTGAAATAGACTTGGCCACCACAAGCCTAATTTCAATACCTTGCACATCATTTTATTTCTTGTGTAATGGCCTCCTACTACCCCTTCATGTACCTTGTGTAAAATGGAGTCCCTTTCATGTTCCAAGGCACATTGGCATATGACTTCATCTAGGCATAATTTTTATAGTTCCCTACTAATGAGTTGAAAGGGGTGGTGCAAATTGTGAGCTATTTCTTTTCTTTGGTTGTTATTATATATTACATAGAACCAAATGTTAGAAAAATGGCTATCTCTACCATATCCTCAAGAACACACTAGACTTTGTAAAGTTTTGCATCTATCATATCATCCTTGATAAGAACTACTACATTAATAGAGTTGATACAAGACAAATGGTATGGGCCCAAGTTCTATTTTCTAGGCTTCACAACAATGGAGAACTAGAATTATTGAAATAGAATTATCCATCTAAAAATCCACCCATGGAGAATGGAATTATTTATGAGGTACTTAAGCACCTCATGGTTTATGAAGAAGATGAAAGTGGTTTCCAATAATATTTGTCTAAATTTTTGTAGGGTGTAAACCATGACTAGTGCCTCATGACCGATTGTGGTATAATTCTAATCTACCTTCATCAATTTTCTTCTAGCAAAGGAGATTGGCTAATCCATTTTGCCTTCTCCAATCTACACCAAGATTGTGCCAATAATAGAGTTTGATGAATTAACATGGACATTGAATGGGATTATCCATTTAATAAATTATAAAATAGGTGCGCTAGCTAACTTAAGCTTCAATGTTTCAAAGGTACCCTCTTGTGCTTCACCCCAATAGAATGGGCCATCCTTGCACAAGAGTTCCTCTAGTGGTATCAAAATCTTTGCATAGATCCTTATAAAATTTATATAATATCCATAGTGGCCAAAAAAGGCACAATTGTCTTTCTATGTGGAAGGAGTTTAGATCTCCATGATTATAACAATCTTCAAGAGATCGACAATTAGACCATCCTTAAAGATTATGTCCCTGATCAAGATTTTAAAGGGTGTTACAAATACATATTTATTCAATTTCAAGGATATTTGAAGCTATCTATAGCCTTTAAACATTAGGCATAGGTTATCAAAATGGTCCTTCATGAGGCCATGCACCATTTAGTCATCTAGGTATACCTAGAGGAACTTGTAGATGAAGTATTTAAGCATGGTGATCACCACTCTAGATAACATGGTTGGTACATTCTTGAGTCCAAATGGCATCACATTATAAGAAAAATAGCCCCATTAAATTGAAAAAATTAATTTGGGCTTGTCCTCTTCCTCAATCTAGACTTGATGGTATCCATAGAACCCATCAATTAAGGTCTAGATCTCATAGCCTGTAATGCCTTCCAAGACTTCATTGGTAAATAGAGTTAGGAAGGGGTAAATTATTTAGGTGACATTAAACATTTTATAATAAATGAAAATGTGAATGTGCCCATCCTTCTTGATACTAATCACCATTAGGCTTACCCACTCAAACTCTTATATGGGTTAAATGACCCTTGTAGGTAACATTGCATCAATTTATATCTTAACCTTAGTATAAAGGTTGGAATTCATCCTATAAGGGTGCTTCTTGACTAGTATTACACTATTGATTAGCGTTATGCTCATCTTCTTAAGGGATGGGTGGGTTCCCTTCATATCTTGATAATTTCTAGGGAACAAGTCTTGGAATTCCTTTAGGAGATCCAAAATAAGTTCTAGTTTTGTATTAGACTAATAGGCACCTAGAGTAGCCATCTTTGGCTCTCCTTCTATGTTGATGTCCACCTTGATGGTATTTAGTGGTACATAGTAGGGTTAATTATCTTCTTAGTGTGATTACTTGACCTGTCAAGTTCCCTCAATTGTCTTGATGCGCTGACCTTCTACACAAAGCTTTGATACCAAAAATGATGCACTGTCATTAGACTTGTAACAGTGGTCCCATATTTAACCCCCAATCTACCATGTGTATCCCCAGGCTACACATTAGATATAAAAACAAGTAAATAGCAGGGAATCTATTATCAATAAACATCCTTGTCTTTCTTGAAATTGAATAGACTCTTAAAGTAATCCTTGAATGCAAAGTTCAGTGACTGAGTGGGAAAATAATGTATGACATTAGTAGTGTTTCCTCTCCACAAAGCAAGCATGCCTTCTTCCTTGATTGTTCATCCAAAACAATCACCAATACCTTTCTACAACTCAAAAAACTGACCAGACTTCAACATTTCATCCTGATTCTGAATCAACAGCTTGACACGCTCAATTGGAGCAACTTGTAGTAAAAACCATTCACTCAAGAATCATAAACCTTATAAAATAGGCATAATACAAAAACAACCTGCTATAACTATTGTCGTCCAAGGCTTGACTAGCCTTTCAAATGGACGGGTTACCTATAACAAGCTCCTCAAGTAATTCTTCTAATCTTAGCTATTTCAACTCAATCAAAACCACTTTCCATTTCAGTCAAGGAATTCAATGAACTCTTTATTCCTCGTCCAACCACCCGAATTATATAACACCAGTCTCAATGCTCTTGATGTGATCGATACTCATTTCCATGAGTCACAACTTAAATTTTATTCACCTTTGGTCTGTGCATGCATGTTCTATGACTCATATTATAGCCTCTAGGTCTGATATCATACAAACTGGACTATGTTCTAATGTCTGGCCCCAGTCTTTCTAAATTTAGTTTGAAATCCCTTCAATAGGAAGATGGTGTCATCTCTTTCAATGTAATAGCTTGGCAAGTCCTCATTTTCCCAGCCATGTCCTCAGTTTTTGTTAACAAACAATAAGTGCCTCTAAATGGAATAAAAATATTCTCCTGTATATATTCAGATCTCCCTAGCAGTTGATCCTCTCATTATCCAAGGCTCAAGAAGCCTCTTAATAGATGTGTATCATTTTTATTCACACTCACAGTCCATTAAAGAATGCCTCCTGTAGGCTTCATGATCCTCTCAATATACCTGTGCTTACCACATAAAGATACCCATGGCTTGGTGAGTACCTATGGCTTTCAAAGTCTAACAGCTTTACTATATAGCCCTCCTAATCACCTGGTAGGCTCACATCCTCTCCTCTTCTTACATCTCTTCCCTTGAATGAGAGGTCCTTTCCTCTCTATCTTTCCTCTTCTTTACATTCCTCTTCTCTTTTCTCAGCAATATTTCCATTTTTGAGATCTTCACCCAAGTCTTTTCCACCTTGGTCTTTTGATCCCTTCAGGTCCACTTGTCACACCCAGGCCTTTCTCCTTGACTGGTCTTTTGACAATCTCCTTGATCTCACCTAGGCCTTTTGCATCCTAATCTTTTGATCCTACTTAATGGTTTTATTGAGCTTCACACTGAGTCAATGGTCTAAAATATGACACTACTTTCACCAAATATCAATAATTTCACAAATCCAAGCTTACCTTGCTTTGGATCTTTCTCTTGAGCATTCACTTGCTCTTCTTCTAGAGCTTCTCTTGGCTCTTCACTAAGCTTTCCTTGGCTTCTGCTCCTCATTTGCTCTTTAAGCCAAGATTGGCTTCCAACATGGGGATTCCTTTCAACCCACTTTCACCCCTTTTCACTCCTTTTACTTTTACATTTAATATTTACATTTATTCCTCCTTAACAACATTTTGGAGGGAAAAGACAACAATATGAATTCAAATACAAAACTAAGACATGACTTGAGCTTTTTATGCTTGAGAATTTCCAACTTGACCATGTCTTCATTTAGCCATCGTAAATGCTCCTGCATCATGTCTCTATGTGAAGGTGAGTTGGGTTTTCTTCATTGGGAGCACATCATTTATTTAGCATATGAGCTTCCTCTTGCCTATCAAGGTTTTCTAGTAGTACACCTTCTAGGTTTTATCATATTATTCACTTGAGTCATTATTGAGAATTTATTCTCAAAGAAATTTAGGATTGCCAACCCTTTCTCCTTGAACATGTATTTTAGGTGTTCCTAAAGGAATGTGGTTTCTTCAAACTACCCTCCAAATTTCTTGCAGTGGCTCGATGAACCCCAAGTTCTATGAGGAAAAGGAGAAGGTGTGCACAAACTTCTCCTTAAGGGAACCCAATTAGTTGTTTCATGGCACATCTCATTGACCACATACCATGTTCATTCCCATGTTTTTAAATTTATATAGAAGGTGTGCACCCATAAATTATTTGGGATAATCACACCACAATTAGTCCATATCTCTTTTCATAAGCATACATGCACTATGGGATCTGAGTTTTTAGAGTATGTTGATGTATCCAAGTCCTTGTTACTTCTCCTAAATCTAGTGAAAATCATTTATTTCACATATTTCAAGGTTGGAAAGTTAGAATTTTGTGTTACCCACCAATGACTATTAGTACTTCTCAATGTATACACTAGTGTACCCATTATGTCTATTTCTTTGGGGATGCATGATTCAAGATCACAGACATAATTTTTTGCCAAGTTGCTCCATTTAAATTTTGGGAACATTTCACATTTACCTTTATTTAGGTGGAGTACCTTCTTTACTTTGTTCTTATTGCAAGGGACCCATAATTTTGGAGTGTGATCAATCTAGACCCAACCAATCTTCATAGGTTTTGGTGCCTTTGTGCACACCAAGTGACACCAATGACTAGTGGCCTCATAAGCTTCTTTAACCCATCAATTGTAAGTAACATTAGTGGTGTCTAAGGTTGACTATCCATATTCATAGGAGAACATTCTTTGATTAATGGGGTTGATATTCTTGATGCCTTACATCATGATGTTATATATATAGTTTATCTCATCCTTAAGATGAATGCTTTCTACATAAGGGGTCCTTGGTCACTAGAGAATGGAATCATTACCCTTTCCTTTTCATTTTTAAAGGTCATATATCACTTCCTAAAACACATATCAACATTATTTATGTATCACTATGGCCTTCCTAGAAGTACTGGATAGCTATCTTGTTTAACCAACTCAACTACCTTAAAGTTAATATGGAATTCATGAACATAACATATACAATGGTACCCTTTAAAATTTTAATTGGTTGTGCTTAGGTCTTTTTGGCTATAAAGAGTACATGGGAAAATGCCTCAAGGGTTGCCTAACCATCTTATCCCATACATTATTGATTTAGGATATTAATCTTAGAGCCTATGTTGATAAGGACCATGTAGATGGACCATCTATTGATGGTGGAATTCACTAGAAGTTCTTGGTCATAATTCACATTTTCTGTATGTCTGACCTCTCATTCCCTTTCCATGTATAACACAACAAATTCAACTAACTACTACCCTGTATGTTTTAAAATCAAGTTCTTTAATAGAGGTAAGATCCCTTTTGTTTTTAGTAGGAATAGGATCTCCATTAGTTCTTGTACTTTAGCCTCATGACCACCTTGCTTCTTTAGAAAGGTGGTATCATGTGCCTCTAAGTCTCACACTAGTTCTATATCTCCTTGTAGGTTCTAAATCACATTCATGTCCTATTGCAATACATCCTTTTGGTTCATAAGATATAGATAAGGTGAAATTTTAGGTTCAAGATACATTATGCACTTAGATCGACTCAGATCCTCATATTTTAGGCACCAATATAGTACTAACATAACTAGTGGTTAAGTGGTGAGTCCAATATGAGTAGTTTCCTATAATTTTATTGGCTCCATGAGGATTGGTTACACCTTTGGAGTCCATTTATTTTCTTTTGATTCATGATTGATCATCCATGTACCCTTTTCTACATTAGGCCTACCTTGGGTCAATTTTTTATACAAGTTATGGCATTCCTTGATCTTGTGTGTTCCTCAAAAATACCCACACATTAGATGTATATGATATTTATGTTGATAGTGATTGGTTAAACCATAATTGTAAAATGATCATGATGAGAATATTCTTGCATTGTATCCACCACCTCACCCTTGAGTACTTCTTTAAATCCCATAGCCTACATTTTGATGGCCATAACCCTCATTTCCTTGGGCTCTTTACCCTCTTTTTGATATCATTTCTTACTATGTACCTTTCCCTATGTTCTCATACATTTCATCAATTACATGATAATCAGGCATGGTATGAGTATAGGCATCACATAACTAGTAATAGGTGTTTGTGATGACTTGACTGACATGTTGCAACAAACAGTAGTTGTGAACATCATGTGCCTTATGATAAACCTTAAAGCTAAGAATTAATGTGTGCACATTCCTTCAAGGGTAGTTATTCCTATTATGGCCTTCCATCTCATGTTATATGTACCATAACCCACATTGAGCATATTATGATGAACTAAAAATTATCTTATGTAGTTGGGAAGGCATAGACATAATCTATGCCTCTAGTCAAGGGTTAATTCCTATGTTGACACTCTTGACTACCTTAGCTTTGAGCATGGATTCAAGTTCTTCCTAGGGGTTTATGATTTTTTTCATGGATAGTGCCCTTATAAATGGTACTAGAAATCCCCCAATGAACCATTTCACATGCTAGGAGGGGTGAATATCATAAGGGAGATTAGAAAGAAGAGTTTTGAATCTAGCATCATGTAGGTGCACACTCTCTAATAATTCTTGATTAATCTCTTTGAGCATGGAGATGCTCTATTATTCAAACTCCAATTATGTCTAACTCCTTCAAAAATGATTCTTTTAGGGTGTCATAATTAACCATAGCCTGGTTAGGATCAAACTTCCTATATCAAGTATAGTCATGATCAAGAAAAGTTGTCATGAATTGGTTTACCTTGTGTTTAGAATGGGTTATACCCCAAGCATGCCATTATAGCTCACACTTGAGCACATGATATATATATAATCATTTATGCTTTGATACTTGGGTAGATACATGGAAATATCATAATAAATTTGGGGTGGGGGAGTATCTAATATATAAGGTGCTTGTGCCCTTGGTACTTATCCTAGAGGTGGTCCTCTAATGACCCTAGCCACTAGTCGAGGAACTAGGCATATTATTACCATTGGTGCCATAGATGATGATGGTACTATACTACCAAATAGTGGCTCTAAGCCACTTCCTCTAGGGTGTTTCCTAGGTTGTGCAACTAATATTGGTTAGACTAGAATGCTTGTGCTCAAATTCTACCCAGTTGGAATAGCATCTTAAGGTATAGAGGTATCCTCACTTAGATCCTTATAAGGAACAACTTATTTAATCACAAATTATGGTCTAAGTTGGTAAAATGATCAAAGTTGAGGTTGACAATAGGGTAAGTTATTAATATTTTATCTTCTTAATAGGGATGTAGTGCATGAGCTCACACCATAGGTCTAAAAGGGGTAGGTGCATCTGATGCATCTCTAATGGTCAAATTTTATAGGGACCATGAGCATTCTTCATCTATCAAATTTGGATATTATTCTATGGATTCAAGGTTTCCCTCCTCTAAGAGCTATTTCCATTTAAGAGAACCTTCCCCATGCCCTTTCCACTCACTATGGGTCCTACCAGCACTTTCAAGTTCTAGATCTTCCATTAGCCTACACCTCTTCTTATTATAAGCCTATCTCCTAAGCTCTCGGGTGTCAAATTACTCATCTCCTTCCATTGCACTTTAGCTACACATCCCCTTCTTCCCTATTAAACTTCTCATATGTGAGTAAACTTTAGCCTTCTATTCTCATGGTTTCAAAACTATAATCTACCATTAGTTTTTTAAGTTTGATGCCAAACTCCCTCAAAAATGAACCTTTAAGTTCACATAATAAATAATATTCTACTTCTCCAAGGTAGGAGTATTTTGATACTACAAATACAAGTACATATCTATTTAGCACCCCCTACCACCATTTCTATATGGATCTAGTCTAAGTGGTGTCTAATTTATCAAGCCTTTCTAGGTACTCTTTTATCCACTTGAGGCACTATCGATAGCTTCTACTTCTATGTGTCTCATAAGCAACCAACCATTTATATACCTACTTAGGTAGTTCATAAATAATACCTCATATAGAGCATCATATAGATGGTTTGAGACCCACTTCCATGGATTTTATCCTCTATAAGTTGGGTGCCTCAACATAAATCTATCCTCCACTTATTCTAGCTAGTGCTTGATGTTCTCAAGGGAGAGTCAGAGCATCATTTTGGTACACCATTACCAAAAAAAATTCAACATGGGTCTCAAAAGTAGAACCAAAATGTTATAATGAAGTAGGGGTCTTAAGTAATTAGCCTTGTCAGGTCTTTATCTAGATGTCCAAGTCAAATCTAGACTTATTGCAACCTAGCATAAGCCTTGACTAATCTAATAGCACTCAACATTTGTCACTTCACTATGATAACATCACTTCACATAAGGTGTAATCCTTTTACACTCACTCAATGTATAGTAGAGAAAGGACCAGCACCTACATTGGCCTATTTGTGCCATAATGTAACTCTATCTCCTAGTGGAATTGGTTATTGTAGTGCCAGTGATAAGCTCATGGGCACAAACCATCTTAGTGAGGATCTGATTGTCTATTAGGTGAAATATTATATTATGTGGTTTTATTGATTTATGGGTGCAAGCTTTTAGTTTCCTTGGCTTAACATCATTTAGGATCTTGGAGGGTTTGATGGGGTACTTATATGAATGGCGTAGGCTTAGGCTCACACTCTGGTATAGGTATCATCATGAGAGACATGGACATTTCTATATTTAGAACATTTTTATATAGAGTGTTGAAATCATCATACACTAAAAAATTCCATGAATGGGCTAGGTTGAGAGATTAGTAGAACTCAATATTCATACCATAAAGCTAAGAATTATAACTATTACAAACACTACATAAACCATTCTCATTCTAATCCTATAACCATAGCCATATAAACTAGACTAACACTCATTAGATGAAACACCATTCATCATGACATAAAGTTCAAATATATAGTATATATCAAATCAAAATTGAGCAAATGCTCATCTTAAAGTTGTTAAAGGCCTATAGGATAATAGGTGAGCTTAGGCACTATAATGAGGAGCCTCAGAGGCATCAATACTAAATCCTAAACTAAATGGAAAATATAACATTCAAAAATAATCCTTTAGAGATTCACTACTCTAACTCACCTCTCCTACTAACTAGATTAGACTTAGATTTTATAGCACTTAAGAACATATTAGTGCCAAGGTGAAAGGGTCACATTGAGTGTTGAGCTAGTGCTAGATGAAATCATTCTACTAGCTCCAATAACTTGATTTCATTATGCCATGATTGTCCCTTGTGCCCTCTTCCTGATGATGATTGAGTCAATAGGGAGTTGGTTATCTACCTACCAATAAGCATCATAAGATGACAAAACAACAATCATACCTAGTGATTGCCTCATTCCCATGTGTCATCTATGTTGGCATGGATCCTATAATTATAATGATATGAGGTTCAATATAAAAATAGTTATTTTAAGTTCAAAACACATCCTAAAATCAAGTCTTCATATCAAAATGATTTAAAAAATTGGTTCAAGAATTCAAGTTTTTTAGTCAACTTTTTGGTTTGTATTGTTAATTTAGAATATAATTTCTCTCTTGGTCATTTTTATTTTTCTTAAACCATGCCTATTAATTGGTAAATGTCCATGTTAAATCCTCCCAATGCAAGGAAAGAGCCTTTTGATAATGATCCCTTTTAATTCCCTAGTTAAGATAATCATGTAGAGATACATGAAATAATTGAGCATGAAGAAAATGAAGGATGGGATTACCATGATGAGGTTATATCCAAATCTATCCAAACTCCAACTTCCCTTTATGAGTATATCATGCCCAAAAAAATTAAGTATTGCTTTGAGTCTTGGGATTTAGTGCAAATTTCTCATTTGATTTTGATGTACATAATTTACAATATCTAATTGCAATCAATCAGCCTTCATCCTCCAATCCCAACCAAAAAATATCATAAGGTTGTTTAGAGGGTATAAATGCTCTCATTCCTTCCTCAAAACATCATCCCCAAGTATCTCAAGATAAAGGAAAAAATATTTCATGTGAGGAGTCATCCTAAACTAGACATGGTTTTTCCATATAAAATCCATGCAAATAAAGGAAATAAAGAGATTATCTACTTTCAATATCATCAATAAAATAATCCCTTTGGTAATCCAAACATGAATTTAAATACAAATTTACCTTCACAACATCATCCAAATAATCTGAGTTTGAATATATCTTTAAACTCATCAATCATGCATCCCACCAATCAAAACTTGAATTTTACTTCAATTTTACCCATCATGTAACAAAATCATCCAAACTTGAATATGGGTCTCCCATATAGTTCAAGTTTAATTTATCAAAATTTGATTACAAAAACTTTAGGTATACACCCAATTTCATAAGGTTATAATAAAATTAATCCAAGTTCAAATCTTCATTCAAACTCATTAATCAATCCAAATAAGAGTTTCTATAACTCATTAATCACATCCAATCAAAATCAAATCTTGAACACCTATTCTAGTTTGCCCAATCAATCATCAAATCCTAGTTTGAATAATGTTTTATGCATATTCAATAATCTAAATCATAGTCTACCAAATTAGTTATTACTTGGACTAATTCCATCCAATCAAACTCCAAATCAATTTAACTCTAACCCAAATATTTCATTTATTTATACCCCAAATCCCAACATTAACTCAAACCAAATGTAATCTAATACTAATTATAACTTTAACAATCCCAACACAAACTCTAGCTCAAATTTTAATTAAAAGAAAAACCCAATCCTAAATAAAAATCAAGCTTACCCAAATATAGATTTTAATTAGTTTAGTTCAAACTCCAACATGCTTCCTCAATAAAATAATCAAAGTATGTTTAACCAAACAAGATTTGGTAAAAATACCAATCCTAATTCCATTAAATCCAACAATAACACCTCAAACAATCTAAACTTTAACCCAAATCCAAACCAAATAAGTTCAAACTTTACATAAAACCCCAACCTTGGTTTTAATTGAAACCCAAATCAACCAATTTTAGTTTTAACTTGAATACAAATCAAAACCTTGGTTATAACCCCAATACCTTTTCCCATCCTCAAAACATTAACCTCAGCAATCAAGCTACCAACAATTCTAATCAAAACATTCCCCCAAACACAAATAAATTCAAATATCAACCACCTAATTAATTAAGTCAAATGGACCAACTATCTCCTTTTCTCATGCAAGATTTTCAAAATATAAAGGATAGAGTTCAAGACTTGAAAGATGGCTCTTATAATCGACAAAAACAATTTAAGTTTGAGGAAATTCATTCATATCCATATGATGTGAGTAAAATGACTACACATTTTCCCAAATATTTTGAACTCCAAAAATTTGATAAGTACAAAGGAAAAGGAGATCCTAGGGAACATCTAACAAGCTTCTATCATGCATGTGCAGATATTTCTTATAGTAACAAATTCATGTTGCATTTATTTTCATGAAATATTATAGGCCAAGCCCTCGAATTGTTCTCATGAATCTTGAAAGGATCTATCTTCACTTTCAAATACTTATCTAAAAATTTTGTTTGACACTTCTCTTAAAATATTATAAAAAACTTAACCAATCTAAATTTTCACAACACCAAAAAATGAAACAATGAAAATTCCACTTCTTTCCTTCAAAAATTGTAAGTAATGGCAAGATATTTTACATGGTTATTTATAGAAACATAGTTAGTGGACATTTTTATGAACAACTTAAACTCAAATTTAAGACATCACTTGTTACTTCTTTTCCCAAGATCTTTTGATGAGATTATTGAAAAGGGAATTCAAGTGGAAATAACTTTGATCAATCAAGGTGTAATCCAAATATTTATACCAAATAATAATAAATCCTTGAAACCAATAAACAAGACAAAATTATTTGCCAAAAATAAAAATCTTGTTGGAGATGGTGTAACTAATGTAAAATAGATTCAAAATCCATAAACACAAACAAACAAGCAATCAACTCACAAAATTACAATTCCTATTGGGCAACTAAAAAAGTGGAGTCTTAAATATAAGTTTACTCAATTGGGTGACACTTACAAAAATGTTTTTCAAAAGTTGGCTCTGTGAACATGATTATATGGATAAACACAAAACCCTTTGAATAAAATTTTCCTAAACTTGATTAGTACAAAGAGGATGAATATTATGAATACCATTGGATTAGAGGACACTCAAACAATTTATGTATGTGCTTAAGACACTATGTTCATGAACTTATTGATAGAGGTGACATATCAGTTGAAACTCAATCATATAAACAATCTAAAAATTATAAATTAGGGATATAACAAGACCTATTCCCTAATCATAAGTAAGGTAAAGGTAAGCAAAAACAAGAGCAACCAAAATCAAGTAATGTTAATCAAGATAGCCAACCATTTTATTCCATAATAAATGGAATTGATATGGTGCATAAACATGTTAACATTATCACTTTGACAAAATTTGAATGTGTTATTACCATAATATGTACAAATATTACCTTACCAAGTGCATCCCCCTCTAATTTTGAACTTAAGTACAACATTATAGATCATCTTGAGAAAACACCAACCAATATCTCAATTTTAGACCTTCTCAAGACCTCCCCTGTATATAAGGATATTTGGTATAAAGTTATACATGAGTCCAATGTTCCTCAAAACATTAATCCTACAAATTTACAAGTGTTAATAGGTTCTTTGATAAAAACTAATCAAGTAACATTTGATCATTCAAATATTTCTCCTTTAGGTTCATAGCATAGCCTCCCATTGTATATAGAGTTTACTATTTATAAGCACAAGGTAAAATAGGTTTTAATAGATAATGGTTGGATCCTTAATCTATTTAAACTAATAATCATAAAACATATTGGGTATCTAATAATAACATTAGAAATAAATATCATAACCATAAAAGTATGTGATAATAATGAGCATCAATCTATCAACATAATCCATCTTATTTTGATGGTAGGGTTTATCATTAAGGAAACTCTTATTCATTTTCTTGATCTTGATTTACCATATAATATACTCCTTAGACATCCATTGATTCATTCTATAAACGTCATCCCATCTAGTCTTCACTAATGTCTAAAATTCTCCCATACCAGAATGAAAGTAACTATTTAAGGTGATCCTCATCCCTTCCAATATTATAAGCTACTGGAAGGTAAATATAAAAAATCCAACTATCTACCAGTCATAGATGATAATTTTACCCCTATTGAGGATTGTATTTCACTTGAAAACTATCAATCCTAAAAATTTATTTCAAACACATCCCCTTGGTGGTTGGATTAATATGCCAACTCCTTCCATATCCATCGAAATAGCATTATCTAATAACACATCAAACCAACCATCTAAAGAAGCTTCAAATACATTGTCTAAGAAAGCTTCAAACTAACCATCTCTTAATCAATTTTCTAAGAATCCTTATATTGAGCAAACTTCCAATCTCCCATCCTCCAAGAAAGCATCCTCCTCCGTTTCTTCCCATTTTAAAATTATTTATCGAGGCATGAATGAGTACATCATCTAGGATTTTTATACATGCAAATCCAAATGAATATGGTAGACCAAACCATGTAAAGTATAAAATAATGGTTAATAAGCTTGATCAAATGAAATTTCTCGAGGGAGGCCTTCTTTTCAATGAACATATTGATGATTCAAATTCTTCTTAGATTTATTATGATGAATTAGCTACTTTATTTTCCACCAATAAATATCCCATTAAAAAATACATCATGTGAAAAATAATGAACTTCAAAGACAAAGGTCTTGGTCTCTATTAACAAGGTGCTATTGAACTTATAACACTAAAATCTAATGAGGCAAAGGATGGTTTAGGATTTAACCCACTTAATGTGCATCTTAAAATATCTCAAATTGACTATTCTAGTGAGTCTAAAGATGATTTTTTGAATAATGAGGTGGGTTATATTATTATCCATTTTGAACATCTAGCTCTTACCAACCTCTTTCATAAAAATGTTGTTCTTACAATTGAATTTACATATCCATATCTCATCTAATGGGACACACTATCTACACCTCCACTTGATAATTTTCATAATGATGAAGCTATATCTTAATTCTTGAGAATCAAAGATCAAATTCCAATAGGTGATCACAAGAAAGGTTTTCTAATACAACTAGAAAATTCAACATATTTTCTGGAACAAAAATTATATCAATCTATTAGTTCTACCTCCACATCCACACAAGAATAAGTTGAGAAAGATTTCCATCTTCCTACACCACCCCTAGCTTATAAAGATTAATCAAGTCTACTTGTTGAAGAAACCACTATTGTAAACATCAGCACTTAAGCTGATCCAATTTTTTTAAAGCTTACTATATCACTCAATCAAGATGAAAGGGATACATTTACACTATTGATTCATGAATTTTTTGATGTATTTGCATGGTCTGATATAGATATGCCAGGGTTAGATATATATTTATTAGTTCACCATCTTATGGTGCATCTCAATGCAAACCTAGTAAAAAAAATCTTCACAAAATGCATCCAAAGACTACAATACTGTTAAAAAAAGAACTCAAAAAATAGTTAGAATTTGGTTTCATACACCCCATTGACTACTCAGACTAGGCATCAAACATTATGCCAGATTTGAAAAAACCTAAAGGGATCAGAGTATGTAAATAATTCCATGATATAAATAAATCATTCCCAAAGGATGATTTTCCATTGCCTAAAATAGATATGATCATCAATTTAATTTTAGGACATGATATGCTATCTTTAATGGATGTTTTTTTAGGTTATAATCACATAAAAATTATTGTCTAAGACCAACATAAAATAAACTTTACAACTCCATGGGGGATATTATGCTATTAAGTAATGCCTTTTAGATTGAAAAATGTTGAGGCTATAGATCAAAGGGCAATGGTTATTATTTTTCATGACATAGTTAATGATATTATGGAGGACTATGTAGATGACATTCTAGCTAAGTCTAAATCTAGGACATATCATCCTCAGTTGCTTTGCCATATTTTTGAACATATGAGAGAATAAAACTTGAGGTTGAATCTAGATAAATTCATGTTTGGTGTAACATTAGGAAAGTTGTTAGGATTCATTATTTCAAAGTGTGACATTGAGGTTGATCCTTCAAAGGTTTCAACTATCATGGATATGCCTCCACCTAAAAAACTTAAGTAAATTATAAGTCTACAAGGGAAAATATAGGAAATCAAAAGATGCATATCTCAGCTTGTAGACATCTATCACCCATTCACATTTTTACTAAAAAGGGATACTCTTTTTACATGGACTAAAAATTGTGAAAAGGATTTTAACAACATCAAGAATTATCTTTCAAACCCACCAGTGTTGATGCCACCTATTGTGGGTAAATATTTTTGTTATACATCTCATCTACTCAATATGCCCTTAGAGAATTGATAGCACAACATGATGATAATGGGAAAGAATGAGTAGTCTACTACTTGACTATAATGTTGATATTCTATGAGATAATTTACTCTCAAATGGAAAAACATTATCTTTTAGCTATTTTTACTTCCTAAAAACTATGACATTACATGCTTAATAATATTTAAAAAAATCATTTCCAAAATTAATGCTCTTAAATATCTCCTATCCAAAACCATTCTAATAGGTATGATGGCTAAGTGGGTTATGCTTCTTAGTGAGTTTGATTTAGAGTATGTTAACCAAAAATCAATCAAATGACAAGTTCTAGCAGATGTATTAGCACAAGAACCAATCAATGTAAAGGCACCTCTCATTTTAGAATTTCCAAATGATTCAATCATGTCTATAGATGAATCCCTAGTTTGGTAACTTTTATTTGATGGTTCCTTTACAAATCAAGGCTTGAGGGCAGGTATCTTATTAGTAACACCTAATGTGGATTACATTCCTAAAGCATTCTAGATTGATTTCCATTGTAAAAATAACATAGAAAAATATTAAGGTCTAATAACAAGCCTCAAGATGGAAATTTAGTGGGGAATCTAACATATGCTTATTTTTGGTGATTCCAAGCTTATCATCAATCAAGTAGCTAATGAATTTAAAGCCTATGATGATAAAATAATCCATTAAAAGAATATGTTGTATATTTTGAAAACATATTTTTAGTACATCCAATTTTAAAAAGTAACTAAAATAAATAATCAAGTAGTATATGTTATGGAAATAGTTAGATCCCTAATAGACTTGAGTACAAAACATAACAAATTTTTGGTTGAGTACTTAGGGATGCTTGATTTTGATGTGCCTGATTTAG
This sequence comes from Torreya grandis, assembly GCA_037957365.1. Classification (NCBI taxonomy): domain Eukaryota; kingdom Viridiplantae; phylum Streptophyta; class Pinopsida; order Cupressales; family Taxaceae; genus Torreya; species Torreya grandis. The sequence goes on along the minus strand of JARHVA010002630.1, from coordinate 951,666 downwards.
AATGGTTTATGAGGTGGTTGGTCCCACTTATTCATGGTAATATTATATCTATACATAACTTCATAACCATACCATCCCATATAATTTATCCTCTAACCAATGCAAATCCTTTATTCAATGTACATCTTGCTATATAATTCTTATCAAGACTATATATTGTCAAGGTTATGACAAAACACTTCTATGATGTTTAACTTTTTAAGAGTCTACTTTGATAATTATGGAAGTTCATGAGGTAATTTTTGGAACACATTAAAATGGTATGATCCTTGTGAAAAATCTTATCTGAGTAGGTTATTATTTGCTGATAATGAAATCTGAATCATGTGCATATGTTAAAAATTGTGTACCTTGTCAAAAACATGGGGATCTTACCCGTAATACTTCAAAAGATTTTTCAACTTATCAAAACCTTGGCCATTTTACACATGGGGGTTAGACCTCATTAGGAAAATCAATCCTAGTTATTCTGATGGGCATAAGCATATTATAACTGCAACTAATTATTTTACCAAGTGGGTATAAGCAATGTCACTTACCTATGTCACTATAAAACAAATTTCTGAGTTTATACTCAAACACATTATTTTCCACTTTGGTATTATTCCCACTCTCAATTTTGAAAATGGTAAATCCTTAAAAAATAAAAATGTCAAGACTCTTTGCCACACCTATCATATAAAACACAAATGGTCCATCCCTTATTATCTGTAGGACAATGGCCAAGCTGAGGAAATAAACAAAAATATTATGTGCATTCTGAAGAGAGTTATCAATAAATTTAGTCATGAATAGCATACTCAATTATATCTCTCCCTTTGGGCATATCTCACTAGTATCCACACACCCACAAGGATAACCCCTTATTCCCTTGTTTATGGTAGTGAGTCTATTCTTCCCATAGAGGTTGAGATTCCATATTTAAAAATATAATTACAACAAATCATAGATGAAGAATCATACCAAACTTCATGACTAAGTGAACTCAACATCTTGGATGATAACCAACTAAATTCTTTAAACCATCTACAAGTTTACCATAATTTCCCTCATTGTAGTTATAATAAGGGGATTAAATCTATGGAATTTGGAATTGGAGATATTATTCTAAAGGATAATTAATGAAACACTAATGCTGAAGGAGAAAATAATGGAAATTTTGAACCTAACTAGTTAGGTCCATACATTGTTATTGCTAAATATGGACGAGGAGCTTATAAATTAGCCACAAAAGATGGAGAGGAACTTGATGAACCTATGAACATCATGCACCTTAAAATATTATCTACCTAAACTTGTTTTATATGATTTATTGGTATATCCAAGGTCAAAAATCATATATAATAATGATAATGATAATGACAATGATAATGATAATGATAATGATAATAATAATAATAATAATAATAATAATAATAATAATAATAATAATAATAATAATAATAATAATAATAATAATAATAATAATAATAATAATAATAATAAAGTCAGAAAAGTAAAATATGTGCATAGATCGTCCAAATGTGAAAACTACTTTTCTCAACTCAATACTTTAAACCATCTACAATTTTACCATAATTGCCTTCATCATAGCTATAACAAGGGGATTAAATCTAGGAAATTTAGAATCAGAGATCTTATTCTAGAGGAGAATCAAGGAAACACTAATGCTAAAAGAGAAAATAGTGGAAAATTTGAACCTAACTATTTAGGTCCATACATTGTTATTGCTAAATATGGATGACAAACTTATAAATTAGCCACATAAAATGGATGGGAACTTGATTAACCTATGAAAATCATATATATATATATATATATATATATATATATATATATATATATATATATATATATATATATATATATATGATTTTCATAGTTTAATCAAGTTCCTATCCATTTTATGTGGCTAATTCATAAGTTCGTCATCCATATATATATATATATATGGATGACGAACTTATGAATTAGCAACATAAAATGGATAGGAACTTGATTAACCTATGAAAATCATATATATATATATATATATATATATATATATATATATATATATATATATATATAAAGTCAAAAAAGCAAAAATATGTACATAAATCATCCAAATGTGAAAACTAATTTTATGACACTTTGGATATGTACCATGGTGAAAATTAGGATTCTCACACCATATGTAAACCATTATCTATAGTTACCATTATCATAATGTTCATGTTGGGTTTAGTATTAGAAGAGGGAAAGGACCCTAAAGAGTGACTCATGAGTGTTTAGTTATGATTATGTAATCTAGACGTGACATGGAATCATTATAATTAGAAGATGAAGGTAAAAGACTTTAAAAAGTGACTCATGAGCATCTAGTTGAATTTGAGCAACTTTGAGTTGATGAGGAGTCATTATAATTAGAGGAAGGATGAGGTTCATAAATAGTAACCCATACAAATTGAGGTACAATATAATTGATTGAACTTGATATAACACTACTTAAAAGAAAGGGTATTGACCCTATAACAATGGATCTAGTAATTTGATAAGTTTGGGATGGCTCATGGGTTTTAACAGTTTTAGTGGTAATTTGGTTTGTAGAAATGCATCCCATAGTGTTATTGTAGTCGTAAGGCATGTTGTTTTAACCTAGGTTGTTAAAATGGGTATTATGATCCTGATTATGATCATGTTGTTAAAGTATTTTTTTGCATTTTTCAATGAGGTCTAATTAGATACTAAAAACAAAGTAAATGCAAAGTTTTAAATATTACCTAGATATGGAGATTGATTTTGCACCATTGATCAAGCTTTTGGGAACTATAGACACCTAAATCTCACACATTTGATTTTAACTATCAAACCTCAAAATAAATCCTTAGATCCTATAAATAAATTGAAACCCACTTTGGATTAACTTGTCAACCTTAAAATCACCCTTTTTGGCTATTTTTGACTGATGGCCTCGACCATTGATGGTCATGGTAGCCATTGACAGTCACCTAACCATTGATGGTCAGGGTAATTGTCAATAGTCAAGCCCAACTATCTAGGATTTTACATGCAAACAAACATATGAACACCAAAAAACACCCACTTACCTTTTCTAAATATAATTTTTGAAAATACTCTCATGAGACCTTACATGAGTAATTTATAATTAGAATCACCTCTTAGACTTCTACTTCAGCCCTAGCCCTTCTTTATAAGAAGAAGAGAGAAAAAAGAGGTCAATCTAGTTGCAACTATTATCAAGAGCTTAAGTACTTAGAGTTTCTTATTAAAATTCATCCAACATTATCAAATATCATCAATAATCTATTTGGGAGAGCCAATATACCATTACCTCTCATATTAAGTTTCTAGGTATTATCATTCTATTAGAATCAAACTAGATTCCACCTATGAATTGATAGCATATATCAATCAATCAACCCATTTCTGGTGAGTTAAGTATTTGATTACTATCATTTACCTACTTTCATCCCTTTTAAAAATTATCAGACCTAGTACCAAACTCCCAAAATTCATTTTTTGAGTCCCATCATCAGCGATTGACAAGCCCAAATTTTGGACAATAAACCATTGATGGTCAGACATAACCATCAATGGTCAGACCTAATTGCTGATGATCACCTATGGTATAAAAAGAACTAGTGTGTTTATTTTACCCTCTTACACCTAACTAAATTTACTTTTCTGTCTTCAACCACTCATAAGCCCCTTACTAATTTTTTGAGCCATACCCTGACCTATTAGCACTAGTATTAAGTAGTTTATCACTAATTAGATCATTTCTAGTCTACTTTTCAAACAAGTTTTATTGTATTTGATTTCAATACCTTATGATTATTGATTTAAGTACCTCATTTCTAGTTTATCAACTTGATTGTTTAAACATAGTGGATTGAAAACCCCTAGGGAAGCCCACACTTCTGAGATCTAGCTGATGTTAGGCAATCTACCTAATTATTTGTCTAACAAATAAATTTACTTTAATTCTTTCTTAACTAAAAGTTTTCCTCCCCAACCAAAGAGGAGTTCATCACAATATTTTAATTTAATGTGTGCACTTTTATCAGGTATTTATACAATAACCTATATTTCTAGTTTTACTACCTTCTTCAAAATAATAGCAAAATTTGAGTGAAGCATTTTGGCAAACTTGGTAGGACCCTGGTCTTTACTTGGGTTATCTCTTTATCTACATCTATATACATCTATCTCTATCTATGTTCCCATAATTGAAATCTAAAAATTTCATTTGGGTTTAAAAATTATCATATACATTGATTGTCTATTTCTTATAAGCTCACCTAGTTTAATTAAACAACATCAAGATTAAGTGTAGTCCACTTATGTTACACAACTAAATCACAAAATCAAGAAAACATCATAACATACTAGAGATAAGGCTTGAATGGGATTTCACCACTTAATGGATCACCTTACCCTATCCAATGATCCTACTTGGAAATCATCACCAAGGGGAGGACCAACTTAGCTCTCTAATTGAGTATAAACTCTAGATATCAATATATATTGGTGAAGCACCTAACACCCTTATCACTACAGGACTATGAAGTGAGGGGGTAGGCCCTAATACCAAGCCATGCATTGATTTCAATACAAATTTATTTTTGAGTACCAAAACTAACCTAAAACCATATTTAGACTACTTATCTAGTACCTGATCTACAAACCAATCTACTACACATTCTTCACATTAAGGCATAATCCAAATGATGAGATAATTAATCAATCATAGGATTTTAATTACCTTAGTTTGTGTTGACTTTTCATTAAGATTTTTTCCTTTTGCTTTCTTTGTAGTGAATTCTAAAATCATCTATTTGTACTTCTTTTATAGTCTTATATGGTACTTACTTATAAATAATGAAGATAATTAGCAAGTCAAGACCCATTTATAGACTACCTAGTTTCTTCTACCTCCTCTTCCATGGATGACTATCGATCAGATGTATAAAGTTCATCTCACCATTTTGAACCTTCCCATATCCCTAAGATTGTTCCTTAGGGGGTTTCTATCTTTGCTTCCCTTTTGGATAACAATCCAATCACCTTACAACATTATATTAATACCTTTCATCACATAAACCCTATCTCAACCCCACCATAGAGCCTCTTTATGGCACACCATCCTACTTAATGTTGGATCTTTTGGTAGCTTCTATTACTACCTAACCTTTGTTACCCAAACATCTATATCCACCAACCCCTTTGACACCATGAGGTAAAATCAACCCATCCAACCAATTATTTCCATTACACCTTCTACCCATACCATTAACTCCTTTATCTTGTGAGTTCCTACCATTGGTAGGTCAAACCCTCCTTTTACCAACCCTAATTCATTAATCACTACCCTCTTCAGAATTTGGCAATGACCATGCCTACTGTTACACCTCTTACTAGTACCAAAGTCACTACCTCACCCTGGATTGCTAACACAACCATGTGTTATACCCAACCTATAGTAACCTCTTAGCTATTACAAACCATATCCAACCTAGGTTATGTCCCCAACCTATAAGGGAATCTCCATTTTACCCAACCACCAGCTATAACTTACCGTTATGTATCTTTCAACCAACCTATGATCACCTCTCAACAATTTCCAACCATACCTAATCTTGGATATGTCTCTAACCCACAAGGACATTCCCACATTAGTCAACCACTAACAGTTACCTATCTTTATATACCTTCAACCCAACCATCTATCCCTACATATCAATATGGGGAAATATCCCAACCAATAATGAATTATCATTATATTATCCCCTCTTAGTCACAATTCATGACCTACAATCCTCCAAGTCCACCACCACAAATAGATATAATAAAAATGATCATGGATAAGATGACAAACCTAGAGTCATCCATTTCTAGACCCCATAATCTCTTGTCTTATGATAAAATCTATAATGAACCAATTCATCCTTTGGTCCCTATCAGACCATATCCAACCCAATGGAAACTTCCCAAATTTACTAAATTCAATAGTAAATAAGATCCCAAATAACATTCGAGAGAATTTAGGCATTCATATTAGATGATTACTTATGATGATAGTATTCTTTTATGCACAATTCCTATCACTTTCTAGCCCACCATTGGACTAGTATAGTTTCATTACCAAACATTCCATCTTTTCTTTCAACTAATTAGCTTAGATGTTTTTAGATTATTTATCCATCAACATATCGAAGAAGGTCTCAATTACTGATCTTTATACCATTCATCAATTCAAAGATGAGTCTCTAGTTGATTTCATAACTCATTGGAGAAGTCTTATCAACCAACTATCAATCTCTTTACCTCAACTAGAACTGATCAAACTCTTTGCTCATGCTTATGCAAATAACATCTCCTCCACCCTACATGTCTAGAGTTTTATAACTTTTGATGAAGCCTTTACCATGGCATGCAAACTATAAAATAGAGCAATAGATGAAGGTAAATTGAAGTTACGTAATAAAAATTCCACCTTCAAGACAATTGAGAATTATTCTAAACCTAGTAACCAAACCAATATGAGAACCAAGGGTAAGGCAACCATGAATATAGTTGTCCTTAAAACCAGTCCTCCACTAAATATCAGTCAATAAAACTCTTCTAATCTTCCAAACCAAAACAATTTAAATCAATTCACCCCACTGGAAGAATCTTATGCCTCAATTTTAGACAAACTATTAAAATCTAATCTCATACAAAATTTTCCAATTAAACCCCCACAATAGTTTGATTCTTCTCATCCTCCTCCAAATTTGTACAATGAGAATGATCTTTGTTCCCTCCACCATGTAGTTAGGCATGATGTTAGTAGGTGTAATACCTCTAAAAACATTTTCCAACCCCTTATTCATAAGGGGGAACTTGTCTTTGACAATCCCAATGCACTTCAAAACTAGGCTCTTGATATCTTTAGGAAAGCTTTTCCCAATCACCCTCAATCAAAAGAAGAAAGTGACCAAGTCAAACACTTCTAAGACACCCATACAATTAATATGGTTCTTGATAGTCAAATTACAAATGAACCAACTACCTCCCCAATAAATCCACCTACTCCTTTGAGTGAAGAAAAATAGCCACCTTTCTTAGAGTCAAAAATCAACATTGAGGAGCCACCATTCACCATTATTTCATTCATGAAGATCATGACATCTTTTAAACCTCCATCAATATATTTACCCAATAATCCAATCATAACCACACCACCTCTAACCAATCACCCAATCATCCCTCCTATAGATGTTATGCCTAGAGAAGAAGTATCAACCCATGACCTTCCTCCACCAACCATTTCCCCTTTTGGTGAAGAGAAGGATGAGGTTACCCCTCTTTCTCCTCCTCCTATTATTAGACTTTCTTCTAAACCAACTACCCAAGGTACTAAACCAATATATAAACTTTTTTCTTGATTAGTTCAAAAATTAGACTCTCTCTCAACCTAACATGGATAGAGCCACTTCTTGGCATCATTTATGTCTCCCCCACCAAAGTAAATCTCCCAAAATATTTGTACTCATTGTAGATCCATCACCTTCCTCTTTCAAAGAAACCATGATAGGGCCATTTCATCCACCTCCACCCAAATCATCCTAGGCCCTCCTCATGAATTCTACCTAGACCTTAGGAATCCTTCTTACACCTAGTATTACACACCCACCATTAAAACTAGATATTTTTCCATCTACCTTGACTAAGAAATTACCAAACAAAGTAGTCATGAGCACAAAATTACCCAAAACCAAACCATGCACTAGGTCAAGACAAATCCCTTCCTAGCTACCTTCTATTTTGGGACCCCATCCCTCCACCCTCCAAATTACCTATTCTTCATCTAGAAAACCTACCCCCTTTTCAATAACAACATCTACCAATACCTCTATCAAACCCTCTTTCCTAGATAACCTAGTTGCTTCTACCCTCCCATTTATGCCCAAAACATCATCTTTTATACCTTCTACCTCTCAACCATCTATTTCTAGCAGAGCATATACCCACCGACCTTGCTTGAGACCAACTACCAAAACTAACCCAAAACCTACTCCCTCCATGAGGAGGCCTACTTTTGTAAAACCTCCCTCTTCAATTATGTCATCACCTTATGCCAAATATTATTCAACCATTTTTCACAAGCTATTTCAAAACTCTACCTTAAGCCTTCCACCCGTCAAACCTTTTGGCCCCTCTCACCCTAAACTAGCCTAGCTTGATGATAATCAAATTTGATCCTATCATCAAACCCCAAGACATGACATAGAGAACTATAGGGCTCTCCAAATTATTATCCATCTACTTTTTTAGGAAGTTGATCTATTGTTAGATGAACTTTTTCATACCCTTTTATCACCTTAGCAACCAACCATAACCCAACTCTCATCCACCTCCTCACTCTTGCCTAAAAGTGATGAGCAACCAAACCAATCATCTACTATCCCCCTTTCCCACACTATTAATGTTATTACATTATCACAATAGAAGGATAAAGACAAAGCTAAATCATCCATTCTTTAGACATACCCACCTTCCACCTCTCAACATGGCCAAACCCATGCTTTTTTACCATCACCCTAACCTAAAATCACTATTTTGGGTACCACCAAATCAAACCCTTGTAAATCAATTAAGCAAGTGGTCCTTAAGAAGCTACACCAAACCCTTTCCAAGATGAGTTTATAAAAACTCATTTCTACCTCACCTCATCATTTCCAAGCACTAATTGAGGCTTTATTAGCCATTGAGGTTTGGCCTGGTGATACCCAACCTATTGAGGCCCTTATTAGCACTCTATAGCTTTTCACTCTTATTACCTTTAAAAACTTAGAGATACTTTCTACCCATCCTAAAGACCCTAATCCTCCTCTCTTTATTACCACATACATTGACCAAACCCACATTAAATGAGTGATGATAAATAGTAGGTCCAATATCAATATCATCTCATCCCATGTATATAACCAACTTAAGCTCCCTACCAACATTATGTCTGATACCTCTATTTTTATTTAGTCTTTCAATGACACCATGGCCACCACTTTAGGAACTATTATACTCCACATTCATTTAGGACTATGTACAATCCCTAAAATTTTCTATGTGGTTGAGGGGGGATTTTAGTATAATATCCTACTCAAATGACCATAGATCTGAGACATAGCTTGTGTCCCCTCTACCCTACATCATTACATCAAATTTAAAAATGAGGGCCAAGTGATTACTCTAAAAGCTAACCCAAGTCCTTTTACAACATGCAATATGATGTATTGACCTAATGGCATTCTTTTTCTACCCTCTACCAAATCTTTATCCAAATTTTATCTACTTCCATCACCTATTCAAGAAACCATTCCTTCCTCTTCTCATGAGATATCTACTAGCACATCTATCTCCTTTGAACAAATACCAATAACTGATTCTATAGAATTAACCTTCCAACATATTTCTTTAGGGGAATACCACCTCTTGGCTATTGATGCTTTCACTACCCCTCATGAATATGGATAGCTTACCAACTAAATAGTGTACAATCCTAATTTGGGGCAATCATATCCATAGGATCCCCCTCTTTTCAAACCCATTTCATCTATGTAGGGATTGAAAAACCTTTGAAAAGCACCATTAACACCTTCTATGCTCACCCCTATACTACTACCCTTTCTTATTTAGAAAAACCCTCCTTCACCAAGACATACCATCATATGTATGCTTGGAAGAGTTTTGATTTAGGAAAATATGAGCATGGCCCCCATGAGTTCAACTCAATTGAAAATCAAAAACCACATGAGAAGAATTAGCTAGGCTTTATCTTTCCAAAGAAGAAAGCCATGCAATCTCCCCCTAACTTTGAAGGAGAAGTATTTTCTCCCCCATCTTGTTTATCTCCACCTCTAATTGAGGATGATGATATCATCCCACCTAACTTTTTTTACATCTCAATGATTATCCTTTGACCCATAACCTATTGAAAGGTTGGGGCTACCATAACTCTTCTTCTCATGCATCCTAAACTCATCACAAAAGTATCCCCTACCATCCACACCATCTAGTGTCAAGATGATCATTTTGTCTTCACCTACCTCAATGAAAAAGATCACTCCATCCACAAATCTCTCCCTCTTGATAATTCCACTATGCTAAAAAATACATAGTAGACATCAATTTGGGTACTGATGAGAACCCATGTATCATCAAAGTTGGGAAATCCTTAGATTATATATAAAAATAGGACTTTTCTACTTTTCTTCATGACTATAGCATCACATTTACTTGGTCATACATTCACATGCCTGGGATTGACCCTATTATCACCACCCATAACATTGTCACTCATCATGATGTTAAGCCCATTTAATAGAAGCTTCAATGAATGCATCCTCACATATCTCTCCTTGTAAAGGAGGAACTCTAATGGCTCCTCTCTATTTATTTTATCCTACCTATTGATTATCCCTAATGGGTTTCTAATATTATCATAGTTACCAAGGTTACTGGGGGACTTCACATTTGTATTAAATTTTGAGATCTTAATGTCACTTACCCAAAATATGAATTTCCTCTACCTAGCATTGACCATCTTGTTGATCTTATAACTGATCATGAAAGGCTTTCACTCATGGATGGATTCTCGAGCTCTAACCAAATCTTGATTGCAATTAAAGATCAGCACAAAATAGCTTTTATCACCCTCTTAGGGGAATTTTTTATATAAGGTTATGCCCTTTGGTTTGAATAATGTTGGTGCAACCTAAAAATGAGAAATGACCTACATATTTCATGACCTTATCCATAGAATTGTGGATGACCTTCTCAGTAAATCAAAGCTTTGAAAGGATCACCTAGTAGTTCTTAAAATCATCTTTGAGTACCTTATCCACTACCATGTTTGCCTAAACCCTAAGAAGTGTATCTTTGTAGTCTTATTAGGTAAACTCCTAGGTTTTATCATCTCTCTTTATGGAATCAAAGTCAACCTAGCCAAAGTTAAAGTAATCCTAGAAATGCCTCCCCATGTTAACCTTAAACAACCCCATAGCCTTTAAGGAAAACTTCAATCTATTCAACATATCATTTCTCAACTATCTAACTACTACCAACCCTTTCATCACCTCTTTAAAAAGGATACCTTTTTTAGGTGGGGGTAGGATTGTCAAAAGGCCTTTGATTCACTTAAATACTATTTCCTTTCCCCATCAATTTTTATTCCTCCATGAGAGGATGAACCTTTCTACCTATATATTTCAACCACTGACTACTCCCTAGGAGCAATTCTTATGCATTAAGATAACCAACATAAAGAGCAAGCTGTATATTACATTAGTCAAATACCTATCGACTATGAAAGTTAAAATACCCATACTAAGAAACTTTATCTGACACTAGTCTTTTTGGCTACCAAGATTCATCATTACCTCCTTAACCACAAAAATTTTGTCATTACTAATACCAATCCATTCAAGTATATGCACTCTCATCCTTATCAAAACTAATGAATGGCTAAGTGGTTTATTTCTCTTGGCTAAATTCAATCTTGAGTTTCTTCAAAAAAAATAAAAAAGGGACAAGTGATAGATAATCAACCAGTTGATGCCCCTCTATCTGATACGCAATCTCCTCTAGAATTCCCTGACAAGAATATCACCACTCTCTCTTAGGCAGATTTTACCTACCAAGTTACCATGTTATTTGATGGATCTAAATGCTAGCATGGTGGAGGGGAAAGAAAAATCTTAATTCCATTTGATGGTGAGCCTTTACCTCTATCTTTCAAGCTTGAATTTGAATGTACCAATAACATGGCTGAATATGAAGCCCTAGTGGTAGGTCTCCAAACTACCTTTGCCTTGGGAGTCAAAACAATCAGTATCTTTGGTGATTCCCAACTTTTGGTTAACCAAATCAAAGGTTCATACTTATACAAAAATGATGTTTTATAGTAATATAAACATGTAGCTGATGTCTTATTGATGTCATTTAGACACTACATAATCCAAACTACCCCTTGATGTATGAACAAGTTTACTGATACAATGGCTTCCCTTACTTCCCAAATACCATCTACACCTTCAAATTCTAAATTGTCCATTATTCTCCATTTCCTCACTTAGCAATCCTTCATCAAATCTAGTTATCCTACCATCTTTAACATGATGGATATCCTAGCTAACCATTGGTACTAGCAAAATTTTGACTATCTCAACAGTGCCACCATTTCCCCTAATCTCTCTAGAAATGCTCATAGAGCATTTATTCAAGGCACTTCCCATTACACCATAATTTGGGGCATCCTTTATAAGCATGGCTTTGATGGCCTTCTCTTTTGTTGCCTACAAAGTCATGAAGCCTCTCATGTTATCAAAGAAATGTATGAGGGATTTTGTGGAGGGTACTTTAGTGGTTGTATCATCGCTAAGCATATCATTTGCCTCAATTATTATTATCCTTCTCTCAACAAATACTATTATGATTATGTAAAAAAGAGTGTCAAATGTCAATAGCACACTAACCTTCATCATGCACCAAGCAATAGTCTTCAAGTATCTAGGGACTTTTGGCCTTTCTCACAATGGGGCTTAGACATCATTAGGGACATTCATACCCATTCTTCATAGTGACATCAATCCATCATCACTTCCATTGAATACTTTACTAAATGGGTATAAGTAGCCCCTCTCATCTCAACTAAAGCTAATAAAATCATTGATTTCATCAATCATCATATCATTTGTCACTTTGGTGTTCCCCATAAAATTATCCCTGATAATGACAAATCTTTCAAAACTAAATAGGTCTAAGCTCTTTGTGACTCTTTTGGCATAAAACCTAGTTTCTCATCACCTTATCATCGACAAGTATATGGATAGGCTGAGGCCTCTAATAAAACCATTAACAATATGCTCACTAAAATGGTCAATGCCTCAGGATGGGATTAACACTTACATATTCCCTTTGCTTTATGGGATTATCATATCATCATTCACATTCCTATGGGTGTTACACATTTCAAGGTCTAAATCCCATCTCTCTACATATCTCTATAAGACCTCATCTCTGAAGATGACTATTATCAAGAATAGTTAGCTCAACTTGAACTATTAGATGAATGTTGTTTAGCTACCCTCACCCATCTTCATGTCTACCAAGAGAATTTTTAAATGTTCCTATAAAAAACACCTTAAATCATATGAATTTAATGTTGGTGATCTTCTCTTAAAGGAAAATTAGCATGTCATAAATATAGAGAAGAGTAAGCATGGTAAATTTGCTTTCAATTAGCTCAAACCCTATATCATAACCCATAAGTATGGATCAAGAGCTTTTCATTTTTCCTCTCTCAAAGTAAAAATATAACTTGAGCCTCTCAATGATTTGCATCTACATCCCTTCTATTATTAGATAGAGATAAAAATCATCATTTCTCTAACTTAAGCTCATCCCTTGCAAACTGCATTCATTTCCCTCTTTTTAAGGGTAACTGACTAACTATGAATCATGTGATTATCTATCACAATTATAGCCTAATATTAAACTATGGATATCATATATTTATCCATATTATGATTCTCATAGTTCTTCCCATCTCTTTTAGATTGGTTCCTATGGCCATTGTCACCTATACCTCTCTTTCACCTGCTAAATCTTCATGTCATCCTGATTTTTCTCTTCACAATGGTAATCCATTGAGCATGCATGAGCAAGTCTATGTTAATCAAAATTAAATCAAGAGAAAGGCACTATCAAATAACAAAACAAATCATGGTTCATTATTAGCATTCACATACTACTCTCTTGAAGGATAGCTATCAAAAGCTAACTAATATTACCAAACGTAAGGTGGACTACTCCCTTGAAGGAAAACTATCAAAAAAATATATACTAGGCACATAAACTTAGACCACTCCCTTAAAGGATGGTTCAGTAGCATATTTGGCAAAACTAGTAATTTCTTAGAAGCTTCCCACATCGATCAACTTCATTGACCTTAAAGTAAATATCAAACATAAAAGCAAAAGAAAGAGAAATAGAATTTTGAAATCTATAATCAAATTTCATAACCAGGGTAGCTTGAAAAATCTGCAACTATCTCTCCTTAGTAGACTTCTTGCATTGATTATTCTATGCTTTATACATAAACATAGACTTGTTTATACTACCTCTTTAGACACCTATAAAAAAAAGGCATACTAGTCTCACTAACAGCTCCAATTTCACCCATTTTTCCTCCACACATCATATGCATGGGACTATCAGCTTACTTGACACAATGATATTAGGATCCCTAACTATCAAACTTATGCACACTAATGTGAAGCATATGAAAGACTTATTTTCACTAAGTTGATCCAATTTTGGGTTTTGTGTGGGTCTTTACCGATAAATAATCATCATTTTCCTTTTCTTATATTTTTTTTGGTTTATGAAAGCCTATCACTATGGGCATAAATAATAAACATCACATCAAAAGCATGAACATCATACTTTTTACCAACAAGCAATGACATCTGTCTATCAATGAGTCAAACACAATGTCAACATGGCATATCAAACTTGGAGCATTTATCACATCATAAACCATAAGCATGTCATTAAATAATCATAAGCATAAACCAAATAGCTAAACCAAACATCAAGGCATATACCATTTCCCATTTTACCCATATAACCATAGATAAAGCCATCACATGTATTCTATCATAACCATAACCATAATTAGAATATCTCATGCCTAAGCTACTAAGAACAAATTTATAAGCATGAACCAAAGTCATAATTCATAAGAACAAACTGTAATCAACTATCATATATATTAAGCATCCATCATATATACATAAAATCATCAAAACAAAATAATACATGTCATAATATGTCAACTCTCTCTCAAAATGATATACATCTCATTACATCAAAATGTAGGCTAGAGTCAAAATCATATATAAATATTATATCATATCATACCCTTGGGGCACTTAGACCACTACCACTTACACCATTAGGAATTGTACATACTGATGGCCCCATTAGGACCCCTGTATGACCAAATGTCGATGCCCACTAACCAAAAATAGATGCTACTATTCCACTATCTAGGCTATCCCTATACTTGGCATATCTCATAGCATGGGGTAACTAATCTAATACCATTTCTTCATAATAATGCAACTCCTAAATCATGGCTGAGTATCATGTCCATGGTATTATATCTATCAACCCTCCTATAGCAACACCTACTTCTCTTATGCTAATCTACTCCTAAAGATCACTAATCTAACCCTATAGTGTCACTACCTATGATTTTAAAGTGGCCACCTATGCCCATGCCTAATCCCTCTCTCCTATCACAATGATCACCTACCCTTGCAAAGCAATAATCTATCCCTACAAGGTGGCCACTTGGCCCTATAATGCTACCACATGTCCCTATAATAAAGCAACCTATGCCTAAGTTTATACTAAACTAGTTATTACCTGAGGGACACCCTATACCTATGCCTAAACCTATGTTGGATCCATATCCATGGTCTGATGCCCCTCATCTCCCCAACTAAAATTTGCTATAGCATATCAAACATGATAATAATCAGCATACTCATCAATAATCCTTACATCATCAATGTGAACCCTCACTAGAAACTCCTCAAAAATTAGAACTATGTCTATAGGTTGTGGCTTAAGTAGTAGGAGCTCTCCCTCCTCCCATCAATACTACACCACATCATTAAAAATCCTATGTACAAGTCCAAACTATCTTTGTATATGGTCAAAAGGGATCCTCTCTATCTCCATCTCCTATTAGTTGTATATCTAGTGCCAACTCTATAGCCCTATCATCAGATACCTCAACCTTACCCACTATGGCCATCTAACATATGACTGTCATATCACATCCCCAAGCACTAAACCCTTATGAGCATCATATAACCAATCCATATCCCTCATATTTCCTCCTACCCCTATATAGGTGGATACCTCCTCAATTACATAAAACTAGACACCTAATTTGTCTGTGCATAAGTGTCATCAAGTATACCCAAGGGTCTTAGTACCCCAATATGCTCATATGCCCAATAATGTAACATTAAGTTAACACTAATCTCATAACACTAGTGTCCCCTAAAATCCCATAGCTTCTTGTATACCTACACCAATAACACCTATTCCCAGTTAAACAAAGTCCTCCCCAGGAGCATCTTGATTATCATGTCAATCAACATATAGGTAAATCACCCACCAACTAAATTTGGTAGCATGAAGCTCATCAAATCCTTAATCATCATCATCATCATCACTAGGCACCTATCATTAGGAAAAAGTTGATACATAGGGCCATACCTAAATCCACCTACATGGAACTCTACCTATCATCGACCATCACCCTAAATCCAATCCATATAATATTCCCACTCCTCACTCTCTATATGGTATATCATATCCCCATAGATGGGTAACCAAGTGATCCTCATGACATCTTCCATTAATATCATGATCTCACCTATTGATAACCAAAATGTGTTGGTCACTAGGTCCCATCTCTTGATCAATGCTACAATCATCCCCAAATCTTAGACCATATGATGATAATGCTATATTAAACCTAAGCCTACGACTTCCATGTGTCTCCACTCCTCATCACTCATCACATCTCATACTTATGTGAAGAGTATGGGAATGTGATCCCTTAGGTGAATCTACTCTCAAGATTGCATTATATTCAACATGTTAAAAACATATACCTACACACACTATCTATTGATTCTATCATCTTAGCACATTTATAAACAAAACAAAACTAAAATAGGTCACTAATTTTTGGCTAGGCTAAGAACACCTTTCTATTTGGCACTAATCATCAATGGTCCCTGAATCACCTTTTGCCTTGAACCCTCAACCATTGATGGTCAAGATGACCATTGATGGTCCCTACATAACATCAATCCATGGCCTTTTATACCCTACATATAGCCAAATCCATCCCTATAGTCTCATTTTTACAACTACACTGATCTACACTATGAAACTACATCCTACCTACCATTTTTCTACCCCCTAATTCCTAGATTCTCCACATTTTACCTAATTTTTAAACTAGGGCATTCATAGGTCTAAACCATAATAGTTTAACCTAGAATTTCACAAAATCCTCTTATTGAATTACCACTTCATAATAAATAAATACATAAATCTACCACACTTGCATAAATACATAGGATCCCTACCTCATTCTATGACTTGTGCCATGGATGGAGCCTGCATCCCTCTATTTGTCCATGCCCTCATCATCCATCCATCTTGATCAGTCACCAGAGCACCAGTTCAACCAATCATAACTCCCTACCCTAGAATCCACTCAATCAACCCTTGATACAAAATAACATAGTCACTAACTTCTCTAGTATAACTTTTGGAGGTAAAATTTACAAATTAACAATGACTTTTTTCTTTCACTTTTTATCCATTTTAACTTTTAGGGTTTTCACCTTGACCATCGATGGTCAGAGTGATCATCGATGATCGACCCTAACCATCGATAGTTAGATCCAACTTTACACCTACCCTACCATAGGACATTCATTCACATCTTATTCCCTACCTACCTATTTTTAACACCTACCTTACCCATGCAAATATGCCACCTTTCTGACAAGAACTAAATTTGGCTTAAAGATGAGGTGGGGTCTTACATCCCCTCATTTATGTAGGTAACATCTAATTTCCTAGTACATATAGATTCAGCTCAACTATAACCACCCACCACCACCCCTTTGCCCATGTCCACCTCAACATTGATCTTTTTTTTTTGCCTCAATTTTTTCTAATGATTTGAGATCCCTATGTTTTGGATCTTTTGAACATATTGATTGACTTTGCCATGTTACCTATACACATTTTTCACAACCTAGTGCACTAACCTAAGCCTTTGTGTCTTCTTAGGAATAATTCCTCCCTCAAATGCCTACAAAGCTCAACCTATTAGTGTTTTCCCATGGACACACTAGACCTACTTTAGAGACTAATAGGTGTATCCCACTACCATGCCTATGATAGTTATATGTTACATTGGTCACTTGTCTTCAATAGAATTTTAACCATTGGTAACTTTCATCCTTTTCATGGTTTTGACTCTCAAACTTCATCATATTTTGCACACTGACTATATTACAAATGACCACCCTTATAACCACTCCTACCTATTTTTCAAACCTTGACCTAATTCCATTTTACCTCATCACTTCCTAGTTTGAGGGGAAACACCTCCTCTTAAACTTGGGGTAGCCCTAACTTCACCTAACTTCTATTTTTGTTCTATATATTTTCTATTCAAGCCACATAATATAAAGGGGAAAATTGTAGACACCAAAATCTCACACATTTGGATTCTAATTGTCAAACCCTAAAACAAATCCTTAGATCCTCTAAACAAACCAAAACCCACTTTTGTTTAATTGATCAACCTTAAAAGCACCCTTTTTGGGTACTTTTGACTGATGGCCTCAATTGTCAATGGTTAGGATAATCATTGATGGTCACCTAACCTTCGATGGTCAATCCCAACCATATGGGCTTTTACATGTAAATAAGCATGCAAACACCAGCAAACACCTACTTACCTTTTATAAATATAAGCTGTGTAAATCCTCTCATGAGACCTTACATGAGAAATTTATAATTAGAAGCACTTCTTAGACTTATACTTCAGCCCTAGCCCTTGCATATAAGAAGAGGAGAGTAGTAAGAGATTAATCCATCTACAACTATTATCAAAAGCTCATGTACTCAAAGTTTATTATTTCAAGTCATCCAACATTATCAAATGTCATCAATAATCTATATGGGAGAGCCAATCTACCATTTGCTCTTAGATTAAGTTTATAGGCACTATCATTCTATCAGAATCAAATTAGATTCTACTTATGAATCAACAACATCTATCAATCAATCAACTCATTTCTAGTGAGTCAAGTATTTGATTACTATCATTTACCTACTTTCATCCCTTTTTACAATTAGCAGACCTAGTACCAAACTCTTAGAATTCATTTTCTAAGTCCCATCATCATCTATTTACAAGCTTAGAATTTGGATAGCAAACCATCAACTACTAGACATAACCATCAATAATCAGACCTGATCACCAATGGTCACCCTAATCATCAATGGTCACTTATGGAAAAAAATGAACTAGCAAGCTAATTTGACCCTCTTACACCTAACTAAATATACTTTTCTATGTCTTTAACCACTTTTAGGCCCATTTATATTTTTTTGAGCCATATCTTGACCCATTAACACAAGTATTAATTAGTGTATCACTAATTAGATCATTTCTAGTCTACTTTTCTAACAAGTTTTCTTGTATTCAATTTCAATACCTTACAATTATTGATGTAGTTATCTTATTTCCAATTTATCAACTTGATTATTTAAACACAAAGGATTGAAAACCCCTAAGGAATCCTACACTTCTAGGATGTAGCTAGTATTAGGTAATATACCTAATTGTCTAACAAACAAAATTGCATTAGTGCTTTCTTATCTATAGGTTTTCCTCTCCAACCAAAGAGTAGTTCATCATAATATTTTGATTCAATATGTGAACTTTTATCAGGTATTTTTACCATAACCCATATTTATAGTTTTAATACCTTCTTCATAATAATATAAAAATTTGAGTGAAACAAGAACTCCTCTTTGGCTAGGGAGGAATGACTTGCAAATCACACTAACACAAAGAAAATGGATTAATAGAAAGATGAATGGGTTGCCTAGTAAGAAACCATACCTAAGAAGTGATATGATTCCTTAGGTAGATGTCAGCACATGTTTAACATTTAAGTTTATAAATAAACATGAAATTACAAAGATATATATAGATAGGATGCAATAGACAACACTAAAGATATCTAATCTATAGCATGATTAATATGATCAAAGTAGTCACCCTAGAATTTTGTAGCTATATCAAATCCTTTTGAATTATAGCTAACTATTCAATAATGCTTTCTTTATTGGGTGTGAAAACCATAGTACAAAGACCTAATTCAAATACAATATGAATTTGGTCAATGAAAAAAAGTTGTTGTATTATGGCGAGATCAAATATGCTAACAATATCATGCACCAATCTAAGCAAAGTCATCTACATGTAAAAGATCTATTTTTATAAAATAGAGTGCAAATTTTAATAAGTTTTAAGGATTGTGAATCTTATGAAAACAAAATTCAAGGCTATTTTAATAGTTTATCAGGGATCAATGATGATATTAAAATATTGACATCAATTCAGATGGATCAACATTGATTATGAGTAAAATTCTAAACTATGAAAATAGAAGATAATAATGACTTGAAATATTGATAAAATAATAAAAACTAAATGTAAAAAATGACATAGAGGAGTAGAATACTATAAAATTCAAATTAGAATAAATTAACATGCAATACTAACCTTATATGGTTGAAAAAATGTAGATAAAAGATACCTCAAAAGTAGGCTTAGAAACCTTCAAAAAAAATTTATAATCTCACAAACAGAGGTTCCACAAGGTAGTAGAATGTTGATAAGGTCTATAGACATGTTCTAGGATGATTCTAACAGTGTTTCAAAGTCTAAAAGTGTAATCCCAAGCTATGGAATCTTGTTATATATTTATGGATTGACATCATTCTGGGAAGATCAATATCGATATCAAAGAATTGATGTTGGTTTTCCCAAAATAGGTGAAGTTAATCTTTGGGCTATTCAAATGGGTTGCTTAAAGGGGTAAAGAATGGTTTTAAAGTTGTTGGGTTATTTTAACCATAGGATGGGTTTGTTTGGAGATTGGATGAGTTTTTTATTTGTTTTTGTTTTTTTATGAATTTATGGTTAATGATGGTAAAATAGGGTTAATTAATATTTGACTATAGTAATTAACTTAATTAACTCATGTGGTAAAGGTAAATGGGTGAGGTAAATGTAATTATTTCAAATAATTATGAATGGGGTAAATTATGTTAGAGATGAAGGATAAACAGGATGATGCACCATGTTAATATGCAAGGGTGTATAAAACTAACATCTATATTTACCCCTTTTTATGGAGTAGTATGTAATAGCATGTTGTGAGACAAAAACTATAAGGTACCTAATGTCCTAAGTGTATTATGAGGAGGTATTCCCCCTCAAACTAGGTGCCAAGAAATGAGATCAAATGGATGATGGGTTTGAAAAATATGAAAGGTAAAAACAAATTTGAGTGAGTGTAAATGGACAAGTGAAAGATAGCAAAGGATAATCAGAAGTGTAGATGGTGCAAGGTAGTTCCAAGGTTGTACTTAATAGGATAAAAAGTGATGTAGATAGTAATGCCCCAAAGACCTAATCGAGTAACAAAATGCCATAGCTAAAATAGGTAAGCTTAATACAAAGATAGAAAGAGAATAAATGATAGGAATGGTAGACCATAACATTTGATGTACATATGGTGTATGTGTTACCTATCGATGAATGTTTTCAAGATAAAATATACCCTTGGGATCTAACAATGGCAAGATACCAAAAAAAGGGTACACCTTAAGGAGATTAGGGAACTGAAAAAGGGTCAAAATCCTTAAATATAAAGGGTAAGATGTCATAAAAATTGGATAGCTATAGTAAAATAAATAAGATGGGGCTTTGAAACTAGACTAGGAGCATGTAAAATGGTCCATAAGTGTAAAATCTAAACAAGCCAAGACAATCAATATTGATCCAAAATGATCAATACCAATTTTTAAGAATTGACATCAATAAAGGAATTGATGTTGATCACAAAAATGGATATAAATAGGCATCCTATGTGGCATAAGGCTCATTTGGGTATCGAGTGAACAAGAAATTGGGAGAAAAAACTTGACATGTTTCGACCATTCAAACATACATGAGAGATGATAGAGGTGAGTGAGAGTGGATGACAATGATGATGACTGCACTACAAGGTAGGTGTAATTTATTTGTGGTGAAATTTATTATTTTTAATTTTACTTAAGATATTTTATTTTATTTCTCCTATTTTTGTTTTTTTATTAATTTGTGGGAGGGAGGGGGTTAGGTTAAAAATATTAGGTCCAAGGGGGAATTTTTTAGGGGAAGGAATCGATGTTGATCGTTAGGATCGATGTGCTTCATGTAGATTGACCATGATTCATAAGATCTTGTTAATTTGATAAAATCAACATTGATTCTAAGATTATCGATAGAAATAAAAAAAACTTAGTCTTTTCATTAACTAAAAAGATGTTTTTAATAGGCATGAGAGCTATTGACGATGAGGGATAGGGTCCCTCTAATATTGGAGTAGTTATGGGAGTTTATGATTGATGAGGACTGGGCCCATCTAGATGCTATAATATTTTGAGGGATTCACCATTATCATCATGTCCATCAGGACATTAGTATGATAGTGGCTTTGCTAGAGTGGTGGGATTATACCACCAACACTTTTTGGTTATCGACTAATGAGATGATGATCACCATAAAGGACATCCATCATATTTTATGATTATTGATTCTAGGAGCCCCTTTTTATACTATTGATGAGTCTAGGTGAGTGATGGTACTAGCATGATTATATGTCAAGGATGCATTGGATAAGATATTCTTTACTAGGGGGTTCTCTTTCTAGCCAGTGTATGAATAGGACCCTATGGAGAGACTAGTGCAAACAATGATGATGTTGGCACTGACCTACTATTTGCTACCTAATTTTATATGAGGGTGACTACCATGGATTTTTACTATCATCATAAAAAACATGGTGGAATTCATGACTATTTTTGTTTGGGCACCCACACTATTGGGGTAGATATATAGGTAATTATGTTGTTGGCACACTGAGCATCAATCAGGGTTTGATATTACATTTGTATTACATTTCTAGGAATATTATCAAATTCATGTGATTTACCCCATAAGGACCCCATGGATTGGATTTAGAGACATGTTTTATAGTGTAGGATTCCTTTGGTGGAAGAAAGACCT
This sequence comes from Torreya grandis, assembly GCA_037957365.1. NCBI lineage: Eukaryota > Viridiplantae > Streptophyta > Pinopsida > Cupressales > Taxaceae > Torreya > Torreya grandis. The sequence goes on along the minus strand of JARHVA010002630.1, from coordinate 928,655 downwards.
AGTCATTTGATATATATATATATACAAGGTAGTGCATGATCTAGCACACTATAAATAGCTTTTTAGCAGTTTGTAGATATGAGATGTTATTTGGAGGCCTTATGTATGCTTCCCAATATGTAATAATTTATATTTGGAGACAAGGGATGTTTCCTAGGAGATATGGATACATGGATGATGTTTGGAGCACACTAAGCTATTTTATTTTGACATGGTTTATCTAAATTTGGATTAGTATAGGGTATTCCATTAACCCTTCACTTGTATAAGTAGGATGATACAATGTTAGATTGGCCTACCCATGATATTATATTGGTTTTGATGGCACCATAGGAGTATCTTATATCTATTGACCTAGATGACTTTAGCTACACTAATGATTATGCAACTTGGTTTATGGGTGAGATGGCAAGGAGACGGGAGAGAGTAGTGAGACCTCAAGAGGAGGTAGTTATTGAGGAGGTGAGGGAGGAGGGTGAGGATAGAGGAGAGGATAAATATAATTCTATGATGTACACATGGAGGAGGTACCATTATATGATTCCTCTACACATGAGCATATAGATATAGCTACAGGTGTTGTTGAGAGGGATATAATGAGGGCTGAGTTATAAGAGGTATGGATAGCCCATGATACTTTACAAGATCAAATTGCCACATTATAGGGTGATCTTTATAACATAAGAGGTCAATGTGACTATGCTATATAAGAGTGAGATAGGTATTGAGTAGATCTAAAATAGATGAGATCTAATTTGGTAGGGAGACTAGCTCTAGATATTGTAGGATCTAGTGGCACTCCTATAGATATGGTACCATGATAAAGATACAGAGATTTGCTTACCAAGATGAGCTATTATGAGAGGATAGTATAGAGATGACTACTAAATTTTCCTCAATTTGTTTCATATGTTTCTATCCATAGTATATCATAGAGGGCTTTTGGGGGGTCTACTAGTACATGGAGTGTAACAGGCTAAAGAGAGATGATGGGGGAGATGTTAGCATTAATCTGAGAAGGATTGATTTCATTGAGTAGATTATATTGTATGATTTGAAAGCCCCATATTATTTATGTTATGAAATTTGTATAGACAATTGATGTATATATATATATATATATATAAACATTGCTTATGTTTATGGATGGATCATGTGTGTTTGTTTATGGATTTATTGATGGCTATAGATATGTAGTATTTTTATGAATTATTGATGTGATGGATAATAGACTTAGATGTTATGTATTTGAATTTTGGTCATTGTTATCATATATGCTATGGATGATTTATGGATTATGGATGATAGATTTTACATGTTATTTTGATTTCAAATGTTATATCATGAGATGGGTTTTTACTAATGGATTATGATTATGGATTATGCTACTTGTGATATAGAGCAATATTAACCTTGTGGATGCTTATGGTTTCTTAGATTATTGAATGTAAATAAATTATGGATTATGGATCTATGTTTAATGATGATTATGGATTATATATAGATTTTAATGATTTATTATTTTGGATTTATGGACTTTTACTGATTATAGATTATGGATTTTTTCGACATTGACTTTGGATCAAAACTAAAAGATAACCTCTCATACACATGGCCTATGCATCTTTAGCTAGATGATAAGAGATATTTACACAAACTTAGTTAGATAGAGCTTCAACCTTGATCATTTGCTGGGATTACATGTTTTTGGTGAGATGGGGGATGGATTGATTTAGAGATAACCTTCTACACACCATATTTCAAAATCAAGATTTATCTTTTAGGGATCATTTTTATGCCAATGGGTAGACTGATCAATATAGGAAGCCTACAATTAGAAAGCTGATTGATATGGAAAGATTTCTTGGGATATTACTTTTGACTATTTATTTTATTACTTTTTAAGGATTTTAAATGGCATAGTTTGAAAACTAATTAATATGAGAATCTTTCTACTTGGTAGCCATCCTTCAAGTGAGTGGTCTACATTCTGATGTTTTTGCATAGTTATCCTTCAAAGGTTCAGTTTGTTATATGCCTTTATATTTGATTAAAACTATCCTTCAAGGGATGAATCTATTTATTTAGCACATTTTGATACTTTGATTTTCACTACTCATTTGGTTTTGGATCCCAAAGATAGTAATGAAAGTTGGCATAAATAGATACCTTAGGATAATTTCCATGAGTTCATTACATGAGGTGATTGTGTTATCTTAGAAAATTAATGGCCTTTAAGAAATAATGTAAGTAAAGATCTAGGGTTTCTAACATTACATGTGAAACTTATCCATGAGAGAATGTTATGAATAAAGCCAGGGTATTCATATTCAAGGTTGAGGTTAAAGTGACTACCAGATAACCACATAACTCTCATATAATTATTTTGTATTTTAGGATAAGGGGATTTGATAGTATCTAAGATAAGTTAACCAAGATGAACCGAGATATATTAAATTTATAAAGGACATATATTAAATGCATTAAAATGTTCTCATTCAGTTTTACCATCAAGAGAGGATAAATGATATGCTCCAAATCTATATTTATGGGTTAGGATGTATGGTCCAAGCCAATTAGGAGAAAATTTACCCCTTTTACTTCATTCCATATTAGTGACTTGTTTATTTTATTTAATTAAAAGGTATCCAATATTAAATTCTCATTCTCTTACATGTTAATTAAATGCTCATTTTATTCATTCTTGATATATACAAAGCTAATGAAGGGCTGTTGCACAATGCTCATCTAAGAGTTCACGCTAGGATAAACACTCCTAAAGAAAATACTCATTAGGAATGATATCTTTAAGGGAGACACAAAGAGATGGAATTTGGAATTCTAAAGGAATTATAGATTCCATACCATAGACCATAGAAAAGGGAGTAGTACCTATAGGGGTTCGAATACTAGTTTGATATGCCCATAAGGTGAAAGGGATACAAAGATGCCAATCCTTCCTAGATTCATTGATGGCTTTGGTTAGGATTTTGACCAGGGTTTTATTAGATGCTTCTACTTGACCATTGGATCGAGGATAGTAAGTTGAGGAAAAACTTAATTTTATTTTAAATGAATCACATAGTGTCTAGACTTTCTTATTCTTGAAATATTTTCCATTATCTGTTACTATTTTCTATAGAATTCTAAAATGACAAATAATGTGATGGTGGATAAACTCCACAACATTTTTTTCCTTGGTCAAGATAATAGACATAACTTCTACCCACTTGGTGAAGTATTCTATAATGGTAATGATGAAGCTATGATGCTGAGAGAACTTGGGGTTGATTTACTCTATAAGATTGAGCCCCCATTAGGAGAATGTATAGAAGTCCATTTCTACCTATAATGATTTGCTAGGGAGATGGGATAAGTTTGCTTGCTACTAACATTTTACACACCTCTTAATGTATGCACAATAATATACATTTAGAGTGGGCCAATAGTAGGCTAGATGCAATATTTTTTTAGTGACTATGAGGCCATTAAAGTGTCAACCACATGACCCATTATGTTCTTCCTAGATAGCTAAGGTGGCTTCATAATTTGGAAGACAATGAAGAAGAATGTCATCAAAACCACACTTATAGAGAATACCCCCTAGTATAGGATAGTGGGTAACTTTATGTTGGAAGACTTGCATGGCACCTTTGGATAGATGGGGAGAAGATAGTCTTATAGATAAATAAGTAAATATTATACATACCATGGATCCTCTAGGTTTTCATTGATATTATTGATAAACAAAAGATTGATTCTCATTTAGGAAGGATGGTTAACTCAATGGATAATGACAAATAACTTGGACTCTTGAGATGAGGATGGGATAAAAGAGGCAAGATATGCCATAGTATCAGTGAGTTATTAGTTCATCTAGGAGTAGTTTGGATGGTGTAATGTTTGAAAGAAAATAAGAGTTGATCAGCTAAGGGATATAACTCCTAATACAAGGGTAGTTTAAAGGCCTTTGATCAATGCTTCATATTTATCCATGTTATTGGTACAATTGAAGTCTAATTTAAAAGATAAAGGCATGGAAATACCTTAAGGAAGGATTAATATAATTCCTACACTTCCTCCATGCTCATATTTGGACCCATCAAAGAATAAAGTCATTTGACATTTTAGGACAAATTAGGAAGTGGATGTAATAGATTCATTAGGAAATTCATAATTGATTAGTCAATTTTCTCTAAGAGGTGCCTTGGCTAGGTGATCAGTAATAATCTATCCTTTAACAAACTTTTGATGAAGAAATTCTAGATCAAACTTAGCTAGAAACATAATCCATCTATCCACTCATTGAATTTGATCAAGCTTAGAATGAATGAACTTAAGGGGGTTAGTAGTCATAATTATGTACATCTTATGATTATGTAATGATGAAGCTTAGAGGCTATAAGAACCAATTATAGGCATAGTTTTTTAGTATGTATATAACATGTTTCATATTCTATGAGAGTATGAATTATATAATAAATAAATTATTCTTTGTGATGCTCATCTCAATGGGCAAGCATAGTGTCTAGAGCATGATTAGTAGTTGAGATATAAAGGAAGAAAGGTTTCCCCTACTTTGTTGGAGTGAGGATTAGAGGTGATAAAAGATAGTTTTTAAGTGTGTTAAAGGCTTCTTGATAATTAGAATCCTATACAAAGTGAATATCCTTTTTTAATAGATGGTGGAAAGGTTGACATTGATTAGAGATTTGGGAGATAAAATGATGGATAGACTAGATCTTGATTTGTAAACTACATATTTGTTTGAGGTTTGATGGAGGAAGTATTTCTATAAGCTTTGATTTCAGTAGGATCCACTTCTAATCCTTGAATAGAGATAATTAAACCTAGGAGTTTACCCATCAAGACACCAAAAATGTACTTTTTCAAATTTAAATGCACATGATACTAGAACAGATGATTGAAGATAACCTTAAGTATGGATAAGTGATCCTTGCAAAAATTTTACTTCCCAAGGAGATCATGTACATAGTCTTCAACAATTTTATGGATTATGTCATGAAATATATAAGTCATGGCCCACTGATAGGTGGATCCTACATTATTTAGGCCAAAAGGCATAACGTGGTAGTATAAGGTCCTCCAAGGAGTAATAAATATAGTCTTATGTTGATCTTTTGGTATAATAAGTATTTGATTATAATTAGAAAAACCATCCATAAGGGATAACATTTCATGGCCAACTATCAAGTCCACTAAATAGTCTATGTTAAGGAGATGAAAATCATCTTTTGGATAAGGAAGATTTAAATTATGAAAATTAGTACAAATTTTAAGTTCCCCTGTAGGCTTAGTGACTAGAATGATGTTGGACATCCACTGAAGATAATCAATAGGTTGAATAAAGTTAGCAGATAAGAGGCATTGTAGTTCCTCTTTTACCAAGAGTGTGACATAATGATGCATTTTATGGAGCTTTTGTTTTTCCAACTTGGCAGTAAGAAAGGTGATTATATTATGGATAAATATTGTAGGGTCAATACTAGGCATATCATTATAAGACCAGGCAAAGGCCTTGTGATGGTCCAATAGAAAAGTGGTAAAATATTGGTTTTCTTAGGGATCTAAGGCTTTTATAATTTTAACAATCCTTAGTGTTTATTGAGACTTGATATTAATATCAAAAGTGGATTCATTTAATAAGGTAAATGTTTCAGATGGAAGTGAATTGCATAGATAAGAGTTTTAGTGCCCAAATGAGTCAAGATTGACTCACAATCTTGACATTGAAGAATAGGGATCTTTAGCATATCATATCCTATTAAGTTAGGATATGCTAAAGGGATGGTTTGAGCCTCACCACTATGATGAAATATGAGGGGTTCTATGGAGATTGAATTGACTAAAAAAAGTTAGATGGGATGGATATAGTGTCACTAGTCAAGGAAGAGGTATCAGATGATGAATATTGATCTTTTTCTTAAAAAAATGGTATAAGAATGGGTTTGGGAGAGGATTTAGAATATTTTTTAAATCCTAAGCCATGATTTTCATGTGGTTTTCTAAAATGTCCTAATGTGACATTGTGGGGACCTTGCTCATATCTACCCATGCTGAAGCCCTTCCAAGCACAACAATAAAGGTAGGTTTATGAAAATTAGGGTTTATTGGGAAATGGGAAACTAGATGTAAAGGGTTTAACATAGGTGTTTTTTTTGGGTCTTGGGGTGGTTTGATCGATTCCATCATCTATTAAGTGGGTGTGTAAGAAAGGTGGCCCAAATAGGATGAGCTCACTTAGGTTGGGTAAATACATGGGTTACTTATAGGGATGGCTATACTCCCTAGGAGTGGGTAATGTTTCAATGGCTAATAGTTGGTATTCCCCCATTGAAATATGTTTCATCATGGAATCAATAGACTCCTAAGCTATTAGTTTTAAAGTATGGATAGTCATGATTATTGAGGCTTGATTAGAAGATGAAGATGGGATTGTGTTAGGTGAAGGTATTATGATATTGCTTGGTTGGAAAGTGAGGTTGCATGATTTGAAGGGATAAGGATTAGTGGGGATGATGTAGACTTGGCCTTCATGTTCAAACTTAAGGCACAAATGGATGGTGGAGGGGATAAATCACATCACATGAATCCATAAATTTCCTAATAAAATGTTATAATAGAATGTCCCTTCTATGACATAAAGAGTTTGCGGAGGGTGTGAGAACCTATGAAAATATGAAGGATAACTATTCTTACTATGGGTGCTACTATGTCATTGAATGCAAGGATAATTATTAGGGATTAGGAAATAATGGTTTATATTAGCTATAACTATTGGAAAGTGTGTCAAGAAATAATATTGATACTAGACCCATTATCAATCATAACTCTTTTAATCTAAGTTTGTTTTATTTGAGTTGTGATGAAAAGTGAGGGATCTTGATCTTTAGGTGATAAAGGAATGACCTCAAAATTGGTGAAACTAATAGCCAACACCATTTAGAGGGCCCCTATAAATGCTGACAATGGTTGAGGCTTGTTTGGCCAGACCTTAATAGCTTAGAGAGATTCTATCATTGCTTATCAATGGTGTGGACAGTTTTTGATAAGTTCATATAATGACATTTTTACAAGCATTTTGTGGAGCTATTTTAATATGGAGATTTATACCAACTTCTTAGCTTTAGCTAGGGTAGTTCCTATAATAAAGACTTTAGGATTTTGTCTAGATGGTTTAGGAATATTATGGGTAGAGGATCCTATAATTGAAACCTTATATTTATTGGAGTTTTGATTTTGAGAGTGGGTAGTTACATAGACAACTTTGATGTATAATAATGGAGGGTCTAAAGAAGCCACTAACTCTTTATCACTTATAGTACTAGCATGATTATGGGTGGGTGGAATATTTGGGATGGTAACATTTTTCTTAGGAGTATTATCATTTAGTTCATAAATTAATAGATCATCATCCTAGACTAGCTATTGGATTATATCTTTAAGGGCATTATAATTTTCTATATCATGTCCAATTACTCTATGATATGTGAATATATCTTGACTCCTATACTAATCAGGTCTCTATGTGCATATCATGAGGGTTATTGGGTTGTATAGATGGTAGTATTATGAGGGATGTATCTAATAATTGTTTTAAGATTTTAGTGTAAGATCCTTTCAAAGGGTCATTTTATGGTCTTATAATAGGTTGTGTAATCTCTTTTAGAAAAGTATTGATCATTTGGTTTTGATGTTTAGATTTTGTGGTAGGGATGACCTTAGGCACTTTTTATTTAAATTTATATAATGATCCTTTAGCAAAATATGGTGGATATCAAGATGGAGGTGTGTTTAATAATGGAGGGAGACTTCACATTTTCCCATGAAATTTGGATGGAAAAACCTATGATAGGCACAATCATTTTAGAAGACAGATGAGGACCTAAAATAGATGACAAAGATGATATGAAATAGGTTGGCCATTTACTCTTTCATGTGTTAATAATAGAGGGGGTATTCAAACTAAGGTTTTTGTCTTTTGACATCTAACAATGATCGACCTTGTCTTGAGGATGGGCTAAGGTTTTATTTGGGGGAATACCAAGATAATTATCCCAGCTATCAATGATAGGAGCTTTACCTTTTCCCTTAATAGCTTCAAGATAAGGAGGTTTTATGATAGAGGATGATTTTGAAGGGTCTTGGTATCAATTGAATTGATAAGATCCCATTATATTATGATCTAGGTGCATACCATGAAGAGGTTCAATAGGGACTAAAGGGGTGAAATGTTTGACTCTAGAAGTATCAAGATGTTTATATATGACATCTCAAGGAGTGGTTTCATTTTCCACTTTAGGAGATTTAATTTAAGAAGATGAAGGGGATAGTTCACATGAACAACCCTATGTAATGAGATCAGGGAGATCTATAGAGATTTTGGGAGTTGTTTTGATAATTTTAGATTGACTTATATCAAAATCATCTCCCATAAGGAGATCTAAGATCAAATATTTCTCTGGAACTTCTTTATCCAATAATTGGTCATAGATTGTATCAATCATATGTTGATTTTATGTTTTTATAGGATTAGCTTGGATTGTGTTTGATGTGGATAGATGGTTTGGAAACAAATGTCTAAAAATATATAAATATTGGTTGGGATGACATTTTGGATTATCCAACTAAAGTTACCCCTTGTCAATGAGGTTCTATACCAATCATTTAAAGGATTGGCATCATTCTATATCATGTCTTATTACCCTGCGATAGGCACAAAACTCATCCTATTTATACCAAGTGGGTTTAGGATGTGTATCATCAACCAGTCTAATTGGGAGGAGTTCAAGAATGGTTACTAGTAAGAGTTTATCCAACACAAAAGTACAAGGCTCTTTTAAAGGGGTATATTTCCTAGGAGAAAATGAGTAAGGCTACTAGTTGGTTGTGTTTGAGAAGTGGATGGTCTTAATTTATTAGGTGTTGGAGGGGGAGAAGTTTTTAGAATAATAGCATTTGTTACCCCTTTTGGTTTAGGATTATTGTTATTGCTTTTAAGGGGTCATGTTTGAAGTTTTTATTATGTAACTTAATTTTTCCTCTTCAATGCCTTAAATTTTGAGTTTACATGCCATGATAAAGGATTCATCAAAAGTCTTAAAGGTTTGAATTTGTAACATGGATGAGATATGTTTTGCACAAGAGTGTTAAAACAATTCAATTAATTTAGGTTGTGGAAAGGAAAAGGTCAACGGGTTGATTAGGCTATGCTAATGAGCTACAAAGTTTGATATGGATTCATCTTCAAATTGTTGAATAGCGTATAAATCTATGATAGTAACTTTTTGATCAATGTTGATCAAGAAGTGCTCTATGAAAATTTGGGCTGATGACCCAAAGGAAAAGAGCGAACATTGAGGGATAAAGTTGTACCAATCTAATGTAGCCCCTATTAGCAACATAAGAAATGTCCTAAGTAATAACACATCATCATGTGTTATAAGGTAACATGCATGTCAAAAGTCTCTAAGATATTGTTAGGGATCTTATTTGTTCTAAAACTTAGTAAACTTTGGAATTTCCCATTGCAATAGATATGATCAGATGGGAACATATGGGTGGATAGGCTCATTATAAATTTACTCATATGTGAGCATAGTATTGTGTCCAGAGATGGAGGCTTCTAAATTACCCTGTTTCTATTCAAAATTTTGTTTTTTAGATTTAAGAGAGAGAAGAAACTAAAGAAATAATAGACGAGGCTTGTGAAGTACCTGGATATAGTTTGCGCACCGTAAATCCAGACGCTGTGAATACTCCTCTTTGGCTGTGAAGGAATAACACCTGAAAGAGCTAAACACTAAAAACACAAAGAATATTAGTTGATAAGAGAGTGGATTGCCAAGCAAAAGCTTGGTCTAGAAGCGCCAAGGCTTCTTCAAGGATGACAATCCACTGTTTAAGACAGAATATGACAGAGACAGAAAATAGAAATAATGAAAGATGTGAAAAGAAAAGACTAAAAACAAATGCATACCTGATAAACTGTAATCTGGTAAACACATTCACCGACGTCGGTGGTATTGTCGTCATCGGTCAGAATGTTGCCGACGTCGGTTAGGGAGATGACCAACGTCGGTCGGGGCAATAGTCAAGAGCTGGTTACAGGGTTGGTTTCAAGGCTGTAGGATAGTTTATGATCTTGTCTGAGGGTCTAGGGGTCTGTGCGGGGCTATTTGAGGGCTAAGGGACAGAGAATATTATCTAGGAATAGACTGGATAAGTGACAGAGACAAAACACAGATGGACAGGAGAGAGGGCTTATCAGCGTTTCCAGGAAAAATAGAGAAGGTTTTGGTGAAGGATATTGGAATAGACAGAAGACAGAGTATTTGATATAAATGAAATGATATAGAAATAAAGACAGCACAAATACTTAGCTATGTTGAATAGTTGATGAAGATAGCATGCAGTCCGGTACAAAACATTGGATACAAGATCTCAGTGCTTGAGAGAAGTTGTCAAGTATGTTGATCCCTGCAAGAAAACAAGATGCCAAAACACCAGAAAGCAAGAGCACCAGAGCTTTGTTTTGTCAGGAGAGAGATTCGCCTGTTAGATTACCCGAGATTTGAAAACTTTTGATTTTGATTGTGATTACCCGGAAAGAGGAAGAGAAGTCAGTTAAGTATAACCGACGTCGGCGATTCCGCCGGCGTCGGCCGATAGGTGGCCGACGTCGGCAGGGTTAGAACGGGCAGAACAAGCCACCAAGCCCATTTTTTATCCGCCAAGTGTTTTTATGCGTTGGAGAATGCCAAGGGTTATGCTAAATACGCACGAGAATTTGTTAGGAGGTTAGAAGAATTAGGGAGAGATCTTGAGTGAGTCATAAGAGGAGAATTAGTCTAAGGTGAGGTGTCTAGGCGAGGTGTCCTAGGTGAGGTGTCAAAGGAGGGAGGGGTTAAAGGGACTTATTTAATTAAAAATAGTTGATTATTTCCAATTAATAAGACTTAGGTGGGTTAGGGACCAAGGAGGACTAGGAGGGAGAAAGGACCAAGGGTTAGACACTTTTTCGGTGTCTACATTTGCCCCTTTTTGTCTTGTTGATTGTTCTGGATGAACTGCAAGACAAAAACAGGAGTTAGTTGCCCCAAGTATGGGATAAAGTTGATTTCATAGACAAGAATATGTGAGAGTTGGTTGCCTGATTATGGATGAGGTATCCCCCCTCAAAGCAGGAGTCGAGAGAAGGGAACCTAGAATCGAGTGCTGCTTTGACAGAAAGTGATAGATAGGGTGAAAGATAGAGTGAGTTATCTGTAAAAGTTGTGATTGCGCAGACACCACATCACGAGGATGGTCAGGTCAAATTGTCACAGGTCAAAGGTCAAAGAGTGCCAAAATTGAAAGAACTAGGCCCCAGCATTAGTCATAGCTGATTGGGTTATTCAATCGAGGCTGAAGCTCCAATAGTCATCGTGTTCTAGGTATCCCAGGCTTAGGAAGTGCTCCTGAAAACATGAAAAAGTCACAAGTAGTGCGGATCAACTGGCGTGTGATCCTATACTTGTGAGGGTCCAAAAATATAGTCTGTGGACAAATTTACTAACCAGTCATGGAATAGCATACATGCAAAAACAACCAAGGCAAACGCTTTGGAAGTGGTTGCGGTTTAGAAGATGGGCATGATCTCCAATGTCTGGTGGTCGATGGATGGATGCAAAAAGTAATCTAAAAGTGCCCCAAGGGGCCAAAATGACATGGTCTGAAGGACTTGACTTGATTCAAGACATGATTTAGGTCATTTGGAAGAGGGATAAAAGGTTGAAGGCCACCAACGTCGGCTATATCACCGATGTTGGTGTCCAAAATGGACCGACGTCAGTGCAAATTGGCTGACATCGGCAGCCTAGGGCAAGCCAATGCCGACGTTGGCGGCCTGCCAAATCTAACAAAATCGGATTGGCGGCCCACCAAAAGTCATTTGCTATTTGATTGAAAGAGAAAAATGAGCTCTGGAATGTGTTGAGTGATAGTGACCTGGAACTGACCCAGGGAGTAGTGCGAGGTGGCAGAAGAGCATTGGTGGAAAGAAGGCACTGATTGGACACTGCAAGGACGCATTTGAGTCAGCAAGAGCGTGCAAAGCCATTAGGATAAAAGAGATGGTAGAGGGGAGTAGAGGGCCCATGGGAGGTCCACCACTAGCGGCACCCATTGTGCTACCACACCGGCATCGACGGGATGAGGTAGGAGGGTCTTTGAACCCTATTTGATTGATTTTGCTTTTGAATTTAGTTTTAAAATTTTTGTTATTTTAGGCAGAAATTGAGGGGGGAAGGGTAGCTAGGAAGGTGGGTAGGTTGTCTAGGAGAGTTTAGGAGTAATTTAGAGGGTTATTTGGGTAGTTTAGGAGACAAAATGGGGAAGCCCTAAAAATTAGGGCGCGCCCCATTCGGCCCTAGGGCCGAACCAGTCGCCAACATCGGTGATACCACCGGCATCGGCCGACCAGCGATCGGCGTCGGTCATCAGCCTACTGACGTCGGTCACTAAGTGACCGACGTCGGTTATGAGAGTGCTGTCGCTGGCATGCTAACCGATGTCGGTGGCTGCCTGGTCAAAAGAAGAATAAAAAAGTTTAAGTTGAGGGGTTAAAATTACGTCAAAGATTTCTCGGGTGTCAGGGTAGGCATAGATGATCAAATAGGTTGGTAAAATAAGAAAAGTAGGAATAATGTTAACATGAGATTGCTTTGGGTGGGTGCAGGCTAGACAGACTCTGATGCTGCGGGATCGCCTCTCGACCTTGTTGACATGGATGCATGGAGGCATGTCCATCGAGGAGTGGGCGCAGATGAGTGCAATCAGACTAGGTGGGTTGAGACGCAACTGCAGAGTGGTGAGGGATGTGAGCCTCATGGTGGCTTTGATCAAGCAGTGGGACCATGCCACCAACACCTTCCACCTACCTACGGGTGAGATGACAGTCACGATTGAGGACGTCTACCAGATTTTGTGGCTACCGGTGCATGGAGCAGACTTGTATGCGTGCTCGAGAGAGGTGCATGACATTCATATGGTGATGCTGTTTGGAGAGCATGCTGCGGAGAGGAGCTACCACTCGATGAGTTTTGCCTATGAGCCATTGTACGTGGCAGATGAGGAGGCCCATTGGCTAGTGATTTTGATGATGATCGGTATCACAGTGTATGCATTGCCAGATGCAGAGGGAGGCAGATTCTCGATGGCCATGACTGGAGTTTTACTGGAGATGATAGAGTAGAGGATAGTGTTCACCTAGGTGCCAGTCTTTTTGGCTTAGGTCTACAGAGAGCTATGGGGCATCAACAGACGGTGGTGGTACAGCTTATGTGTAGGCCACCTCCTGCACTATTGGGCCTACGAGCACATAGTAGTCACACGACCTCTCGGCCTTCCAGTGGTGATTCAGGCTGGCTTCAGAGTTGGATTCAGATGATGGCACGAGGTTATGGTGCAGACACGGATGGATGGAGTGGTCAGGGACATCAACCACTACAGGGGAGTGCTAGAGGGTTTGATCCTGGTAGACATCATCTGGAGACCATATTTGGTTTATCCAGCATTTAGAGACCAAGGAGAGTAGCTAGTTGGAGCTCAAAGCCAGAGATGGGTCAGGGGCAGGCGAGCCAGTGAGCTTGAGAGGATCCTTGCAGAGAGAGTGCGGCATCAGTATGGGCTGCTACAGGATGTGCCTCCCACCTTCCCACAGTATAGACGGGATGACATAGAGGCGCCGCTCCCACTTCCAGAGGAGACAGAGGAGCTTGATTTTGAGGAGTTACCGGCAGGACCTGGGATAGTCGACCCAGGGTGTACAGAGGCCTACATAGCATGGTGGTTAGGTCAGTATAGAGGGATACAGGTCAGGCAGCAGCCACATCTACAGGCCATCACTAGGGAGTGGGATATAGCCCACGAGGAGAGAGACACAGCTCAGGCTCATGTCTCAGTTTTGTAGGGTCAGCTGGTAAGGGTGACTAGGCAGCTTGCAGAGGTGATAGGGTAGGTGGCAGTGTTGACATCATAGGTCACTCTGTTACAGGGATAGCTGGCCGTAGCTTAGGCACAGGCAGGTGCAAGTGCAGGGCAGAGTTTTGGAGGGCAGGGCCCACTGCAGTAGCCATCATTTTCACAGGGGGTAGGACCATCAGCATCGGTGCAGCTAGGTCAGCCACAGCCATAGGGATTAGGATAGGGCACGGTAGTAGGGCAGATGGGTCCATCACAGACTGTATCTATGGTTAGATACAATGATGTGCTAGACGAGATCACGTACTATGAGAGGGCCATCAGGGGGATCCCTCATATACAACGATACTCAAAGATGAGGGCAGAGCAGAGCAGATAGAGATCGATGTCACGAGCGATGGCTTCAGGGTCACGCAGACGACAGAGGTTAGAGGGAGGAGGAAATACAGCCTCTTCTCGACCACCACCACCACCACCATAGCCACAGCCTTGAGGGCAGCCCCAGAGTTGTATTATTATTTTTGATGTATATACCAGCCTGCGAGCTGAAGACGAGAGATGTATTTGATTTTTGAGAGCGAGAAATAAATACAGGTTGTGTCTGCTTTGTATAAAACTAATTTTTTGATATATATATGATGAGATTTTAGCTATTGATGTGTTATGGAGATGTTATAAATGTTTGATGTGTTTCATGATGCATGTTTTGATATGATATGTATGATGATTATGATGATGCTAATGATGAGAATGATGTAAATGTTATGTTTAATGATGATATAATGATTAGATGATGATAGATGTTATATGGAATGCTTAACTTGTGGATTATGTAAATGTTTAATGGATTATGATGGATGAAATTTATGATTAATGACTTATGAGTATATAATGAAAATGAGAGTATATTAATGATTATGTGAATATATTTATTGACTGTGATGTGATTGATAGGTGATGAGAGAAGGAGATTGAAGAAAGTGATCAAGAAAGTGGCCGAGCTAACCCTAGAAGACCCCATGTCAACTGAGTGCTGCCCACATAGCCCCTATTGTTAGGGGCCTCAGGCCTATGTAGTTCTCCCAAAAGGGAGGAAGAGTCAAAGTGAGTGATGGTCTAGTCAAGGTCAAGGTTATGGTCATAGTCATGGGTATGTTTGAAAAGGTTTTGGTTGAATGTGACTAAAGTGTAAAAAGAGAAGTGAAAGGCATATTTGCTCTTTCATTGACAAGGACCAAAAAGTTAGTATAGATAGGGGTTATTAGAACCAAGAACCCCATTATGCGTTGCGTCGTTGACCATAAGTTATGCTAGAGTGGTGATCGAATCACTTTGACACTAAAGTGAGCTCGAAGTCCCTTGAGCAGGTTATAGGAAAGGAGGATAGGACAACCCGTTTTAAGAGTAGAAATAACTTTGCCCCTTTTTATAGGAGACCCTGAGACAATAGAAGCCAAGTCCATGACTTTTTTTTTTTTTTTGAGGCTGATCAATATGGGAAGCCTGTATAGTGATGTCATTGTGTATGATGGTCAGTTATGAAGCTGATCGATGTGAGAAGCTTCTACAATAGTGTTGTTTATTGCTAGATTTAGTCATAGCCATCCTTCAAGGGAGTGGTCTAGATCTTTGCTTAATAAGGGCTTTTGAATAGCTGTCCTTCGAGGGAGCAGTCTATGAGTTATAGCAATGATAGTATAGCTGTCCTTCAAGGGAGCAGTCTACTTTTTAATTGGATTTTTGTGACCTTGGTTATTTTGACATCTTGATTGATTGTTGATACGAATTGGAGTCATGGACAAGACTTATAAAAGTTCAAGGGCTCCCTTTTATTAGGACAAAGTATCCATATAGAAAAGGGTTTTAGAGGATTTACTAAAGGAAGTAGGGTTGAAAAATAATAGGATTAGCTAGATGAGGGATTGCTCAAGGGACGAGCTCAAGTTAAATGCTAAGTAAACGAGTACTCAACTAGCAATAAAATGGTCGTAGATGCAATGCATTAAGGGGTTCAGGTTCTGGTCGGCCTTCAAGAGAAGACAAACGATAAGTCCCTGATCCGTACTTGTGCATGATAATGTAAGGTCTGAGCCAATTAGGAGCGAATTTGCCTCGCTTACTTCGTTCCATATTAGTCACATGTTGATTCTCTTTGAGGACGAGGTCTCCAATATTAAAGTCTCATTCTCTTAGATTTTTGTTATAGGCTCGTCTGATTCGACTTTGATAGACATGGAGATGATTAAGGGCAGCAAGACGACGCTCATCAAGTAACTCTAATTGAGCTAAATGATCTTGACGAAAGTCATCATTAGAAAGAATGTTATGTAGAGAAATGTGAAGAGACGGGATCTGTACTTTGAGAGGTAGGACAGCCTCTGTTCCATACACGAGAGAAAAAGGGGTAGCACCCGTAGAGGTTTGGATGCTAGTGCGGTAAGCCCATAAAGCGAAGGGAATTTGAATGTGCCAGTCCCTTCCAGTGTCGTTGACCACCTTCATGAGAATTTTAGTCAGAATTTTGTTGGAAGCCTCTACCTGCCCATTTGCTTGTGGGTAGTAAGGTGAAGAGAAACTAAGCTTGATGCCAAATGAATCGCATAGCTTTTGGACAGCTTTGTTTTTTAAGGACTTGCCATTGTCGGTGATGATTTTATGAGGGACACCGAAGCGACAGATGATGTGGTTATTGATGAAGTCGACAATCTTGTCGGCTTTTGTGGAGACAAGAGGAATAGCTTCCATCCACTTAGTGAAATACTCAGTGGCGGTGATGATGGACTGATGACGAAGAGACGAATGAGGATTAATCTCACCAATGAGATCTAAACCCCACTGTGAAAAAGGCCAAAAATCTTGAGCAACTTGTAAGGCGTGGCTGGGGAGATGAAACAAGTTAGCGTGCTGCTGACACTTGACGCATCACCGAACATAATCGCTACAGTCTTGATGAAGAGTAGGCCAATAATAGCCTAGACAAAGGATGTGCTTGGCAACCGAATTTCCACTGAAATGTCCACCACAAATCCCGTCATGGGCTTGCTTAATGGCATGAGAGGCTTCAGTGGAGGTAAGACAACGAAGAAGGAGGCCGTCAAAACCTCGCTTATAAAGAAGACCGCCTAGCATGGTATAGCGAATGGTGTGTTTGATGAAAGCTCGTCGTGCATTGCTAGAGAGGTTGGGAGGAATGAGAGAATGAGTCAAGTAGTCCTCAAGTTGTTTATACCAATCATCTTGTGAACTAAAGTCTATGGTGTGGACAAGATTGATGTCAGTGGAAATGTATGAAGGCAATGGCACACGATGTACCATGACATAAATTCTCGATGAGGATGATGATGATGAAGGAATATGTGAGGCAAGGGAAGCCATGGTGTCAGCAAACTTATTCATCGATTGAGGAACAGTCTGCAATAAGTGATGGTCGAAAGATGCAAGAAGAATGGTGACACAGTTTTTGTACCTTTGCAAAATTTCATTTTTGCAGAGATATGAACCATTGACCTGATTGACGATGAGCTGCGAGTCACCGAAGATGTTGATGGTCTTGATGTTGAGGGAAAGGGCGGTTTGAAGTCCCAAAATTAAGGCCTCGTATTCAGCCATATTATTGGTACATTCAAAGTCGAGTTTAAAAGACAGAGGCATGGGCTCCCCTTTGAGAGGGATGAGAATGACCCTGGCACCTCCACCAAGTTGACATTTGGATCCGTCGAAGAACATGGTCATTTGATAAATGGCATCATTGGTAGAAAGAGTGGCGATGGACTCGTCAGGAAATTCACAGTGAGAAGGTTGATTGTCGGGAAGTGGGGCATCGACTAATTGATTAGCGATTGCTTGCCCCTTTATAGATTTTTGTTGGACAAATTCGAGGTCGAGCTTAGCAAGCAACATGAGCCACCGAGCCATACCTTGATTCTGATAAGGCTTGGAGTGCATATACTTGAGAGGGTCGGTGTGAGTGATGACGAAGGTTTTGTGGTTAAGAAGATAATGGTGGAGTTTAGTGGCAGCAAAGACTAATGCCAAACAAAGTTTCTCAGTATGGGTGTATCGAGTTTCATAGTCGACTAATGTTCGGTTGATATAATAAACTGCTTGCTCGCGGTGTTGCTCGTCTCGATGCGCGATCATGGCACCTAACGAATGATTGGTTGCGGAGATATAAAGGTAAAAGGGTTTATCCTCTTGAGGTGGAATGAGGACAGGTGGGGAGATCAAATAGCGTTTAAGGGCTTCAAAAGCCTCTTGACAATCCTTATCCCATGTAAAAGAGATGTCTTTTTTAAGAAGATGATGAAAAGGTTGGTAGCGATCAGAAAGTTGCGAGATAAAATGTCGAATAGACTGGAGTTTTCCTTGCAAACTATGAAGCTGCTTGAGATTAGATGGGGGTGGCATTTCGAGGATAGCGCGGATCTTGGTGGGATCTATCTCGATGCCACGGAAGGAAACAATGAAGCCTAAAAGCTTACCAGAGAGGACCCCAAAAACACATTTCTTGGGGTTAAGGCGAACATTGTATTGAAGAAGTCGAGAGAAGATGATTTTGAGAATAGTCAGATGGTCACGGCAAAGTTTGGACTTGCCTAATAGGTCATCCACATAGTCTTCCATGATTTTATGGAGGAGATTGTGAAAAATGTAGGTCATAGCTTGTTGATAAGTGGCGCCTGCATTTTTTAAGCCGAAAGGCATGACCCGATAGCAGAAAGTCCCCCATGGGGTAATGAAAGTGGTCTTGTGCTGATCTTCTGGGGCAACCAGGATTTGATTATATCCTGAAAACCCGTCCATGAGAGATAACATCTCATGACCAGCCGTGCAATCAACAAGTTGGTCAATGTTTGGAAGAGGAAAGTCGTCCTTGGGACAAGCCAAGTTGAGGTCACGATAGTCCGTACAGATTCGGATCCCCCCAGTCGTTTTGGTAACAGGAACGATGTTAGAGACCCACTATGGATAATCGATGGGTTGGATGAAAGAGACTAAAAGAAGAGGCTGAAGCTCTTCTTTAACAAGAAGTGCAACACGAGGATGCATTTTGTGAAGCTTTTGCCTAACAGGCTTAGCCTCTGGGTTTGTGATGATGTTATGGGTAGCGATGGTAGGATCAATGCCAGGCATATCGGCGTAGGTCCAGGCAAAGGCTTTGCTATGGTCAGAGAGGAATTGGGTATAGTCAAGCTGCTCCTGAGTGTCTAAAGATTGACCAATTTTTAAGACATGAGGAACATCGGAAGATGAAAGGTTAATGTTAATGGTCGATTCATTTAACATAACCTACGTTTCAAAAGGGAGGGAGCATTGAATGAAAGAATCATCAGCGCCCATATAGGTAAGAATGGCATCGTTGTCTATGCAGTGGACTGTGTTGATGGTTGATGATTCATCGTCTATCATGCTAGGATAAACGAGAGGAAGAGATTTTGGAACCCTGTTAAGTTGATAGGTTAGAGGTTCCAAGCGGATGGTGTTTATGCAAAAAAAAAAAAACTAGGAGGGATGGAAGCCACCGACTCCGTAGGTGAGGAAGGAAGAATAGGCGAGTCTAGAAGAAATTGGTTGATGTCTAGTTCAGGGGAAAGGTTTGTGAAAGCCTCAGTGGGTTCTTGGAAACCCAGTCCATACCGTTTCTTCGCATTATCGTCATTGGGTGTTTCGATAGGCTGATGAGAACCTTATTCATAACGTCCAAAGCCGAAACCCTTCCATGCACACCTATAAAGATAGGTATGTGAAAAGGTGGGGTTGCTAAGAAAGGAGAAATCTGATGTAAAGATTTGAGGTGAGAAAGAAGGATTTGATTCAGTAGGGGCTTGATCCAGCCCCCCATAGACAAGATTGGTGCGAAGGCTAGGAGGACCATAAGAAATGACCATCCCGATCTGACAGTCATAGTTTGGGTGTTGATGAAGTTGTCCATACTCTTGAGGAGTTTGGAACATGTCTAGAGTAAGGAGACGATATTCTCCTAGTGAAAGTCTTTGGAAGATGTCGTCCATGGGGTCCTTGGTTGGTAATTAAGAAGAGGATGTGGTGGCGACCATGGTTTGCGCACTAGTTGACGCTTCTGCAGATGGAGGCGATGCTTGGGTTGATGCTTTAAGCGGGATAAGAACGTCGTTTGGGCTATAAGTCGTGTTACAGGTTTTAAAAGGTGATCGGTTGGCAGGAATGACATGGATTTGTTTGTCATGTTCAAATTTTACACAATGGTGGAGTGTTGAAGGGACGCAAGCCATGGCACGAATCCAAGGTCACCCTAAGAGGATGTTGTATTGGAACTCTACTTCGATGATGTAGAAGAGCTTCGAGATTATGCGTGGACCGACACGGATGTGGAGGACAATAGTGCCGATGGTGTTAGCAGTTGTGTCATTAAAAGAGCGCAAGATTGCGTCAGTTTTAGAGACGCAATTCTTGGGAAGAGCCAACTGATCAAAGGCATGGGTGGAGATGATGTTGATGCTAGCACCCCCGTCAATCATAACTCGTTTAATATGAGTTCAATCAATGTAGGCTGTGATGAAAAGGGTGGCATCCTGATCTTCCTCGATAGAAGTAGGAATCTCAGAATTACTGAAAGTGATGGATGCGATGGGGGATAAAGAATGGACTAAGGCAGCAAGTGGTTGAGGGTCTTCAGGTTGAACCTTAGCTGCCTGTAGGGCTTTGATTAAAGCCTAACGATGTTGGGGGGAGCTTTGAATAAGGTCATATAGGGTCATCTTCACAGGCGTTTGGTGAAGTTGTTTTATCATAGATTATATGATTGCCTGTGAAGAAGTGGGTTGGGACGCACCTAAGATGGAAATCTTGGGTTTTAGTGGTTGAGATGCTTGGACAAAAGGATAGGTCCAAGGGATAGCGGCTTTTTCTTTCGCTTTGTCCTTCTGTGACCTAGTGGTTGCATGAATGGCATTGATTTCGAAGATAGTAGGTGAAGAAGGGGTTATGGTCTGTTGGTGAGACGTTGATGTGGTTGATGAGGCTGGATGGGAAGGTGACGAGGGTTAGTTAAGAGTGTCCTCAAGGAGAAGAGTGTCTTTCTCCATAAAACAACGAACGACGGCCTTGAGGGCACAACAAGTCTCGGTATCGTGCCCTGGTGTGTGATGATATAAACAAATCTTTGTATCATCGAACCAAGATGGTTTGAACCTGAGAGGTTGGAATGGCTTAATGGAAGGAAGGGTAATGCTAGAAGTTTGCAAAAGTTGGCATAATATTAAAGCGTATGAACCTTCTAAGGGGTCCACGCTTGTTGATGCATGACGTGTTGGTGACTTCTGCTTAGGGGATGCTGAAGAAGGTTTTCGTACCACCTTTTGGGTTGGTGGTGCGGTGACAGGGAAAGACGGCACTTTCTTTGTGAGAGGTGCCGAATTTTTGAGAGGTTGACTTGTGATTGGTGAAGGAAGTAATGAAGGTGATTTGTATTGGTTAAGAGATGGAGTAGGAAGTATGCCAAGTAAAGTAGAAGGATGAGGACCTAAGATGGAAGGCAAAGTTGACGGTGGAGGAGGGGTTCGCCTTTGTGGTTTGGCAGTTTTCTTGGATTTGGTTGGAAGATTACTTTGGGGTGAAGTTTGGTTCAAGTCCACCTTCACTTGTGGGTGAGTGAGGGCAGAGAGAGGGCGAATGCCAAATGGCTTGATTGGTTTGGGTTGGGTAGATGTAGATTTGGAAGCAGTGGTTTGGTCTTTGTTTAGAGTCTTGGGCGATTCTGCCTTAGGAGGATTGGCAGCATGAGATGAAAGGGGACGAGAATGTTGAAGAACTTTAAGATGTTCCCATAATCCTCGATGCTCCACTTTCCTTGAAGGGAGAAGTTCTAATTTCTCCACTAGTCAGGAAAATGGTTGGGAGGATGTTGGATGAGGTTGGGATTCTGGAGAAGATGTACTAGGTGTGGCAGTAATGTTGGATCCAAAGTGCATGGGAGTTATCACTGGATTGTTGTTGGTTGAAGAAGATGGAGAGTCAGGTTCTTCTCTTGGTGGAGAAGGAACTGGAGAGCGTGACTCCTCGAGTGGGTAAAGGGCAGGAATTATAGTGCCCTCCACTTGTGGGCAAGGAGTAGGTAAGGTCAGGTCCTCCATAGGAAGAAGAAAAGAGGATGGTAAGATCGGTTGCGCTGGTAAAGTTAAGGCATCCTCCAGGATGAGAGAGGTTGATGGAGAATTGACCGGGGAAAGAGGTTCGTCCACACGTGATGGACTGGTAGATGAGTTAACCTCTTGAGGTTGGTTGGAGATGAAAGGTGAGACCGTATTGACAGTTCGAATATCATGTTCATGCATGTTGTCAATTAAGGTCTAGACATTATTATTTTGGGTTGGTGGATGATTAGGGAATGGCTGTTTGAATATGTCAATGCCCTGGTTTGAAGGTGCATTAGGATTATCTAGAATGAGCTCCCCCTTTTCAAGCATGTCCTGGACTATGTTTTTGAAGGTTTTACAGTTTCCTGTGTCATGACCCTTGACACGATGGAAATTGCAGAAGTCATTTTCCCTGTACCACGCAAGGATGGCCCATGAGGGATCGAATTGTGGCGGTGGTCGAATCTGGGGAAGGTTGAGAATCCCTTGTTTGACAAGTTTTTCCAGTATAGATGCGTAAGATTCTCCAAGAGGAGTATATTGTCTTTGAATGTACCACTGCTGGAATTGACAGGTGGCGCTCTGAGATGTGGAGGGTTTAGCTTGATTTGATGAAGAAGATGAGGGTCTAACGGCCACAGCGTTAGCTGCAGCTTTAGACTTAGGATTTGATGATGAAGGTTTAGATGAAGAAGAGTCATTAGTCTTGGAGTTGGGGTTCTTGCTTTGTAACTTGACTTTGTTCTCCTCGATGGCACATATTTCAAGTTTACGGGCCATCGTGAAGGCTTCGTCAAAAGTACGGAAGGTCTGAACCCTTAAAGTAGAAGAAATGTGTTTGGCGCAAGCTCGGGAGAATAGTTCGATAAGTTCAGTTTGAGGTAAGGAAAATGAGAGTTGGTTGATGAGACCTCTCTAATGAGCAACGAAATCAGCTACTGATTTGTCCTCAAATTGATGGATAGTGTAAAGGTTTGTGATCAAAACCTTTTTAGTGATATTAATGGAGAAATGGTCAAGAAAAAGCTGCGCCAGTTGTGTAAAGGTGAAAAGGGAATGGCTAGGAATGGAACTGTACCAGTCAAGTGCAGCGCCAGAAAGGGACATAGGAAATGTGCGCAAGAGTAATGCGTCATCATGGGCGATAAGATAGCAGGCATGTCTAAATGCCTATAAATGTTGCTGTGGGTCTTCCTTGCTTTGAAAGTGCAAAAATTTGGGAAGCTCCCACTGGTTGGGGTATGGTCTAATTGGAACAGAAGGATGAATAGGCTCATTGCAAATTTGCTCGTATGATAGAGCATTACGTGAGCCAAAAACAGAAGTCTCTAAGCTGGACATTTTATCCATCAGCATCTTGATGATATCTGCTGACGGATTGGTAAGTGGAGCACCCCCTAGATTATAAGGTGCTTGAAAGATATTGGGAGGGGCGTATGACGTGGATGGTTGCATAGACGCAACATATGGATAACTGGTTATTGGAGCGAAATTTGGGGCCAAAGGCACTTGTGTTATGGGGTTGGTAGGCATAGGTTGAATAGGGGCCATCAAGGATGGTTGAGGAGTGGTTACACTTGTTGACGGATAAACAATTACCCTTGTGTTGATGGGGGCAAGAGTAGGGGGAATAGAGACTAAAAGGTTTTGGAAAGGTGTGGGGTTTGGTTGAGTGACTTGAGGTTGAGGGAGTATCGAAACCCCCATGGAGATAGGTTTAGGTGGAGAGGTTACGTTCTGAAGGTAAGATACCATTGGGTTATTGGTAGAGGTGTTGTCTAATGGTTGAATGGTAGGGGCGGCTGATGTGATTCTTGTGTCAATTAAGGAAGTTGGCATCCCATAGATTGGGTTGCCTAGGGAGTCTCGCGTTTGGCTATTGGCGAGATAGTGTTGCAAGGCTTTAACGTTAAGGTCTAAAAACCGTACAAAGTCTTGGTCCCCTTCTGGGACGATAGGAGTTTGAGGCGGGGTTGGGCGAATGGGAGTTCTTTTAGTTTCTGAGTTGAACTCCATTATTGGACTGGTTATAGGTGGTCAAGGTGGAAGCGGTTGTTGACTAGCGTGGTCAAGAAGGGCCTTGGCTTGACTGCGTGTCAAAACCATTCAAGGCTGGAAAGGGGCAAGTTTCAGAAAACTGTGTTCTGTCAGTCTCAGAAAACTATAATGGATGATTAGACAGTCAGAAAGTTGGATTTTAAGCTTGCTAGTTTTTGGAAAAAAGAAAATTGACAGAGATCGACGCCGGTATAAAAACCGATGTCGGTAAAGAAGACTGCCGATGTCGGTCAGATGACCGATGCCCGTTAAGATAAGTTGCCGACATCGGTTACAGGACCGATGTCAGTTACTGTGTTTTCCAGAAACTCAAAAAAAAAGTTTTTGGAAATGAGGAAAATGTCCTTACCAGCTCAAAAAAGATAGATAAAAACAAAAAATGTGGTGATGACAGACAGAGCCTAGCGTTAAATCCCTATAAATAATTTTATTAGGATCGTATGGCTTATGCCTTAATAAGATGTTTGAGGAAGTTGGCTATAAGAAGGGTCCTAGAATAGGCAATCTAAAGATGGTTTCAGGTAGTTAAGTTGCTCAAAAATCTATATTAGCTTCCGTACAGGCCTGGTGCTAAGGAGCAAGCTCCCCTCACTTCACGATTCCAGTGGTTAGCTGGTTTCGCTTAGCCAATAGATACTTTCACTATAGTTTATACTCTGCCAGAGAACAGAGTTGGCTTTCCCCTTGGTGGTGAAATCCAAGTAGGATTGCCGAGTAGGGGTAAGGTTGTCTGCTGGGTGATGAAATCCCAGACGGGCCTTGTCTCAAGTGTGTTTTATGTTTTATTGAGTGCTTGTGGTCTGGTAGTGTAACATCATGTGATCTACGGTTTATTCAATATGCATTTAAGTTACTAGATGTGGACTAAAAAGATGCAAGAAAGCAAGAAATGAAATGCAACAAGTTTTAAAGTCCCAAATCGAAATATGATATTGGAATGAAAACAAATTGGAGAAAGGGTTTGAAGAAAATGATTTTTCTTTCTAGTCTAGAAAATGCAAGAAAAAAGTAAGAAAGAGTTCTTTTTAATTTCTTGCTTATGATTTTGTTTTTTTTAGAAAAGAAGAAGGGATGAAGGTTAAGAAACCTAATGCAACTAAATGAATACAGAAGAAAGGGAACCCAAGGAAGGCCCTAAAGGGGTCCCACCGGGTGTGCCAGAATGTTTCTATTCAAAATTTTGTTTTTCAGATTTAAGAGAGAGAAGAAACTAAAGAAATAATGGACGAGGCTTGTGAAGTACCTGGATATAGTTTGCACACCGTAAATCCAGACACTGTGAATACTCCTCTTTGGCTATGAAGGAATAACACCTGAAAGAGATAAACACTAAAAACACGAAGAATATTAGTTGATAAGAGAGTGGATTGCCAAGCAAAAGCTTGGTCCTAGAAGCGCCAAGGCTTCTTCAAGGATGACAATCCACTGTTTAAGACAGAATATGATAGAGACAGAAAATAGAAATAATGAAAGATGTGAAAAGAAAAGACTAAAAACAAATGCGTACCTGATAAACTGTAATCTGGTAAACACAGTCACCGACATCGGTGGTATTGCCGTCGTCGGTCAGAATGTTGCCGACGTCGGTTAGGGAGATGATCAGCGTCGGTCGGGGCAATAGTCAAGAGCTGGTTACAGGGTTGGTTTCAGGGCTGTAGGATAGTTTATGATCTTGTCTGAGGGTCTGGGGGTCTGTGCGGGGCTATTTGAGGGCTAAGGGATAGAGAATATTGTCTGGGAATAGACTGGATAAGTGACAGAGATGAAAGGCACATGGACAAGAGAGAGGGCTTATCAGCGTCTCTGGGAAAAATAGAGAAGGTTTTGGTGAAGGATATTGGAATAGACAGAAGACAGAGTATTTGATATAAATGAAATGATATAGAAATAAAGACAGCATAAATACTTAGCTGTGTTGAATAGTTGATGAAGATAGCATGTAGTCCTGGTACAAAACGTTGGATACAAGATCTCAGTGCCTGAGAGAAGTTGTCAAGTATGTTGATCCCTGCAAGAAAACAAGATGCCAGAACACCAGAAAGCAAGAGCACCAGAGCTTTGTTTCACCGGGAGAGAGATTCGCCTGTTAGATTACCCGAGATTCGAAAACTTCTGATTTTGATTGTGATTACCCAGAAAGAGGAAGAGAAGTCAGTTAAGTATAACCGACGTCGGCGATTCCGACAGCGTCGGCCGATAGGTGGCCGACGTTGGCGGGGTTAGAATGGGCAGAACAAGCCACCAAGCCCATTTTTTATCCACCAAGTGTTTTTATGCATTGGAGAATGTCGAGGGTTGTGCTAAATATGCACGAGAATTTGTTAGGAGGTTAGAAGAATTAGGGAGAGATCTTGAGTGAGTCATAGGAGGAGAATTAGTCTAAGGTGAGGTGTCTAGGCGAGGTGTCCTAGGTTAGGTGTCAAAGGAGGGAGGGGTTAAAGGGACTTATTTAATTAAAAATAGTTGATTATTTCCAATTAATAAGACTTAGGTGGGTTAGGGACCAAGGAGGACTAGGAGGGAGAAAGGACCAAGGGTTAGACACTTTTTCAGTGTCTACATACCCATCCTATTCATAAGGATGTTTATGAGGTCTACTTGGGTGTTATTCTGAGGCCTATTCCCTAAGACACCTTGCTAAAGAGTTTGATAATTTGACAAAGAAGTAGACAAGGGTTGTGAGGAAGGGTATCCAATAATAATGGACATAATGGGTTGGGACGCCACCATGTATTATGGGATCTACAATGGAATATTCTATTGTGTTGAAGATTGGAAGTAATTGTCATTGATGGTTGTGATGAATCCATGTATTGGGTAGCTGAGGAGGCATACTATTAGGGTGGTTATGTTAAAGGGATTTGTTGTGTGTGAGGGATTTATTGTGTGTGAGGGATTTGTTCTATATGAGGCATTTATTGTATATGACATATTTTTTGTGTATGAGGGATTTGTTGTGTGTGGTGTAGAGTTTGAGAATTATATGCTAGACTCATTTTGATGGGTGGGAGACTTACAGGGATTGACACCACTAATGTTTAGGGAGGAATAGTGGATATAGGCTGAGTGGTATAAGTATTTTAAGCATAAGTAATGAGGGTTAGAGAATTGGTAGAGACTATGCGTGGTTGGCTTTCTAAAAATTACATCATCTAGATATTAGAATAGATGGAAGAGATTCGATAGAAAATATACCATAGCCATGGTAGATCCTTTAGTTGTCTCAGTTCCCTTGAAAGGCATCCTGTATAAATATCAAAAATCTTAGGTATGGGGAGAAGGAGGAATGTGTATTTCTCGATTACTAAGGTATTAATTGAGAGAAATAGGGTTATTATCCAATATTTCTATAAATGAAAGATCTCTTTGAGAATAAAAGTACAAAAATATAGGATTTTCAAAGGACTCAGGGGTAGAGGAGGATCTAGGTGTATGCTCCATAGGAGAGGATGTTACACCCACTTTTTATTCTTTCTTTGATTGTTGCCTAGTCAAAACCATGAGATGGAAAATAAAAGAAAAAGAAAAAGAACAATTTCTTTTTGAATTATCTCACTTTTAATTGTGGATGAAATATGTACAAACTAAAGTCATTCCAAAAAGTTTTATCTTTTTTAATTTTAAGATGTGAAATGAAATAAAGAAAAAGGATAATGAGGGTCCTAAGAAATGCTAATATAAGGATTGTTTTGAGTGTTTTGTTTTGGTGCTAAAATGAAATTTGTATTAGTACTAGTACATGACTTGATAATTTGGGCTTCCTACCCTCACATCACAATTCCATAGCTAGTGCAGGTGCTTATCCAAGATATATCAATAGTCTAGATATTATACTCATTCAGAGAACTGAGTTAGTCCTCCCCTTGGTGGTTAAATCCAAGTGCTATCATTGGGAAGAAAGTTGCCACGAGGTGATGAAATCCTCATTGATTTCCTTATGTCAAATGTTTAAATGAGTTTATTATGACTATGATTTGGCTTGTGTGTGAAAGAGTGATTGTTATGATGAATTTACCACTTAGGTTATTCTGTGTGAATTACTTAAGTAGACAAAAATGAATGCAATTTATTTTAACCTTAAAAAGGAAATAAAATGCAAACTCGATGTTCTTTGGATTAATTCACACAAAGAAGGGAAAGAGATCAAACTCAAAAAAAAAAGTTAATAATAAAAATGAGACTTGATGGTCCCACCAGGCGTGCTAGAATATTTTAGTATTTTTTCATTATTTTCAATGTGATCTAATTAATTACTAAAAATGAAGTAAATGGAGGGTTTTAAAGATTACCTAGAGATGGAGATTGGTTGTGCACTATTGATCAATCTTGTGGGAACTCCTCTTTGGCTAGGGAGGAATGACCTACAAATCACACTAACTCACAAATAAAATGGATTAATAGAAAGATGAATGGGTTGCCTAGTAAGAAACTAGACCTAAGAAGCGATATGATTCCTTAGGTGGATGTCATCCCATGTTTAACATTCAAGTTTATAAATAAGCATGAAATTACAAAGATATATATGGATAGGATGCAATAGGAAACACCAAAGATATCTAATCTATAGCAAGATTAATATGATTAAAGTAATCATCCCAAAATTTTGTAGCTATATCAACATCCTCTTGAATTACAAATAATTGTTCATTAGTGCTTTCTTGATTGTGTGTGAAAACCACATTGAAAAGATGTAATTTGAATGCAATATCACTTTGATCAATGAAAAAAGGTTGTTGGACAATGGGGAGATCAAATATGTTAACAATATCATGCGCTAATCCAGGCAAAATTATCTATATGTAAAAGATAGATATTTAGAAAATAGAATGCAGATTTTAACAAGTTTTAAAGATTGTGAATCTTATGAAAACAAACTTCAAGGCTATTTTAACAATTTGGAAAGGATCGATGATGATCCTAAAGGATTGATGTTAATTCAAATGTATCAACATTTATGCTGAGTAAAATCATAAACTATGAAAACAAAATATAATAATGACTTAAAATGATGATAAAATGATAAAACTAAATGTAAACAATGTCATAGAGGTGAAAAAGACTATAAAGTTCAAATTGGAATAAATTAACATGTAGTACTAACATTGTATGGTTGAGAACTTGTAGATAAAGGATATGAAAAAAGTAGGCTTAGAAACCTTAAAATTTTCTTTGTAATCTCACAAATAAAGGTTCCACAAGGTAGTAGAATGTTGATAAAGTCTATACACAAGTTTCAGGATGATTCTAATAAAGTTTCAAAGTCCAAAAGTGTTGTCTTGAGCCATGGAGGCTCACTATATATTTATGGATAGATGTTATTCTAGGAAGATCCACATTGATCTTGGAGAATTGATGTTGATTTTCCCAAAATGGGTGAAGTTAATCCTTAGGCTATTCACACGGGTTACTTATGAGGGTAAATAATGGTTTAAAGTTGTTAGGTTGTTTTAATTGTGTGATGGGTTTGTTTGGAGGTTAGATGAGTTTTTTTCTATGAATTTATGGTTAGGGATGGTAAAATAGGGTTAATTACTATTTGATCATAGTAATTAACTCATGTGGTAAAGGTAAATGGGTGAGGTAAATGTAATTATTTCAAATAATTATGAATGGGGGCTATTATGTTAGAGATGAAGGATAAACATGATGATATACCATGTTAATATGCTAGGGTATATAAAACTAGCTTCTAAACATGTTCATTATGATTATAGCCTTGATTATGATTCTACCATTGATTATGTCCTTGGTTATGATTGTTCTTTGGTAGTTGTTGATTATGTCTAGGAAATGGATCTTTGTATATGACCATATCCTTATTAGTGTCTTATAGAGTAATTTGGATCTCAAATTCATCACTTTAAATCAAATCTTCAATAAGGTATCATAATTGAACACAATGATAAACATCATGAATAATGACATGATAGAAGATGCAAAATTCATTTTCTCGATACCAATCAGGTTTGGGTTAATTGTCAAGAAATGGCCTTGGTATAGGCCATACAATAAAATTAGATGATATGAGCTTTTAAAATACTACCTAAACATGCTCTCCTATTTTTTTGAAGAATCTAAAGTTTTTATTTAATACCCTTTTAAGGAGGGATTCTTTGCAAAGTGTTTGGTGGATTAGGTGGATTTAGTGACTCCATTTTTTACTATGTTCTTATTCTTATTAAACCCTTTATGTTTCTCTATTGTAACTATTTAAATAAGATATTGGGTCTAATTTGAAATTTGACCTTAAGAATAACTATTAATAAGGTATTTAGTAATAAGTTCCTTCTCAATTTGTACACCCTTGTCTATAATTTCTTCAAAAGTGTTTGTGTAAGCAAGTCAAATTATGCACCACCTTAAGGTGTAATCTATGTGAAAATATGTTGGACAATTATTTTTTTAGCAAATTATGTTGAAATCATCTAGATAATGCTCTTTACCATTGTAAATATGTTCTAAAGCTTTCTTCAGCTCATTAATTTGGCTTTACACAAGTCAACTACATTCAACTCATGTTCAATATTGTAATAGAAGTGGTTTATTATTTGTTAGATAGGTCATTCTAATCTACCACTGATCCCTTTGGTAACTTAAGAAGATAGTCTAAATATTATATTTCTAAACTTCATAAAAATAAACAAATTAAATAAATGCTACTGTAACCTACTTCTTGGCATAATACAAAAAATGCCTAAATATGTTCATGAGGGTCACCCTTCCCTTTGTATTTGTGAAATTTTGGTGCCTCAAAATGAGGAAAAAAGGGGACTTGGAGAATACTCAAATTGAATGTATATGGACATATCTCCTCAAATTTATACTTCTTGATTATGTTTCCTATCTCCAATCATGACACAATCTCTTTCATTGAATCCCACTCTTTCATATTTGGTGTATTGGTAGGTGGAATATATTTCTATTGGTGTGGTATGTGACCTTGGTGCATGGATTTGTTAGGGATATACACCCTATGATCCACAACTTTGTTTTGATTTGATCCTTGATTTGAGTAAGCCATTAATTTATGGGTTGATAAACATTCCCTAAAGTCATCTATCTTGAGTTATTGGTGTTTTATTTATTTTGTGAATTCTATGGTCTATTTACCAAAGTACGAATTGGTTGAGAACACACCTAAAATGGATCAAGATGTCTTAGTTGAACATCCTAAGTCTTGTTACCTCACATTCCCTATCACATTCCCTTGGCTCAAGATGTCCTAGTTGAACATCATACCTATTACATTCCCTAAAATATGTATAAATGTGAATTCTATGGTCTATTTACTAAAGTATGTTGAATTGGCTCTATCACATTCCATTGCTCCTTAGAAATGTTAGTGTGTATAAAAGTGGCAACTAAAGAGATATTCAAGTCCACGATAAGTTGTTCTGCATATCATTGACTTGTATTTTTTATCTTGGTGACAAGATCTTGATTTTTATGTGTTTACTCTACAAGCACACCCTTTCCTTTACTATAAGAGGTAATGCTTGATTTTGAAATATGATAGAGGGATTTCTCTCATTGTTGTTCTTATACCCTAACCAAGGTATGTAATTATTCCATAGGAATTTATGATGGAAATCTACCACTTGATTCAATCAACCTTAGAATTGCTTCATCTTTGTCCTCCATGGGTTAATTCTCAAAATAGTCTTCTTTAGATCCTATAGTCATGGGAATCTCTTCAAATACCAAGTAATTATCTTATCCATCATAAAATTGCTCTTCCTCATATCTAGGGTCATAAGAGACTCCACTATAAATGTAAATTTGCATCATGTCTATAAAAAAATTCTTCACATTTAGAAATATCTATATTTTTTTGTAAATGTTAACAAGGTGTGTTTTGACTCTATCCAAACAAGTGACAAGGTAAACAGAAACTATAATAAAGAAGGTGGCATAGTACCACATAATTATAAGAAATGGCCATGAATTTACTCAACTTTGGTGGTTTGAAATTATTGAGGTGTTTTTAATAATGTCCCTAAGGTGGCCAAGAATGTCCATGATTTAAGATGTATTCATGGTTTTTAATGACAAAATGTGCCTTACTGATCATGCATAGACCCTACTATGTTTACTTGGTTAGGTAAGTTGATGGGTGTTGGTCATGTATTGATCATGTTTGAGGGATCATATGAGGGGTCAATAGTTTTTAGTGTAATTTTGGAAGTGAAATTAATTAATTATAATAGTCTTGTGAAGATCTAGGTTTTTCTAGTCATCTTGGTAGAACTTCTTGAGTAAACAAATTGATGACATCAACATTCACATGTATGAATGTGTCAAAAGAAAGTGGTCACATGATTTTTTTAAAAATTTGTGCCTATATCATGTATTTAAAATTTTATGTCTTAAAATGATGTTTATAAAAATTCATGGTAGTGAAAAGTTGGTCTCCCAAGCAGATGTCACTAGTTTAAATACTTCATCAAATTTGCATTAAAAAGTGATCATTGGAATTCAAATATTTGAATTTACAAAAGAAAACTAGTCTACATTATTTTAGTTATAAATTTTGATCTCAAATGAATTTTATGGTGTTATAAAAACCAAAGTGGTATATAAATTCAATGGAAAACCAAGAAAAATTATTTGGAGGTTCGACAGGTCATACACTTGCATTTATTAGGTTCAAAATTGACTAAGGGTTTAACCTTCTTCTACAAATAACCCAAAAAGGATGTTTGAGTTTTTATTGATAGTTTTTGGATGTTTCAAGGTAAATTATCTATTAAAGGGTGTTTTAGAATCCAATAGGATAATTTTAATGGATTTTTAAGGTTTGACCAATCCATCTTCAATATGAACAATTGCTTACAAGTTGACTTTTGGTTCATTCATGGTGTTTTCATATACAAGGCAAATGATTGATAGGTTTTGCATATGTAGATGTGTGTAGTGATGAATTTAATCACTTTACAGTTTCTTAGGGGTAATATTTCAAGGACCTATGTGCTTTAAATTGGTCTAGTGTTATTTATTTTTCTCGATGAGGTGCTAACATGATGAATAGGTCTCCATGGACCTATAAGGGCTTCTTAGGCCTAATTGAAAGGTGTTGGTGATTAAGGGTGATATATAAAAGATATGAATGGAATATTTAGATTAAATTAATCATATTATAAGTGTGATATAATAATTAATGGTTAAGGTAAGTTTTATGTCTAACCAATAAGGTGATGATCATAAAGGCTTTATAAAGGGCATAAACAAATATGAAGGTTTCTAGAGTTGATATGTAAAGTATAGAGAAGGTTGAGTACGCTTGGTGGATAGATTAAATATTATAGTAGTGTGATGGATATGTATGTGACCTATAGGCCATATTATTGATGTTATAATAGTGTTCTTTTAAGGTTGATGATTGAGGATGAGCAAAGAGGCCATATTATTGATGTTATAATAGTGTTCTTTTAAGGTTGATGATTGAGGATGAGCAAAGAGGTGTCAAGTGATCTAAAAGGTTGTTTTGGATGCATTGCTTATGTGTGAAGGATTGAGGAAGATTTAAAGGTTGAAGATATTTGTTAATAGATTATTATCCATTATATTTAAATTCAATTAGAGTTATATATGTGTCAATATCATAAGTTTTGTGTGGATGCTCAACATCTAGGATAAGTGGGTGCTTATTCATGCTTATGGGTTGGTGTTCCTTATGAAGTGGGTGCTTCACTAAATTCTAATGTTTGTGAATTCACTATAGGATTCTAGTTATATTTTTTGAAAAATTAATAATGGTTTTTATCCCCCATGATGGATTCCCATATAATTCATGTTTTATGTGCCTTGATCTTGCATAGTTTCCTTATTCATTGTAATAACTAGTTTATATACTTCATGATTGCTTATATTGATTGGTTGAGAGTTTGAAGTTTTGGAATTAGAATCAAATATCATACATTACTAATTCACCCCTCCCCTCTCAATGATTTTACCTCTAAAAATTGGAATCAAATCCATACCTTTTTTATAATTTTAACCACCTAAAGGTGATCAAAAGTATAATGGTTATTCATCAAATGCAAGGTGGTTTTTATACTAAGAAAGCACCACTATTAAATGGATCCAAATATGTTTTTTGGAGTGAAAGAATGAGGACCTACATCATGTCTCTAGGTTCTAACATTTGGAAATTTATTATGGATGGCTATTCCACACCCCCTACTCCTCCAACTAGTATAGTTAATAATAATTTGAGTGAGAAAAATTATAAATATATGAATGATATCATTTGTGGCCTATCAGAGGCTAAGTTTACCAAGGTAATCCATTAAAAAATATGCCAAGGAAATCTTGGATAAGCTACAGATCATCTATGAAGGTGATTCAAAGGTTAAGTTGGCTAAATTACAAACCTATCAAAGGCAATTTAAGGGCCTAAAAATGAAGGAATAAGATAATGTGTAATCTTATATTCTAAGGTTTGATGAGGTGATAAACATGATCAAAGGTCTTGGAGAGGAGACTAAAGAAGATACTATTATAGAAAAGGTATTAAGGTCTCTCACCCTCAAGTTTGATTTAAATATTTTTGCTATAGAAGAGAGTCATGATCTCACCAAGATGAAGATAGATGAATTAAATGGAATCCTTACTACCTATGAGATGAGATTCAATGAGGATAAACCAAAAAAGAAGGAAACAACCTTCAAGGTCATCAAGGAGACAAAAGGCAAGAAGAGAAAGTTAAGTCTTGAATATTTTGATCTTAATGAAGATAAACTTGAAGCCATGATTGAAAGAAAATTGAATGTTGGATTAGGTAAATATGAAGGGATGCTTCCTTTTAAATGTTTCTCATGTTGTAAATTTGGTCATTTTGTAGCTAAATACCTAGATAAAGGTAAGTATAAACACAAGAAAGATCATAAATAATCACATGAGGATAAGCATAAGAAATTTGAGGGTCCTAACAACTACATAAAGTTATTCAATAGGAGAAATAGAAAGAAGGATTCATACAAAGGTAGTAAGATATTTTACCATGAAGAAGATAGTAACTCATTAACTGAAGAAGAAGTAAACACATCAGATAGTGATGATTCATCTCATGATGAAGATAAATAGACACTATTCATGGCTCTTGGGGATGATGAAGGTGAATTTTATATAGGTAGAGATATCTTTGATGGAGATAACTTAAAAGAATAAGAGGAGCAATTCACTCTTAAAGACAAATATATAAATATCTTAGAAGAGATGAAGCTTCTAAAAGGCAAGGATAGAAAATAAACATCCTTGATCAAGACCTATGAGGATCAAATTGGGTTATTTGAATAAATATTGAGTAATGAAGTCAAGGAGCATGATGATATCACTCAATATATTGAAACTCAAGTTTGTACCCTTGTTGAAGAGGTAAATATTAGGAATGAAGAATGTGTCAAATATAAATTAGAGATGGAGTCTTTATAGGAGAAACTAGATCAAGCCATGAGCAATCTTGAAACATATCATAAATTTGAGAAAATTAAAATTGATCTTAATGACCTATTGAGCAGTCAAAAGGTCTCAAATGTCAAGTTAAGACTAGTATTCCATGAAGATATTTACAAGGATAAGGATATTGAGAAAATAGTGATGGTAGATTAAGAGACTAACCATGCTAAGGATAGTACTAGTAAAGACAAGAAGAATGATAATATTGAATAATAAGGACAAATTTAAAACCTATAAAAGTCCAAATCAAATCAAGAAACCCAATGCATTTTGGTATGATAATTCCTTTAATGAACACTATTATTATTGTCATCAATTTGCTCTTAGGATTATTGATTTCAAAGTAAAATATCCTAGTAAGAAATTTGCATGTAATTATGAATAATACAATGACAATCATGAATAATATAATCACTCAAGTCAATCAATAGGTCCACAAGGAAAACATGACATCTTGTGTTAAAGGTGTTAAGGGATTGGTCATATTGTAAGGTTTTGAAATGCCTGATGAGACCAAAATATGGTTCATTATTAATATGGTGTTCATTTCATCTCTTTAAGGATATAATCTTATGAAAATATTAGACTTTTATCTAACTTTGACATGGAAAATAAATACTTTATCTCATTTATATCAAACCAAAGTTGAGTCATTATTTTGTCATTAATATCTAACAAGCAACATGTTTTAATATTTGAGTTTTAAAGAATATACATGAAAGATGATATAAGTTGTATTTTGTAGAAACTCCAATTTTGATCCTAGTTTTGTAAAGCTATAGACTCACTCAGTCTATATCTATGAACTCACTCAGTCCACATCTATAGACTTGGGTAGAGGCTATGTATGTAGACTAAAGGATGATTCAAAGTGGAAAATGGTAAAGAAGTCATTGTCATCATTAGCAACCTCAATATAGTATAAATATATCGATGGACTCTATAGGACCACATCTATGGACTTTTCATATCTATTTCTATGGACTCTACTGAAATCTAAGAATTAAGTGAGTTTGTAGCCATTCCAAAAGAGGAAGATTGCTCTAGCTGGAATCACATCAAAGAAATACTCACTTCCTATTTTGAAGTATTCAGTCTTGATATAGTTTGTATATATTTGAACCTTAAAACTATTATAGCGATAATACAACTGTCTCATCAAATAAGATAGAATTTTTAGGATCTTGATCAATCCAAATCTCCTATTTTAAGAATAAATGGATTGAATAAGTAGTTCAATTTTTCTACATACTATTTTTAGTTTGATTGTATTAACATAACTATGTAAATATTTTTTCTTAGAAATATAATGAATATAGTTTTTATACCCAAAATTTGAGATATATTGTAAATGTTTTATCTATTTATTAATTAATGCAATATCATTCTATCTTTTAGTGTTGAGTAGACTTTGTCATGAATCTAAGAAAAGCAAGGGCCCACTCTCCTTGGAACCAATAACTTCTTTATGGTATTTATGTTTATGTTAGTTGATTTCATGATATTGGATAATTTGAATATTTCACATACATACATGAGGGAGGGATTTATAAAAAGTATATTTAAGATTTACATTTCAATAGTTATTTCCTTTAAGCACAAGTATGCTTTAGCATAGTATTTCTTGTTAAAAAGTCAATTTGAGTGTTTACATTTTCAAGAAGGTGTGAAGTAGATTAAATGTGTTTGATTTGAAGTAAAAGGATTAAAGGTATGAATTAGATTAAGTGTGTTTTGATTTGAAACAAAATGATTGAATTAGTTTAGATTGATAATTAATTTCTTCTTTTAGAAAGTGTGAAACAACTAGTGTAAAAGCATCCTTTCATTGGTAAAATTTAGATTAAGGTTATCAAAACCCCTCCAAAGACCAATCTATATATCTTCCACCAAAAACCTTGATATAGATAGATTTAGACACTAGCCCTAGTTTGATAGACATCAATCTAAGAGAATGATTAAATGAAGAGTTAAAAAACACTCATCATTTTTGGCACCATTGTCAGGGATCATTTTTATGTGTTAGTAAGGTAAATCTTATTGATCTATAGTAAGAAAAACATAAACAATAAAATCATATCAAAATCAATCAATTTATGTTCTGGCCCAAAGATTCCAAAGGATGATTTATTCTCAAATACCCTCTAGAAATAAAATCTAAAAGCTCTAGTTTAGAACTTCAATAAAGTCCTTCACCATCTTTAGCTGATAGAATTGAATAAGTTGTTGAGTCTCATGTTTAGGATTATATTTAAATCTTATTTGGAACTAGAGTGTTTCCACAACTAAGTCCTATAGGAAGAATTCATCTGAAAAATTCATTCTCAAGAAGAGAGTATTTAGAGGCTGCAAAATATTTAGAAGAAGCATTTGAACAAGCTATCACTAAAGAAAGTTTTGAAGAATTTGAACAAACTTCAAACAACATTCATTTGGAATCCAATCCTAGTTTTTAAGAATCATCCAAAGAAGAATACATGGCTGAATAACAAAACTAACAAGTTGTGGAATAAGGCAAGACTTTCTCCTTTCCCATTGTTTCAAATCCTAGAGATCAAACTTCCATGAAAAACATTTCTCCTACAAATTTGTCAAATTTTTGGGGAAGATCTACAGAAGATCCTAACCAATTTCTATTTGAATTTAAGGTACTTTGTCAAATTTATGACTATACAATAGACAATTAAAAAATAAAATTGTTTCCATCTACACTAAAAGATACAACCATGAGACGGTTCATTGGCCTGCTAGGTAATTCTATTCATATATGGGAAGAAATGGAAACTACATTTTTGAATAAGTATCAAGATTATTATAGGGTATGGAAAATAAAGGAAGATTTATTTAAAATCAAATAGAATAAAGATGAATCCTTGGAAGATTATTTGGATAGATTTATATTTATTCATAAATGGAGTAGTTACCCACTTATTGAGGAAGTCCTAAAACATGTTTTCCTCAAAAGATTAGATGAAGAAATTAGAGATGCATTAAATCTAATGGGAGGAGAAGACATAAACAAACTAACCTTTCATCATATTTTAGAACTCTATACTAATTAATCTAGGACAAAACCAAGGATTAGGACATGACTAGGGAAATCCAATGAAATGAGTAAATTGATGGGTGAATTTTCTAATCTAAAAACAAACATTTTGGTCATACTAAATACTAAATTGGATGGCCTTAAAAATAAAGCCAATACAATAGAACCATTGGCAATATACTATCCTAAGTGTAGATTAAATCATGCCCTTAGAGATTGTCCTTTGGATAAAACAAACATTTCATCTTGTGGAATATGTGAAGGAAAAAATAATGACACAGATCTTTGCACCTATCTACTTACTTTGAAAACTCTAGTGAAATGAAATGTTCAACTGATTGAAGAGATAAACTATATTTAGATGTAGAATTTTTTTCCACAAAACTAGGTCTAAGGATAGTTTGGTCCCAAAAATCTAGGTAACCCTTAGATAACACCTTGGAATGTTCTAGTGCCTCCACCTATATGGGAACAAAATTAGATGCCATTAGATCAAATGCCATGGTAAGGAAAAGAATGGATATCACCTCAATAATGGATGATGCCACAATAGCCATGGGTGCCCCAATAATAGTCACATCCATAATGGAATCCATAATAGAATCCATAATGGAATCCCAGTGCACAATATAGTCAACCAAGAAGACTACCACAATGACAAAATATAATGTCACCCCCTATTTACCAACATCCAAAACAAGTTAATCATCCTCTAATGCCTACACAACTAGTAGCCAATATAAATAATAAGTAACCAACACCTATTTATGTCAATGAACAAGGAGACACAATGAATATAAGAGTAATTGACTATTTTGATATTTAGTTAAGATCAGGAAAAATTGTAAAGGACCTTCCAATCCTCATTTTTGAAATACCAAATGAAAATAAAGAAGAAAAATGGTCTTAACCAAACAACAAAGAAATTAAAGTTAATGAAAAATCTTATAAACACAAGGGAAATATTGTTATACCAATAGTTCCTTTACCTAAAAGATTAAAAGAAATTGAGACCAAAGAAGAATCAAATTTGATCCATGAGTTGCAAAAGATGAGTATTAAGGTACCCCTACTACAATCTATTAGGTATATTCCTGAATTGAATACAATTATTAAGAATTTGTGTGTTAAAACACCTAGAAGGAATAAATAGTATCCAAAACCCATACATGTTGATGGCAAGATTGTTGATTTGTTAGTAAGAAAAGTAGTAATACCTAAGTATGTAAACCCAGGTAGTCCAATTATAATAATCACAATAGGAGGAAAGCAAATTTATAATGTTTGAGTGGATTTAGGAGCAATAAATAATGTCATGATAATTGATACTCTCCAAACATTATCTCTCGTAAGAATGCAACCTACCTCTACCATCCTTCAAATGGCATATCAATCTATGACTAAACCATAAGGAACTATATAAAATGTTGTAGTACTTGTTAAATCTTGTGATTATCTATTTTAATTTATGGTGTTATAACCCAAGATAAAGAATTTAAGATATCCTCTAATCCTAGGAAGACCATGGCTAGCTACTATGGTAGCACTAATTGATTGCAAGATAGGAGACATGACCATTTATAATGGTTTAAAATCTAAATTCATCTCCTTGTACCCTCCTTCAAAACCTTAGTGAACCACATAAAAAACCTTTGGGTAGATAAGTCAAAAGACATAAAAAATGACCTTTCATTTTTGGCCACCATCACAATTAATGAACATTTAGAATAATTGAGTGAAGAAATAATTCCACAT
Organism: Torreya grandis; assembly: GCA_037957365.1. Classification (NCBI taxonomy): domain Eukaryota; kingdom Viridiplantae; phylum Streptophyta; class Pinopsida; order Cupressales; family Taxaceae; genus Torreya; species Torreya grandis. The sequence continues at coordinate 888,242 of JARHVA010002630.1, read as the reverse complement.
TATGAAGAACATGACCATTTATCAAAAATATGTGCCAATCTAAAATCTATGGACTGTGCCAGTCTAGAATCTATAGATTGTGCCATTCTAAAATCTATGGACTATGTAGAATTACCAGTGGCATATTCTCTTAATCCTTATGATGTTTCTTCATCATATGATAATAAGTTGATTTAGACAAATATTTAGAACTAGACATAGACACAATAATCCCATTTCTTAAGTGCATTTCATTGGCCATTAGCACAAGATACTCATCCTAGAGAAGGATTTATTAAGAAAATAGATGCATTCTATATGCTACTTCTTCATACATGTCCTTTGAATTCCTTAATGATTGAATATAAGCAAGTGTAATCTAATCCTCTAGGCACTAAACCTCTCATGATATTACTTACAAAAGTCACGAACATCAATAGTTGGTTAAAAAATGAGGAGGTTTAAATTTTTGATGTTTTATAATGACATACCAAGATGTTTTATTGAGATTACACTGACATGAAGGGGATTCACCCAAGTTTATGCACACATAATATCTACATAGAATCAATAAAACTAGTAAGATAGCCACAAAGAAGAATAAATCTAGCATTAAAAGATAGTTAAAACTAATTTTCAAAAATTATTGGATGTGGGTTTTATTTACCCCATGTCAGATAGCCAATGGGTTTTATCTTTGGTAATTATACCTAAAAATAATGGGAAATGGAATGTATGTGTGGATTATAGAGAATTGAAAAAGTCAACCTTAAAATATTATTTTCCTTTGCCCTTCATTGATCAAGTTCTTAACAATTTGGTGGGGAAGAAATATTTATCTTTTCTAGATGGGTTTAATGGATAAAATCAAATAACAACAGTAGTTGAAGGTCAAGATAAAACCACATTCACTTGTCCTTATGGAACCTTCACCTATCGAGTACTTCCATTTGGACTTTGCAATGCTCCAACAACTTTTCAAAGAGTAATCCTGGAAATATTTTTTGACCTCACTAATGATTATGTAGATGTTTACATGGATGATTTCACTATCCATAGTGAAACCCATGAAGAATCTCTTACTAGTTTAGAAAGATTTTTGACAAGATGTGAGGAACATAAATTATCATTAGTTCATGAAAAATGATTATTGATGACAAATCAAGAAATAGTGTTGGGACATCACATTTCTACAAAAGGCATTTAGGTAGATCCAATTTTGTTTGAGATAATATCCAACCTATCCATTCTACACACACAAATAGAGGTTAAAAGTTTCTTAGGACATGTTAGCTATTATAGACACTTCATAGACAACTTCAGCAAAATAATTACTCCTATGTTTGCTTTGCTCACAAAGGATAATGAGTTTGTATGGAGTGATGATTGCCAACAAGATTTTGAAACCATCAAAGCCAAATTTAGTACTACCCCAATGTTAAGAGGAACAAATTAGACATAACATTTCCATATATATATATATACATATATATATATATATATATATATATATATATATATATATATATATATATATATATATATATATATGTATATATATATATATATATATATGTATGTATATATATATATATGTATGTATATATATATGTATGTATATATGTATATATATATGTATATATATATATATGTATGTATATATGTATATATATATATATATGTATATATATATATATGTATGTATATATGTATGTATATATATATATATGTATATATATATATGTATATATATATATATGTATATATATATATGTATGTATATATATGTATATATATATATGTATGTATATATATGTATATATATATGTATGTATATATATATATATGTATATATATATATATATATATGTATATATATATATATATGTATATATATATATATATATGTATATTTCTATGTATATGTGTATATATATATATACATATGTATATATATACACCAACTCAATAATGGGTGCAGTCTTCGGATAAAAAGATGAGAATGATCACATGCATGCTATCTATTATATTAGCAAGAATATGACACCTACTGAGAAAAATTACACCACAATTGAAAAAGAATTACTTGCTATAGTCTTGCAATAAATAAATTTAGACTCTATATAATAGGCTACAAGGTGTTTATTTTTACAAACCATTTAGCTATTAGATACCTTACAAAGAAACCAATTATAGGAGGAAGGATTATCAAATGGTTGTTTCTTTTACAAGAATTTGATATAACCATTGTAGATAAACTAAGGAGATTTAATGTGATTACTGATTTCTTGTACAGACTTAACACTTAATGAAAATAAGAATTAGTGGAGGATGATTTTCCAGATGAACAACTATTTATTGTTTTAGTAGAATCTCCATGGTTCATTGATATAGCTAACTACCTTGTTATAGGTATGTTTCCTATATATTTATTAAATAAGCAAAGAAAATGTTTAATTAGAGAAATTTCTTCTTTTAAGTGGATCAATGGAATGTTATTTAAATTTGGACTTGATCATGTGTTTCATAGGTGTGTAACAAATAAAGAAGCCTATGACATCATTAGAGATTACCATGATGAACTAGGAGGAGGACATTATTCAAAAATAATAACCATACATAAAATCCTAAGAGTAGGCTATTACTAGCCTTCCCTTCATGTATAAGTGAAGAGATATCTTAGACAATGTGATGCATGTCAAAGAATGGGATAGCCCACTCTTTTAGCTAACATGCCTCTCCATCCTCAATTGGTTTTCAATCCATTTGAAAAATGGGGAATTGAATTTGTAAGACCTATGGACCCCTCATCCAAAGGAAATGAATACTTATTAGTTTTCACAGACTATGTTACCAAGTGGGAAAAATTTGAAGTTTTAACACATGCTTGAGAAGTTGTAGCATATTTCTTGTATTTCAAAATTCTATAGTGATTTGGTGCTCTATGGGAGGTATTCTTTAATCAAGGACCCCAATTCATGTTAAACATGATAAAACACTTCATGGAAGCATATCAAACTCAGCATAGGAATTCATCTCCATATCATCCACAAGCCAAAAGACAAGTTAAAGTCACCAACAGAGAATTGGAAATCATTTTGACCAAGATTATCAATACCAACCAAACAGATTGGGTAGATAAAGTACTATAAGTAGTTTCGGAGTATAATACCACCTAAAAAACAACTACTAGTTTTTCCCTTTACAAGCTAGTTTATGGTAAGAAACCTTTATTCTCTATTTATTTTGAATTACAAACATTGAAAACAACACTAGAAGTAGGAATTGAATTGGAAGAAGCACAAAAGAATAGACTTATGTAACTTAATCAACTTGATGAGATGAGAATTGAAGCATTGAAGAAGACTGAAATGGTATAGAATCAAAATAATATTTGGCATGACTCACATGTCAAACCATATAAATTTTAGAAAGGAGACTAGGCATTGTTATTTGATTCAAAATTCTAATAGTTTAAGGGAAAACTATAGATAAGGTGGTTATGACCTTACCAAATAGAGGAGGTCTTTGAGAATGGATATATCAAGTTGATGCCCATTGATGATAGTAGATGGACTCTTCTAGTTAATGGGCATATACTGAAACTTTACCAAAAACCTCTCAGTAAATAAGAATTTGTACAGAAAATGCAAATTTAGGTAGCTTTCCTAGAGGAACTAGTTTCTTTTAGGGAAATGGTTATTCAATGATTGATCACTTTTCATATATATACATATACATACATATATATACATATATATATATATATATAATAAAAATAATTCAATAGTGAAAATCCTTTTGGGGATGCTATTGACAATCCATGGCTAGAAAACTAGCTAACTGGGTGGTCATGGATTGAAGAAAGGGCCTTGCCTAGAAAACTAGTAATGGTTGGTCAAGGGGTAAAAACTAAAAATTATATATGTGTGTGTGTGTGTGTGTGTGTGTGTGTGTGTGTGTATATGTATATATATATATATATATATGTGTGTGTGTGTGTGTGTATGTATATGTATATATATATATATGTATATATATATATATGTATATATGTATATATATGTATATATGTATATATATATATATGTATATATATATGTATGTATATATATATATATATATATGATCATGAAATCCTCATTGGCTCCTCCATGCAATGAATTTTAGATTATTCCTTTGAAATTTGCTAACTAATCCATGACTATTCACTTGTAAGGGACACATGACAAAAGAAGGACAAGATCTGAGGTAAAAATAAATGATTTATAATTTTTATTTATTCATATTCTAGTAAATTAGAAGTTTTAAATTTAAATAAGGTCAATTCCATTGATATGAAAAAGTATAAATGGATAACCATATATTCCTTAAATAAAGGAATAATCATAGCATTCAAAAGAAAGAGATGAGGGAACACATGTTGTAATGGATAAATATATCTAATGCAATCAATTACATCATTAATCATCGTGACAAGACATTATGGTAACATCCTATAAAGGCTTCAAAATATCAAAGATTGAATGAAATAAGAAAAAGCCTATGGCGGTGGAAGTTACAACCATCCCTCCCACATGAGTAATAAATTGCCACCATGCCATGTCATCATCCAAGTCATCATGGTATTTGGTTGGCCTATTTCATAGAAATTAGATGGGATGAAAATATGTGTGAAATAATTATGGTAATAACATAGGGTTTCTATTTTCTATGAAGTATGTTAGTAGCTCTTTCTTTCAAATCCCATGAACAAGTGCAAACCCTAGTTTGAATTAGGCAATTCTACTACAACTAATAGATCACAAATTCAAGTAATAATGGGGCAAAAGATAAGGTCAGAACCAAGTAAGGTAACCAAATTCCTCAACGATAGGGATTTTATGGTAGTGTTTAAAGCAAATGGTTGGTTACCATTCATCCATAAATTCCAAGGCTTCCATGAGAAATCGGTAAAGGAATTTATGAATAACCTTACTCTTGATTTTTTTACTATTGATGGAATTGTCATTCTAGTGTCTACCCAAGTTATAAGTAAAATTATAAAAAATATAGATGAGGGGGTGAGAGTAACTAGGTGAATTCCATTTAATGACCTTATTGCTCAATTTAAGGTAATGAATAGACTGGAGTTGCATACGTAATCAACTCAAAACAAAAATCTAAGGGAATTTGTAGAGATACACTTCTTGAACCATGGCAGTCCCTAGCATTATGGGTAATCAAATATATAAATTATGAGGGGCAATGTAGTCTTTTAGGAGTGGAATCCATGAAAATTCTAATTCATCTCAAACATGGGAGGTAAAACCCTCAACGCAAAATTAATATTCCATATTTTCTATATGGTGCCCTCCAAGTAATGACTACAACCCCTAATATCCCTCTCAGACACCATGGCTTCATCCATCTCATCATTCAACATCATTTTCTTTAATAGGGAAAAAAATTGGGAAGCATTTGAGAACAAGGTAACAAGACAACTTTCAGCTCCATCTCCACGTGATGAATTTGGAACATTAGGTACCACCAAATCACAAAGGCATTCACTTACAACTACTAAATAAACAAAGAAAACAAGGTTAAAGGGAAAAAAAATTAGTTTATAGCTTTAAAAGAATCTCTTCCTTATTTTAGAAGGATTACAAGATCCCAAAATATTCAAACCCCCTCTATTATTAAGAACCTCAAGCACTTGTAGAGCAACCAGTCCTCTTATCAAGGAGAAGAATTTTTTTTTAAAAAATGCTTCACCAAAACTTGAGAAGGATAAAGGTTTGACTGATACAGTAGAAGAAAGATCAAGTGTGGCCCACAAAACTAAGATAAGAAGAAGAAAGTTGATTCTTTTGGATGAAAATGAACAAAAAGTAGTTGATACTTTAGATCTCCTTAAACAACTATCTCAACCTTTAGAACAATAGATCATCAAAGAAAAATAAATTATTGATGCAATTTATATATAAGAACATGTGGAAAGCCCTACCATATAACCATTGGAGGAATCAAAAAGCTCTCCAGCTAAAACAAGGCAACCAAAACCTGAGCAAGGTAACACAATAGAAGAAAAAAATGATCAAATTGAAATTCCAATGGACAAAGGTAAAAATCCATGTACATTTGAAGAAGGAGAATCATCCAATCTAAAGGACCCTATTATGTAGTTCACCATGGAACTTTCTAAATCTCAAGTGTTGATCCATCAACAAGTAATAGATATTATAGATCTAGTCAGCCAGCTACATAGTAAGGATCAACTTTATTCTATGTTAGTACAAAAGTTAGAAACATCTTTGAATTATGATTTGAAAAATAATGAACTAGAAAAAATCATAGAACAGAAAGAGGAGGAAGAAGTCAATTCATGTTTATATATAGAGTCTGGAGAAATAAAATAGAATATTAAAATAGAAACTATTGAATTCTTCTTAGATACTTCCTATTGTTACCCCTAAAAAGGATAGTTAGCCTACCTCTTCTCTTAAGATATTTTTTGATCAAGGATTTCAAACCAACCATCCATTCATTCCTCCATTAGAAATTTTACATCAGGCTTAAGAGGAATACCAAACATTCAAACAAAAGAATAAAGTTTTAGTCACTGCGAATAAGATATTGGAAATTGAAAAATAGATATTAGAAACTAAAACTTAGACTTTGGAAGAAGACTTTCAGAATGCTTGTAACTTAGGAGAGGTTCTTTTGGCTTATAGAAATCCTACTCCTGCATATAGCATGTTTCTATTTGAAAAATTATATAGATAACAAATTCTCAAAATATCTTGCCATCTTCCCTACAAGATTTTAGATCCATCTACATTTTTATAAATATTTTACAATTCTGAGCCTAATAATAAAAATCTCTTCTATGAATTTTATCTCTATGATTTGATAATAGGAGATCATGAACACAATAAATTTTTGATATATCTACATGTAGGAGAAGTCCAATTGAGAGCACTCCATTCCACCTTCAAAAATTAGTTAGATTCAAAAATTAGATTTTAAGAATATACAAAGCATGTTAAAACTAAAAGATTATGCATTAGGCTAGCCTTCTCCATACCTAAATTGATTGAACAAAATTTCAAAAAAGATTATCTAAACACTATTGTCAAAGATCACTATTTGTAAGCTTTATATGACTATACTATTTCATTTGACCTATTTAGAAGACAAAACTTTGATTTAGTTGTCATTACTAGTGTGAAAATATGGGACTAGTTACTAATTTCTCTTGAAAGATGTGAATTTATGCCCCCTAATAATCTAAGATGGAGAAAAAGAAGGGCTGAAGTAATTCTTGAAGAAATTGTGGAAGTATTAAATTTTAGAGAAGAGCAGACATGGATTGGAATTAGGTACAAACCTCCATTGCTCATTATACCAATTCTAGGATGGCATAATTGGGAAACTCAATCTAATGAACAATTAACATCTAGAAACAAATAATTCAAAGGTATAAAGGATTTACAAGTAGTACAAATAGTCATATCATAGATGAATTTGATGACTATGATCTAAGTAAGGGCATGGAGAATAGATCTAGAACCAATGAAGCTAGATGATTTTATGTAATGGGACTTGAAAATGGTAAAGCCTGGGGGAGATGATGAGCCCAAAATATGGCTCATTATTAATATGGTGTTTCCTTAATTTCATTTATTTAAGGATATAATATTATACAAATCTTAGACTTTTAGCTAATTTTAGCATGAAAAATAGATACTTTTTCTCATTTATATCAAACCAAAGTATGAGTAACTATTTTTTCATTAATGTCTAACAAGCATCATGTTTTAGTGTTTGAGTTTTGAATAATATATAAATGAAAGATGATAAAATTAGTATTTTGTAGAAACTCTAGTTTTGATCCCAATTTTGTGAAGCTATGAAATCACTCAGTTCATATCTATGAAGTCACTCAGTCACATCTATAGACTTGGGTAGAGGCTATGTATGTAGACTGAAGGATGATTCAAAGTGGAAAGCAACAAAGAAGTCATCATCATCATCAACATATCAAAGATAGTATAAATCTATCTATGGAATCTATATGACCACATCTATGGACTCTGTAGATCTATTTCTACCAACTCTACATGTCTAAAATCTAAGAATTAGGTGAGTTTACAACTAGTCCAAAAGAGAAAGATTGCTCTAGCTAGAATCACATCAAAGAAACACTCACTTCCTATTTTGAAGGATTCAATCTTGATATATTTTTTATATATTTGAACCTTAAAACTATTATATGGATAATACAACTATCTCATCAAAGTAGATAGATTTTTTAGGATCTTGATCAATCCAAATATCTTATCTTAGGGATAAATGGATTGACTAAGTAGTTCTATTTTTATGCATACTATTTTTAGTTTGATTATATTAACATAAATATGTAAATATTTTTTCTTAGAAAGATAATGAATATAGTTGTTATACCAAAAAATTAAGATATATTGTAAATTTTCTATCTTTCCATTAATTAATGCAATATCATTCTAGCTTTCAGTATTGACTAGACTTCATTCCTAAATCTAAGAAGAGCAAGGGCCCACTCTCCTTGGAACTAGGAACTTCTGTATGGTATTTATTTTTATGTTAGTTGATATCATGATATTGGATAATCTAAATATTTCACATATATACATGAGGGAGTGATTTATAAGAAGTATATTTAAGATTTACATTTGAACAGTTATTTCCTTTCATAGCAAGTGTGCTTTAGCATAATATTTCTTGTTAAAAATTCAAGTTGAGTGTCTAAATTTTCAAGAAGATGTGAATTAGATTAAATATTTTTTATTTAAAGTAAAAGGTTTAAAGGTATGAAGTAGATTAAGTGTATTTTGATTTGAAGCAAAAAGATTGAATTAGTTTAGATTGATAATTAATTTCTTCTTTCATCAAGTGTGAAACAACTAGTGTAGAAGCATCCTTTCATTGTTAAAAGTTAGATTAAGTTTATCAAACCCCCCCCAAAGACCAATCCATAGATATACCACCAAAAACTTTGTTATAGATAGCTTTAGACACCAACCCTAGTTTGATATACATAAATCTAAGAGATTGATTAAATGAAGAGTTAAACGACGCTCATCAATGCCTTCATCAAAATAACAAATGATTTGGTAAATGAATGGTGTAATGAAACTTAAAGGAGTCATCATGTAACTAATACATAAAGTATATACAATTAGATAAACTTCATTTGTTTCATGTGTCAAGAGAGAGATCACATAGCAAGGTTCTACAAGAATGGTCATAACTCTACTTTAAATAAAGTCAATATTAACATGAAGAAAAGAAGCCATAGTGAATGGAGATATAAGGAGGTGAATGAAAAATAGGTTTAAAATGGATTGTTTTTCATGATAGAAAAAGGTACAACTTCAACTGTCAAAGAGCAAGCCTTATCTGCCTAAGGGGATAAGAAGATCAAGCAGGATTTTGAGTCAAAAGAAAAAATGAAGTTAAGAACCCAATCAAAGTTAATTTAATGATGAGGTAGGATTAAAAGTCAATTAAGATCATGAATATGTGGGATTCCCTTGATTTTTAGAACTTTTAGTCTCTCTATGACAAATGGGTGTCTCTACCTATGCTTCGTAAGAGACATCTTTCATATATAGAAGCATGTGTGTGTTCTTTGGGTGATCAAAAAAGTACAAAGGTATGTAGATTCATTGATTGATCATCAAGACCAATGCCATTTTGGTATATAATAGATGATATTTGTTACCAATCCTTTTATTAATCATATAAGGTATGTGGTTAAGGAGGAATAACATGTTCATGATCTTACTCCATAAGATTGTAATGAAAATCTTCAAGAGTTCTAATCAGGAACATTGGTCCTAAGAACATGTTTTAGTCAATTTTTTATTCTTGGTTTAGAAGGAATAATCATGAAGTATGAAGGCAAGGTTTGTACGGAGTGTGGAGAGAACTGTATCAAGTGTATTCCATATGGTTTCATACATTAATATTGGTCACAAGTAGTTTTAATGATCATTTGTTGAGATTGACCATTTTATTCAATGATCACTGCCTATTAAGAGATCATCTTACAAAATTGATACATTTAAGGTATATAAAGCTAACCAAGGGTGGAGGTCAGTGGTATTTTTTGTGTCCATGTGAAAAAGGAGTTGAGGAGATGTCAAAAGGCTCACATGATCATTCTAAGGTGTTTTGGTAGAGTGATAAGGGTATACATAAGGTTTGTATGTACAATCTGATTGGATTCAAGTGTCAAATGAAGATTGGTCAATGTTCAAGATGACTTTATGGCATATAAAGGTGTGTTAACCTCATACAAGTATGTTCTAAGTGGTTTCATGGTTTAAAGATCTTTTGAAAACAAGTTGAATATTTTTGAAGGCTCTTTAGGTATGACAGTATCTACTTAAGGGCTAGCAAGTCAAAAACTATTTCATGGTTATATGGGTTCCCAAAGGAGTAAAAACATCAAAATTTTATCTATAAGTGTGTAATTTTTACCTCCAAGTGTGAGAGAATTTTTTGGAGCTAGCATTGACCAGAAGGTGGAAAGTTGACCTTGTTCCCTTTTAATGCCCTAGGTTTTGCACCATGTGAGTTAGTAAAATTCCTAAAGGGTTAGAGGTTTAATTATACTTAACATATTGAACTATCTAAAAGGAAACTCAAAATGTTCTTTATAGTCATCTAGAAGTGTATAGTTTGACCTATGGTTGACTTTTTGTATGAATGGAGGGCTAATTGGTATGTTAGTCTATGAAGGAGTTATGGTGCAGAGGAAGATTTGGATGATGATTATTGGTATGCATGAGGGGAAATATAATTTTATTCTAGATATGAAATTTAAAGTCATGATATTGTATACATAGAAATTTATGGGCTCTACAAGGTTTAGGAAGGGCTAGTAGGCCTCTAGATAAGGCTAGGTGAGTCAAATGAACTTTTTGGTATTTTTTTAATCATATTTAATGTTTAAATTAGGGCTTGAATATCTTTTGGTGATCATGAAGTTGACTTATGACAAAAAAATTTAAAGGCAACTAAGAAGTTTCTTCATTGTTAGAGATGGTCTGAAGGTGCTCAAGGGGTTCATAATCCCAAGAGACCTAGGGGAGTCTCAGTGATCTTAAGGTTTGATCACTCTTATTTTCTTCATATTTTTCATATCTTGTTCATATAGTAGTGCATGGTCAAAGAAGAGTGTTTTCAATGAGCAGGCTTGAGGTAGTCAAGGTTAGGAATGGTATGCATAGTGATAGGGGAAATCATCTCTTAGAGAATATCCCTTATTTATGTTGTCTTTGAAAACATTTATAGGTCCTTACAATCAGCAAGTAAGCCCATTTTGTCATTATGTCAAAGGGGGAGAAAGTGTTTGAAGAGGGAAAAGAGTATATGCATAAGCTTTATTATTGGATTTGTTTAAAAGTGTTGACATCAATGAAAAATGGTTATATCATTGAGGTGTTGTTATTAATTTCCATAAGGTGTCCAAAAGTGTCCATGAGTTAAGATGTATGCATGGTTTTTAATGATAAAATGTGCCTTAGTGATAATTCATGGACCCTATTGTGTTTTCTTGGTTAGGCAAGATGATGGGTGTTGGTGATGTATTGATCATGTTTGAGGGGTCATATGAGGGGTCAAGAGTGATTAGTTTACTTTTTGAATTGAAAGCAATTCATTGTGAACATAGTATTTCAATAAGGGGAGATTAGTATAGTGTTAGTGTATGAAATCAAAATCCAAAATAACACACTAATAGCTAACACCTTAAGCCTATCTCAATGGGGAGCATAATAAACAAAACTAAATGGAAAACATAAATAGAATTAAAAATACAAATGATCTTTCATGTTCCTTAGATGCTCCAAATGGCTTGTTGAAGTGGCTTGCTCAACTTATGCTCAATGGGTCTTCATCAAAGGAGGCTTGGCTATCTACTTTTCTCCTTGGCACCTTTAGATTGTGATGAATTTAGATTGTTTCAAAAATTTTGGCATGATAAAACTATATCAATGGCTTGAGAGATATTTTTAACATTATAACTTTACACCAAAAGAGATTAAAATTATGAGTGTGAGGCCTCTTATTTATAGATTTTACAAATGATTAGAATGAACTTGAATCACCCATATCAATATGAAGATGTGTGGCTAAGAATCCATTCATTTTTGGAGGCTAAAATAAATAAATTCCATCATAAATATTTGGGATAGAGAGGCATTAAAGAGTCATGGGAGGGCTTAATCAGATATTTGTTGTATTTATAGCCTAGGGATGCCTTCCTAAAAAATGATGTCACTTGGTGATAAAGAAACTCAATATCAATTTCCATTAATGAAATATTCAACAAGTTCCATGTAAAATTAACTTAAGCTCTTGATTAAAATTAATTATACTTATACATTATTTATCAATTGTGGTGCAAATCTTGGTAATTGGTGCACAAATTAATCAAACTGATTAAAATGTCATATTATTGACTCAAAAATTGACTAGATTGGAATTAGAATATAATGTTAGATGAATTAGAACTATTATCCCATTTAGAATGTTTCTAACACAAAATAATAAAGGCACATGTCTCATGCAATAAAATTGGTACAAAAGAGCAATCCAAAGCACTGAGGTGCAAAATTGTCATTTTAACTCGAAATGAATGGATCAAAGTTTGTTGTCTTATAAAATGCATTGCCTCATTTAGGGATAAATTGGTCAAAATCAGTACTTATATATGATAAATTCACATCATTTAGCATTTTTTAGTGTTTTTAGCTTAAATTGTGCATTTTGATAGACATTGGTTTGAAGCCTAATTGAAGGTTATTCGTGGACACTTTTAGGTGTCTATAGTTTGACCTTGTTTGGGAAGGTGTTGCAAGATATAGGCATAGTAACATCTTCTCAAAGAATGAAAAGGTCTTGTATGCCTAAAACTTCAATGACAATAAATGAACTATATAATGCCCCTCGAAGGAATGATTGGCACAAGTAGGTCGACAAATGGTCCCTCAAAAGAAGTGAAATGAGGAGACCAAACATATGAAGATGATGGGTTGATAACATAATGATTTTGAAAAATTAGTCAAAATAACTAAGAATACAAGTGGTATGGTGTATAGTGGTTTTCCCAAAGGTATTTATAAGCATTGTACCAAATAGTGGCAACATGGTATATAACAAAATTATTTTCCCAAAGGTGGTTATAATCATTGAGAAGATGGAGTTACCCCAGTTAAGATAGATAAACAAGATAAAATCATGCCTTTGGTTGCGGAAAATAAATTAAATTTGGTGGGAACATAATGATTTTCCTAAAGGTAGTTATAATCATTAAAATATATATATGGGATGGTGTATAATGATTTGACCATAGGTGGTTATAATAATTGGACCCTAATTATGTAAAACATGATTGATTGGTTGATCATGATGATAATTGACATAAAAGGTAATGATGAATTTGGAAAAAAAATTAGTAGGTATATGCTCATCTGAACTAACAAAGGTTGAAATTCTTTCATGGTTAATTATTCTATTTGGGATATGATTGGGGTGTTGATAATGCAGGTGTCAAGGAGATTTTGATGTTGCCATTGTTGAGTAGACTTATTGAAGCTAATTTTTATTATAGCACTGTATGTTGAGCATCATGATAAAATTCCATGAGAACTAGGTCAAAATATGCATAAGGACTGACTTATGAAATCCAATACTCAAGAGAAAATAATGCACTAATGGTAAAAACCATGATGGTATGTAGATGCATGAATATGGATAGAATCAAGTATAAATGCATAGGGAATCACCCAATGAATGCATATAGAGTGAATTAAGGCAACAATGTTGAAAGTAAACAAATAGGCACACAAAAAAATGAACAAATAAAAAAAGAAACAAACAAAAAAGGAAACAAATAACAATTAGTCTTAATGTTAGTATGAATAACATGATGAATATTTCCCCTAGGAAATAGGCAAAAACTTAACAAAAAAACAAGATGGGAGAAAATAGAAGAAAAGGAAGGGGGTGGTCAAGCTATCTCCATATACTCTAGGCAAGTGGATTATACCTACATGGTTCCATGGATGTAATATCTAACAAAAAATTTAGGCTAAATGTAGTTTTCCTAAGAAATAGGAAGAAAATGATAACTAAGGAAAAATAAACATGATGGATGTGATAGAAGAATAGGACTGGTTTTGCAAAATAATAAGTGCATGGGATAAAAGGCCAAAAATGATGGGGAAACTAAGTGACAAGTGATTTGAATTTGACTTAGTGAGGGTTCCTAGACTCCATAAGGCAAAGAAGTGGTCAATGTTTTTGTTTTTTTCTAAATTGATTTCATAAATGTATTTAGAATTTTCAAATATCTCAACTCAATCAAGAATTATGAGATATTAAAGGGTTCAATCTTGAAAAAAAATAAGAGCATGGTTCAGGTTGTTCTCAAGATGGTGAGAGCATGGCTTAGGGTGACTGTGCTAACCTTAATAAGTATCAAGCATTGCCTACATAGTCCCAGGATAGGACCTTAATTCACTATAGTTCTGCCTTATAGCAAAGGAATCTAACTAGTGTAGCATCTAATTCAAACAAAATAGGCACAATTAGTATAAAGGTATAGTATGGTATATGAAATGTCTAGTTGGTACGTCAAGGTATAATAAACAAGTGGTGTCCCTAGTTTTCCCATAGGCAATTATAATTAGGATAAAATGGTATAGGTCAATGATAATAATTTGCCCATAGGTAGTTATAATTAGTAACAAGATTGGTGAGACAGTAATTTTACCATAAGCAATTATAATTAATCCTACATAAGTAAAGCTTGGTATACAATGTAATAAGAAATGAAGGATGTAATTGCCAAACTATTATTTTACTACTCCAAAAGACTGCCTTTATCTAAAATTCTTGAAATGATTGCTGAAATTGATCTGAATCCTCTTGCTAAAAATTAGTGATGGAAACAAATGGAATGGAACCAAGGTCATAGGGCTAGGTAGGGAGGGTAAAAATAATCCAGTTGATGAGAAAGGTATGGTAGAATAGATATGTGATAGGAAAAAGTGATAGGTTGTTATATTGATAGGATGATAAAATGGTATAGTAAAAAGAAGAAGATTGATGAAATGATATAATTTGAAATGGTCCTTATAAACAATACACCAAGTAACTTAAGTGTAGTACCTCTTGAGGTAGATAATGTTCATCAACTCATCAAGTTAATTTTGATTTGGTGTGGAGAGCCTATATGATCATGTTCTATAGTGTGTTGTGATGATGAAAGGACCGACCTAGTTGGGTTTAAACTTGATATACTGCTTCTTTTTGACCATGGTATTATTTTAGTTTTCTTTAAGGACAAGATCACCAAGTTCAAATTCTCTATGTTTCATTAACTAATTATAGTGGCCTCAAAGTTAGTTTTGATAGGCTTGGATATTATTCACCACATCCATAAATTTCTCATAAAGTAACTCTAGCTCTTTCAAGTGAGATACTCAATAGTCATTATCATCTAGGACATGCTTGAAAGAAATGTGTAGAGAAGGTAACTCGACCTCAATAGCCTCAGTATCATAAACAAGTAAATATGGAGTGGCTCTTGTGGGTGTACGTTGATTGGTATGGTATGCTCAAAGGGCATAGAATATCTAAAGGTGCCAATCATGACTGGCATCATTGAAAATATTTTTGATAATGTT
Source organism: Torreya grandis (assembly GCA_037957365.1). NCBI lineage: Eukaryota > Viridiplantae > Streptophyta > Pinopsida > Cupressales > Taxaceae > Torreya > Torreya grandis. The sequence continues at coordinate 872,541 of JARHVA010002630.1, read as the reverse complement.
GACAATAGTTTTGTTTGATGCTTCAACCTAGCCATTACCTTGAGGGTAATATGCCATGGAAAAGTGTTGTGTGATCTTGTATTGGTACATAAATTTTCAACATCCTTATTTTTGAATGATGCTCCATTATTAGATATAATGTCATAAAAGATACCATATCAACAAATGATATGGTTGAAAATAAACTTGGAAATTTTCTTTCTAGTCACATAAGTGAGGAGTATAGCTTCAACCCACTTAGTGAAATATTTAGTGGTAGTAAGGATATGTTTATGGTTGTAAGATGAGGTGGGATTGATCTTCCCAATAAGGTTGAGGCCCCATGTAGAAAATAAACATGGTGTCAACATTGGTTTTAGAGTCTTGACTAGGGCATGAATTATATTATCATGCCATTGACACTTGTCATACCTCTTCACATGTGTATTTGCATTTACTTCCATTGTGGGCCAATAATAGCTAGTATGAAAGAGATTTTTGGATAAAACTTCCTTACTAGTGTGGGTTCCACATACTCCATGAACTTCCCATAATGCTATTGCAGATTTTTTCAAAGTTAAAAAATGATGCAAAGTTCCATTAAAACTATGGTAGTAAAGGGTTAATTCAAGTAAGGTATAATGAGTGGTTCAGTGAAAGAAGTCTTTGGATTGATTTTGGAATAGGTTAGGTGGTATAATTTAGTTATGGAGGTACCTGTAAAGGTTTAAATATGAGATAGAGTTAGGATCAATAATATCACAAATCATAGCAATGGTTGAAGGTTAATGAGATGGCTCTAGCAAATTATTGACAAAGAATTGATACTCTTTAGCTATGTGTGTTTGGTGAATCAGAGATCCAATAGTATCCATAACATCTATGGTTTTTTAATTGCCCTTGGTATATACTCAAACTAAATGTTATCTATTTGTTTTCTTGAGATTATCGACCATGGCCTTATATAGAACTAGCTTGTCATCTTTGGTTTGAAAGTGATCTATAACCTAATTGATGATTAACTAAGAATTACCATAAATGTTGAGATGAGATATGTTCCATTGTACCACTTGTCAAAGTCCTATAATAAGTGATTCATATTTGGCCATGTTTTTGGGACAAGGAAAATTGATCTTGAATGATTTAGGGATTAGATCCCCCTATGGTGTAATAAATAAATGGTCTACCCCTGATCCATGTGTTATGAATGATCCATCAAAATACAACTTCTATTGTTGTTCCTTAAGAGGTGTGTCAATGATGGTCATTATGGATTCATAAATAAATTGTAATGTGAGTAGATTTGTATTAGCAAGGGGTACTTTAAAAAGCTAATCTACCAGAACTTACCCCTTAATGGATTTTTGGTTGACATACTCGATGTCAGACTCACTGAGAAGCATGATCCATTTGGCCATGTGGCCTTTTAATTCTATTTTAGATAATAGATACTTGAGTGGATATACTTTTGAAATAACCATGGTCTTATTATTTAACATGTAATGGTATAGTTTCTTAGATGCAAAGACTATGACTAAACATGCTTTCCTATGGCTGTATAATTACATTCATATGTGACTAGTGTATGGCTTAAGTAGTACACAACATGTTCTTTTATATTATCATGTTGAGCCATAAGTTCCCCTAGGGCATTGTCAGTAGCTGATAGATACAACAATAATGGCTTTCCTAGCACATGAGGTAACAAAATAGGTGGATTCAATAGATAGTCCTTTAACTATTGAAAAATTGTCTGGTAGTGAACATCTAGTGAAATATGACTCCCTTCTTCATAAGATGCATAAAAATAAGGCATTTTTCAGCCAACTATGATATGAAGCATCGAATAGATTGGAACTTACCCTACAAACTATGGATCTACTTTAAATTAGTTGGTAGTGGCATCTCTATTATGGCCTAGACTTTGGCTGCATCAACTTCAATGCCTTGACAAGACACAATGAATCCTAGCAATTTTCTTGATGTGACTACAAAGACACACTTCTTCAGATTAAGTCTAACTTTGTAATCACATAGTCTTTCAAATATTTTGCATAGCATTGCTAGATGATCGACCCTAGTCTTTGGTTTTCCAAGAATATCATCGAGATAGTCTTCAATAATGTCATGCATCATATCATGAAATATGATAGTCATGGCTCATTGATAAGTGTCCCCTACATTTTTAAGACCAAATGGTATAACCTGATAACATAATGTTCCCCATAGAGTGGTGAATGTTATTTTGTGTTTGTCTTATATTGTTATCCTAATTTGGTTATACCTTAAAAATCCATCCATTAATGAAAGCATTTCATAACCTACTATGGAGTTGATGATCATGTCAATGTTTGGCAATGGAAAATCATCTTTAGGGAAAGGTTTTTTTATATCACAAAAATTTGTACAAAATTTTGATTCCTTCTGGATTATTTCTAACTAACACAACATTTGAGATCCACTCTGAATAGTTGATGGACCAAATACATCATACTTCCAAGATTTTTTCCAACTTTTTCTTCACCAGTACATCAATATAAGGATGCATCTTATGTAACTTTTATTTCAATAGTTTGACATTAGGATTTACCATAAGGTGATGTAGAACTAAGGTGGGGTCCAAACATAGCATGTTAGAATATGTCCATGCAAATATGTCAATAAATTTCCTCAAACGGGATGTAAGGACTTCACGCTCATTCTCTATAAGTGACACACCTAGCTTGATCCACTTTGGGTCAACTAGGACCTGATGATCATCTCTATTATGTCTTCCACTAGAAGGGTTGAACCATCTTCAAGGATAGTGGGTAAGGATTCAAACTGATTGGCAACATTAGAGTCCTCTTTTAGGATTGTCTCTTTGATTTCCACTAGGCATGATGAATTAGAGTCTCCCAATGGGAGGTTTAGCCATGTAATAAGAACTATTAGAAACTCCTGAATGATTTGATAAAAAAACATGTTCTTTAAAACTAAACTTAGACTCATAAACAAGTTTGTCATTGGTGGTATCCTAAGCTATGTTTAAATAAGGTTGAATACCCCCATATAATGGTGCATAAAATAGCGTTTTAGCACTAGACTAGCCTTTTTATTTACTTTTTCCCTGGTCAGAAAGTGCCTCAAAGAGGTTTTCACTTTGGGACCTTAATGTTTTAATTATTTTCTTTTGGCTAAGGGTGTTCACCTGCTCTCCAAAATAAGATTTAGGATCTAACTTGATTAAGAACCCTAATTTATGGTCTCCTAATAGAACATTGTATTTAAGGCCCAAAAAATCATATAAAGCCTCATCATTTTGGCACTCATCAATCAACACATTGGATTCTTGTTGGTCTGAATCTATTAGTTAGGGATAATACAATGGTAATGGGTTGTTATGAATGAATAGTCTAAGGGTACACATGGAATGAGGGTTAAATAGGTTGGTCTTGACTAGGTCATGGAAAAGGCTTTGATGAAACTCTACTTTGCTACTAACATCATCATCACTAGTTGATGGTGATGGAATCCAGTTAAGGTACATGGGGTCACCCTAAGGTGGTTTAAATCCAAATATATGGGGCCCTTTATATTTGGTCATGGAAATTAGCTCAAGTGTTACTTGTTGATTTGGTTTGAGGCCTCCTCCTTCATAGTCTTGATTCCTCATGATCCTAATAGGAATAGGATACTTTTCATTCTCATAAAAATTGACATGCTTGTCATTTTATAGCCATGATTCATCTCCTTCAAGAGGGTCATATTATATTCTAGATGTCGATATAAACGTGATGGGTCTTAGACTATAATTTTTACCTTTACTATTTTGTTGCCATTTTAGAAGTGGCTTGGATTTAGGTCTTCTAAAATACTTTGGGTTTTATGGAAGGTTTGCAATGTGAAAGGTATCATGGTTCAAATACTCTCCTAGGCCATTAGGTGAGATGGTATAATGATTGGATATTTTAGGAGGTGACATGTGGGAAAGGGAATCAAGGGTATTAGGATCAATATAATTATCCTCTACAAAATCAAGAAGTATTACCTTTCCATTATCTTGCTTGGACATTAGAATCATTCCAAAAGGATAGTTATATCTATTGAATTCAACCTCTAGATGTTTGTAGTGCTCGTATGGATGCAAATCTCCAAGTATACAAACATCCATCCTTAAATGGGAGAACTTGATATATTGGTGAAACATCTATGGGAATGCACAAATTTCATATAACCAAGGTCTATCCAAAAGCATATTATATGACAAATTAAGATCTAACACATGGCAAAGTGTATCATGGGTTAAGGGCCCAATGATAATTGGAAAACAAATGGTGCCTTGTGATTCTCGTTATTCATTATCATAGGATTTAATGGTTATTATATCTTCTTAAATATATATTATTATGTACCTTATAAGCTTGATGAGCTTTAGAGACAATATGTTTAGACCTGATCCATTGTTTATAAGGACATTTTTCACTTTGTGCCACTTTATGAAAACTTTGATGTACTAGGGTTTGTTATGTAGTGGGGTAAGGGATGACATATCACTTTGGTTGAAAGTGACTTGTTGGGCTAAAGCTAGGTGTCCAACAAAGCTTGGAATTTGTTAGGGGATATGTCACTTAAAATAGTGGATTAGCTAAAGAACTCATTCAAAATGTTTTTGTGGATTGTTGACATTTAAAATATAGATCTATACTAACATCTTTTACAATTGTTATAAAATTTCAAACTTCTTTTCTTGGACAATGTTAAATGTTTTGTTTTGAGGTATAATAGATGGTTGGATGATGGGAAAAGTGGAAGATGGTTGTGGGCCTAGAATGGTAATATTCTACCTCTAAGTTATGATTGCACAATCAGGATTAAAAATAGTACCATGATTTTTAATAAATGATGGTGATGGTGGGGGACCAAATAGGATAAGTCTTGATTTCTAGTGCACTTGTGTATGGTCATGAGGCAATGATGAGTTATCAATATAAGGTCCAAAATTAGTAATCCTTTCTTGTTGGTATATCTATATGTAGTCCTAGGTCAAGGAAGGATTAGCAATATGAGTTGTTAGATTTGAATTACTTAGCAAATGTCTTGATTTATTGGTATTTGGTCTTGGATTAATGGAGATGGTGTTAATGTGATGTTATACAATATGGCCTACAACCCTGTTATAGTCATGTGCAAAACCATGGTAGGTTTATTAGTTATTATTTTTTTTTACCTTGGTTCTGTCCATTATTTAGACATTATTTTTTCTATTGTTGGTAATTTTTTTGATTTGATTAGTTCAACTTTGGTTGTTGAAATTTTTATTGTTAGTGTTGCATTGGTCATTGTTGTTGTTTCTATTATGGTTGGTTATTATGTTGGGGAAAGGGGTTTTGATATATTTCAAAGGTTTGATTGCAAGTATAAGCACCACCATCCAATGTTATTTCCCCATTATCTAACATATTCTGAATCAAATTTTTGATTTTCACATAACAATAAAAATTATGCCTATTAACCTGATGATATTAATAGAATTCATTTTGGTGGTACCAGTCAATATAAGGGATGCCCTTAGGATAATGTTTTGGTATAGGCCAACTAATCAGATTAGTGGTGGTGATCTTGTGAAATAAAGATTCAATAGGTTGTCTAAGGTCACTAAAAATGTAATGAGTAGCCACTATTCTCCTTAAAGGAGGGGCTTATAATGGCAAAGGTTGTTGCATTTATTTCATGGGCCTAAGCTATTATGCTTGTTACATTCACTGAAAAGGTTATAGGTTAGGAGTAATTTTCATATGTTTCATGGGTTAAATAGATAGTGTTTTCACCATTTGGACATGTCTCAACTTTATTAATCTATTTATAACAACATTTTTGTTATGGTTGAATTGTTTTGGTCTATCATTGTTATTGGCTTGTGCTAGTTGTGATTCTTGCATTTGGACTTGATGTTGGTTTTAGTTCTATCCATTTCCTTAATTTATACCTTGATTCTAATTTGATGATTCATTTTTTAATAAGGGATCACTCAATCAACAAACCTTTATCAATGATCTCTTTAAAGGTATGTTCACATTGTAGTTTTAGATGATAAGATATCTCACTGTGAAATTTTTTGGCAAACATAATGGCTAATTGTTTATCTAATAAACTATGAGTGAATCAACTTGCAAGGGATCTCCATCACTATATATAACTTGAACAACTCTCACCAACCTTTTGATTTTATTATGTCAAGTTGACCAATGATATCTCATGCTCAAGATTATATGAAAAGCGTTGCACAAAATTATTTAAAAGATCATCAAAATATGACATTGAATTTTTGGGCAACTTTTAAAACTACTCCAACGTTTATCCTACTAGACTCCTTGGGAAAAACAATAAAAGGTATATGTTTTTATATGCCACTAGATGACATGCAACAAATAACTTGGTTAAATAAGCCTTGGCATCACCTTTCCCCTTATATTTATCAAATTTTGGTGGTTCATATCATGAAGGGAATGGAATTTTAAAGTAATCCAAGTTAAATAGATAAGAACACACATCAACCAAACTAAAATTTTTGGTTTATTTCCCATCTTGTATGGTAGTAACTTCATCCTTCATCTATTTTAGTTCTTGGGCTAGGAAACTAGAGGGAATGATGGTTTGAGGTGGAATATTAGCCTGGGTAGATGGTTGAGTGGTCACAAATAGAGCACTTTGACTGAGGTATGATGGAGGTATTTGTTAAGGTATGTTGATTTGGTTGGGGAACAGACTAGTAATATGCATGTGTGGATTATAATGCAATTGTTGAAATTGTATTTGTGGTTATGTAATATTTTGGTTAGGGTTTTGTATATGCACCTAATTTTGAGGATTTTGAGTTTAGGATGGAGGGATATGGCTATATTGTGTCTGTTGATGTTGAATATGCATATGTTTCCAACTATCCAAACCTTTTTGTTGAGGGGGTACTTGTTAACGAAGACCTTATCTTTGAACTAGTGTCACATTCTAAATAAAAGGCAAATGTTTCCTAATTGGTACTTAAGGAACATTGGAACCTCTTTATTATGCAAATTAAAATTAGGAAGTGGACACATATTGGAGATTCATTATTTTTTTCCAACCAATAGTCATACATTGTTGATTAAACATTATTTGGCTTTAAATTGGTATATTGGTCTGCAAGGAAAGAGGTATGTTCACTGCTACTCAGTGAGATAAAACATTCATTACCCCTTATTAAGGTGGTAATATGTTTTACCTCTGATATGTTGGTATGTTTGATTGTGCTTGCTATTATTTAATTCCATTCATTACCTATTTGGAAAGAGTAGGATTCATCACATTTTGTTGTTAAGGCATGGCATTGGTTATTGACCGGTTACCTAATCCTATTGGTTGAGCTCTTTAAGAAGCAGTTGGTTGAGGATTAATGGTAGTAGTTGGTTGAGTTTGGGATGTAAAAACTCCTAATCCCTAATTTTGAGAATGACTCATGGTGTTAAATAAAGGTACAATTATTTATGGATTAGCTATTTGTGTATTTACACCACTTTAGTTTGGATTGGATATTACTTTCACATTATCCACTATAGTTTTCTTATTAATATACATAGAAGCAAAAGACACCTCTTTAATGGTTGGAATATGAAATAAGTTGTCAATCGAAGTGTTTTTCATGAATGGGTTTATACCTTGATTGTCTTGACTAGTCAATTCTATTAACACTCCTATTAAAGGAACTAAATCTATGAGAGGCCTAATTGACATGGTCATCTACTTAAAATTACATGATAGGTTCAAATAAGTTTGGTATGATATATGCATCTATACAAAGTGATCTTTCATGGTGTCCTTTTTTTGATAAGCATAATAGGGTCTTGATAAACCATTGGAGCTAGAGATAATGGGTTGTCAGAAGAAGCCTATTGACTATACAGTATGTTGTGAGGCATTCTTACTAGACTTGATAAATTCCCATGGGGGAAGTCTGCTATAAAATTAGCCCCTAATTCTATAGCTCTAACCAAAAACGCATCTTTGTATTCTAATATGTGACACTCAAATAGATAAGGATCATACATGGATGGTGTTGTAACATAGTAAGATTGTTGAGGAAATGATTCTTCAACTATAGGTACCACAACTAGGTATTTCTCTATTATTTCATGATCTTTCTCCAAATATGGAGGCATGTTAACCAAATAATGAGCCAACGGGTCTTAGATTTGTGCCCCTATTTGATTGTTTTAAGATGGATAAGGATTTGTCTCATATGCAATATTGTCTACATAAGGGTCTTAAACCATTTCTTCTTGTGTGACTACATAATTAAATCCTAAATTATACATAAGGACACTATGAGGGTAAGAGACATGTTGGGATCCATAGTAAATGATTCATGACCAAAAGGAAAAAAGTTCTACAAAATCTGAAAAAGCAATTGTCTAAAAAGAGGTTCAAACTTGATCTAACTCAGTCAAAAGGATGGATATGTTTATCCAAAAAGGTTGATGCAATGATTTATGATAAAAAAAAAGCTAATGTCAAATGCCCAATGTTACATGTCTCATACAAAAAGGTTAAGTCAAAGGATTATAAATCAAAATGACAAATTCTAGGATCAAAAGGATTTCAATGAAAACTAATCTAGGAAAAACAAATTTTGTTAGTTCTTTTGGCCAAACATGGCATCAAAATATAGACTCAAATAGGCTATGCTAGGACTTTTGTCCAAATGGCATCAAAATCTATACTTCAAACAAAGATGAGATGTTTAATCTAACATATTTAAAATGCTTCTAACAAAAACTAGGCATTTGACTCTTGGACATAAACTTGATCAATAAGTATGAGGTATGAAACAAAAGGCCCTTGGAGATAGTTTATTTTCTCTAAATAATGGCATAAAACTAGACTTGTTTGACCAATAATCTATACAAAAATGAATGATGTAACTTTACTAGATAAATGTTTACAAAAAAACTTGAATTGGTTTAAACTTTTAGAAAAACTTGGACTCTATTGTAAATAGGCCTATGAAACAAGTTTAAAAATAATTTGAGTAGTATAACAATGCTAAAATTCTCAAAAGGTGTGACAAATGTTTGCTTCAAGACTCTAAGGCAAAATGATTTGATAATATTTTGGCAGCTTAACACTACTCTCCTCAACTCAAATGACACACACACAAAGTTTGAAAAATATCTAAGGCAAAAATGTGGTATCAAATGGACTCAAGACAAATGGAAAATAGGAAAGGTAGTAAAAAATGTAGCCTAGGATTAAAATCATGAGTGGTATGCAAGATGACTTGAGTCCTACTAAATGATGATAATGATTATGAGTCTAAACATGACCCTCAATTTAAATTGGAAATTGAACCCAAGTCCCTTCAATTTAGTGAAAATGGTGAACCCACTTAACACATCAACCTTATGAACTTATAAAGGTGCAATTTTTAATTTAAATTATCAAGTAAGTACTTAATAAAATTTGTCAAATGGTCTAGACTCAATTTGGTAGCATAACTATGCCAAAATGGAAGATATGACATAAAGTTTATGATAAATTTTTGAACAAGGAAAAAGATGATTTTCACTTAGGCAGCATAATGCCTCCTTATTCAAGAAATGGTGGACAACGTGTTTGGTTATGGATTTTTGTTAACAAATTTTTTTTACTATAAACAAGACCAAGTAATCTAAGATAAAGATAAATCAAATAATTAATCATCTTAAGCCCTAAACGGATAAGGTGTGGTAAAGTAGGGTTAACTAAACTAACAATTTTTCAAACATCTTGATGGATCAAATGCATATGACTTTCACATTAGTATATAAAATAAGTTCACATCATTTGGGTCTATATAATATAGGTTGTTATAAAAATGTCTTACCCTTTTTACAAACACTACATTCATTACTCGCTTAGTGTAGTGTGATGTCCAACATGCTCAAACATCTTAGGCTTAGCCTCTACTAATAGAGATGGTTTAACTTCTCAAACCATCATCCTAGTGAGGGGATCCTAAACCCCCTGCCCCATATGGAGAGGAATTTAAGACAATGTTGGGAGATGAATTCTTTAGTCAAGGCTTGTATATAAAACTTATGGGAGGTAATGAAGTCCCCCTCACAAGCCAAGATGTAATAAAATAAAAACTATGTAAAAGAGCTTTATGGTTGTTTCTAGATCACCCAAGCCATGCAGGTCTTGGGGAGAGACTTCACAACATATCTTTTACACATTTGAACTAAGATAGTTTACAATGAATATGGTACTTTTGATGTCACAAGTTCCCTATAGGGGATAGGGGGAGCACATATATGCACACCTTCCTTTTTACTCAAACAAAAGCTAAGCAAACAATGATAAACAACTTGGAAAAAAATTGAAGTGAGATAAATTTTAAAATCACTAAATGAAAGGTTTGGTGTGTTCTTTGGCCTTTTGACCTTAAATTTAAAAACTTTTAAAGAACAAGCACAAAATAATTCAAATAAGAATCTAAGTGTTTCCTTAAACACTAAATTAAATTTCCTAATCATTTTTAAGCACCCAAAAAGAGGTTAAAAAGAATAGATTAATCTTGTTTTGATCACTTTTTAAATGGACGCTACAAGGAAAAATTTAGATTTTTATCTAGCCTTGAAGAATTTTTTTAAATAAAACAAATAACTTTAAAAATTAAGCTCTCGGGTTCACACAGTGCAATATTGCAATTTCATAGTCCAATATCACAACTCTATAAAACCATGAATGGTTAACATAATATCATAATTCATGGGCATGTTAATAGAAATTAATAATAATGCTACTCTAATAGACAATATTACAATTGAAAAATCAAACCCACAACTTAGAGAGTTATGGTATTATCACTTAACCCTAATAGTCCAAGCTAACCATTAGTAGTTTAACTACAATACCATGACTCAAACTGATAATATTTCTAATAGATAAATCATAGTATTGAAATATCATGACTATCGAGTCATGGTATTAAAATATCACAACTTAAAAAATCATGGGATTGTAATATCATTACTAGAAAGTAGAGGTATTGTAATATCATAACTTGAACTACATATAGAGACAACATTGGTCTAATAACATAGTTAAGATGTAATATCACTACTAAGACAAAACTATGACTATGTTAGTTGCAACATTGTAGTCTAGATGACAACATCGTAACTTCATAGTAACAAAACCATGTCTTCTAGAAAAACATCTTTTTGATCAAAGTTTTCACTCTCTTTAGCCTCAAACTCCAAGATCCTACATGAAAATGGTCATTAGGTTGCTTATAGGAGCTATTTGATCAAATTCATGGGGCTAGGTCCCACCAAGCATGCCATTTGTGAATATAGGACTATAATGAGGAGAGACTAGTATAATGTTAGTGTATGAAATCAAAATCCAAAATTACACACTAATATCTAACACCTTAATCCTATCTCAAGGGGGGATCATAATAAACAAAAGTAAATGGAAAACACAACTAGAATGCAAAAGACAAATGATCTTTTACCTTCCTTAGATGATACAAATGGCTTGTTGAAGTGGTTTGCTTAGCTTGTGCTCAATTGGTCTTCATCAAAGGAGGCTATCTACTTTTCTCCTTGACACCTTTGGATTATGATGACTTTAGCTTGGCTCAACAATTTGGGAATGACAACACTACATCAATGGTTTGAGAGAGCCTTTTACCATTATAACTTTACACCAAAAGAGCTTAAAATTATGAGTGTGATGCCTCCTATTTATATATTTTTTTCAAATGATCAGAATGAACCTAAACTATCCATCTCAAGATGAAGATGTGTGGTTAATAATCCATTCAACTTTTAAGGCTAAAATCAATAAATTCCCTCATAAATATTTGGGATAGAGAGGCATTAAAGAGTCATGGGAGGGCTTAATTTGATATTTGTTGCATTTATGACCTAGGGATGCCTTCCAAAAAAATGATGTCACTTGATTATGTGGAAACTCAATATCAATTTACACTAAGGAAATATTCGACAAGTTCCATGGAAAATAAACTTAAGCTCTTGATTCAAACTAATTAGCCTTAAACATGATTTATCAATTTTGGTGGAAATCATGGAAATTGGTGCACAAATTAATAAAATTGGTCAAAATGTCATATTATTAGCTCAAAATTTGACTATATTAGAATTATAATATGATTTTAGATGCATTAGAACCATTATTCCATTTAGGATGTTGCTAACACAAAATAATAAAGGCATGTGTATCATGCAATAAAATTGGTAAAAAAGATCAATCTAAAACATTAAGGTGAAAAATTATCATTTTGAGTTGGAATGAATTGATAAAATTTAGTTTTCTCATAAAATGCATTTCCCTATTTAAGGATATATTGGTCAAAATTGGTACTTATGTATGATAAATTCACATCATCTAGCATGTTTTAGTGGTTTTAGCCCAAATTGTGCATTTTGATAGGTCTAAATCTTAGTTGGAGGTTATTTCTGGCCACTTTTAGGTATCTAAATTCATTATAATAGTCTTGTGTAGGTCTAGGTTCTCCTATAAATCTTGGTAGAACTTCCTAAATAATCAAATTGATGATGTCAACATTCACACATATGAAGTTGTTGGAAAAACATGATCACATGGGTTTGTTTAGATTTATGCCTAGATCATGTCTTTAAAATTTTAGGTCTTGAAATGATGTCTATAAAAATTTATAGTAATTCAAAGTTGGTCTCCCAAGAATATTTCACTAGTTTCCATACGTCATCAAATTTGCATTAAAAAGTGACTGTTAGAATTCAAATATTTGAATTTACAAAGGAAAACTAGTCTATATTGTTTTGGTTATAACTTTTGATGTTGGATGAATTTGATGGTAGTATAAAAATAAAATTAGTATAGAAATTTAATGGAAATATATGAAAAAATGATATGGAGATTTGACTAGTCATACACCTACATTTATTGTGGTCCAAAATTGACTGAGGGTTTGACATTCTTCTACAAATGACTTGAGAAATATGTTTGAGTTTTTATTGATAGTGTTTGGATGTTTCAAGGTAAATTATCTATTGGAGAGTGTTATATAACCCTTTAGGATCATATATATATATGTATTTTGGAGGTTTGACCAATCCATCTTCAATATGAACAATTGCTTACAAGTTGACTTTTGATTCATTCATGGTGTTTTCATGTACAAGGAAAATAATTTATAGGTTTTGTATTTGTAAAAGTGTGTATTTATAAGTGTAATAACTTGAAGGTGTCTTATGGGACATATTTACTTTGAATTGGTCTTTTGTTCCTTGTTTTACTTGGTGAAGTGATAATAGGATGAATGGGTCTCCATAGACCTATAAGGGCTTCTTAGGCCTAACTGAAAAATGTTGGTGCTTAAGGGTGATATATCAAAGATATATGTGATCTATGTAGATGAAATGTATCCTATTATAAGTGTGATATAATATCTAAGTGTTAAGCTAATTCTTATGGCTGAGTAAGAAGGTGATGATCATGGAGGCTCTATAAAAGGCATAGACAAAGATGAAGGTTTCTAGAGTTGATATGTGAATTATAGACAAGGGTTAGTATGATTGGTGGATATATTGAAGATAAGATTAGTGTGAAGGATATATATGTGACCTTTAGGTCATATTCTTGATGTTATAAAAGTGTTCTTATAATATTAAAGATTGAGGATGAGAGAAGAGGTGTAGAGTGATCCAAAAATTTGTTGTGGATGCATTGCTTATGTGTGAAGGATTGAGGAAGATTGAAGGGATGAATAGATTTTATATTCACTATTTATCATAATATTGAAAGGAAATCATATTTCTAGAGGTATTGATATTATATGTGTTGTGTGGATGCTCAACATATAGGAAAAGTGGGTGCTTGTTCATGATTAGGGGTTGGTGCTCCTTGTGAAGTGGGTGCTTCACTAAAGTCTCTTGTTTGTGAATTAATTATATGAATTTAGTCAACTCGTTTGCAAAATTGAGAATGTTTTTTATGCCCCATGAGGTTTTTCCACATAATTAATGTGTTATGTGCCTTGATCTTACATAGTTTCCTTGTTCATTACAATAACTAGTTTATATGATTCATGATTGCTTATATTTATTGGTTGAGAGTTTGAAGTTTTGGAATTATAAGTGAATTGATTGCATCACTGATTCACCCCCCGAATCTCAGTGATTCTACCTATAATATAAATAATTAAATTAGAAAAGGTTATGATAACTTTGAAACCTAAAGTGTAAAATAGTACACCAAACATAGGTCAAATATATGTCAATATCATAAAACCTAGTTCAAATTTGATGCATTGCTACTATAAAATTAAAATAAAGTCCTTATAATGAGTACGGTAATAATTTAAACTAAGAAACTAAATATGTGAAAACATGCAAGAGTTACTAAGTATAAAGCTAAAACCAAATAGGCAGGACAATGCTACCAAATGGTAATAGGACATATAGAATTAGTTGTATAACTTAGATCATGAGTAATACTCTAGATAACCTAATTTCATAGTGATAAAATGGCCTTAAACCCAAATGAGAAATTATACCCAATTTAACTTAAACCAAGTGCAAATGGTAAACCAATTAACACCTTGGCCTAGAATTTAGAAAGGTGAGATTTTGAATTTGATTTAAAAATGAAGGACTTAAATATTTTTTCAAAATGGTTTAGACTCAATTGGAAAACATAACAACATTGTTTAGATAAGATAAACACTATGTTTTAAATGATTATTTGAATAAGGTAATAAATGATTTAGATTTGGTTAGCATAATGCCTCCTTGTTTAAATAAAATGGTGGATAATAAATGTGTTTGGTTGATGTGTTTTAGTTTACAAACAAGTTTTATAATCAATCAAGACCAAGTACGTAAAGGAAAAAATTAAATACAACTAAGTATAATGTCCAAAGCCCGAAACTGACAAAATTGCTTTGTATCACTAAATTCTATATATATATATATACATGATCTTGGTAGGATTTTAATTATTAATCCAAAAATAAAAGTGCATGAAGTAGTAGGGTTTTTACACTCCAATTCTCCCAAGATATTGTATGGAAACATGTAACTTCAGATTACTCAACCTGTATCAATAATATGTTTATGGCAAGTGGGGTTATTCTAAAATTAAATTTTCAACCATCTAGATGGTCCCAAGTGTGATTAAAACTACATATGCCTCACATCAATTGAGTTCAAATAAATTAACTTACTATGTAAGTGTCTATTACTTTTCATAGATATTTCATTTGTGTACTTCTTAGCAAAATCCCTTAGTTAACCAAACTTGACTTAGTTTTTCATTATGATTGGAAAGAGTCACCACTCAACCCCTAGTAATCATAGTATAAGTGTCTAGATTTATATACCCCACTATGAAGTGGGGTTGAAACAATGTCAGGAGATTAAACCCTAGGTCAAAATTTACCTAAAGAACTCATGATGAGGATATGAACTCCTACTCATAAGCAAGTTGCATAAATTAAATTACCAAGTGAGACTTTAAAAGTAATGTTTAGATCACCCAAACCATACAAGTTTTGGGGAGAGCCTTAAAAACATTCTTTTCATGCTTTGGACAAGGCACAATTGTAAGGAAGAAGGTTTTTTGGTCATTTAAGTTCCCTAAATGGGATGAGGGGAGATTAAACACACATCATTTAGAAAAATAAACAAGTATAAAATGATCTAGCATAAAAAACACTTCAAATAAATTTAAATTTAAATTAATGTTTATTTTATGCACCAAATTGAGATGTTTGTGAAGTTTTTGGCCCCTTGGCCTTAGTTGTAAACTTGAAAAAATTTCACAACATAGACTAAGTATAAACCATCTAAGTTTGTTTTAAGTAACAAATGAAAAATTTTATAACTAATCATGTTCAAACTTTGTACTTTTCCATGCATGACCTATAATTTATAGAGGGTTTCCTTCTACTTTGAAGCATAATTATCAATGAAACATGCAAGATTTGACAACTTGCTCTTGGGTTTCTCTATTTTTATTACATAGAGACCAACATCAATTAATAGTGATTGATGCCAATTACAATAGAACTGATGACAATTATAATAGAATTTATGTCGATCAATAAAAATTGATGCTAGTTACTTTTAGACACTTAGGCAAAAACATTTTGTCAAATAAAAATTGTTAGCCCAAGTTAGTATAAAATCTCTTGAAAAAAATTATGGATCCTACAATAAAATGTTTAGGTAGATACTTAAAATCCAAAATAAAAACTTTTAACTTTCAAGAAATCTTAGAAACCCAATTTTTTCTACCATGTTTTTCCATATACATGAACTGATGCCAGTTATTGAGAACTGATATCGGTCATTGTGTAAGCTATGTTTCAATAAAGAACCAAAAACATAGGAAATAAGGATAAAAATTGATTTTTATGTATTTTTAAGGAATTATCAAATCTAAACATTCCAAAGTGTTCTCCCTGATTAAATGGGATGCATACACCCATTAGACATGCTAAGATGTAGATATGGAATCCAATGTGAGTTAGATCAAGAATTAGTCAAGAAAACTCAAGAAAAAGCATAAGAACATAAATAACTAAGCCAACTCTTTCAATGGGTTTTTGAAAATGACAATTAAGAGATATTGAAAGAAAGGATATACACAATGCCTTACCAAGAGCCTCTCATTACCCAAATGTGGCTCAAAACATGATGTTCCACTTGATTTGGTGCTCAAGTCTTTGGCAATGATGAATGCAATGCTCTTCCATCATCTCTTATGCACCAAAGAAACTAGGATCATGAGTTTTGAATCAATGTTGTACCTATCTTAAAGATATCCTATTGTAAATTAATCATTACAACACTATACCAAAAAAAATTGTGGAGAGAATTTTGCATAATAAGTTTACACAAATGAAGCTTTAAAATGGTAATATTGGCCCTCCTATTTATACATTTTTTAATTGATCAAAATCAACCATGACCATCCATATTAAGATCAAGATTTGTGGCCTTGAATTAATTATATTTTGGATAATTAATCTATTAATACCTTCATAAATATTTGGAAGGAAGGGGAATTAAACAAGCATGGGAGGCCTTAAAACTTGATATTTTTTGTATTTATGGCTTATGGATATGACCCAATAAATTGTGTCACCTAATGATGTCAATATTATAAATTAATTTTCAATTAAAATATATTCAATAACTTCCATGGATTTTCCACTTAATACCTTGATTTGGATTAATTTTCCTAAGTGAGATTAATAAAAAATTATGCAATTCTTTGGAAATTGGTTGCACACTATTAATCAAAATGGTTATAAGGTCATATTATTGGGTCATAATTTAACTAAAGTATAATTAGGATAAGGTGTCAGTTGTGTACAAACCAATATCCTATTAGATTTTATTCATGTGAATGGTCATCTATGTTATTTAATGCATCCCACATGGTTGTGTAATTTACAAATTCATCATTGAACATTGTTCAGTCAAATATATTGTTTGTGTGTTCTGTGGAGTCCTTGTTAAATAAATTCAATGTTATAAATACTCATATGAACACCTTAGATGATGATGCCATTTTTAATCTATTTTCTCACATAACTCTCATCTTTAATTCAACAGTTTGCTATCTTACTGGAATTAGGTTGAAACTAAATGCAAATAGCTTAAAATTCTCTTTGGAGGGAAAATTTTCCCAAACACATTAATAAAAAATATGCATGATGTCTCTTTTGAATTCACTAATATATTTTTTGAGTATAATACTTTAATTACAATTCATATGATTTTAACTCCTATCATACCCAATCTTATTTTACTCATTCAATTCAAACTTTACCACTTTAATTTGGTGGGTATGCGACATAGACTTTCTATACATTCAAATAAATGCCATGTCATACCTTGGACACATGTCACCCTATCATTAATTTTACATAATATTAAATGTGTCATGTAGCATGCCTTTAGAAGTCTAGTGATAAGACTTTTGTTGAGACTAGACTAAACCATTTTCATGACATTTCGAATATGCGAAACATAAAGACAAAAGCTGTAGAGAACAAAAATTACAATCAATAATTCCAAATAATTTTTTTGAATACCAACTCTTGTGAATAAAAATTTAGAATAAATGGAAGTCACACATTAAAAAAATATCAAATTCCAAAATACGTGAAATGTAAACTCGTAAAACCTAAAAGTTCTAAGAATCAAAGGTTCCAATGAGAAAAATTATGAATAAAAGTTCTAAAGTGTAAAATATGCAAAGGCAAAAATATGCAAAAGCTTAAACTTGTGAAGACTCAGAAGTAGAAAGATGCCAAAGGTCACTAGTGATAAATGTTGTAATGAATAAAATTTATGAGTACAAACTTCTCATGAAAAAATCCTACAAACAAAAGTTCTGATAATAAAATTTGCAAAGACAATGTTTTAAAAAAAATCCTAATAAAGATTTCAAACAAAATTTTTAAAACAAAAGTTATGAAGATAATGTTTTTGAAGATCAAATTTTTTGAAGTACCAGAATATATGAAATGCACCACTTAGTGAAAAATACACAAAGTCTAAAACTTAGGAATTTACTTCTATAATTTACATGCATAAGCAAAAAAACTATATATAAGTAAAACTATAGAATACCATTAATACATTAGTATGAAAAAATCATAAAATAAAAACCTAGATAACAAGGAAATACCAATCAAATATATACATCATCAGCACATAATGAAAATTATCCAGTGTAGAATAATAAGGTTTTAAATGTTTAGGCCCAGATAAGTGTACATATGAATGTAAATGAAAAAATATTTTCAAAATAGAACTAGGCTTTTTAGACTAAATTGGATCCCTATTTGATAAAATTAATAATGGGGTGTGTTGAGTACAACAAATGGTGATTTATAAGGGGATACTCCCAAGTATTCAAGAACCATAATTTTTGGTTATCAATTAGAAATCAACATGAATTATACCATTAAATAATAATTGAATAAAAACATGAAATGAAATCCTAATACTTCATGTAACATATTATTTGTACTCATACCTTGGATCTGTGTATGATGAAGTGATTTTATGTTGCCCTTGTCCTAAGGGTTTTAGAAAGGACTTGGAATAAACTATAGGTATCATTTTATTCTCTTTAAAGCATAGTAATACTACGGAAGATCGGGCATTGATCTACTTCAAGCTAGGCATCCATAGCCCTGACAAAGATACTTTTGATCCCTCCTACATTTCTTCATTTGTACACTTATAAAATGCATCATACATTGATCTTATTTCATCATGTGAGTATTTGATCACATTTATATTTTATTTTAGTTTTATTGATCACTCTTTAGGATGTATTAGACATAATTTTTTCTAATATGAATATAATAAAGAAGGCAAAAACCATTGTGATCTGGTATTTTTGAAAATTTGATTTATCAGAATGTCCCTACTAGCTATATCTACATCAGTGGTTATTACCTTAAATAATTAACAATGTGAGAAGTACATTTGATCCAAGGAAAGGAGAAAACATTTTAAATTTGTATGGAGTAATGAGAGTATATTTTACATACCTGATAGAATTAATAAATTATGATATAACCATGGGAAATTTTTATCACATACCTAAATTCTAAAAAAATTAGATACAAAGGTGTGAAACCTACAAACAAACAAATTTGTGTTTTGTTCTATGTTATTCCCATGCTTATTCTTTATTTTGGGACCTTCCTCATATATTTGGCATATTTATTCAATCATGCACGAGAGACTAGTAAATTTGATATTAGCTTTGGTAATATCAAGATAAGTCAATTTGATTGTTACAAAATTAATACATCTATTCTAGAAAATATGGAACTAAAGTAAAGGAAAGATTTTTTTTGAAAATAGTAAAAGCTAATATAGAAAGCATAAAACTACTCTAAAGAAAGTAAATGATAAAAAACAATAAATCTAAATATTAAATAAATGAATCTAACCTATTCCTACCTCTACCATATCACATTTTATTACTTAGGGAGATCTTCAGATGATACATCCATGAAGTAATGCTTCAAAATCTAGCCATTAACTAGATATATCAATTCATTACCTTGGATGTACCTTAAATAAAAATGATTTATACCCAAGATATATGATATCTAATAATTTCTAATCCATAAGGGGGTAAACTTATCATGTTGTCCTTTCATTTCATGGGATTTTTCCCATATAAGAACTAGATCAGATATTTTGAATGCTGTAAAATTTTCTCTTCTATCAAACCACCTTTTGACCAAGTCCTGATGTTTACTACAATTAATCAAGGCTTTAGTCTTTTAATCTTTCATTCCTATTATATCCAATAATCATGACTCCACTTTCTCACTTGGTTCCATGTACTCCTACATGAATTGATAAGTTGGTAACTTGAGCATAATTGGGAATACTAGATGTCATCCATATACTAGTAGGTAAGGTGAAGCTTTGAATGCCTCTTTGTACCTTGTTCTATCCACCCATAGTGCATATTTTATTAGATGATTCCGCTCTCTAGGTTTATCTATAATTAACTTTTTTTATGGGACCGATCAGGTTCTTATTTGTCAATTCAACCAATCCATTTTATTATCGGTAATGACTTAAAGATGACTAATGGTGATTTGCTTGTCACGGGCCCATTCAGTGAACTTAGCTAATTAAAATGTTGTCCCATTATCATAAACTAAGGAAATAGGGGTACTAAATTTAGTTGAGATGTTTTCTTCAAGAAAACTGATTACATCCTATGCTCTAAATTTTTTTGTATCCACTAATTTAGTCCATCTAACATAATAATTTGTGGATATGAGCACAAATTTATGGCTAGATGAGGAATTCAAGTTGATGACAATAATTAAATCTAATCCCCATTGAGAAAATGGCCTTCCTTTGACAACAAGTTGTATTATCATTATTTTTGTACTTATCTCTTTACTAAGAACTAGCGTTCATGACATGTTCTTACATGGGCATGTGCATCTTTAAAGACCATTGGATAATAGTATCCCATTCTAAGATTGTTAGGTGTTGTGGTGTTTCTATATGGATGACCATTGGATATATTTTGGTGTAATGTATCTAATATCTCTTGAGATTCTTCTCATTATATGCATATTAATTAGATGCATTCATAATTTCTTCTATAGAGAATTGATTTTATAATCATGTAGTGAGCAATGTTGAGCCTAAAATCTCTCTTTTATTATCTACTAAGTTCTGGGGGACAATTATTAATGATTATATATTTAATGATATCATCATACCCATATCCTCTATATAGTTACATTTCATAGACCTCCTCAATGGTGATGTGTGGGTGAGGCTCAGTCATAATCTTAATGATGCATTGCCCTCTAAAATTTTTGGTAAGATTGACTTCTATGTAAACATCCTAAAATGTTTCCATCCATTTACCTCTATGCTCTTCCAATTCATTATGTCCCAAAGTGATATTGATAGTAGGGTCTATCATAATAATGATAGTCATATTTTTCAAGATGTAATGCTTAAATTTATTTACCTCTTTGATGAAAGAAAATATTTTATTATCTATCATGGAGTACATGAGATATTCTTCCTTTAAATTCAAACTCATAAATGCAATAGGATTCTCACTTTCATATTTATTATGGTTAAACACAATAGCAATTATGTGATCTGAATCAAATGAATATAAGTAAAATTCCTTACTAAATTATGGTCTTATTAACACTAAAGCCTAAGATATGACATCATTGATGTCTTGAAAATAATTTTGAGCCTTTGATGTCCATTCCACTTTGACATCTTGATTAAGCATTTAATCTATAGGTCCAAAAAAAATTTCAAAACCTAAGACAAACTTCCTTACAAAATTTATCTTTTTGAAGAAAGATTTAAGCTCTTTCTTACTATTTGGGAACACAGTCTTGGAAATGCCTTGATCTCAACTTATATCAATGGTGATACATTATTTGGTGATGATTTTACCCAAAAATTTTCCCTTAGTAAAACCAAATATGCTCTTTTTTGGGTTTAACAAGATTTCAAACCTTCTACATCTTCCAAAGATTGATTCTAAATGGCTTACATGATCATTTATATTCTTTGATAAAATAGTTAGGTTGTCCATGTAAATAATTATTAATTTACCTATTATCCCTTGAAATTCATGGTCCATAACCCACTATAAGGTATTTCCTATTCTAATTACACTAAAATGCATCCTCTTATATGCATAAGTGCCCCACTTTATGGTAAATGCAATCTTCATTCTATCTTCAAATTATATCAACACTTGGTTATACCCTAAAAAATAATCCAAAAAAAATCATTACATAACTAATTAATATATATATCACCTAATATATGGAAGGTATAGGGTATTTATCTTTCTTAGAGTCATTATTCAAGTTCCTAAAATTAACACACAATATAATCTCCCCATTAATTTTCTTGACTGAAACCAAGTTGGCAACCCAAATTGAGTGTCTATTAGGGAACACTATCTTAGAATTTAAAAACTTCTCTACTTCCTTTTGGATGAGTGGTTATAATATGGGATTGATAGACCTTTGTCTTTTCTTGAATGTCTTATGTTCTAGATTTAGTGGGATTATATGGTTGATGACTCTAAGATTGAAAACCTTCAAGTCTTCATAGGTTCAAGAAATCATGTCTTTATAGTAGATGAGTAAATATCTCACCCTTTTTCTTTCTTTTAGGGTGAAAATATGACCAATGTTTACATAATGTGGATCACTCTTGTCCCCCAAGTTCTCCTTTTTGAACTCAAATTCATTAATTTTTGGCTACCTCTACTATTAGGCTTAGGGATCCATATCAAATGCTCTCTCCAAAGAAACCATACCTAAAGGAAGACAATTTTCTTTGATTTGAATAAATTTTCATTCTATCAATTCATTCTATCACAAATAACTAATTTATTTATCATCAATGATTTGAGATTCAAATTTCCCTAAATTGGTAAAGAATTAGACAATCTGTTGATCATTATCAAACTCCTAAAAAATTTCTACATTGTTAGGAACTGATGGGCAACATATGAGTTTAATAGAGAAATTTTATACTTTGGACTCCTATAATGGTGTTGAATTATCAACTGAAGTAGCCAATGAGTCAATATCCTATTTCTATTTGCTAAAAACTACTATATTGAATTCCTCAAATAAATTAATTAGATCCCATACCTAGTTTTCATATCTTTTAATATATGACAATATTCATTGGTATTTATTTCTAACTTAATTAATCACTAGCTCTAAATATCTATATATTAATATTTATTTGGGATTGTTTTTAGAGTGAATTACAGGCCCAAAATTAGTTCTTTGAATTCTAATCTATTTTTTGGTCTATGAAAATTACAACCTATATGTTGTGAGGTATTTATTACCTATTAGGTCAACCATTTTTATATTGACACCTTATCCTTACTTGAATATTTCACCATCAAAATGGAGAGTCTATAATTGGGAAGGCCCCTAGAATTTTGGCCTTTGTACCTAATACTTTACGGTAAAGGTATAAATCCTAAGATTAGGAGATTTATAATTTATTCTTTCTTAGCATTGTATTCCATGATGGGATACTTCTTTCTCATCTCTTTATCAATTCAATTTTGATTTAGAATACCTCTCTATGGCATACAAATGTGAGGAAATTTTATTGTTACATACCCATTTAGCATCTTTGACCAATATTTGCTTAATAGTAGTCCATATCCCTCTAGGATATCTACCACGAGTATGTCTATAGTCATATATAAATGTGGAATAGGTGCAACTTGAATGCATATATCCTTAAACTCTACAACCACAAGAACTATTATTTTATATATCTATGAAACAATCCTCCTGGATGGGATTAGATTTAATCCCAAATTCTAACAAATAGAACATGGCATTAAAGTGGTTGAAGCTCAAGAATCAACTAAATAATTGTGTATATTCTTACCAAATTATCTCATAGTTAACAAGAAAGGATTAAATTATAGTTAACTCTTGTATA
This sequence comes from Torreya grandis, assembly GCA_037957365.1. NCBI lineage: Eukaryota > Viridiplantae > Streptophyta > Pinopsida > Cupressales > Taxaceae > Torreya > Torreya grandis. Next base: position 848,518 of record JARHVA010002630.1, on the reverse strand, counting down.
TGACATTTTTTGGAATGGATTTTGGCTTCTCTCTAGTAGACTTCCCTATAATGGACCTCCATAGGAGCTCCTTTTGTTTACTAATCTTAGCCAATTCATGAAGAGTGATATTTTATTTTATCATCTTCATGTCATTAATGATGTTTTACCTACCTTTGATCTATTCCTCCTTGTTCAAGGGTTGATCATTCTCATTTATGGGAGGTGGATTATTATCAACCTTTGGATTCAAGGGAATAGGCATATTGCTTGGAGGAGTATATGTAGTGAAGGGATGATTATTCCTCAAAATGTAATTGCTTATCTAGAACTATTAGAAAGTGTGTACTTTATTTAAGTTATTCTCTAGCACATTATTAGATTAACTTGGGAAAGGAAACTCATGAGTTTTAAAGGCCATAGTTGTGCTTGAGTAACTAGTATCATGCGGGACCTCTGGTGGATTATTCATTAAATTTTGCTTCACCATCTCTCTCTGTAAGATTTCAAATGTTGAAAAAAACTCAACACAATCAAGCTCACCATGTTATTAATGATAATAAATGGATGATAAGTGGATTGAAAAGGAAATTATTATTATTATCTATTTATTTACCCCCCTTCTCAATAATAATTGGTATTATATTTGGACCTTTGGAGGAGGCTTAAAAGCCTATAGGTGATCCTAAGTAGCTTGACGTGTGATGAGGACAATATTCTTTTTTTTCCAGTGACGGATAAGTTTGTGAAGATCATGATTGATATTTGCATAAAATTCTTCATGTTGGCACTAGAAAGGTTGAATAATAAGGACCATATTGAGTTTAAGTCCAAGATAAAACCTAATTTGAATGATAAAGCTTAATGAATATGGTCCATTTGATTAGCTAACATGATAGAAGAAAGACAAATCATTTGGATGGCTTGTGTGTATGATAGTAGTAGAAGTCTTGGATGTCATGGAGGATGATGTGAGGCATCCCTATATGCATTAAGGAAGTTATAAAATCTATAAGTATCCTTTGGATAAATAAAAACTACACAAGTTTAATCTTGTGAAGGTCCAGGTCATCTAGTATACTTTTCAAATCAAGTTGAGTGAGCAGATTGATGCCATCATCATTTACACATGTGAATGTGTCAAAATAAAGTGGCACATGGGTCTATTTAGTTTTGTGCCTAGTTCATATGGTCCAAGTTTTAGGTATTGACTTGATTCCTATAAAAATAATAATAATAATAATAATAATAATAATAATAATAATAATAATAATAATAATAATAAATAAAAAATAAAAAATAAAAAATAAAAAATAAAAAATAAAAAATAAAAAATAAAAAATAAAAAATAAAAAATAAAAAATAAAAAATAAAAAATAAAAAATAAAAAATAAAAAATAAAAAATAAAAAATAAAAAATAAAAAATAAAAAATAAAAAATAAAAAATAAAAAATAAAAAATAAAAAATAAAAATAAAAAATAAAAAATAAAAAATAAAAAATAAAAAATAAAAAATAAAAAATAAAAAATAAAAAAATAAAAATAAAAATAAAAATAAAAATCAAAGTTTCTCTCCCAGGTATATTTCCTTGTTTCCATATTAGCTATTTTTGCATGAAATATGACTGTTAGAATTTGAGTTTTCAGATTTAACAAAGGAAACTAGTTTTTAAATAAATTATTGTATAATCCATGGATTAAACCAAATAAATATGAGGTAAGAATAAAATTTTAAGAGGACCTAGTGTAAAATACCCCAAAAGTGATTATAAGGTTTGATCAACCATACAGGTGTAATAAATATAGGTTAAATTCAACTATAATTGACTAAGGTATGAACCAATGAACCTAAGAGTAATAATATGGGATTAGAACATGTTTAATGATATTCAAATGAGTCTATAAATAATGGATGATATAGATATATCTTTTTTATTTACTCTTATGCTTTGAAGATGATCTAAAAGTGTGATTTTATGAATGAAAAGAATCATGAAAGAGGACTATGTGTGAAGGTTTTTATTCTTGACAAACTTGAGTGTATTTCAGAGGTGTATAGTGATTATGGTATTCAAGAATGGTTATTATAAATGTATTAAAGTGATTACAAGGTAATTAAGTTCCTATAGAAGTAGTATGTTTGATTAGATTTATCCTTGAAATGAAGATCTAGCTTAAAAGGTGAAAGGCAATGAATTAAGGGTTTGATGTTTGCAAAACCTAAGGTGGTTGTTCTTAATATGATTGGACTTATAATGACTTATGATGATTATTAATCATTATGTGATGTTTGTGAAATTTTTTCTTTAGTTTTCTACATGCTCATGATGCACTTGTATGTACTCAAATGGTGCTTTAGAACATAAAGACAAAGTAGGGGTATGAAGAGTTGATTATTGGTCCTCAAGACTAATATCTTCTTGGTAGATTTATTTTCCATGATGTTCTAAGAATGAGTTAACATGTTGTTTATGACCTAAGGGTGTTCATAAAGTTTTGATAGTGATCATTATCCTATAGCATCACAAGATTCTTGTGATCTTGAATAATATTATATAGAAGTATACATGAACGAATGTTGTTGATATCATTAAGAATGTCTCATAGTTTTATAGATGATGTTTTCCTATAGAATACCAAGATGCTAGTGATTTTAATGAGGAATATTTCAGTAGTGCCCTTGAAAGTTATTTTGAGAAGATGTCATGTTTCCTTGATGCCAAGATAAAATCATAAGGTCTTGAAGGAACATGTTGATATGTTGGGTTTGATTTGAATTAGTTTAGTAATCTCAAGATGACAAGCTTTAAGTCATCATAATCAGGGTTCTAAGTTTGTATGTTAAAGGTTAAATATTGGTATAGGTAGAGTTGCTTTTTGTTCTTGATCATGGAGGTAAGATAATTGATGAGAAGAAAGATGATCTTAAGATTTTGTTGTGACCATTTTCATGTTATTAATTGTATGTTTTCTTTTTTGAAGGATTCAAAGTTATGATAGAGGTGTGCCATATTGAAGGTTGTTCTCACAAACTTGCTAGAACTGTGGATTTATATGAAGTAGACTTGAAGTGTTTTAAGAAATGATGGTTTATAATGTTTGAAAGGTAGTAGAATAAATTCATATAGGATTTATTCCTAATTATCTCATATGTTATAATTGATCCAATAGAAAAATGGTAAATAAAAGGAGTGGATCCATGTTGATTAGGTATCCATGAGACCTATTGGTAACAAGAGGGCATTGTGGGCCATTAAATCTCATTATTGATTCATTAAGGAGACTAGTTGAAGATGGCCCTTTTCCATATGAAGCATGGAGTTAGGGGGAGATAACTTAGATAGTTTTAAAGACTTGAAGAGATGTGCATGATTTGAGGGGGATCATATGTAAGAGTTTCTAGTTTCAAGCTTCAATCATGGTGGAGATGTGGAAAAGCATGCTACAAGTGTGAACTCAAGGAAATTATATGATGACTTGATCAAACCAAGTAATGTGTTTTAACAATGTATTAAACCATAATGCATGGAAAAAGGGGGAGAATTTTAGGTGATCAGGTCCTAGGATCAGAGGAATGTGTAGATGAACTTGAAATGAGCATATGTCCACTTTATCATTAATGACAAAGGGGGAGAAGAAGAAGAGGTTACCATCAATGACAAAAGGGAAGATTATTGGAGAGTGTGTTATCATTGATGTCAAAAGATTATGTCATGTGTTTATTTATGTCAAATTTAATTACAAATTGGTGATTACATTGATGAAGGATGATATCATGAAGTAAAAAGAAGGATTTGAGGAGTCTAGTTCTAGCATGTGAAACCTTGTGTAGTGGAATAGGCATGGTAACCTAGTGTGTTAAGTAGCTTGAGGCTAGGGAGTATAAGTTTGGAATATTTTTAGCATGTAATGAAGGTTTATGACATGTTATTGAGGTGTTTAAATCATTTTAATATGTTTTAATATGGTTTCTTAGTCAAGGTATGATCTATTGTTCTAGACCTAATATGCATAGAGACCTAATGAGGTCCAAATGAAGTATCAAAATAATTTTTAAATGTGTCATAGACCATGTGATGATGGATTGAGGTGTGATAGGTTTTTTAAAATGTGTTAAATAATTTTTAGGTCCCGAGTAGGAAGACAAAGCAATAAATAATGTTGTAAGGTTTCCTATGTATGCAGGATGAAGAGATGAGAACTTGAGAAATTTTTTTTGATGATTTTTGGCATGTGTAGAATTTTCATGGTGACATGAGACTTTTTTGAAATATGTAACATGGTTTTAATAAGTATATCTAAGCATTTTTCAATGGTTTTATGTATAACTTTATGAACATTCATTAAGAATGTAAACTGGTCAAAACTCTACTATAAACCCTCATAGTGGAGTGATTGGAAAGATATGAAAGGATAGTGAATATAAAGGATTGGAAAGTTAAATTTTATGGTTTTATAATGTATAAGGATACTATAGGAGTTATTAGGTGGAAATGGTGTGTCAGGGTAGTAAATAGAAGGTACAAAAAAGTGCTTATTTCTAAAGAATTTTATGTTACAAGAAGAGTTGACCAAGTAAAAACATGAAATTTAATGGAGATTGAATTAAAATAATAATTATTAAGGTCCATGGAGTTTTTTTGGAAATAAAAAATCACTATTTCAACCATTTTTTTCAATCAATTTGACCTATCACTAATTTGCCAAATAGTGGAACAGTGAAAAAAAACTAATCAAAATGAATAAGTGTTTAGGGAAGAGTTATAGGTGATTAAGGATGGATTAAATGGTTTGGGGTATTTTTTAAATACATATTACTCATATTAACTTGATTGGTAAGTTATTTTTATTCATATACATAATCTATAAGGTGCTCACAAAGTTACTAGTCAGTGTAAGATAAGACAATAGAACCCAGGATAGTGAGAATGATCTGTAGAAGCAATTTTATCATTAGGTCATATTATTTTTGTGCTTTAAGGTTATATAATAATGATTTATTATTTTTTACATGTATTTTAAGATCATTATGATACTCTTACATGTTTGATAAGTCATGTTCATCATGATTATGTTTATGTATGTACTGGCAGTTTGAGTGACCATCATGCAGGGGTAAGTTGAAGGTGTTTTGTCAAGAATTGAAGAAATATATGAGTATTTATATGTTATAAAATTATAAAAGTTTAATAATAAGGAATTTTATTTAATAATTTTTCCCTAATAAAGTGTGAAATTTCAAATTTGTTAAACTATATTTTAATTATGCTTGACTAGTTTGAGTGGTCTTGTTGCAGAGGTGGTTTTGGATGCTTAGAGCCTATGTGTTGTTTTCAAATGTATTTTATTTGTTTTTTAAGTCATTAATTATGTATTCATTCAATTTTTTGAGTGGTTTTTTAATAAAATCAGCTATATTCCTCCATTTTATATGATAGACTTTTCTATGTTTCTAGGCTTAATGGCAAGTAGTCTATAATGACTTGGTTCAAGTAGTGAGTTGGAATTCCAAATGGAATGGACATATATGGGAGTGAAAAAAGTTATATTGGATTTATTTTTATGTTTTTAATTCATTGTCGAAGGATTAAGGTTATTCAAGTAGTCTATGTTGTAACATGTGCATGGATAGACCTATGTGCTTTACGAATCAACTAGGCCTAATGGAGGATTTGGTTCTTAAGGACAATGGATGACATATCAAGTATATTATATCACCAATTTAATATGTGTGTGGAACTATTAAAATTTTAATACAAGTGTGATAAATATCTTGGTTGACCAATATGGATTAGATAAAGTGTATGGTATAAGTACAAGGCGTAATTGGCTTATTTGTGTTAGTTGAGGAAGTGTAGAGCTAAGTGAAGAAGAGAAACTTTGAAAGAGAAGGATAAGGTCACTAAGGACCATCATAAGGTGAATAATATAAATCATGCTTATTTGATCAAGGTGATGTAGGTGAACACATAGGTCATTAGACCTAATGATCCTAAAAGAGGAATATTGAGCAAGTGAGACCTATAGGCTATTTAAGAGAGATTGAAGGGTGAATATTGAAAAAAATAAAATTTAATCATTAGGTTTGTTATACATTATATCAGAGGTGGAAATTAGTTTTGAGGTGATTGAGTTGGTTCTTTAACATCTAGGGGGTTGTATCCTCCTTACTAGTTAGTGCTAGCTAAAGGTCAAGTGGGTGCTCCTTGATTAGTTGGTGATGGTCTAAATTAAATATTATCATTATAAGATTGTAGTCCATCTTGTAGGTTTCAATGGGTTTTATCCCATATGAGGGTTTCCCACATATATGATGTGTCATGGTTATGTGCATACTTAATTTGTATGTGATCTTTTAGCTTTAATCTTAGATTAGTTTCTCATGATTTATTTTGATGATTCATGAATGATAATTGGATTGAAAAGGAAATTATTATTTCCTACTTATTCACCCCCCCTTTTGGTAGTTACTTCCAACACTTTTTAGGCTAATGGGAGATATTTAAGACATATTTTTACCTTGGAAGGTTAATTTTCTAAGTGAGACCAATGCCTAAGTGATTTGGAGGTTGGTGAGAATCATCTACCTCTGTCTCTTCCTTGTTTGAGCTCTATGGATTGTTGTTGAGTATCATTTATTAATTTTTAAAAGATTTATTCTCCTCCCCCTTACCTTTTATCCTATATATACCTCTTCCTTTCCATTGTAAAGATATAATCTCATTTTCCAAGGAAAACCCCTATAAAAATTTGTAAGAACAACATCTTGAAGCAATAGTACAACTTATTTTACCTATTTATTTGCCTACATCTAGTGTTCTACTTATATTGTGCATGAATACCTTGTGGAGGAGTATTCTTCCTTGGTGATTTCCCTTATTTATTACCTTTTATCATGTGTTTCAAGTTTTTTGAAAGTATTAGTTTGTGCTCTTTTTACAATTGATTATCATATGGCGTCATTTTTGATATTCCTCCATGCTTCATCTCTTGTATAGGGAGCCTAGTTTTAAAATATTGAAGCAAAATGACTAGTTTGAGAGATTATGTGAGTGAGGGTTATATTTTAGCTTCCTTAGTGTAATTTAAAATAATTTTGAAATGCATTTATATTTGGTGTATCACCCTTTGTATGATTTTAGTTCTACTTTGTATCCATTTTACCCTTTTCCAATTCAAAACCATTAATTTAGGTGATCTACTAAGAGGAAACAACCTTCTCTGGAGGTTCAAACCCATCACAGGATACCCATAGGCTAGGGTTGATCCCATTTTGTATATAAGAGTGAGAGAGTCTAAATAACCCTCTTACATGTTGTAGTTATATTCTAAAATAGTTTCTATTATGCTGAGTGTGACTACATTCAAAGAAGATTGATTGAGATTGATGCTAGTCTTGATCCATTTTAAGTAGTTGTTGCATCCACACTCTCAACATTTGATAACTCCTGAGAACACTCAAAATTTTGGTGTTAGAGCAATGCCTATGTTTCATGCCAAAGGTGACTAAAAGGTTATCTTCTAGAGGTATTCCTTTTGGTTTTGTTGAATTACCTTTTAACTTGGAAAAAAGTTTGAGGTTTTCTAACACTCATCCATACTTTAGAAGCTTCTGTCATAATCTAATTTTCAAGTCTACCTCTACTAAAAGACCCTTTTAAGTTCCTTTTATTACTATGGATTTCCCTATAACTTTGAATTTTATTGATTTTAATCATAAAATTAAATTAAACCTCAATCAATATGATCTTATCCTAGTGGTATCACTTAATATTGTGCCATACTACATAAGAGACAACTCATTTTAAACACATTAGAGATATAGCCAGCTTTTGAAATGTCCATGACATAAATTAAGAAAATGTAGCTATCAAATTTATATCCATATATTTTAAGGTTAAGGCCTTGGATTGTTATAAGAATATAAATCCTAACTCTATCACAACATAGGACCAATTATGGGATACTTTATGCAAGAGGTTTGAAGACAAGAGTGACCACTTGTCACTAGTAGAAAAAATTAACTATAATAAAGAGAGATCCTCAAGAGGTTATGCAAGATTTTAATAATAGGTTTAAAAAAAAATGGGATAGGATTAAAATACTTATAAATACCACTCCTAACTATTATTTCCTATACTATCTAATAGCTCTCAATAGTGACATTGTAGTGATGATATAGTCGATGCAGGGAGATACACTACTAGGTGCTTATGAAGTGGTAATCAAATTAGAGAATAGCCTAATATAGGATGGAAAAATCACATGTAGGAAACTTATGCCTTTTTTCTTGATATTCAACCACTTCATATAATCATTCATTCCCTTTACATCATTCCTCCATTTCCAACACTTGTTACCATACATGCACCAAAATAAAAAAAAACTTCAACTAGCTAGCTTAGTGAGCTTTAAGAATTCAAGAATATGTTTCAAAGGTTTAGAAATTATTTTTTTTAATTTAAATATGTATAAATAATAGTATAATATACCTTATAATCCCCCATATCAGCCTCAATAGTCTTACCAAGCTAATAGGCCACCCTTCAAGGCAAATTTCTAAGGATAAGGAAAACCCAACTATGCTAGGCAAAATAATTACAATCCTAATGCTACAAGTTCTTCCAATAATGTGGTCCCAATTCATAAAAATAAATTACAAGAAGTTAATGTTTCTATACCTTATAATTGGTCATTTAATCAAGCCATTCTCCCAAACACATAGTCTAATCAGAATTTCAATAATCAGTGGAAGCAAGGTGTTAATTATGGGTTCAACCAAGATCTCATGGATCATAATGTAGAAGTGCCTATGATGATCAAACCAAAAGATACTTAAAAATAAAAAATGTATAATTAATGACACAAATATTTGGGTTTTATGTTGGTCAACTATCAATAAGAAGAGTGTTATGCTTTTGATCAACAGACTAGTTCTAGCCAAAAAAACATTCCTATGGCAGCCAGCACAAGGTTCAAGATAAGGAACATGGAGGGAATAAAATAAGTAGTTATAGAGTATTATAATATTCATCCATTTATATAAAAATAAAATTAACCTATTTTTACCCTAAAATTTCCAATAACTCAAAAAAATTATAACCAAGGAAACACCTTTGCACCCTAAAACTCATAGGTTCAAAGCACAGTTGTGGTTCCCAATGCACAAGCAAAGGTTGGTGGTTTTCACATAATTTTTTTTATAAAATGAATAATTCAAATTTTAGTGTTCTAATTTTTTAAATTATTTGTATACCTGGTCAATTGGATATCCTTCAAGAGGACTTGCCAAAGATCAGTGTTTCAGAGAAGCCACCAAGTAAGGAGAGTGTAATTTTAATTAATCCAGCCAAATAAAATTAATGGTAGTCAAATAAAGTGGTTAAACATCCTTCCTTATAAATTTATTTAATAATTAGTATCTCATTGGTACATAATTGCATGATATATAGTTGAACAATTAATTTAGTAATGCCAAAATTAATAGCAGATCAACTTGGTTTGAAGTATGAACCCAAAGCGAAGGGCTAGTTACATCTTGATGGATCTTCAACCAAACCAACTAGTATTATTAGAGTTCTAAACTTTACCCTCCATGGTTGTCCTAGTGTTTCAATGACTCACTATGTAGTGGTTCTAGAGGTGCCTCCCTAGTTTTCTCTATACTTATTTAGAGACTTCATAGCCAAAATTGTTGGTTACCTAGTAGAAGATTGGTCCTATATGTTTTTCAAGACAAGGTATGGGACCAAGGTGTCTATTAAGGCTAAACCTGTTTCCAAATTTGACATTAATCCTTATGGGCCAAGTATCCTAAACATCAAATTTCACTATTCTAGATGAAGAATACCACCCTATTAGTCAAGAACTAAGCACTCATTCTCAGGGGATACCTAATGTATTATTAGATGAGTTATGGTATAATCAGATAATTGGCCCCTTTGGGAGGTGTTGAATAAATAAACATGGTATTTTATTTCATGTATTAAGAGAATGAGTTCATGTCATCCCTCACTAGGCCATAAAAAGATACTAGTGAATTATGAAAGATGTTATTTGATGGCTCAAGGAGCAAGCATGGATTAGGGGAAAGTTTATTGATTATATATTACTCTAATTACATATACTTTTTATCATATAGGTTCCAATATAGTTGTTCTTACAATGCCATAAAATATGAGGGCCTCATCCATGATCTTCAATGGGCTAGTAAGAGGGGGATAAAGAAATTACAGGTGTATGGGGATAGTGAGATAATAGTAAATTAGGTGAGAGGTAAAAACATATACAATAACCCCTTAATTGATTCCTACAAACATAAAGCATAAGACCTACTTAAATACTTTGAATCCTTCAATATCCAAATAGTACCAAGAGAATAAAATCAACATGTCGATAGGTTGGTAGTATTAGGGGCTTAGTTTGACATCAAAAATGATTTGAAGTGGCCTAAAATATATCCACATGTCAAAGTGATCATGATACCATCAGTTCTAGATAATGAAGCTCACTGGCAAGTCTTTGATAGTGATAAGTAGATTGTTTATTTCCTACAATATGAGGTATAATTCTCCTCAATAAACCAAAGTAGACTTTAGTAGTAGTATAAGGACTAGATTTTTTAACTAAATTCAATAAATTTCCTAAATTTTTGTCACCCTTGAGGGTATTTTCCATGAATGAGATCACATGTGGAAGGATAAGGTAGTTATGTCTACTGATGAAGAAAACTATGAAAGAGTCCTCATATTCAAGGACAAGATTTTCAATCTTGGAAAGGTGATAAATGACATAGAAAAACATTAGTTTATTGAGATTTGTAGGGAATAATTTGATATATTTTCTTGGTAGTATAGTTATCTAAGAGGTTTTGACCCCAATATATCCCAACACACTATAGATTTAGAGGCCAATGCCAAACCTATTAGGTAGAAATAAAGACCAATCAACCTAAGGATTGAAAATCTAATGAAAAAAGAGTTAACCAAGTTTATTGAGTCTAATATTATTTTCATTATTAATCACTCCTCATGGGTGGCTAACTTGGTGCCTATGAGAAAGAATAATTGTGAGATATGATTATGTGTGGAATTTAGAGACTTGAAAAGGGTCTCTTTGAAAGACCATTACCCATTTCCATCCATGGAGAAACTCTAAATGGTTGTTTGTTTATAAAATTTATCTCTATTGGATGGATACTTAGGGTAAAATTAGGTGTTAGTCAATAAGGAAGACCAATACAAGAATTCCTTCACCACAAAGTGGGGAACCTATGCTTGTAAGAAGATGCCTTTTAGCCTAATGAGGCATCATAATATATTTTCAAGGTATATTAATGATGTGTGACATTTTTTTATCATTTGAACATTTTTATTAGTGTGATATATTTTCTTAGGTTTTTTGACCAAGTTTGAGGTATTGGTTTGCAATAAAAGGCTTGAAAAAGTGTTTTGATGTCTCTTGAGTGCACAGAATGAAGACTTCTCAACCCAAGAAGGAATTTCAAGTCTTCATTGGCATGTTTAACCTATACATTGGAACTTAAGTTGTTTAATATATATGGTTAATTGTCTTAGCTAAGATATCTATGCATTAGTTTTGGAAATGAGGAGTAATCCTTTATGAACAATCATTAACATTAGAAATAATGTTAACCATCTCTAAAACCCTAAAACAGACCTAATGTCAAATATATTTTTAAAATAATAATATAATGGTCTAAAATGAATATAAAAAATATTTTATAATGTATCCAACTCTCCTATTCACCTCCAAGTATGATAGGTTTATCAGGTGAGTAAGTGGACCCTACAAGAAAGGCCTTTTTTTTTAGATATTTCCTATAGTAGTTAGATTTGACCAAGTAAAAGTTGATAAATGGATTAAATTTGAATATTGGACTTATTTTTTATTCCAATTATAGTTTTTTATTAGTTTTTATCATGTATTGGTGCTAAAATGGTCATACAAGTTGACCAGTCACTAACAAGCCTAATGGTACAAACAAAGAGAAACCTAGGCAAAAGTGAGAAGTTGATTATAGATGTGTTATCATGGATTAGGGATTAATAAAATTTAATGAATAATTTTTTAAGTAATTTTAATACTTTTTTATGTTTTAAATATTTTTTTGAGGTTAGTGGATATGATGAAAATGTTTCCCATAAGTTGACCTGTCTAGTTTAGATGAGACAATTAGATACAAGATCATGAGATTGGTCTAAAATACAAATATTTACATTTTAACATGGTATATTTCTATATAATAATTTTATAATGATATCATAATATCATTAAAATTCATTTGAAGTATTTGAAAGTGGTCATATAGGTGTTGAAAGTCAAAATCACCATGACTAGTCTTCAAGGCAAACTGACAATTTGGGGTAAGCAAGTTGCAATGATGAGTTTGAGACACTATAACTTGAGATAATGTATATAATTAACATGATTTTTTTTGTTTATTTTATTTCCTATCCATTATTTTCATAATCTTCTATATCAATGTAAGATGTTGAAACTTTGAAGCTAAAATGCCTTGTCTGGCAGAGTAAGGTCTCTAAGAGAGAAGGTCAACAAATTAGTCTACACAACCAATAAATTGTCATTAAACATTATGATATGTTTATTGGAGTTTTTTATAAGTAATTTTTAATATCATGCATTTTAATTCCTTTAATTTTTTTATTTAGGTTTTATAAGTTCAAGTTTCCATGATTGTGTTTTGATGCTAGTTGGCAGTTCTAAGTGTGTTACTTACAAAGAAGGGTTTGAGTCTTTTTTCCCTAAGTTGTGAAGTATAAATAATATTATTATTATAATAAAGTAATTTAGGTTATGTATATATGATTTTTTTTCTAGTATTGTTTTTCAAAATTGTGTTTATGCTTCAGTTGTTCAAGACACACTTCTTAGGTATGTATAGGCCTAATTGTGAACAATGTTAATGACATGCTTGAAGTGGTCATTGAAGATAAAATGTGTTATGGATCCGACATTAAATTATAAAGGGTATATTTTAGTGTCATACTATGTGTTCATACCATGTTAGGTGTTTTAATGTATCCCAAGGAAGGCTAAGTGTAATGTGTTCTAAGTAGACCTAATGGGATTGGGTCTCTATGAGAACTAAAGATGTGATAAGGCCTAATTGAGTTAGGTAAAAAATAAATGGACTAAAATAATGTTTGATACATGTTTATTATATATCCTCAAATCCATTCCATGGATTAAATAAGAGGGTAAGGAAGTTTGGCTTACCAATAAGGGTATGAAAAAGAAACTTGTATAAATACAAGGTAGTTTAAGGCCTATTTGTGTGTGAAGAGAGCAAGAAAACAAAACAACATATTGAGGACCAATTAATTAATATTTAATAGAGGTTTTAGATATGAGGATCAAGTTCATATGACCTAATCAAGTCAAGAAGATGGCTAGTTGAACAAAGAAGGTTAAAGACCAGTTTGAGATGATAGAAGAGAGAGAAGAGTTTAAGAAGGATATAATCATATGTTGTATGATAAAAAAGTGTTATAAAGGTGATCAAGGGTTTTAATTATCTGATTTGGTTCTAATTCATCTAGGTTTTGGTTCCTCCTTACAAGTGGGTGCTTTCTAAATATTAATTGAGTTGGTGCTTAGCTAGCTGGGGTTGGTGTTCAATGTCAATCTGGTGATTCACTAAAATTTGTGTTTGTCACATAGGGATTTATTCCATTTGAATATATTAGTGGTTTTCATTCCCCTTAAGTTTTTCCCACATAAGTTATGTGTTCTTGTGTTTCATGCTCTTATGGATTGGTGTTTATGCTTGGTAGATCTTTATGCTTATTTGATTAGTTCATGATTGATTAAAGTGAAGTTGATAAGTAAGTTTTTGAAGACTGATTCACCCCTCCTCTTAGTAATTTTTCTTCCAACATTTTATGGTATGCCCAATGGGACCCTAGACTTTTCTTGTGTTTGTAGTTTTTTTAGGACATTCTAGTTGCATTAGTCAAAGAATCATTAATTGCACTTCTTTGTTTCTAAAATTAAGATGTTATTTTATTCATTTCTAAAATTAAAAATCAAAATTTTCAATTTATTCTTTTCAAAATAAAAATCAAGTACTTTTTTCTTTTATTTTTTAGAAAAGGCAAAAGTCATTTATTTTCCTTTATTTCTAAAAAGTGAAAAGGCATTCATCCTAGGATAAAACTTGCATCCTCATTCTACATTTAGGTAGAATCTAGTTATTTTTCTACTCATTCAAAGAAATTAAAAAATTATTTTTGGGTTTAAAATCAACCTTCATCCATTTATTGCTTGAATGGTTAAATCACATAGATTAAAATCAATATTAAATCAATTATATCAATCAATTTTGTCACACACATACCAAACTACTCATACAATTAATTCATCAAACATTGACATAAGACCCAACTATGATTTAATCACCTAGTGATAAACCTTCACCCTCACTATCCTATTTGGACTTCATAACCAAGGGGAGAAACCAAAAATTAGTACACTTTTTGAGTATAAACTTTGGCAATTCATTATATATTATCTAAGTAACTGGCACCCTTATCATTGTGATGTGTGAAGTGAGGGGGTAGGCCCCAATACCAAGCCACACACCAAGTCTAGTATAGAGATATTTTGAGCCTACACAAACTAAAAACCATCCATAGACTTCTTATTCTAGTACCCATTTCAAAAACCAAGTGGAGTCTCATAAACTTCTAAAATTTATGCATAATCCTAAAAGTGAGATTAAAAAGAACTCTAAGATTTAATGTACTCTTAGTGTGTGTGTGATTTCCTTGAATTTTTTTATTCTTTTCTCTCTTTTTGAGTGTGTGAGTTTGTTTCCACCAAAATTACAAAAATTTCAACATTTATTGCATGGTATTTACAAGACAACAAGCTAGAGATCAAGAAAACCAAAACCCACCTCACCACCAACCTTCATCCTCTACTTCATCCATGGATCACACTCTAGATGCAAAAAATTCTCCTAACCATTTCAAGAGTCTTGATATGCCTCAGTATTTTACCTAAATAGATATGGACTTTACCAACCTCCTTGATAATAACCTTATATCACTCCAACACCATATTTCCATGATTGCTAATCATTCCCCTACTTTGGTTCCTTTTTTTAAACCACCTTATGGCATGCCTAATTACCTTATGGGCGAGACTTTGGTTACCACCATTTCTACCACCTAATTCATGGTGACCCAAACCCCTATTCCATAAATAACCCCTTAACCACTATTACCCAAAAACAAGCTTCCCTTCTACCAACCAATTCCCAATCACCTTCTACTTCTACCAACCCCATCACTAACCCATAAAATATAGGGAAAACTCATCCCATGGAAAACCAAGCACCACTTACCATTGGGATGCATTTCACTAGTATTTTTTCCTTACCTCTTTCCACTCAAAACCCAACATCCTATATCTCATTCCAAAACCTAGTAGTTTCCACACCATCCACTTTCCCACCCATAAGTACAAGGTGAATAAACATCTTCAATAAACCAATCCAACCATGCCCATGACCCAACAAATACCTATTACACCTAACCTAGGCTATATCCCAAACCCATAAGGATTTATGCCCCCTTTATCTTCACAAACTTTCATGGTAAATTAACAATATGTGGCCTCCACTAAAATTTATAGTATGTAATATATTTCATCTTTAAAACCCTAATAATACATACCCTATGATTATGGGGGTGCACCACAAACTAACCTCATTAAAATGTTTATGGACAAGATGAAAAATATAAAGACATCCATTTATAGAGCCCATAATCTTTTATCCTATGATATTATCTATAATGAACCCATTCACCCTTCCACACCAGTCCATCATTACCCCACTCAATGAGAATGTTAACCATTTTGACCACAAGTCAAAATGGGTCAACTCCCTATAGTCAAAAACTTATATAAGGGCTTAGTATAATGTCATAGGGTATGTTATACTCCATTTTATGTCATTTAATATGTTTTGAGCCTTGGTCTTGGTATATTTAAGTCCTTACATCATTTTGAGTCATTTAAGGGTCATTTTAGAGTCATATATGAAAGTGATAGGTTTCCATTATGTTTGAGCATTTAGAGACATGAAGGAGTTTAACATAAAGTCTCAGTGGTTCACCAAATCCTTGGTAGGCCAAATAATCATTTATTTCATTTACATGCATAGTTTTCTACCATGAATTGGCACCTACAAGTGTTATGGAGAATATCATCACATTGAAAAAGAGCAATTACCTAGATTTAATCACTTCGTGGTTGAAAGAGATTGTTTGAAGAAGATGCATACATTCAAGATGGATCATAAGGCTAGATCAAGGAACATCAAATTTAAGACACAAGAACTAGCCATTTGGACTCAAAGAAATATAACCATGGAGTTCATAATCTTTATAGTTTCCAAGTGTCAAAGCCTCACTCAATTAGATCAAAGATCGATGAAACACAAGAGATAGAAAAGTTAATGAGTCAAAGACCCTAGTTCAAGATTGACAGTGCATATTATTATGTACAAAATTTGATTGAAAATTAGTGTTAAATATTGGATTTAATGAGTAAATATCAAGGATAAATAGTGTGCATTTAATCATGTAATCAAAGATCCATGGTGAGTATGAATTCAATAAGTCAGAGGATATTGAGAATGAATACAATAGTTCCAGGTGTCATCATCATGATGAATTGATAATAGATCAAGGACTAATGATTTATCATATTATTTAGATGGAGATTAATGATGCACATTTGATCACACAAATTAAGGATCTACAATGTGCACATGAATTCAATACTCAATGAACACATGAGGTTAATAAGTAAATAGTGCAAAATCATATCAATAGTGCACATGAGGTCAATAGTTGAGGATTTACAACCATGAGGTCAATAGTCAAGGATCTACAACCATGTAAAATCATATCAATAGTGTACATGAGGTTAATAAGTCAATGATCCCATATTACATGTAGGGCCACCACATGGTGTAAGCATGCTTGATCATATAGATATTGGTAACAACATACATAAAGGGCATGCGGGGCTGCCTAGTGCCATAATGTATGATGTAGATTAAAGATCAATGACCAACATTGAAATTCAAGTCTAGGAGACTCCCAAGATATTAATAGAGTAAATTTGATTAGGTTATAGGGGAAAATATATGAAGACACATGTCAAGAGTGACAACATGCATATTTTAAAATGAAATAAGCAACATGGCAAGGAAATGCCACATAGGTAGACATGTAAGATCAAAAGATTTTATGGCAAATCAAATACTTCAAACTCATATGATACCATTAAAGCTTAGTCAAGATCATCTCATAAACCTTGAAATCCTAGGAAATCACATACATTAGATGGGTATGTAAACACCCCTACTATACCATCCATCACAAGTAGTCTTGGACAAAGATTGAAAATGAATAGTGACTATGAGGGCTTATTGGATGACAAATATGAAGAACAAGGTCTAGGAGACTAATGAATGACTGAATATGGTGAATACTGGTGTCTAGAAGATAACTATCAGTTAGGAGAATATATTATTACTATCATAACATGTATTCAACCTCCCTAAGATAGTACACATGTGTCAACTCTCCATCTAGTTTCAAAAGCTTGAGAAATGATCCATGATGAAAGTAGTTTCATAAAGGCTAGTTGAAGAATCTTTATGCCATTTTGGAGAGTTTGTCATAGTTTATATGGACACTTGCCTAAGGAGACATTTATGGTCTATTTAAAACTCCATTCTCCTACAATGTAACTATTTTTCATGACTTGATATGTGGCATTATGAACCTTGAAATTATTTACTTCATTCTCTTCTCCTCTCTATCTTATTTTATAAGTAGTAGCCATTTTGGCTCTGATATTCTATGAACCACACCATGTATGGAAAATCCCTACTAGAATGCTATTGTATTTTACCTTTAAACATTAATGAAAGTCTAGTTTTTATTTCATGAATGATTTTCTAAGTGTGCAAAGTGATGTATGGTGAAGTTAGTGATAATTGTCTATCCTTTATTCCCTTATCTTCTCATGTTTATGTAATATTTCCTATTCTAACAAGTCATATAGAGTGTATTCAAGTGTTTTAGACTCATTTTAAGTGTAATATTATTATTAGAGTGTAAATTATATCCTCTAGTTAATTTACCTTAAGTTTCTCTCATGCACATCACATCTATATTGAAACACTCATGTTAGAATCCTTTAGGACTTTAAATATAGTTTGTATGCATTATTTCATTGTGATAGAAGCATGATGGTCATGTAGAAATAATCTTAGTGCATCACCACATTATATTAGGTTCATTTCATGTAGCTTATAACTATTTTCATCATAAGTAAGCATTATTTAGGTGATAAGCATTTCAAGATACATTTAGGGAGCTAGCCCTTAAATATAGAGGATCACTTCCACTATAGGTGCACCCACATACCTACAAGTGTTCCCATGTTTATAAAATATAGAAAAGGCTTAAACACCCTCATCTATGGTGTAATATTTGGTGACAATAGTTATAGCATACCCAGTGGGATGCATTGTCTTCAAGATAACTTATCAAGGTGAATCTTGGTGTTGACAACATTGAATATAAAATTGGTGTGCTACTCATCATTTAGTGACTCCATCAAGGTAAAATCTAGTTCAAGGCCATTATTTTATCTTAAAATTTCTCTCATAATTCATGTTTATTACTAAGTAATCATCTAGTAGAGTGTTCAATGGTATCAATCCACTTATTCAACATGAACTAAATATTGAAGTTCAATATCCTCATCTTAATCTGCCTTTTAAAGGATAAGAAGATTTTAATCACTAAGGAAGTGAGGAGGTGTAGGAAATTAAATATATTGAAGAGAACATGGAGAGACCTCATACCTTCACTTTCTTCAATACTAAATATCTAAGTCGTCTTCAAGCATATGATGCCATTCCCCAAAATGCCGAAAAAGGTGTGCCTACATTCAATGGTGAGAGTCATGTTACACCTAGTAAACACATTAGAGATATCTCTAAATTTTGTAGCTTCCATAATGTCACTCAAGAAAAAAAATTCATTAGACTCCTTGCCATGTCCCTTAGAGGGAAATATATTGATTGGTATAGGACTTTAGAAGGTGGATGTTTCACATCATGGGATGACTTTGGAGTGTTGCTAACTTCAAGGTTTAAAAATTAAAGTGACCATACCTCTCTTAGCCATCAACTAAATGTAATATAAATAAGATACAAATAAATAATACATGAATTCAATTAGAGGTTTCAAAATACTTTGTATAGATTTCCTCCTCCCATGATGCCACTTGCTAGTTTTTTTCCTTACATACTTGAGAGCCATTGGTACTAAAATTGCCATTATGCTTCAATCGATGGGTTGTTTCACTCTTCTCAAAGCATATGAACTTGCCATCAAAGCTGAAAATGATCTCATTCAAGATTTAAGGTTGCCTCCTAAGGTTTTTATACCTCCATTGTCTCATACTTCTAATAATACTCCAAATGTGGCCCAAGTTCCCAATGCTAACACTAATCCTACAACTACTCCTAAGAAGTCAAAAGATGATGTTGATTGATAGTCAAGGTCTAAGTTCTTTGAGTAAATATGCCAAGCTCTAAGAGTTCAAAATAGGAAAGGAAATATGCACAAAGTTGCCTATCAAAATTCACATCCTTATCAGCAAAAATATGGCCAAAATTTTGGGAGAGGAAGAGCTCAATGGTAACCTAACATCAACAAGCCTACCAATGTCTACAATCCAAACTCCACCACCAATGTGAGAGAGTTGGTACTAGTGCATAGAAATTTGGTTCAAGGATAATACTAATAATAAGACCAATTCATGAATACTAATTAAGGTGGAGAGAAAGATATTTTTATCAAGGAGGATGCACTCCTCTCTTATTAGATAAAGATAAATTCATGATGCAAGCAAATGAGGATTCATAGCTTCATGGAGAAAGTTTCATCAAATTCTTGGTGGAAGACACTTTTGTACTCAATCAAAGCACATTTATTATAGATAATAAAAGGTCTAAGAGGAAGGATAAAAGAGGTGAAAAATCATGCCTACAAGCTCATCCAATCTTCCTCCAAAGTAGAAAATCATGGTTGTAATCATGACATCTCCAAAATCTCCTACACCTCCTTCAAGTCAAAATGTCGTAAGGTCTACTCAATATGTCTCAATTCATCAAGTTTTATGCAATATTTTACCTCCAAGGACTTAATATAACGTGATTACTACTACCCTAAACATATTGGATTCTTTAAAAAGTGTTAAAGCATTTATCTCTTTATGGAATGTCCTCTATATTCCTCACCAAAAATAAATTTTACAAAAGTAGTTGTCCATTATCCCTACAAGTCCCTCACCTTCAATTCAAATTAATAGTCATGTTTTCCTTGAAAATGTACCCAATAATTTTTTTAACCATATACTAGAGTTGAGTAGCCTCCACCATTATACCTCACTCTCATAGTGGGTGACAAATTGGTACACAATTGCATAATTAATAATGGAGCTTCTACTTTAGTGATGCCTAAAGTTGTAACTGATAATCTAGGCTTAAAATATGAACCTCATATCAATGGAGTGATCTAGATAAATGGTAAACCTACTAAGATAATAGGGATAATAAAAAATTTGAAGGTCTTCTTGCATGATATTATTATTTTTCCTATCCTCCAAGACATAGCTATTGTTGACCTTATTGCCCACTTTTTAATCTATCTTTCAAGAGACTTTATAGCCAAGATAGGTGGCTATCTCTTAGATGATCAATCCTTCTTAAAATTTAGGAAAATTTATGAAACCAAGGTGACTCTTAGAACTCAACCTCTTGCAAGGTTTCACATTGAGCCTTACATCAAAATAAGTTCTAATTTGAATTTTGTTATCCATGAAAATGAGAAGCCTAATGTGGATGATGGTGTAGACACCAAAATCATGTCTACTCCTTGGTCATCTCCCTCTTCTCTCCCCTTTGGTCCCTTTCCACTTCTAACCATGCCTAACCTATGTCTTATTAATTTAAAATAATTATCTTATTTTAAATTAATAATTCTCTCTCTCTCATGACACCTCACCCATGCCACCTCTCCTCTCCTTGGATTCTTTGCCCTTGGATACCCTCATTTATCACCCTATGACCTATTCCAACTTCCCCTCCACTAATCCTCACGTTTATTTATCCACCTTCGACCATTTTTGCATGACCAATTGACTCGAGCAATTGGAAGAACAGGCAAAAGGCTAATTTTAGCCTTTTTGCCGTTATTTTAGCTATCGATGTTGGTTATCTGTCAGCTGACACTGGCGGGATCGCTAACATCGATTGCATAAGACTATATTAAAGGTGATTTCAGGTCTCTCTCTCAATCATTCTCCCTAGCTAGAATGACAATCATAGACCCGATCAGTGAATCAATCAATCCTCTTCTCTCCCAACTGCTAATCCTTTGGCTACAAGTACTAGACCTCTCCCTTCCTCTCTCAGGCACACAACAAGCATGGAATTTGCACCAGTTACTCTACTCAGCATCAACAATAGGTACATCAGTAACCCAGCCTCTTACACTTCTTCTTCAGTAGGCAAGAGGTAAGTATTCTTCTTTTATGTCATTTCAATACCTTAGAATGTCTCTGTAATCAATTTTTTGTTTATTGGTTCTAAGCCACACTATCAACCAGACCACAAATCCCTTCTAGACCACTCTCTCTTCCCTATTGCCTCTATCTTCTATTTGGTCCCCCTTTCAGACCATTCTTTCTGCCTACAAAGACCCTACACAGAGCATCTAACCAGACCCAGACTCTCAGACCATTCAAACAGATCTAGACCCCTTTTCAGACCCATCCACAAACCATAAAACCCATCTAGACCTCATCCAAAGACTACTGCCCTGATCGATGCGGGCCACAGAGACCACTGCTTCCACCAATGTTGGTAGGATAACTGACATCGATAGACTAACCGACGTCGGTGACTGTGACCAGACTAACAGTAGCATTCAGGTAAGCATTTGCTTCTATTTCTGTTTCAATCTTTAATCATTTCAGTCTTTTATCATTCTACCTTTTATCAAACATTATTTTTATCAATCAGTGGGTTGACATCCCTCAAGGAAGTCTTTATACTTCTGGGATCAAGTTTTTGCTTGGCAGCCCACCATCTCCTCATCTAACACCTTCTTTATTTTAGTCTCTTTCTTCTACAGGTGTCATCCTCCACAACCAAAGAGGAGTTCCTTCAGTCGTCTGAATTTGGTACACAAAACTATATCCAGGTACGTACAAGCCCTAGACCATTTATCTTATTTCCTCATTTCCTTTTGAATGTGAAAAGCAAAAACTTGTTTGGAAACATTCTGGCACACCCGATGGGACCCTAGGGTCTCCCTTGGGTTCTTTTTCATTTCTTTTCATATAGGGTGCATTAGGTTTCTCCTTTTTATCTCTTTCTTCTATCTCTTCCAAAAGACACTATTAGCAAAAATTAAAAAGAATCATTCTTGTTCTTTCTTTTCTTGCATCTTAGACTAGTCAAAAGTCATACTCTTCAACCCTTTCTCCATTTGTCTTCATACAAACTCACATTTCAATTTGGGCTTAAAACACATGCATTTCATTTCTTCTTGACTGCATACTTAGTCCACATCTAGTAATTAAAAACCACATCATGAATTAATTGTAGATCACTTATGTTACATAACCAAATCACTTGCACAAATCAAACATCTTAACTTACCTAAGACAAGGCCCGACTGGGATTTCATCACCCAGCAAATACCTTACCTGTCCCGGCAATCCCACTTGGACTTCACTACCAAGGGAAAAGCCCACTCTATTCTCTGGCAGAGGATAATCTCTAGGGGAAGTATATTTTGGCTAAGTGAGAGCAGCTTATCACTGGGCTCATGAAGTGAGGGGAGCTTGCTCCTTAACACCAGGCCAAGTACAGAACCTAACACAGACTCTTGAGTGCCTAAACTAACTTGAAACCAACCATAGACTGCTTCTTCTAAGACCCTTCTACAAGCCAACTTCCCCAAACACACTTTAAGGCATAAGCCAACATGATTCTAAAAGTTGATTCTTAGGATTTAACACTTAGGGTTTGCCTGTCTCCATCTATTTTTTCTATTCCCATCTAGTTTTTTGAGCTAGTGAGGACGTTCTTCTTCTTGTTTTCCATAAACTTTCAAATTCTTTGAGTTTCTAGAAAACACAGTAATCGGCATCAGTTTTACCACCGATGTCGGCAACCTTTCTTCACCGTCATCGGTTATCTGACCGATGTTGGCCATTTTTTCTCATCGACATCGGTCATTGTCACAGTCTTTTTTTTTAAAATAGCAACCTAAAACCCGACCCTTTTTTTGCCAAAACCACATTCTTAGTTTCTAAAACTAAAAAACACAATTTCTAGAACCTGAATCTTTTTTACCTTGAATGGTTTTGACACGTAGTCAAACCAAGGCTCTTCTTGACCATGCGAGGCAACAACCGCTTCCACCATCACCGTCCATAACCAGTCCTCTAATGGAGTATCATTCAAAAATCAAATGAACTCTTACCCAACTGACCCTAACTCAGCCTCCCACTGTCCTTGAGGGGAACCAAGACTTTGAAAGGTTCCTTGACCTCAGTGTCAAGGCCCTTCAACATTATCTCATGAGAAGCCAAATGTGAGACTCTTCAGGCAACCCAATTTATGGGATGCCAACCTCCTTACTCGAGACAACAGCCATATCAATAGCATCCATAATTCAACCTATAGACAATCAAGCCAACACCTTGACTAATAACCCGATCATGTCCTATCTTCAAAATTTAGCCTCTCCTTTTAGACCTACCTCCATGGGGGTTTCGACACCCCCTCAACCTCAAACTACTCAACCAAATTCTACTTTTTTCCAAAATCTAGTTGTCTCTATTTCGCCTACCCTCGGCCCTATCAACACCAAGGTGGCTACTCATCCATTGGCTAATGTTGTCACTATTCAACCACCCATGGCAACATCAAGCCTAGCCATGCCTTCTACCTTCATGACACAACCACCCTTAGCCTCCACTTCTGTCCCAACGACTAGTTATCAATACGTTGCGCCCCTACAAGTGTAATCGACTACATCGTATGCCCCTTCTAACACCTTTCAAGCACCCTAAAACCTAGGGGGTGCCCCATTTACCAATTCGTCAGCTGATCTCATCAAGATGCTGATGGACAAAATGTCTAGTCTTGAGGCTTCTATTTCTAGTTCAAGCAATGTCTCTTCATATGACCAAATTTGTAATGAACCCATCCATCCCTCCGTGCCGATTTGACCATACCCCAACCAGTGGGAGCTTCCTAAATTTACTCACTTCTAGAGTAAGGAAGACCTACAACAGCACCTACGAGCATTCAGACATGCTTGTTATCTCATAGCCCATGACGATGTGTTATTTCTACACACATTCCCCATGTCACTTTCTGGCCCCACCCTTGATTGGTATAGCTCTCTTACCAGACATTCTATCTTTTCATTCACTCAACTCACCCAATTATTTCTCGACCACTTCTCAATCAATATCACCAAAAAGGTCTCAATCACAAACCTCTACTCTATTAAGCAATTTGATGATGAATCAATAGCCAATTTTATCGCCCATTGGAGAGGCTTGATTAACTAGCTC
This sequence comes from Torreya grandis, assembly GCA_037957365.1. Taxonomy (NCBI): domain Eukaryota; kingdom Viridiplantae; phylum Streptophyta; class Pinopsida; order Cupressales; family Taxaceae; genus Torreya; species Torreya grandis. The sequence goes on along the minus strand of JARHVA010002630.1, from coordinate 823,800 downwards.
TCCTTCTCCTTACCTCAACCTGAGCTCATCAAGCTCTTTTCTTGAGCATGTACCATGTACATCTCATCCACCTTGTGGGTTCAAACATTTTGCACTTTTGGTGAAGCTTTCACCATGGCCTGAAAGCTTAAACTCTGTGCTATTGAAGAAAATAGGGTCAAATTACGTAATACCAATGCAAGAACTGATGACCCTTCTTCTTCCAGACCTTCTTCTTCTACCAACTCTAAGTCTAAAGGAGTCGCCAACACTGTGGTTGTTAAATCACCATCCTCAACAATAAATGACAAATCTCAACCTTCAACATCTCAAAGCATCACCAAACAATTCCAACAACGGTACATACAGCGTAACTACACTCTGATCAGAAATCATACGCTTCCATTTTGGAAAAACTTGCCAAGCAGGGGGTCCTTAATCTCCCTCTAATCTGACCACCTTAATTCAACCCTTGAAAAGCCATCCCTACATGGTATAGGGAAAATGACTTCTATCACTATCACCGTGTCCAAGGCCATGACATCAACAATTGCCAGACCTTTAAAAACTTTGTTCAAGACATGATCGATAAGGGGGATCTTGTCTTGGATAACCTAAATGCCCCACCTAATCAAAACATTGATATCTTCAGACAACCCTTTCCTAACCATCCTCTTAATCAAAACCATGTGCAGACCATGGCTGATAGCTCTCATGAGCATGACATACACACGGTCAACACTGTCTCGCCTCTTGTCCTTGACCAACCTCCTCCACAAGATGAAGAACTTTCTTCTCCTATTAGTCCTCCATCCACCTCTCTTATATTGGGGGATGCCTTGACCATACCAACACCATTAAGCCCACCTTCATCCTTCCTCCTATTAATGAAGGACCCTACCTTGCCTACTCTTCAACCACAAGTCGAAGGCACAATCATCCCTGCCCTCTACCCTCTTGAGGAGCCACACTCTCCTATTTCTTGTCCACCAAGAGAAGAACCAGTCTTTTCACCCATTTTGACTGAGGAAGACCCAGTCATGGTTTCCTCTTGCCTTTTGCCTGAGATTGCTACATCTCACTCACCTTTGTCCACATTTGAACCCAAACCCGTATCTAACCTCACCTCACACAATGGTGGCCCTCAACCCAAACCAAATAAGGCCACTAAACCACACTGGAGGACTCCTCCCCCACCTTCATCATTACCTTCAATTTTGGGCCCGCATCCATCCACTTTAATAGGAGTGTTTCCTACTCCCATACTTCACAGAGGCAAATCACCTCCATTATTCCCTCAACCCATTAAACATATATTTCCTCCAAAATGACCAATGCCTCCTACACCTCCAAAACAAAAGTCATCAACCCCCACTGCAACAAGATGCACAAACCCATTAGCAAGTTCTTATGCCTTGCTATTACGGTAATTGTTGTAGTCTTCTCGCATCAATCTCCTACCTCTTAAACCATATCAATCTCTTAGACCAAAACCACCTTGGTTTGATGACACTCAAATTTGTGCATATCATCACACTCCTAGGCATGATACCGAGCATTATTGTGCCCTCAAGGTTGTCATTAACCAATGCTTGGAGAAAGACACCCTTCTTCTTGACCATATTATCAACAAACCTTCAACACCACCCCACTCATCAACTCTCAGATCAAGACCATCTTGGTTCGACAACTCTAAATTTTGCCACTATCATCACACTCTGGGACATGATACTGAGCGTTATTTTGCTCTTAAAGCTATCACTCGTCAACACTGAAAAAAGGATACCCTTCTCATCAAGGATCCTCTTGACCTCCCCTTCGACAAATCATTGACATCATCACATGCTTCTCAAACCTCATCACCTAAATCAGGATCTCCATGCCAGACTATGGTCCCTTTGCCACCTTTAACCCCCTTATTCGACATCAACATAGTCAATCTAACCACCAAGCCTCAACCGACCTTGACCAATCTGTCAAACATTCTCCTTAGCCACTGGGGAATTCAATGTTCATCCAAGCCTCGACCAACCTTTCAACCCAGTCTCGACCAAATATCAATCACTCTTTTAATCTTAAACATTGACTAGGCCTCAACCAAGCCTCGACCATGCCTCGACCAAACAAGCATCGACCCGACCTCGACCAAACATTCAACCTATCTTTGACCAAACATTTAACCCGACCTCAACCACACATCAACCAAACCTTTTAATCATGACCTCAACCACGACCTTGACCAAACATCAATCACACATCGACCAAGTCTCAACTGACCTCAACCAAGCCTCGACTAAGTCTCAACTAAGCCTCGACCAACCATCAACCAGACCTTAACCTAGCATTGACCAAACATCTTTTTTAATCATGACCATCGACTAGACATTGACCAGACATCAACCAACCATTGATCATATCAAACAACCAAACCTCAACCAATCATCAACCAAATATCAAACAGCCAAACCTCGACCGACCATCGACCAAACATCATCTTCACATCTAGCATCAGCCATCAACACATGACCAATCTCGAAGAGGCAAATGGGGCAAATCTACTCCTAATTGGCTTAGACCTTATCATCATGCACAAGCATGGATCAGGGACTTATTATCTGTCTTCTCTTGAAGGCTGACCAAAACTTGAGCCCCTTAATGCCTTGCATCTATGACCATTCTACTATTAGTCAAGTACTCGCTCACTTGACATTTAACTTGAGCTCATCCCTTGAGCAACCCTTGTCCTCTTAATCCTCATTTCTTTCAAACCTATTCCCCTTAACAAACCCTCTGTAACCCTTTTATATAGTATGAATGCTTTGTCCTAATAAAAGGGAGCCCTTAAACTTCTATAGTCTTGTCCATGACTCAAAATTCTGTCAAAAATAAATCAAGATGTCAAAATATCCAAGGTCACCAAATAAAAAAAGTAGACTGCTCCCTCAAAGGATAGTTGTACTATCATTATTGTAGCTAATAGACTGCTCCCTCGAAGGAAAGCTATTCAAAGACCTCAAAAAATATATAAAGCAAAATTATAGACCACTCCCTCGAAGGATGGCTATGACTAAATATTGCTATAAATAGCACTCCTTTAGAAGCTTCCCGCATCGATCAGCTTCACAAATGACCATAAAGCAAATGACATCTCTATGTGGACTTCCCGCATTGATCAATCTACCAAAAAAAAAGGGGTCATGGACTTGGCTTGTAGTCATCTCAGGGTCTCCTATAAAAAGGGGCAAGGTTCTCTCTACTCTAAAATGGGTTACCCTCTCCTCCTATCACATCACCTACTCAAGGGATTTTGAGCTCACTTAATGTCAAGTGATTTGACTACTTCTCTAACATCAACCCATGGTCAATGACGCAATGCATGAATGGGGCTCTTGGTTCTAACAACCCCTATCTATGCTGTCATTCTGGTTCGTGTCAATGAAAGAACAATTTGCCTTTCACTTTTTGTCTGGCACTTTGGTCACATTCAACCACATCATTTGCCAAACCAAACCAAACCAACCAAATCTTTTTCAAACCACAAAACATTATCATAAACCATTCACACTAGTTTCTATGGACACCAATACACATGGAAACTATCGACCACATAATTTATGTTAAGCATAAACCATTACTTGTTATCGCATAAATAGACTCAATTCATTTTTAGCATACATCCATCACAAATATGGAAAATTGCTAGGGATGAAAGACCCCTCAACCAATGTTATAGAATACACCATCACATAATATGGAAAAGGCTGTAACATCATCTTATCCTCATCATTTCAACACATGACCAAACCAATCATTAACCACTTTGACTCTTCGTCTAAACTACATTGGTTTGAGGCCCTACAATAGGGGCTATGTAGGTAGCACTCAAATGACATGACATCTCCTAGGGTTAGCTTGACCACCCTCGTTTGTTCGTCTATCTGATGGATAAACCCCCTTTTTCCTTTGACCTTGACTTGACCTTGTCCAAGAACAATCGACCACTTTGACCCTCTTCTTCCCTTTTAGGGAGAACTACATTGGCCTAAGGCCCTTCAACATGGGCTATGTAGGTAGCACTCAGATCACACGATGTCTTCTAAGGTTAGCTTGGCCACATTCTTTTGTCCGTCCATTCATTTGACCAATTATCTATCTCAACCTACCTCAACCAATGACATTGGAGATCATGACTATCTCCTCAGACTCTAACCACTTCTAAGACAAATGTTGCCTTGGTTATTTTTGCATGTATCCTACCTCATGAATGGTTAGTAAAATTATGCGTAGACTATTTATGACCTTCACAAGTATAGGATCACAATCCGGTTGATCCCCACTACTTGTGACATTTTCATGTTTCCAAGAGCACTTCCTAAGCCTGAGATACCTAGAACATGATGACCATTAGAGCTCCAACTTAGATTGAATAACCCGATCAGCTACGACCAAATGCTGGGGCCCGATTATTTCAATTTTGGCACTCCTCAACCTTTGACCTGTGACAATTTGACCTAACCATCCCGTGAAGTGGTATGCGCACAATCACAACTATTATAGCATTTACACTCACCATCTTCATCCACTCTCTGTCAAATCAACACCTGATTTGAGGTTCCCTTCTCTCGACTCTTGCTTTGAGGGGGAATACCTGATCCCATACCTGGTGTAACCAACCCACCTATTTTTGTCTTATAATTCACTTGAACAACCAACAAGACAAAATCAACCTTATCCCACACCTGGGGCAACCAACTCCTATTTTTGTCTTGTAGTTCATCTAGAATAACCAACAAGACAAAAAGGGGAAAATGTAGACATCAAAATTGTGTCTACTCCTTGCTCATCTCCCTCTTCTCTCCCCTTTGGTTCCTTTCCACTTCTAACCATGCCTAACCTATGTCTTATTAATTTAAAATAATTATCCTATTTTAAATTAATAATTCTCTCTCTCATGACACCTCACCCATGCCACCTCTTCTCTCCTTGGATTCTTTGCCCTTGGATACCCTCATTTATCACCCTATGACCTATTCCAACTTACCCTCCACTAATCCTCACATTTATTTATCCACCTTCGACCATTTTCGCACAACCAATTGACCTGGGCAGTTGGAAGAATGGGAAAAAGGCTTATTTTAGCCTTTTTGCCATTATTCCAGCTACTGATGTTGGTTATCTATCGGTCAATGCCAGTGGGATCACCGACGTCGGTTGCTTAAGACTAGCTCGATGGCAATTTTTGGTCTCTCTCTCAATCTCTCTCCCTAGTCAAAATGACAATCACAAACCCGATCAGTGAATCAATTAATCCTCTTCTCTCCCAACTACTAATCCTTTGGCTGTAGGTACTAGACCTCTCCCTTCCTCTCTCAAGCACATAGCAAGTAGGGACTCTACACCAGTTACTTTACTCAGCATCAACAACAGGTACATCAGCAACCCAGCCTCCTACACTTCTTCTTCAACAGACAAGAGGTAAGTATTCTTTTTTATGTCATTTTAATAGCTTAGAATGTCTCTGTAATTAGTTTTTTGTTTATTACTTCTAAGCCACACTAACAACTAGACCACATATCCCTTTTAGACCACTCTCTCTTCCCTATTGCCTCTGTCTTCTATTTGGTCCCCCTTTTAGACCATTCTTTCTACCGGTAAAGACCTTGCACAGAGCATCCAACCAGACCCAGACTCTTAGACCATTCAAACATATCCAAACCCCTTCTCAGACCCATCCACAGACCATAAAACCCATCTAGGCCTCATCCAAAGACTAATGCCCCGATCGACACTGGCCACAAAGACCACTGCTTCCACTAACGTTGACAAGATAACCGACGTCGGTAGACCTTGACAACCGATGTCAGCAAACTAACCGATGTCGACAACTGTGACTAGATCGATAGCAGCATTCAGGTAAGCATTTGCTTCTATTTCTATTTCAATTTTTAATCATTTCAGTCTTTTATCATTCTACCTTTTATCAGACATTATTTTTATCAATCAGTGGGTTGACATCCCTCAAAGAAGTCTTTGTACTTTTGGGATCAAGCTTTTGCTTGGCAGCCCACCATTTCCTCATCTAACGCCTTCTTTGTTTTAGTCTCCTTCTTCTATAGGTGTCATCCTCCACAACCAAAGATGAGTTCCTTTAGTCATCTAAATTTGGTGCGCAAAACTATATCTGAGTACATACAAGCCCTAGACCATTTATCTTCTTTCCTCATTTCCTTTTGAATGTGAGAAGTGAAAACCTGTTTGGAAATAGATGGATCTTCTAAACTTGAGGGAATTTTTTATGTTTTCTTGAATGAGTATGGTGTAGATTCTTATGATTATGATACTTATGAATAATTTGAGAAAACTTAACTTGGGTACTTATATCATGCATGAAGAGACATTTGAAGGAGCTGAGGTAAGTGTCAAACATTCTTGTACTACTAAAAGTAACTACATGATTTATGAGTATGATAATGATAGGTTGATGAACCCAATTGAATACCATAATGGGAATAATTTTGTTTTTATCACTTCTATTGATGAATATGCTCTTGAGGATGACACTCATGAGGTAGGTGAGAATGATTTTTGGTAAATTTTTGATGTCATATGTCAAGAGTTTGATTAGCTTGGTAATGATATTTCCCCTCTCAAGAAATCTACATCTGATTTAGTTAATGCCTCTAATAAACATGATGTTCAGTTTGTCAATGATCATGAATATAAGTTTCATGTTGTGAATAAGGAGGAACCAAGGAAAAGATTCAATGTCATATGCAAATAATTTGACAAGATTGGTAAGTGTCCTTTTTCTCCAAGAGATTGCATATCTAATCTTAAGATTGATAATGAGGCTAATGATCATGTTGTCAAGTGTCCTTTAAAACATGAAGGTAAATGTCTTTCTACTAATCAAGGTCCTGTAGTCATAAAAGAGATTGATGTAGTTTCTACCCAAGAAGTTGTGAACATAGAGAATTAGGTCAAGGTAGACTTTATTATGCCTAAAGAATAGTTAGGATATCCACCTAAAGTTAAACCATATCCAAAGTTGTTAGATCATGAAAGAGAATATATTGATACTCCCAAACATTAAACACATTCTATCCTAGAAGAGGACAAGCCTAAGAAGATTATCATACACTTCAAATTGCAATTTTTTGGAGAGAATACAATGGATATGATAGAGATCATAGTATTTATATCTCCAATCAAGGTCTTTAGAGAGAAATAAATATCACTCATGAAGTTTTCAAACAACTAACTTGTATAATTTAGGAGATTCAAAGGTGGTAGGTTCCTTTGATCACCTACATATGCAATTTATTGGTGATGAGCATGCTCCTCATGCTAGGCTACCTTCATGGAGTGACAAAGATGTAAGGGGGATCATATTTGCTTTTGGTTGGGTATGATCAAATGTTTCACCTCAAGAGTGAGGTTTGTAAATAGTAGAATGATTGTGTGTGTTCTCTTTTAGTTGTGTTTTGTTATGTAATTGTTCTAATTAAACACGTGTGTGTTTATTTTGATTTTGTCTTGTTTTGGGTGCCTTTCCTTGTGTTTTTTGTGTTTTCAAAGGGAAATTGTATGTCAAACCTATGTGTATGTGACTCCATGGCCCAATGGATAGGATTAGGCAACTTGTTTTGGCATACAAATCACACCACCATTGGAAAATTACCAATAATGTTGACCATTTTGACCACAAGTCAAAATGAGTCAACCCCCATAGTCAAAAATTTATATAAGGGCCTACTATAATGTCATAGGATATGTTATAGTCCATTTTATGTCATTTAATTTGTTTTTATCCTTGGTCATAGTCTATTTAATTCCTTATGTCTTTTTTATTCATTTAGGGGTAATTTTAGAGTCATATATGAAAGTGATAAGTTTCCATGGTGTTTGAGCATTCATAGACATGAAAGAGGTTTACACAAAGTCTCAGTGGTTCATCAAAGCCTTGGTAGTCCAAATAGTTATTTCCTACATTTCCATGTATAGTCATCTACCATGAAGGGGCACTTACAAGTGCTATGGAGAAGATCATTGCATTGAAAAAGAATAATTTCCTGGCTTCAATCACTTCATGGTTGAATGAGCTTATTTGAAGAAGATGAGGATGTTTAAGATGAATCATAAGGATAGATCAAGGAATGCTAAATTTAATTCATGAGAGCTAGCAATTTGGACTCAAATAAATATAACCATTGAGTTCATAATCCATTTCGCTGCCAAGTGTCAAAGCCTCACTCAATCAGATCAAAGATTGATGGCATGTGGGTGATATCAAAGTCAATGAGTCAAAGACCCTAGATCAAGATCAATGCTGTGTATTATTAATTAAAAAATCTGATTGATGGTCCATGTAAAAGATTGGATTTAATAAGTCAAGATCAAAGATTGATGGTGACTATGAAGTCAATAAGTTAAAGGATCTTGAGAATGAACATGATGGTGCCAAGTGTCATGATTATGGTGACCTAATAGTAGATAAATGACCAATGATTGATCATATGGAGATCAATGGTGCACATTTGATCACATAGATTAAGGATTTATGACATGCATTCAACCATGCAGAAGTAGATCAATAAGTCAATGAGCCTAGATTACATGTAGGGTTGCCCCATAGTGTAAGTGCACTTTATTGTATGGATACTAGTAGTAGGGTCTATAAATGGCAGTTAGGGTTGCCAAGTGTCATAATATCTTATGTAGATCAAAGATCAATGACCAATGTTGAAATTCAAGGCTAGGAGACTCTCAAAGAGATCAGTGGAGCAAATTTGATCAGTTTCTAGGGGGAATGATATGAAGACACATATACAAAGAAAAAACAAGCATATTTTAAAATGAAATGAGAAATGTGGCAATGAAATTCCACACAGGCATATGTGTAAGATCAAAATATTTTATGGTAAATTAAATACATCAAACTCATATGCTACCATTAAATCTTAGTCAAGATCATCTCATAAACCTTGTAGTCTAAAGAAAGCACATATAATACATGGGTATGGAAATTTCCCTAATACACCATCCATCATAGGTAGTATTGGACAAATATCAAAGATAAATAGTGATTGATAGGGCTTATTAGATGACAAATGTGAAGAACGAGGTTCAAGAGACCAATGAATAACTATAGATGGTGAATACAAGTGTCTAGAAGATAGTTAGTAGTTAGGAGAACATCTTGTGAATATCATATAATTTTTTTAACCTCCTTAATATATTACACATGTTTCAAATCTACTTGGTCTAGTTTTAAAAGATCAAGAGATGATCCATTGTGAAGGCAATTTCACAAAGGCCAGTTAAAGAATCTCTATGCCATTTTGGATAGTTTTTCATAGTTTATATGGAAATTTGTCCAAGGAGACATTCATGGTATATTTCACACTCCATTATCCTATAATGTAACTATTTTTCATGCCTTGACATGTTGCATTTTGACCCTTGAATTTTTTTACTTCATTCTCTTCTCCTATCATTCATATTCCATAAGTAGTAGCCATTTTAGCTCTGGTATTATAAGAACCACACCATGTATGGTGAAGCCGTAATAGAATGAAATTGTATTTTGCCTTTAAACATTAATGCAAGTATATTTTTTGAGTTCATGAAAAAATTTCTAAGTTTTCAAAGTGATGTATGGTGGATTTAGTGATAATTATCTATCCTTTCTTCCCTTATCCTCTCACTTTTATCCAAGAGTTCTTATTCTAATAGGTCATATAGGGTGTATTCAAGTGTGTTAAACTCATTTCAAGTGTACTATTGTTATTAGAGTGTGAATTCTTCCCTCTAGTTCATTTACCTTAACTTTATCTCATGCACATCACCTCTATATTCAAACACACATGTTATAATCCTTTAGGAATTTGAAGCTAGTTTGTATGCCTTGTTTCATTGTGATAAAAGTATGATGGTCATGTGGAAATCATATCAGTGCATTACCAACATAGATTAGTTTCATTTCATGAATCTTCTAACTCTTTTCCTCATAATTAAACATTAGTTAAGTGATAAGCATTTCAAGATACATTCAGGGAACTAGCCTTTAAATCTAGAGGCTCACTTCCACTATAAGTACACCCACATACCTAGAAGTGTTCCCATGTTGCCTAAATATAAAAGAGGCTTAAACATCCTCTTATAGGGTGAAAGATCTGGTGACAATAGGGAACATCCCAAATTTTCCAAATTCCAAAGTAAAGAGGATCCCCAACAACACATAAGAGCATTTAGGCATGCATGTTATCTAATAGCTTATAATGATGTGCTTCTACTTTAAACCTTCCCTATGTCCTTAGTGAGACCCACATTAGATTGGTATAGTGTCATCACTAGGAACTCCCTTTTTTATTTCACCCAACTTTATCAAAATTTATTATACCACTTATCCATCAACATCACCATGAAAGTATCCATAACTAACTTATATTTTATTCGGCAATTTTAAGATGAATCCATTGCTGATTTTGTTGTTCAATGGAGAGGGTTGATTAACTAACTCTCCTCCTTACCCAAACCTGAATTAATTCAACTTTTTTCTCAACCATATGCTAAGAACATATCATCCACCCTTTAGGTTCAAACATTTTTAACCTTTATTAAGGCATTTACCATGGCTAAAAGGATGTAAATTTGAGTAATTGATGAAAGAAAACTTAAGCTTTAGAACAAGAATGATAGTTTCAAATCTTCCTCTAAACCCTCAAACCATTCCAAATCCAAAGGAACAACTAATTTCATTGTCCTTAAAATATCTCCTCATCCAATAGTCAACCACTCTAACCTATCCACTTTTTTGAACCAAAATTTTAAATCTCAAAACTGCTTTGTGTAAAAGCAGTATACTCTGCTAGGGGAGTCTTATGCTTAAATTTTGGAGAAATTGTTGAAATCATCCATAATTTAACTTCCTCCAATCAAACCACCTCAATAATTTTATTTCTCTTATCTTATACCAAGTGGATATAAATAAAATGAGATATATAACTACCACTATGTCATTAGGCATAATTTTGATAGATGAAAACATTTAAAAACATAGTCCAAGACTTGATTGAGAAGGGTGATCTTGTAATGGATAACCCAAATTAACCTCATAATTAAACACTTGACATATTCCATCATCCATTTTTAAACCACCCAAATCCCACAAATAATGAACATATAAATGCATAAACATCCCAAAAACATGAGGTTCATATGGTAAACTTTATTCTTAATGAACTTATAGTTGATGAATCCATGACCCAAACCACCACTCCTTTTCCACTCACTTCCATAGTGGAATTACCCATCTCTCCTTTATAAATCATAATGAAGTAAGAAACCACCACTCCTACTCCACTTACTTCCATAGTGGAATCACCCATCTCTCCTTAGAAAATCATAGTGAGGGAGGAAACCATCACTCCCATGCCATTTTCTTCCATATTAGAACTAGTTATCCTTCCTTTGAAAAGCATAACTAAGGAAGAGATCATATGACCTAATCCTTCCATAGTTGAATCATCCATTATTTCCTTAAAACCCTTGATAGAAGAAAAGATAAATGTGACCGTCCTACTTCTGCAACCACTTCTTCCATCCTTAGAAACCACCATTGACAAAGCTAAGCCTACCTATAAATTATTTTCAAGGTTGGTCTAGAATCTATAATTTTTATCACAACAAAACCTTGACCAAGCTAAGTTTTAGCACCATCTTAGGATTCCATACCCTAATAAGGAGTTACAAACTAAACCATTATCCAACCAACCTTCAACCTCCACAAATAAAACAACCACTACCTCAACCAAACGAACAAAAACATCCACATCCCAAACTTTAAATAAACCAACTAACCCAACTCTAAAAACAAAACCCACTACCCCATTAAAACCTATAAAAAACTTAGGTGTCCTTAAAACTCAAAATATCACCCATCCTCCCTTAAAATTATAACTGACCCCACCTAAAATTTCACAAACCAAACCAAAATTAAATATTGAACCACCTAAGATTTAAAAACCTAAAACCATTTCAACTCCCATTTCAACTTTACCCTCCATCCTAGGGCCATACCCCTCATCCATTTTAGGACCTCACCCTTCCACCTTGTTGAAAAGGTAAATCCCTCCAATAAAAAAACCACAAGTCCAACCTCCTCTTGTATCCACCCATCCATACCAAACACTCAACCTAAAAAACATCTACCAAAAGCATTGCGCAAACCAAATCTCTATTCATTAAGCCTACCCCTAAAAAAGTACAAACCCCAACAATAAAAGCCAAGACTTCCATCTCATTACAAAAATTACTATAATCCTATTCTACCATATTTCAAAGGTTGCTACAAAAATCTTACATAGTCTTACCCCCATCAAACCATTCAACCCTTTTAGCCCAAAACTAGTTTGGTTCAATGATAACTTAATCTACACATACTACAAGACATATGGACATGACACAAAGAATTATAAATATCTTCAAAACATAATCCAAAAACTATGATGTGGATGATAATTTTATAGAGGAAGTTCCTCTTATCCTACCTCCAAGCCAAAAACCTAAAACTACCACTACATACAAACCTATATCCAAACTCTCATCTAAAAGTATGGAGGAACTGAAGTAACCCAATAACCCACATACATTCTAAATTTATGCCATACATGTGGTCACTTGATCATAAATCTAAAAATATATATGGAAATCTAAATTATCCATCCCATAGGCATACCCTTCTTCTATATAATCACCCCAATCACCTTCACCAATGCCCAAGATTTATATCTTAGGTATGCCCTAATCCAAACCATCTATACTAATATATAGGTTAGTTCTTAAACAAATACACCAAACCCTAGAGAAGATGACCTTATATGATTTGATCCAAACCTCACCTCAATACTATAAATTTATGATGGAATCTTTCTAATTGATCTAGGTTCAACCTAAAGATCCTTGACTGCTAGTAGCTCTAGTTAGATCCCTTCAACTATCATCCCTCATAACATTTTAAGATTTGGATATAACTTCTATCCACCTAGATGATCTATACCTTCCCCTCTTCATCACTATCCATATCAATCAAACCCATATCAAAATGGTTATGTTTGTTGGTGGAGCTATCATTAATATCATTCCATCCCATGCTTATGATCAACTTAATCTTCCTGTTTCTATGCAAAATTACTTTCTACATTCAAAGAAGAAATAAGAAACTGAAATAAATGGTTAAGGCTAGAAGTACCTGATAAAGTTGAGCGCACTGAAATCAAACGTTGGAAGATTCTCCTCTTTGGCTGTGGAGGAATGACACCTGGGAAAAAGAGACTAAAACACGGAAAGATGTTAGTTAAAGATATGGTGGGTTGTCAGGCGAACGCCCGATCCCGAAAGTACGAAGACTCCCTAGAAGGATATCAACCCACTGATAAAAAGCGTAATATTGGATGAAAGTAGATAATAAAAGATGAAATGACAGAAATAAATGACAAAAAATAAAAGAGCGTACCTGATAAGCGGCACTGTTCTGCATAGTCGCCGGCGTCGGTCTCTGTGGTGCCGGCGTCGGTCTGGGAAGGTGCCGACGTCGGTTGAAGTGCCGTCGTCGGTCGGGGTAGTGACCGACGTCGGTCGAGGCAGGTTCTGAACAGAGGTCTGGGAAAGTTGCAGAAGGTCTTGACAGGGTCGGGACAAGATTTTAGACAGAGTCGGGACGGGGTTTTTGGTCGAGTCTGGGGGTTTGAAGCTTCGGGATGGTAGAAATAGCGCACAAAGAATAATCAAGAAGAAAATGAAAGTAAACACAGAAAATACTTACCTGTGAGAAGCCGTGATGAAAGCCATAGTTGAAGTTGCCTGTGCAGTGCCAGAAGAACGAACGCTGGAGTTGATGGATGCTGGAGTTGATGGATGCTAGAGTTCGAACGCTGGAGAGCTTGTAGATGTCAGAAATGGGAGCCTAATTGACTGATCAGGGAGGGGAGATTAAATGAAGGCCCTAGGACAGTTTCGAGAGATGGTTCGATAACCATTTCAAAAAACCGATCGGGAACCGAATGGTAACGGATAACGGATAACGGGATGGTGACCGACGTCGGCAGGATTGCCGACGTCGGCCGATAAGTGACCGACATCGGCAACATCGGCCAGGTAAAGACCGTCGTCGGCAGATGCACAATGAGGACAGAGTCTAGCTTTTAGTTCTCTGCTCATTGTTACATGCTGCCAGGGTCAAGGTTGGTAGAACAAGTGATCGTCAAGGGTTAAATAGGCGAAGAAGAATAAGATGGGGAGTGACCAGGGGAGTCAACACGATTTCGGTGTCTACATTTGCCCCTTTTTGTCTTGTTGGTTGTTCTGACGAACTGCAAGACAAAAATAGGAGTGATTGCCCCAGGTGAGGGATAAGGTTGATTTCATCTTGTTGGTTGTTCGAATGAACTGCAAGACAAAAAAAGGAAGCGGATAGGTTGCCCCGATTAAGGATAAGGTATTCCCCCTCAAAGCAGGAGTCGAGGGAAGGGAACCGAGAATCGGGTGTTGATTTGACAAGGAGTGGATGAAAAAGGGGTGAGGGTGAATGCTGCAAAAGTCATGATTGCGCGCATACCACTGCATGAGATGGTCAGGTCAAAAGTGTCGCAGGTCAAGGGTCAAGGAGTGCCAAAATCAAAGTAACCGGGCCCCAGCATTTAGTCGTCTACTGATCGGGTCACTCAATCTAAGCTGAAGCTCCAAATGGTCATCGTGTTCTAGGTATCCCGGGCTCAGGAAGTGCTCCTAGAAACACGAAAAAGCCACAATTAGTGCAGATCAACGAGTTTGCGATCCTATACTTATGAGGGTCCAAAAAAGGTCTGTGCACAATTCTGCTAACCAGTCATGAGGTAGCATACATGCAAAAACAACCAAGGCAACAATGTCTTGGAAGTAGTCGAGGTCAGCGGAGATAGGCATGATCTCCAATGGTTGGTGGTCGAGCTAACCGGAGGAATGGACAAAAGGATGTGGCTGAGCTAACCCCAGAAGACCCCATGTCAACTGAGTGCTGCCTACATAGCCCTGGTGATAGGGCCTCAGGCCAATGTAGTTGTCCCTAAAAGGGAGGCAGGGTCAAAGGGATAAAATGGGTCATGGTCAAGGACAAGATTATGGTTAAAAGAAGGAAAGAAGGTTTGTCCATCAGAGAGACGAACAAACGAGAATGGTCGAGCTAACCTCAGAAAACCCAATGTCAACTGAGTGCTGCCTACATAGCCCCGGTGATAGGGCCTCAGACCAATGTAGTTCAGACCAAGCGTCCAAGTGGTAGACAGGTGGTTAAAATGGTTGATAGATTGGTCGATGATTGGATGAAATGATGAGGAAAAAAAGAGATGGTGCAGCCTTTTCCAAATGGTGTATTCTGCAACATTAGTTGAGGGGTTTTTCATCCCTAGCAATATTCCATATTCGTGATGGATGTATGCTAAAAATGAATTGAGGTTTATTTATGCTTCAGCAAGTATTGGTTTATGCTGAACATAAATTGTGGCGGGTCGATAGTTTCCATGTGTATTGGTATCCATAGAAACTAGGGTGAATAGGCTAGGTCAGGTTGATGGTTTGAAAAGAGAGTTGAGTTGAGTCGATTGACAAGTGATGAAGGTGAATGTGACCAAAGTGTAGAAAAAGTGAAAAGCATATTGCTCTTTCATTGACAAGAACCAAAAAGATAGCATAAATAGGGGTTATGAGAACCAAGAGCCCCATTCATGCGTGACGTCGTTGACCATGGTTATGTTAGAGCGGTAATCGAATCACTTAGACATTAAAGTGAGCTCGAAGTCCCTTGAGCGGGTGATAGGAGGAGGAAGAAGGGTAACACGTTTTAAGAGCAAAGATAATGATGCCCCTTTTAATAGGAGACCCTGAGACAACTACAAGCCAAGTCCATGACTTATTCAATTTTTTTTTTTTTTTTTTTGGCGCAGACTGATCAATGCGGGAAGCCTGCATAGAGATGTCGTTTGTTTGGTGGTCAGGTTGTGAAGCTGATCAATGCGGGAAGCTTCTAAAATAATGTTGTTTATTGCCAGATTAGTCATAGCCATCCTTCGAGGGAGTGGTCTAGATTTTTGTTTAATATAAAGGCTTTTGAATAGCTGTCCTTCGAGGGAGCAGTCTATTTATTACAGCAATGATAGTACAGCTGTCCTTCGAGGGAGCAGTCTGCTTTTTGATTTTGATATAGATATAGTGACCATGGATATGTTTTGACATCTTGATTTGTTTTGATAGAAATGTGAGTCATGGACAAGATTATAGAAGGTCAAGGACTCCCTTTTATGAGGACAAAGCATCCATACCGCATAAAAGGGTTATAGGAATTGTTAAGAGGAATAGGGTTGAAAGGAAGTAGGATGAAGAGGACGGGGATTGCTCAAGGGAAGAGCTCAAGTTAAGTGTCAAGTGGATGAGTACTCGACTAGCAATAGAATGGTTGCAGATGCAATGCATTAAGAGGCTCAGGTTCTGGGTGTCCATCAAGAGAAGACAGACGATAAGTCCCTGATCCATACTTGTGCGTGATAATAAAAGGTCCGAGCCAATTAGGAGCAAACTTGCCTCGTTTACTTCGCTCCATATTGGTCATGTGTTGATTCTCTTTGAGGACGAGGTCTCTGATGTTGAAATCTCGTTCTCGCAGATTTTTGTCATAGGTGTGTTTGATGCGACGTTGATAGACATGGAGATGATTAAGGGCAGCAAGACGGCGTTCATCAAGTAACTCAAGTTGAGCTAAGCGATCTTGATGAAAGTCATCATTGAAAAGGATATCATGTAGAGAAATGTGGAGAGACGGGATCTGTACTTCGAGAGGTAAGACAGCCTTTGTTCCGTACACGAGAGAAAAAGGAGTAGCACCCGTAGAGGTTCGGATGCTAGTGCGGTAAGCCCACAAAGCGAAGGGAATGTGAATGTGCCAATCCCTGCCTATGTCACTGACCACTTTCATGAGAATTTTGGTGAGAATTTTGTTGGAAGCCTCGGCCTGCCCATTTGCTTGAGGGTAGTAAGGCGAAGAGAAACTAAGTTTGATGCCGAAGGAGTCACATAGCTTTTGGACAGTTTTGTTTTTAAAGGACTTTCTATTATCGGTGATGATTTTATGAGGGACACCAAAACGATAGATGATGTGGGTGTTGATGAAGTCGACGATCTTGTCGGCTTTTGTGGAAATGAGAGGAATGGCTTCCACCCACTTGGTGAAATATTTAGTGGCTGTGATGATGGATTGATGACGAAGAGACGAATGAGGATTAATCTCACCGATGAGATCTAAACCCCATTGAGAAAAAGGCCAGAAATCCTGAGCAATTTGTAAGGCGTGACTGGGGAGATGAAGCAAGTTAGAGTGCTGCTGACACTTGATGCAACGCCGAACATAGTCGCTACAGTCTTGATGAAGAGTAGGCCAATAATAGCCCAAATGAAGGATGCACTTGGCAACCAAATTTCCACTGAAATGTTCGCCACAAATCCCATCGTGGACTTGTTGAATGGCTTGAGAGGCTTCAGTGGAGGTGAGACAACGAAGAAGGAGGCCGTCGAAGCCTCGCTTATAGAGAAGACCCCCTAGCATGGTATAGCGAGCAGTACGCTTGATAAAAGCTCGTCGTGCATTACTAGAGAGGTTGGGAGGAATGACAGAGAAAGATAAGAAGTCTACAAGTTGCTTATACCAAGCGTCTTGTGGACTAGGGTCTATAGTGTTGACATGATGAATGTGAGGAGAGATATATGAAGGCAACGGCACACGACGCACCATGACAAAAAGTCTGGATGCAGATGAGGAAGATGGGATATGGGGAGCGAGAGAAGCCATAGTGTCAGCAAACTTATTCGTGGATCGAGGAACAGTCTGCAGGAGGAAATGATCGAAAGATGCAAGGAGAATGTCAGCACGATTTTTGTACCTTTGCAAAATTTCATTTTTATAGAGGTATGAACCGTTGACCTGATTGACGATGAGCTGAGAGTCGCCGAAGATGTTGATGGACTTGATGCTGAGAGAGAGGGCGGTCTGAAGTCCCAAAATTAAGGCCTCGTATTCGGCCATATTATTGGTACAATCAAAGTCGAGTTTAAAAGACAGACGCATGGGCTCCCCTTCGAGTGGAATGAGAATAACCCCAGCACCCCCACCTAGTTGACATTTGGAACCGTCAAAGAACATAGTCATCTGATAGGTGGTGTCATCAGAGGAAAGCGTAACGATAGACTCATCAGGGAATTCACATTGCGAAGGTTGATTGTCAAGAAGAGGGGCATCTGCTAGTTGATCAGCGATGGTTTGCCCCTTGATAGATTTCTACTGGATGAATTCGAGATCGAACTCAGCAAGCAGCATGAGCCACCGAGCCATACGTTGATTCTGATATGGCTTGGAGTGCATATACTTGAGAGGGTCGGTGTGGGTGATGACAAAGGTTTTGTGACTGAGAAGATAGTGGTGAAGCTTAGTAGCAGTAAAGACTAACGCCAAACAGAGTTTCTAGATACGGGTATACCGAGTTTCATAGTCGACCAGTGTTCGGCTGATGTAATAGACGGCTTGCTCACGGTGATGCTCGTCTCGGTGCGCGATCATGGCACCTAACGAATGGTGAGTGGCTGAGATATAAAGGTAGAAGGGTTGGTTGTCTTTAGGTGGAATGAGGACTGGTGGAGAGACCAGATAGCATTTTAAGGCTTTAAAAGCCTCTTGACAGTCCTTATCCCATGTAAAAATGACATCCTTCTTAAGGAGATGATGAAAAGGTTGACAGTGGTCTGAAAGCTGCGAGATGAAATGGTGAATGGACTGGAGCTTGCCTTGCAAACTGCGAAGTTGATTGAGATTAGTCGGGGGAGGCATTTCGAGAATAGCGTGAATCTTGGTGGGATCTATCTCGATACCACGGAAGGAAATAATGAAGTCGAGAAGCTTGCCAGAGAGGACCCCAAAGACACATTTCTTGGGGTTAAGACGGACATGGTACTGAAGAAGACGAGAAAAGATGATGTTGAGAATGGTCAGATGGTCACGGCGAAGCTTGGATTTGATGAGAAGGTCATCCACATAGTCTTCCATGATTTTGTGGAGGAGATCGTGGAAAATGTAGGTCATGGCGCGCTGATAAGTGGCGCCTGCATTTTTCAAGCCGAAAGGCATGACTCGATAGCAAAAAGTCCCCCATGGGGTGATGAAAGTAGTCTTGTGCTGATCGTCCGGAGCGATCAAGATTTGATTATATCCTGAAAACCCGTCCATAAGAGATAACATCTCATGGCCGGCCGTAAGATCAACAAGCTGGTCGATGTTGGGAAGAGGAAAGTCGTCTTTGGGATAGGCTAGGTTGAGGTCGCGATAGTCTGTGCAGATCCGAATCCCCCCAGTTGCCTTGGTGATTGGGATGATGTTAGAGACCCACTGTGGATAGTCGATGGGTTGGATGAAGGAGACAGAAAGGAGGCGCTGAAGCTCCTCTTTAACAAGGAGGGAAACGCGAGGATGCATCTTTCGAAGCTTTTGCCTGACAGGCTTAGCCTCTGGTTTGGTGACAATGTTATGGGTAACGATGGTGGGGTCGATGCCAGGCATATCACTGTAAGTCCAGGCAAAGGCCTTGCTATGGTCGGAGAGGAAACGAGTATAGTCAAGCTGCTCCTAAACATCTAAAGATTGGCCAATCTTTAAGACATGAGGAACATCAGAAGAAGGAAGGTTGATGTCAATGGTTGATTCATTTAACATAACCTGGGTCTCAGAAGGGAGGGAGCACTGAATAAAAGAATCGTCAGCACCCATGTAAGAAAGAATGGTGTCATCGTCAACGCAATGAATAGTGTGGATGGTTGTCGACTCATCTTCGATCATGCTGGGAAGAATGAGAGGGAGAGATTTGGATACCCCATTGAGCTGATAAGTCAAGGGGTCCAGGTGGATGGTGTTTATGGAAAAAAAAACTAGGAGGAATGGAAACCACTGATTCCGTAGGTGAAGGTGGCGAAATAGGCGAGTGTGGAGGAGATTGGTCAAGGATTGGTTCAGGATAAAGGTCTACAGGGTCTTGAGTGGGGTCGTGATATCCCAGACCATACCGTTTCTTGGCGTCGTCATCATTGAGCGGTTGGATAGGCTGATGGGAGCCCTGCTCATAGCGTTCGAAACCAAAACCCTTCCATGCACACCTGTAAAGGTAAGTGTGTGCAAAGGTGGGGTTGCCAAGAAATGAGAAATTTGATGTGAAAAGTTGAGGTGAAGAAAGAGGATTACCGTCAGTAGGAGCTTGATTAAGCCCTCCATAGACGAGGTTGGTGCGGAGGTGAGGGGGACCATAAGGTATGATCATCCCTATCTGATGGTCGTAGGTGGGGCTGTGATGAAGGCGTCCATACTCTTGTGGAGTTTGGAACATGTCTAAAGCCAGCAAGTGATATTCTCCCAATGAAAGTCTTTGGAAGATGTCTTCCATGGGGTCTGTGGTTGTCGCTTGAAGGGGAGGTGTAAGGGCAACTGCCTGTTGCGAACTGGTCGAAGCTTCCACAGATGGAGGCAGTGCCAGAGTTGATGGCTTGATAGGAATGAGGACATCGTTTGGACGGTAGGTGGTGTTACATGTTTTGAAAGGCGAAGGGTCAGCGGGAATGGTGTGGACTTGTCCGTCATGCTCAAACTTCACACAACGGTGCAGGGTGGAGGGGATACAGGACATGGCGCGGATCCAAGGTCAACCCAACAAGATGTTGTATTGGAACTCTCCTTCGATGATGTAGAAGAGCTCCGAGACTGTGCGTGGACCAATGCGGATATGAAGGATGACTGTGCCAATGGTTGTGGTAGTAGTGTCATTGAAAGAGCGCAAGATTGCGTCAGTTTTGGAGATGCAATTCTTGGGAAGGGCCAACTAATCAAAGGCATGGGTGGAGATGATGTTGATGTTAGCGCCCCCGTCAATCATAATGCATTTAATGCGTGTCTGATCGATGTAGGCAGTGATGAAGAGGGCGGCATCCTGATCTTTCGCATTGGATGTGGGAATCTCAGAATCGCTGAATGTTATGGAGGCAATAGGGGCTAAGGAGTGGACAAGGGCAGTAAGTGGTTGGGGGTCCTCAGGTTGGACCTCCGCTGCCTGCAGGGCTTGGATGAGGGCCTGACGATGTTGGGGTGAGGTTTGGATAAGATCGTAGAGGGACATCTTCACAGGCATCTGGTGAAGCTGTTTCAACATGGAGTCGTGGATTGGTCCAGAAGAAGAAGAAGAAGAGGAGGGTTGAGGCGCACCAAGGATAGAAATCTTAGGCTTAGGCGGTTGAGGTGGATTGACAAAAGGGTAGGTCCAAGGAATGGTGGCTTTTTCTTTCGTCTTGTCCTTCTGTGACCTAGTGGTGATGTGAATGGCATTGATTTCAAAGATGGGAGGTGAAGATGATAAAGGGGTTGTAACTGGTTGATGAGATGTGGATGGATTTGAAGAGGTGGAAGGTTTATGAGAAGGAGTCGGGGGGCGGTCGAAAGTGTCCTCAAAGAGAAGAGTGTCTTTCTCCAGATAACGGTGAATGATAGCCTTGAGGGCACAACAAGTCTCAGTGTCATGTCCTGGTGTACGATGATATAAACAAATCTTCGTGTCGTCGAACCAGGAGGGTTTAGACCCGAGAGGTTGGAAAGGCTTGATGGGTGGAAGAGTTATGCTAGAAGTTTGCAAAAGTCGTTGCAAGATTAAAGAGTATGAACCCACTAAAGGATCCGTGCTCATCGATGTATGCAATGTCGGTGACTTTTGCTTGGGTGAAATGGGAGGGGGTTTTCGTACAACCTTCTGGGTTGATGGTGTGATGACAGGTTGAGACGGTACACTCTTCGTGAGAGGTATCGCCCTTTTGGGATAGGGTAAGCTTGTGGTCGGTAAAGAAAGCAAAGGAGGCAACCAGTTTTGATAAAAGGTTGGAGTGGGAAGGACTCTGGTTAGGGTTGAAGGATGTGGGCCCAAAATGGAGGGCAATGGTGACGGAAGAGGAGGCGTTTGCCTCTATGGTTTGGCAGTCTTTTGTGATTTAGGTTGAAGATTACTATTAGTTGAATTTTGGGTTAAGTCCACCTTCACTTGTGGATGAGTGAGGTTGGAGACGGGACGAACGCCAAGCGATTTGATAGGTTTAGGCGGAGTAGATGAGGGTTTTGGTTTTGATGAAGTTGATGAAGATGTAGACGGTTTGGAAGTGGAGATCAGATTTTTGTTAATAGTCTTAGGAGGTTCCGCCATGGGAGGATTAGCAGCATGAGATGAGAGGGCCTGAGCTTGTTGAAGAGCTATGAGACGGTCCCACAATCCCTGATGTTCCACTTTCCTAGAAGGGAGGAGTTCGAGTCTCTCCACTAGTCAGGAAAATGGCTGAGAAGATACGGGATGAAGTTTGGGCTCTTAAGAAGATGCCGATGGTTGTGGGACTGAAGGTGAGATGAATGTAGTAGTCTCAGGTCCAAAGCATGGTGAAGTTGTGACAGGTTCATGTTTGGTTGGAGACGAAGGAGAGATAGGTTCTTCTCTGGGTGGAGAAGAAACTGGAGAATGAAGCTCCTCAAGCGGGTAAAGGGCAGGGATGATAGTGCCCTCCACTTGTGGTCGAGGAGTAGGAAAGGTTGGATCCTCCATGGGCAGCAAGAAGGAAGACGGTGAAACTGGCGGTGCTGGTAAGGTCGAGGCATCCTCCAAAATGAGAGAAGTTGAGGGAGAACTAGCCTGAGAAAGAGGTTCATCCTCATGTGATGGATTGATGGATGAACTCACCTCTTGGGGTTGGTTAGAAATGAGGGGCGAGACCGTATTGACTGTTCGAATATTATGTTCATGGGTATTGTCAGTCAAGGTCTGGACGTTGTTTTGGGTTGGTGGATGATTAGGAAACGGTTGTTTGAAGATATCGATACCTTGATTAGGAGGGGCATTAGGATTGTCGAGGATGAGGTCACCCTTTTCCAACATGTCTTGGACTATGTTTTTAAGGGTTTTACAGTTACCCGTGTCATGACCTTTAACACGGTGGTAGTTACAGAAGTCATTTTCCCTATACCACGCAG
This sequence comes from Torreya grandis, assembly GCA_037957365.1. NCBI lineage: Eukaryota > Viridiplantae > Streptophyta > Pinopsida > Cupressales > Taxaceae > Torreya > Torreya grandis. Next base: position 800,705 of record JARHVA010002630.1, on the reverse strand, counting down.
GGATGGCGCGTGAGGGATCAAATTGTGGTGGAGGTCGGATCTGAGGGAGATTGATGGCCCCTTGTTTGATGAGTTTTTCCAGCACAGACGCGTATGATTCTCCAAGTGGAGTAAACTGTCGCTGTATGTATCTCTGCTGAAATTGGCGAGTGGAGCTCATAGACGTGGATGGTTCAGATTGATTAGTTGAAGGTGAAGAGGAGGAAGATCTAACAACCACAACATTTGCTGAAGCTTTAGATTTAGGATTGGACGATGAGGGCTTAGAAGAGGGGTCATTGGTTTTGGAGTTGGGATTCTTACTCCGCAACTTGACTTTATTCTCCTCAACGGCACGTAACTCAAGTTTACGAGCCATCGTGAAGGCTTCATCAAAAGTGCGGAAGGTTTGAACCCTCAAGGTAGAAGAAATATGTTTAGCACAAGCTTGAGAGAAAAGTTCAATAAGCTCAGGCTGGGGTAAGGAAAATGAAAGTTGATTGATAAGGCCCCTCCACCGAGTGACGAAATCAGCAATGGATTCATCCTCAAACTGGCGGATAGAATAGAGGTCTGTGATGGAGACCTTCTTGGTGATATTGATGGAGAAATGATCGAGGAAGAGCTGGGCCAGCTGAGTGAACATGAGGATGGAATGACTGGGAAGAGAGCTATACCAGTCAAGTGCAGCACCCGAGAGAGACATGGGAAATGTGCGTAAGAGCAATGCATCGTCGTGGGCGATAAGGTAACAGGCGTGTCTGAATGCCCGTAAATGTTGTTGTGGGTCTTCCTTGCTTTAGAAATGAGAAAACTTAGGAAGTTCCCACTGGCTGGGATATGGTCTGATGGGGACGGAAGGATGGATGGGCTCGTTACAGATTTGTTCGTACGAGAGAGTGTTGCGCGAGCCGGTAACGGAGGTCTCTAGGTTGGACATTTTATCCATCAGCATCTTGATAATATCTACTGACGGATTGGCAGGTGGAGTGCCTCCTAGATTGTAAGGCGCTTAAAAGAGGCTAGAAGAGGTATACGACGTAGTCGGTTGTACCAATAAGGGCGCAACGTACGGATGACTAGTCGTAGGGACAGAAGAAGTGACTAAGGATGGTTGGATAGAAGACATGGCTAGGTTTGATGTGATTATGGGAGGTTGACTAGAGGTAACATGGGCCAATGGATGGGTAGCCACCCTAGTGTTGATAGGAGTAAGGGTAGGCGAAATGGAGACGACCAAGTTTTGAAAGGGGGTAGAAAGTGGTTGAGTAGGTTGAGATTGATTGGGGGCCGAAACCCCAGTGAAAGTGGGCCCAACGATGGAAGGAGAAGCCACACTTGGATGGTTGGTAAGAGGTTGGTCATTGTTTGAGGTAACAGCCTGGGTATCTAAGGGTTGGACTATGGACGCCGTTGATACGGCTGCAGTTTCGAGGAGAGAAGTCGGCATTCCATAGATTGGATTGCCCGAGGAGTCTCGCGTTCGGCTATTCGCGAGATAGTATTGCAAGGCTGCGGTATTGAGGTCCAAGAATCGTGTGAAATCTTGGTCCCCTTCTGGGATAATAGGCATTTGGGTCAGAGATGGTCTGGTAGGAGTTCTTTCAGTTTCTGAGTTGAACTCCATTATAGGGTTGGTTGTAGGCGGGGTAGATGGAAGAGGATGATGCCTCGCGTGATCAACTAGAGCCTTGGCTTGGCTATGAGTCAAAACCATTCAAGGCAAGGAAGAACGTCCTCACAAGCTCAAACAAGTAGATAAGAACCAAAAAGATGAAGACACAAGTAGATCCTAAAACCCTAGAAGTAAATTATTAGGATTATAGTGGCTTATGCCTTAGAATATGTGTAGAGGAAGATTGGCTTTATGAGTCGGGTCCTAGAAGAAGCAGTCTATGGAAGGTTTCAGGTTTTGTTATGGTGCTCAGAAGTCTGTGTTAGGGTCTGGTACGTGGCCTGGTGCTAAGGAGCAAGCTCCCCTCACTTCACGATTCCAGTGGTTAGCTGGTTTTGCTTAGCCAAGATATACCTCGCCTAGAGATTATACTCCGCCAGAGAACGGAGTGGACTTCCCCCTTGGTGATGAAATCCAAGTAGGGTCACCGGGACGGGTAAGGTATCCGCTGGGGGATGAAATCCCAGTCGGGCCTTGTCTCAGGTAAGTTAAAATGTTTGTTTTGTGCAGGTGGTTTGGTCGTGTAACATGAAGTGATCTAGATTAATTCAATATGCGGTTTAATTACTATGTGTGGTCTAAGAGATGCAGGCAAACAGAAATGAATGCAAAGTGTTTTAATGTCCAAGTCAAAATGTTTGATCGTATGAAGACGAATGGAGAAAGAGTTGAAGAATATGAGTTTAGCTAGTCTAAAAGTGCAAGAAAGAAATGTTCATTTTAGTTTTGCTTATGGTGTCGTTTAAGAAGAGACGAAAGAAGGCGAAAAGGAAGAAACCTAATGCGCCTAAATGAACGAAAGAAAGAAAGAACCCAAGGAGGACCTAGGGTCCCATCGGGCGTGCCAGAATGTTTCTATGCAAAATTGCTTTCTACATTCAAAGAAGAAATAAGAAACTGAAATAAATGGTTAAGGCTAGAAGTACCTGATAAATTTGAGCGCACCGAAATCAGACGTTGGAAGATTCTCCTCTTTGGCTGTGGAGGAATGACACCTGCGAAAAAGAGACTAAAACACAGAAAGATGTTAGTTAAAGATATGGTGGGTTGTCAGGCGAACGCCCGATCCCAGAAGTACGAAGACTCCCTAGAAGGATATCAACCCACTGATAAAAAGTGTAATATTGGATGAAAGTAGATAATAAAAGATGAAATGACAAAAATAAATGACAGAAAATAAAAGAGCGTACCTGATAAGCAGCACTGTTCTGCACAGTCGCCGGCGTCGATCTCTATGGTGCCGGTGTCGGTCTGGGAAGGTACCGACGTCGGTTGAAGTGCCATCATCGGTCGGGGTAGTGACCGGCGTCGGTCGGGGCAGGTTCTGAACAGAGGTCTGGGAAAGTTGTAGAAGGTCTTGACAGGGTCGGGACAAGATTTTAGACAGAGTCGGGACGGGGTTTTTGGTCGAGTCTGGGGGTTTGAAGCTTTGAGATGGCAGAAATAGCGCACAAAGAATAATCAAGAAGAAAATGAAAGTAAACACAGAAAATACTTACCTGTGAGAAGCCGTGATGAAAGCCATAGTCGAAGTTGCCTATGCAGTGCCAGAAGAATGAACGCTGGAGTTGATGGATGCTGGAGTTGATGGATGCTGGAGTTCGAACGCTGGAGAGCTTGTAGATGTCGGAAATGGGAGCCTGATTGACTGATCGGGGAGGGGAGATTAAATGAAGGCCCTGGGACGATTTCGAGAGACGGTTCGATAACCGTTTTGAAAAACCGATCAGGAACCGAATGGTAACGGATAACGGATAACGGGATGGTGACCGACGTCGGCAGGATTGCCGACGTCGGCCGATAAGTGACCGACGTCGGCAACATCGGCTGGGTAAAGACCGTCATCGGCAGATGCACAATGAGGATAGAGTCTAGCTTTTAGTTCTCTGCTCATTGTTACATGCTGCCAGGGTCAAGGTTGGTAGAACAAGTGATTGTCAAGGGTTAAATAGGCGAAGAAGAATAAGACGGGGAGTGACCAGGGGAGTCGACACGATTTCGTTGTCTACATTAATATCATTAATATCATTCCATCCCATGCTTATGATCAACTTAATCTTCCTAAGAACATCATGTTTGAAACCACTATTATATTCTAGTATTTTAATGACATAATAGAAACTACCTTGGGGATAGTTTTCCTTAATATATTTTTGGGCCCTCTCACTCTCCTTGAGCTCTTCTATATTGTATAAAGGGAGTTTCAATACAGCTTATTGCTTGTATACCCTTATATCTGAACCATGAGTTGTGTACCATCAACATTTCATACGTGCCTCAAATTTGAGAATGAGGGTCATGTTCATGTCATTCCTACTGAACCTAATCCATTTAAGTCATGAAATATGCCTTATAACCCCAATGATGTTTTCATTCAATTAAAATATACATGTCCTTCATCTTTTATCAACCAATATTCTACAAGATTAATTATACCTTCTTCCAAAATCCTTAAAAAATACCCCTTGAAATCTACATTCCAACATCTCACTTGGATAATTTCACCTATTGTGTATAAATACCCTTCCTACTCCTCAAGAGTATAAAAATATTGATCAACATCCTTGTTACAATTCTAAAATTGGAACAATCATCCCTTTTAGTCCTCCTAATTTCTAAACTAACTTTATCTATGGGGAACTTGATCAACCACCTTTGGCTTCCAATGCCTCATCTTTAGTCAAACCATTAACCTTCAATTTCTCTTTCTTGGATAAACTAGAGTTTGCCCAAACAAACCTTCATCAATGTACTTGGAAAGGATTTAGTTTAGGATGATATGAACATAGACCACATGAGATTATCCTATGTAAAACTAAAAATCCTTGTGAATTACATGGTCTTGGATTCATCCAATTGTAAGATCCAACTGATCCACCTTCCATCATAATCATTGAGGAAGAAACCCTATCCTCACCAGCCCCTTCTTATTTGAAATTTGATGATATTGATTCCATCCCTCCTAAATGTTTTTATCAATATGATTATTTTAGGACACATGACCTATCAAACTCATGGGGAAACTAGAACCATTCATTTGACTTATCTTGAGATGGTGAAAGATTATTCTCCTACCATTAATACTATCTAGTGTTAGGATGATGATTCTCTTCTGACTTAACTTCGTGCTAAAGATTCCTCTCTTCAAAAATCCCTTCATCTTAAGACATCAACCATGTTGAATGAATATACCTTTGACATCAACTTGGGCACTTATGATAACTCCCACATAATCAAAACTATCCAATCTTTAGATTCCTTAAAGTATCATGATTTATCTTCTTTTCTATAGGACCATAGCATAGAATTTTCTTTTTATTATAGTGATATTTTGGTAATAAAACATTCCATAGTCATCCATACCATCATCACCAACCTAGATGCCAAGACTATAAGGTAAAATATTTAAAGGATTCACCCTTACATTATCATTTTTGTTAAAGAAGAGCTTCAACGTCTCTTATCCATAAACTTCATCCAAATCATTGACTATCCATAATGGATCTCAAATGTGATTTAAACCACTAAATAAATAAGGGGACTTTATATTTGCATGAATTTTCATGATTTTAACCTTGATTGTCCAAAAGATGACTTTTCTTTACCAGGTATTAACTAGCTTATTAATCTAATATATGGAAATGAGATGTCATCTCTTATGGATGCATTCTTAGGCTATAATCAAATTTTAATGACCTTAGAAGATCAACACAAAACTACCTTCATCACCCCATGGGGAAACTTTTTCTATAGGGTCATGCCTTTCAACTTGAAGAATGTTGATGTAACTTATCAACATGCCATGACTTATATATTTTATACCCTCATCCAAAAAATTAAGGAAGATTATGTATATGTCCTCAATAAGTCCAAATGTCATAAAGACAATTTGGTAATTTTTAAGGTTATCTTTGAATTTCTTATCTACTTTCATGTTTTCCTCAACCCAAATAAATTCATCTTTGGGGTCTTGTCAGGTAAGCTCCTTGAATTTATCATTTCTCTTCACTGAATAGAGGTTGATCCTACAAAATTTAAATCAATCCTCGACTTGACTCCTCCAAATAACCTTAAGTAACTTTGTAGTTTACAAGGAAATATTCATTCCATTTATTTCTTCATATCTCAATTATCTAATAGATGTCATCCCTTTCATCACTTCGTTAATAAGGACATTTCCTTTAAGCAGAATGAAGAGTATCAAAGGCCTTTGAATCACCCAAAGGATACCTTATTTCCCTAGCTATTCTTTTCCCTCCAAAAGAGGACCAACCTTTCTACATTTACATCTCTACCATAGACCATTCCTTAGAAGCCATGTTTACACATTGTGATGATCAACATAAGGAGTAGGTAGTATACTATATAAGTCAAACACTTATAGAGTATGACACTCATTATACCCATATTGATAAATTATTCCTTGCCTTGGTATTCATGGCTTCCAAACTTCATCACTACCTCCTCAACCACAAAACCTTTTTTATCACCAATACTGACCCCCTCAAGTACATGCATTATAAGCCATATCATTTTATCTAGATGGCTCATGATTTTTGCTAAGTTTGATCTTGAGTTCCTTCAAAAATTTCATTTAAATGGCAAATTGTTGATGATAAATTTGTTGAAGCCCCTTTAACTAATAATCAACCTTTTAACCTTGATTTTCTAGATGAATCCATCATGATTCTCTCTTAAGAAGACATTACTAACAAATTGACCATGTTCTTTGATGGATCAAAATGTCAAAATAGTATGGGTGTTGAAATCATCCTTATCCCTTTTAAAGGTGAGCCTTTCCCTTATCCTTAAAACTTGAATTTGATTGCACCAACAACATGGCTAAATATGAGGCCCTAGTTTTAGGTCTCCAAATAGATTTATCCTTGGGAGTAAAATTGATTAAATTTTTTGGTGACTCGTAACTTGTGCTCAGCCAAATCAAAGGTTCTTAAAAATGTAAAAATGATGTCTATGAAAATACAAACAATTGGTAGATGTAATTTTGATGGAATTTGATCATTACCTTATTCAAGCCACTCCACACTTGATAAACAAGTTCACCAATACCATGGATTCTCTTACTTCACAAATCCCATCTACACCTTCATATTCCAAGATCTTTTTCACCATCCACATAATTAAACAACCATCTTACACTAAAATGGACCTGCCTTTCATCTATAATGTGGAGGAAACCCAATCAGATATTTGGTATAAGCAAATATTTGGCTACCTTACCTTAACCATCATCCCTTCTAACCTATCCAAGAATAGTAGATGAGATTTTATAAAAAGTAATTTTTTCTATATCATATTAGGGTGAATTCTCTACAATAAAGGCATTGATGATCTCCTTTTTATATGCCTACATAGTCATGAAATCCCTCACACAATCAAATAAACTCATGGTGGAATTTATGGACACTTTATTGGTTTAGTTGTTTCTAAACACATATTTTTCCTTGGTTACTATTGGCCTTACCCTTAACCAAGAATATTTTGATTATGCCAATAAGTGTGGCAAGTGTCAACAACACACTAACTTGCATTCATGCTCCTAGTTATGGCCTTCAAATTTCCAAGTATTTTTGGCCCTTCTCTCAGTGGGGATTAGATCTCATTGGTGAAATCAACCCTCATTATTTATAGAGACATCATTATATCATCACCATGATAGAGTAATTCACTAAATGGGTAGAGGTTATTCCCCTCATCTCAACTAAAATTGATAAAATTATCGACTTCATCAATCATCACATCATCTACCACTTCAGTGTTCCTTACAAATTCATCATCGCTAATGGAAAATCACTTAAAAATAAGAAATTGAATAATATTTGTGACAGCTTTGGCATTAAGTTAAGATTCTCATGTCTATAACACCTACAATCTAATGGACAAGTGGAAGACTCTAACAAAACACTTAATAAAATGCTAACTAGAATTGTCAATAAATCTGGTAGGGATTGGCACATACACATTCCCTTCACCTTGTGGGTATAGTGAACTAATATTAGAACCCTCATGGGTGATACCCCTTCTAACTTGTCTATGGTGCAAAGTTTTTCTTGCCTCTTGAAGTGAAAATTACCTCCTTTTGTATATCCCTAAAAATTATCATCTTGGAAGGATACTATTGTCATGAACATCTAACCCAACTTAAGCTACTTGATGAGCATCATTTGGCCACACTTAACTATCTTCATGTCTATCAAGAGCATATAAAACATGGAAATAATAAATACCTAAGAGAGCAAGAATTCAACAGCAAGGACCTTGTCTTAAAGGAAAATCAACATGTAACTAACATGGAAGTAAGTAAGAAAGGTAAGTTTTCTTTCAATTATATTAGACCATTTATCATCAAACATAAATACGGGTTAGGATCTTACCAGTTATCCTCCCTTGAAGGAAAATTGGAACTTGAGCCCCTCAATGCTTTGCATCTTTATCCATTATTTTGTTAGACCAAGTTCTAAATAACCTTTTGTCTAAAACTCATCCCTTGTTTTAAATAATAAGAACTTCATCCCCTTAATTTAAGAATAACTGCTTAAAGTAAAGAATCATGTGATTATCTATCATAGTTTTAGCCTAAATCCTATTCATGGGTACCATGACTCTACCCATGGCATGATTCTCATGGATACTTTTCATACCTTATAGAATGGATCCCCATGGTTGTGTTAGAGGTAAAATCATTGAGAGGGTGGGTGTATCAATGATGCAAGAAAATAAAATTTAATTCTAATTCTTCAAACTCTTAACCATTTGACATAATAAATCTTCTTGGGAAAGCAACTTTTCATTATCATAACTCTTGATATACATTATTTCAATGTATAAAATTTGAAACACATTCTTTAGGCACAAAACTAAATAGACGCATGTGACCAATTTCTTATGATACATTCACATGTGTGAATGCTGATATCATCAATTTGCTTACTCAAGAAACTCTACCAAGATGACTAGGATAGACCTTCTCAAGACTACTCAAATGGATTATTTTCACTTCCACAAGTACACCAAGCACTTCATAAAACTCATAGAACCCATGAAACATGGTCAACACATCCTCAACATCCATCATCTTTCCTAACTAAGTAAAAATTACAAGATCCATGCATGATCACTAAGGCACACTTTGTCATTGATGTACTAGCTTACTTGACACCTCATTAATAATCTTGGCCACCTTAGAGACATCATTGATAACACCCTACCACCCAACAATTATCCTTATTTTGCAATGCTTTTGCCCTCATAAAGGAAAAATTTAAGCCTATATAAGTAAGTCCATGTCTACAAAAAAAGAAAAATAACAAAAAAATAATGTCTTATGAGTCATATCTAACACTACAGATTACTCCCTTAAAGGACAAATGTCAAAATAGCTTAGAATTACTTAAAGCAAGATAGACTACTCCCTTGAAGAATAAATATCCAAATCAAATAAATTAAAATCTTAGACCACTCCCTTGCAGTATGGCTAGCCAAAGATTTGTCAAGCAATCAATCACATGGAAGCTTCCCACATTGATCACATGTGTGTGTGTGTGTGTGTGTGTGTGTGTGTGTGTGTGTGTGTGTGTGTGTGTGTGTGTGTGTGTGTGTGTGTGTGTGTGTGTGTGTGTGTGTGTGTGTGTGTGTGTGTGTGTGTGTGTCCCAAAGAAATCTTTAATTAGATTTTTAAAATGCAATATTAGACTTCCCACATCGATTATTCTATACCCAAATAAGATATGGACTTATTTATAATGGTTTTAAGTTAACTACAAAAGGTGCAATCCATCCCACAATAAGGTTACATCATCACCCATCTCTATTTTTACCCTCAAAAAATTAAGGGATTCTGAGCTTACTTGACACTACATGATCAAGACACTTCTTAAACAAATGAACAAATTATAATGAAAAGCATTAAAGGAGATAATGTTCATAATCCAATCCCTTTTACTATTTTGGTCCTTCCCAATGAAAAATCACCACATATCTTTCTTCTTCATCATTCCTACTTATTGATACATTCATTAATGCATTGGCATTATGATTGATTAATAATTATTCTCTCATTTCTTCCTTTTCCTACATATATCATTTTACCCAAATTAATCTATATGATAAGGTGGTTTTAAACATTTTAAACCATCTCTCCTCCAATCTATTATAAATAAATGGCATCATCATGTTAAATACATTTTAGAACATTATTTTTTTTATCATATGTTATCAAATTCTATTTTATTACCCATCCACACCATTTTTAGGTGTTTTTATTATCATGAAAACATTCTATTTGTCATAGTCATTATAATTAAAATTACTAATTTACATCAATTATCTCATAAATAACCCTAATTCAAACTATAATATCCATCACATCAACATCATCATAAATTATTTATGAGGCATGAATCCAACCAACATATCATGTAAGTTTCTAACATCACATCTATATTATCAATTAATCAATCTTGCTTATCATCAAGCATAAGTCAAATTAATCTATCACATAAAAATTATAAAAAAGTTTTTATCATGAATGAATCAAGTAACATTTAATCATTTTAATACACTAGATAAATGAATCAACCAATTATGTTATCCAAATCACATATGCATCTAAGTATGGGATCACATGTATTCATTCACTCATATCATAAATATCAACATTTGATAAATTAAATCAAGCCTACACCTACTAATAGGGAAATTCCAAACAATAATCATAACCCAAACATGTCATTATATCCATATGTCATCATATCATCATAAACATGTATAATCATATTATTAATAGCATAAAGAATAATAAATAAAAACCATAGCATCATATGCCATCATCAATAAACATAATAAACTCAAAAAAAGTGCTCAATATATATGTATATAAATTTCCATGTCTTTCTCAAAATAGTATGTACATCTTCCTACATCAACTCATAGGCTAGAATCAAAATCATAATATCATAAAAGCCAATAATATATGGTGTAGGGGCACTAATATCCTTTGGACCTTATCCATATCTATGATCTATCTATGCCCCTACATATGTTGTGCCACCACTAGGTGTAGTACTGCTAGGGATCCTAGGCATAACTTGCTCTACTAGATTCTCTATGTACCATGGCACATCTGAAATCCTAGTAATAACATCTCCCTCATAATATCTTAGCTCCTCTACTGTCACAACATATCTCATCACTCAAATGGTATGAGGTGGTCCCATAATAGCTCCACCCCTACTTAGTGATGGTCTACTCTTTGATCACCCTCTTGCCTACTTTAGAACATACCACTCAATTCTCACCAAGGTCAATTTTGCCTATAGACCATCCCTCTCCTGAGTGATAGTGGTTAGTGTTGGCCAAATTTGGCCCACATAAGAATCTTTGCCTAGACATGGTTGAAATAGATGAGTAGAGTTTTGGATGGAATGAGTGCTCTAAAGTAGAAGAATATGATCAAATATTTATTGAAAAGCCTTTGAAACACTTTAATAAACCTTAAAGTGAAATTTTATTGATCTTTGGGAAGAAAGTTTGAGAATAGGTCTAGGATTGTAAAGCAAAAAGGACCAACAAGTTCTTATGGTGATTCATGCATTCAGGAGCATGAAACATGTTGCATGAAGTCCTAGAAGTTCATCAAAGCCTTCTAAAGGGATAATGGTTTATTTATAAAGTTTATAAGAACTAGAATATCAAAAGAACATCATGTAGGAACAAATAGGCTAGTGAGTTACACATTTGATAAATACACTTAAAACATTGATCAAGGCCAAAATATCACATGGACACAATGTTTTTTCATATTGATAAGATCCCCTACAAATTTGATATCTAGATAAGTTCTCTATCTTAAAATATAAGCTTCCAAAGTTGAACTTACAAAGTGGGACATGTGCGTAGACATCAAATTTGAGCTATGGGAAATAGCCATTTAAATTCAAAAGTTTCTAGGGTTAAACATGGAGGTGATAAGTGTCAAGATCATAGGATTTCAATTCAATATTTAATGGTGCACAGGTGATCAATGAGATTAGTAAGTTCAAGTAGATCAATGGAGTGCATCCAATCATACATAAGGTAGATTGATGGCGAGTGAGAGGTCAACAAGTCAGTGAATATTGAATACAAATGCATATCTTATAAGAGTCATAATCATGATAACTTACAAGAAAATAAATGGTACATGTTTGAACCATTAAAAAATGGATCAATAGTGTGCATAAGGTTAAAAGGTCAACAAGTTTAAAATCAAATATGAGGCCATGACATGGTGCAAATGTAGAAACTGGCAAAGACTAACTGTAGGTCCCATGGAATGAATGTGGAGCTAAGAAATGGAACCATTTTAAAACCCAGATCAAGATCAATGGCCAATTTTAAAATTTGAAGCTAGGATACTTAAAATGGAGAATAAATGCAATTTCAGTCAAACTGGATCAAATGTTTCAAAGGCCTATGTCACCATTAAAACTCAATCAGGATCTCTAGTCAAAGAATTAGAACCAGTCAACCTCATTCTCCAAAAGTTACAAGATCATTCCATGTCTATGTTCATTACTATTTTATAAAGAATATTTGTATACAATGACCTCTCAACTACTATAAGGTTCAAGGGTAGAATAGTTTTGTTTAAACCTAACATAGTTTAGGAACGAAGTTATGCAACCTGTAGGTTTTCATCAATATTATAGCTATATGAAAACCAATAAATGGATTGGTTTTTTTATTTATAATAATTATATATTCAAGTTAGAGTAGAGGAATATGTGTTATTTATGGAAAAATATCTCATCTTATACATATTCATTCTCTCAACAAATAGGTAATTTCAACTGCTCAAGGTAGATATGGTCATGGTTTTGTTAGATCAAAAGATATGAAGATTTTGTCTTCATAAGCAACTCAAGTGGAAGATATAGTAGAGTCCCAAGATAGAATTTTGGTGGTTGGAGAAAGTAGTTGGAGTATTTAATAGATTTTTATGGTCTTTTCTTTCATAATAATATCATGAGTCATCATCCTCAAGAATTCCTTGTCTCCTAATACATTTATCAACTAATGAGAATCTTGAAAGCTATTGGGACAAATGAATGTTATTTTTTCTATGATGTATTAACCCTAGTTTTATCAAAATATGATAAAACATTCATTTAAAAGTGGTGGAATCTAATTTAATGATCTTAGATGGCATGCTCTCTCTTTCCCTCTCTCTACTTTTTTCCTATATCCCTCATTTTTATTCTACATGGAAGCTCTCTCTGATTTTATATTCTCACAAAGACTCTTTAATTTTGAAGATGAAGAGACTCTCATTTTATAAGGCTAACCCCTATTAAATTTTTTAAGAACTACCTCTTGATTCAATAAAAGACTTTCTTTACTTATCTTTTGACTTTGATTAGTGTTTAGTAAGCTTGTGCATGATGGCCTTGTGAAGGAGATTCTTCCATATCCATTATCCTTCTTTTTGACCTCTTTTAAGGTGCTTATAATATATTATAGGTCTAAACTCATGTTTTTTCTACCATTTATGTGAGATAATTTTGAGTCTTAGAAATACTCTATATTTTCATTCATTGCTTCCTGAACCTAGTTTATGAAATACTTATGCAATTAGCTAGATTATGAGATTGTGTGAGCTAGTATTGTCTTGTGAAGATTTAGTGTGGGTTCAAGAAAATGAGAGCCTCATTTAAATTTGGTGAATAACCTTGTTATATTTTTAAAGATCCCTATTTCCCTCTTTATAACCCTTTTCCATGTAAAATCATTAGTTTAGGTGATCCATCAAAAGGAATCTAACCTTCTCTAGAGGTTCAACCTTATTATAGGATACCCATAGCTTGGGGTTATTCCCATATTGTGACAAGGAGTGGAGGAGCCTGAAGAAATCTTCCAAAAGGGTGAAATCTCAATATACAATAGTTTCTATCATGTTTGGTGGGACATTTTTATTTAAAAAGATTGATCAAGTTTGATACTGGCCTGATCAATTTTGTAGAAGTTATAGCTTCACCCTACAACATCTGACAACTCCAAAAGAATATTCATCACTCTAATGTAGAATAATAGTTTTATTTCATGCCAAAGGTGACTAATAGATTAGCTTCTAGAGGTTTTCCTTTTGAATTTGTTTAATTTACTTTAAATCGATCAAAAATATTAAGGTTTACACTACACATCCATATAACGGAAAATATTTCCTTCTAGATCAAGTTCAAGGTCTACTCCTACTAGAAGATCCTTATCATCTCCTTTTATTGCCATGACAGCCCCTAGAGATTTTATTTTTATGGTTTTTAAAGTCTAAAGTCATTTAGACCTCTAGCAGTATGATCCTATTCGAATATCAACTCTTAAAAGTGTCCCTTATTTTACTGGAGATGAATCTATAACCCATTTTAAACACCTTATGGGTGTGTCTATTTTTTTTAATATTCATAATGTCAATGAGAAAAATTTGGCTATTAGATTATTATCCATCTCTTTCAAAGGTAAAGCCCTAGACTAGTATAGAAGCCTTGATGTTAACTCTATCACATTATGAAAATAATTAGGTGATGCATTGTGTATAATATTTGAAGATAAAAGTGACCATTTATCACTTATATAGTAGTTAACCACAATCAAAATAGCCCCCCATGAATGCATACAAGACATCAACATGATATTTAAAAAGACTTGGGATAGGATCCAAATCTCTATTAGGCCTACTCCAAATTTGGTTTTCCTTTACTACCTAAAATATCTAAATAGTGACATTGTAGTCATGATCCAATCTATGGGAGGAAACACATTTCCAAATGCTTATGAGGTGGCAATCAATGTAGAGAATTATCTAGCTCAAGTTGGAAAGATTACTCCTAGACCACCAATGCCTTTTTCCTTGAGATCTAACCACCTCTCATAATAATTCTTCCCCTCACTATTATTCCCCATATGCCAACAATTACTGATATACCTACACCAAAGTAGCAAAAGACTTATACAAGCTAATCTAGTGATTCCTAAGAGCATAAGAAATTTTGAGATCTGAAGAGCATGTTACAATCCTTGAGAAATGAATTGGTAAAATTGAAGAGGTAACAAGTTCAATTTTATAGACCTTATCAAGCCTCATATCAACCTTAGTAGTAATTTTATCAAGTAAATAGACCACCCTACAAATAAAATTTATAAATCCAAGGCCAATAAATAGGCCAAAGACAAGGGAAACCTAAATTTAATAGGCAAAGTAGCTATAATCTAAATCATATAAGCACTTCCAACACATTGGTCCCTATTCATAATAACATTGCTCAAGAATGTCAGGGGACCATGCCTTAGAAACAATATTTTGGGAAATACATTTTCCCATACACTAACTTTAATCAAGATTTTAATGGTCAATGATAGCAGGCTATAGATTATGGGTACAATCACACTCTCATGGATTAGAGTGAAGAGGTACCCATGATGAAAAAAATAGAATAAATTCAACAAAATGAAAGGTCCAAAGAGGGAAAAATCCAATTAGATGATATAATGGTTAATTATGAGCAAGAAGAGTTCTATGCATCCAATGAACAAGCTAGTTCTAGCCAATCATAAACTCTAGTGGTAGTTAATACAAGATTCAAAATAAAACATATGGATGGTAACTAGGAGGAAGTAAAATATCCTCCTACCATTACTCCTTTAATATCAAAGCCAAAGTAACCTATTATTTCCCTAAAGGTTCTAATATCCTACAAAAATTAGGATTAAGGGACTACCCCAGTATCCCAAAACTCACAAGTCCAAGGTAAAGTTGTGGCTCCCAATGCACAACCAAAGGTTGGTGGTGTACCCATCAACATTGTGGAACAAATGAAAAAGTCCAGTGTGAGTGTGTCAATGTGGGACATGGTTTTTATGATTGGATACATGGACATCCTTCAAGAAATATTGTCAAAGATCAAGGTGTTTGAGAAGCCACCAAACAAAGAAAATATGGCTCTCACCAATGTAACCAAAGGACCAAATTAAAGGGAATCAAATAAGGTGGTTAAGCCTCCTCCCTTATAAATTTTAGTGATCATTAGTGACTATTTGGTGCATAACTACTTGATATATAGTGGGGATAACACCCTAGTAATTCCAAAGTCCATGGTAGATTAACTTGGTCTAAAGTATAAACCCTAATCTAAGGGATTATTTCAATTTGATGGATCTTCTACCAAGCCATCTAGTATTATCAGAGATCTTAACCTGACCATGCATGCTTGTCCTAGTGTCTCAATAGATAAAGATGTATTGATTTTAGATGTGCCTCCTCATTTTTTTATGCTTATCCAAATAATTCAATATAAAGATGAGAGGTTATCTAATAATAAACTGGTCCTACAAGGCCTTTAGAATAAGGTATAAGACCAAGGTATCCATCAAAGCTAAGCCCATTGAATTATTTAACATTGAACCTTATGGGCCAAATAACATAAAAATCAATTTTAACATCCTTCATGAGGATGAATTCATAGTCAATCAAATGATAAACACTCATCTTGAAGAGATACTAGATATGTTCTTGGATGAATTATGGAATGACAATAAATTGGTTGATCCCTTAGAAGGTTTTGATGAAAGAGACCTAGGTGTATACTACCTGTATGAAGAAAATTAGTCCCTACCATCCCTCATTAAGCTCCAAGAAGATCTTAATGGCTTATGGAAATTTTTCTTTGATGGTTCAAGGAGTAAACATGAAATTGGTGTAAGTGTAATGTTAGTATCCCTCTTAAATGGCAAATATTTCTCTTATTACATGTTTCAATTTAGTTTCTCTTATAATTCAATAGAGTATGAAAGACACATTAATGGCCTTTAATGTGCTAGTAAGAGAGGTATCAAGAAATTACAAGCTTATGGGGATAGTGAGATAAGTATACATTAGATTAAAGGCCAGAATATCACCAATAATCCCTTGATGTAATCCTACAAGCATAGAGTGTGGGACTTAATTAAGTATAATGAGACCTTTAACATCCAAGAAGTGCCAAGGAACCAAAATCAACATGTTGATAAATTAGTAATTGTAGGAGCTTAATTTGATATCCCAAAGGAGCTAGAGAAGACCAAAGTGTAACCACATGTCAAAGTGGTAGTAAGAACATCAGGGCTAGACAATAAAACTCATTGGTATGTTTTTGAAAATGATAAGTAAATTGCTTGTTTCTTTCATCAAGAAGCATAATTATCTTCAATGAACCAAGAAAAGTTTCAAAATAAATATAAGGAACAAATAGTTCAGCTAAAATCCACAAGCTTCTTAAAGGGCTGGTTACCCTTGAGGGCCTTTTCCATGAGTGAGGTCATATGAGGATATATAAATCAGTACTGTCAACCAATAAAGAAAACTATGAAATAGTTATTATCCTCAAAGATAAAATCCTCAAGCTTAGAAACATAAGTGTTTTCTCTTATATTTTCACCCTTTGATGAGATGTCTTAGCTTTCCTCATCCAAGTGGCACAATTGAAACACCTTTAGGCTTGTGGGTAGCCTATGAATGAAGTAAATCTCTTGATAAGGCTAACTCCCTTGATGTACCACTTTGTATCACTACTACACCTAAACTTGGGGGGGGACAAGGGAGAGATAAAACTAAAATCAAACTATAATAAGGGAGGTGATACACCAAATAATTTGATGAATTCGAACCAGATGCATGTTACACATGAAACTAAGAGACTGACTAGACATACACTTCTACAATCTACGTCTTCTCACATCAATATTACATTATAAGGTTATGGATTAATGTTTAGGCTAAGAGGAATATAAAATAGGCCTTAAATGGCACTATTAAATGGAATAACTCACTCAAGCTTGACACTTCCTATAACACTTCACATGACCTACAAGAAGAAGCTTTCCAACTGCAAATAGCATGAAAGAATGAGATAACATGCTAAGGAAATCATATTTATCACTAAGAAAGATCAATCATATAAGTAAAAAACATTATTAATATTCATTAAGACGTGAAACTTAGTAGTATTATTGATCAAATGGCATTAAAATGTTTAGGGCTTTTCGATACTCAGGTGGAACACAAGTTACAATTGCCAAAAAGGCTAGTTCTTATAGAACTTGAGAGAGAGGAGAGGAGAGAAGTCAAAAGGTCACAAAAACACTTGTAAATATGATAAAATTAGTTAATTTTTCACAAGAAGAGGATGTGGGATAGACTATGCAAGGTTAGAAGAGACAAGTGGCTATTCAAGGCATGAAAATCTTGAAAAGTGGCATAAAATTCCTTTAACTAGCTGAAAAACACTACCTTCATGATTAACCTTATTTGAAAATCCCAAAATTTATTAGTGATAGGTCTAATTATTGGAATTAGAGTGAATTATTTCACACATTCCTCTCCATGAATTTGTTGTAGTCTTGGTCATTTGGCATTATCTATAAATGAGCTATCACTATCTATAATCTAAAAACTCTTCTTTCATGCACCCTACACATTTGGCCTCCAAAAAGACATAATTTTTACATTAATAAACATAGTATGGATTTAATGACATGTTCCAATACCATCCATGGCCTTAGAGGCATTAGGCATATCTTAAAATCAGCTCAATTGAAGTTTACCATGATTTTCACTAGCTTGGTCACTATGCCAGCTTTGACTGGCTGAGATGAGAGATATTATTTGAACACTTAGGAGTTTTTATGAATAAATAAATGACCATATTTATTTATTAAAATTCCTACACTTTCACCCCCAAACTTTATTTCATCTCTTGAATGTTCTTAGAACCTAAAAAACACACACAATAGTCAAAAGTACCCTATTTTATACCCTATTCATATAATGTCGTATAGTCCAACAGGATGGGAAGGATATTGAGAGAGTATTAAAAAACTTATAATATATTTCATGGTCAAAATATTCTATTAAAATATCTTTCCATCTCTATTTCCTCAAACTAGTCACTCTAAGGGTTTAGCAAGGGTTTAGGCCTATTTTCCCCTCTTAAGCTTCATTCATAAAGATGGGACATTCAAATCAAAAAAAAATTCCACAAGAATGATTTTAGGACTGCTAATAACACCTATAAATATCTTTTTCCTCCATTCAAAGTCTCATGAAATATGTGAGCACTTTAACTTGGCCTATCACATTCTTTTCTCTAATTTCTTAGGATTAGTGTTATCTTTGAGCCAAAATGGCCTCCCTTACAAATTCCATACCTTATAAAATATTTTTCACCTCTGTAGTGACCCCAAAAACATTTTATGATAGGTTGAAATGTATATATAAGGCTAAAAGTGTGAAATACTCCCCATTTGGACACTAGGCCTATGCCTTGCTTAATAGGCCAAAGTTGTCTTAAAGCCCAAAATGACCTTTTGATGGATTTACATACATCCAAATATTTTAGATACTTATGTGATGAACTCATAAACATTTCTCAATCCATGGTAATACTCTTCTCATGCTATAATTGAAATTGACCTTTCAATTGGACTATAGGCATAACCATGCTGAATATGCTTGACTGCAAATCCTAAGGATTTATACCTAATTTTAAGGCTTATCCTCTATATGAGATATATTTCATGTTTCCTTATATCTATTTAAACTCCATACACCTTTTTTAAGTTATCACTCAACTCTTATCTCATCTTATCATTTCATTTCCTTAAAACCTACCAATTTGCACATAAGGGGAGTGCCCTCTATTTGAGACAAAATAGAGGGCACTCAAATATTTTATCAAATAATTTTGAATATATTATGATCTTATAAAACTCCTATATACCCATTATACATAATATTATCTCCTTTTTAGGTCATTTTACCCTCCAAAAGCTTCAAGTTCCAAGACAAATTTCTAGGCAAAAGGACTGTGTGTAGGGTTTCATTCTATGGGTTGTGAACTATATGTTTAAATTTATTTATTTTTTTTTTATCTACCTTAGGAGTTAAATGATAATATATTTTCATTATTAATGTATCTTTATCTTTCCCATCACTTCAACTCTTCATATACTCCTTTACATACCTAACTTCTCAAGACTATAAATACAAACCCTAATAATGTCCTGTTCTTTTGACACCACTCTTATAGATGTATTTCATGATTTTACCTTGGATAAAATGTATAAAATCCATTTATATTCTCTTAGGATAATTTTATACTTTTTTATTCACTTGTTCACCTTGCCTAGTCTTTCTCCATCATGTTGAACCCAAAACCTACTCACTATTTGTCAAAGATAGACACAGTCAATTGTAGGTCAAATAAGATCTTGTAGGTGAGTATAGAGCCTAAAAATAGTATATATTAAAATATTAGTAATATATATACTTTTTTATATTCCTTTAACTCAAATAAGGCTCAAATATATCATCAATTCTGCCAATCCTCTCTTTGGCACCTAGAACTGAATGTAACTCTTGAGGATTAGTTGTAGGTACTTGCCTAGGCCTGTACAAACTATTTTAGACATGAAATCATGCCTAAAATAATTATCATTTGATTTTAATATTATATTTTTATTTTATCATTCCCATAAGGTTTAATACATTATTTCAAAGTTAGCCTTATTGAGTTATTAATCCAAATTACCTTTCATCTTCATACAACTATAAGTGGGTATTTCAAGGATTAAGACACCCCTATCGGTATGTATGGGATTTGAAAATATTATATCATCCTCATATTTAGATAATATTTATATCATGATTGTTATCTTCACCATCTAGAACCATCCTACATGTTGGCATGATCTATTTTGTAACATTGGGTGCTAAGGTCACTGTAAAGGTCAAATCCTATTGATGTCAATGAAGGATTTTAGTGTCTTGGTAGGCAAATTTGAGGCTTAAAACCACCAAAATCCATCATCCCTATATCATCTAAAATTTTCCAATTCCTTTTTATATGATAGGTATATAAGACAAAGCCATTAGGATGCCTCAACAATCCTTATATCCCTATTGTATGCTACCATCTAAATGGCACAGACCTATGTTTTCTTATTTTAGGAAAATGGTCCCTAAACCTGAAGTCATTGTATTGAACATGGTTTCCAAATTTATTTATCAATATGTATTCTCAAAAAATTTCTTCCATTACATATACAATCACTAGAACTCTAAGGGATGGTTCATCATGCTTCAATTCCCTATATGACACCTCAGCTTACTGTCAAAGACCACCTATAGGTGGTTATTTTAGTGTATATAGGTAGAAAGGTCTAAATATGGATAATATGAATTTTAATTTTCCTTAAATGGGTTTTATATCCATTTAAAACCTCCAAATTGAATCTTCACACCTCAAAGAGATTGAAACCACCACTAAGGATCTCATCATAGCATAACATCATCATGGAAATCCATGTAGGTGAAGATGGAGTTGTATGCATGAAGATAGTAGGATTATGAATCATTCACATGGTATATGAGTTTTAAAAAACATTTTACCTCATTAAAATTATAAAATGTATCCCTTAAAACTTTTTAGGACTTATATCAAGTCAAGATAGCTCCATTTCAATGTTTGGACCCTTTCAGGTGCGTGTAAGTGTATGTTAATGGCAAAATTATATGTGAGTGATTGTGTAGAATGGGACAATCCTTCTACCAATTGAAATAATTTTACTTAATTTTTATTTTTATGGGAGTGACTATAACCTCTAAATATCATAATTATAGAACCATTGATGTGTTAAAGACCTTAACCCAACTCACTAAACTGACGGTGCATGATAGTCATGAGACCAACTGACTATATGGTGCTTTATGCCTAAAAATCATGAAACATTATTTAGAGAATGAGATTGGAAGGTGAATTAAATTGACAAAATTTAAAATGACTTATAAAAACCCTTATAAACCATTATCAAGCATGAAGTTCCTAAAAATGGTGAAAAATGGTCTGTAACATAGAATGGTGTATCCTCTTAAAACATGAGATGATTTTCATATCCAAAAAAAATTAAGAAATAAACCAAGAATAGGTATCATTAGATAAATAATCCAACATCATCTTAAATCAACCTCAATAACTAGATTATACAAAACTACTCAAACCAAGGCAAAACCTATAGGGTACACACATTAGCAAGTAGAAAAACAAAATTAGCTTCATGAGGATGGTTTATAAATAAAATGCCATAATTATTCAAAATATTGATATGTAAATTAGTCTATCTGAGTTTAATTTCACCTCTCAAAATTTTTTGACTTGGAAGTTCTCCAACTACCCATACCAAGTACAAACCTAAAGATTGGTTCTGTGTGTTTATAAGGGTGAAAAAGGAGTATAATGGTTTTAGCTTAAAAATGGAACTTATAGAGCATGTAAATCATGTAAATTAACCTAAGGAAGATGAAGATATGTTCTATGACCTTCTCTAGGTGGCACACTTCCCCATGGGCTATACAAGTGCCAAACTCTTCTTTTCCCAAGAAAACTACTCTTTCTTCTAAAGCACCTACCACTTTTAGCTATGAAAAGTTGATTAATGAATAATAGGACACATGAAACATGGCATCACCATTCTTACACCTTTGCACTTCCCTAAGAGGTCTTACAAGTCATTAAATGCCCTTTTCAACCCTCAAAATGACTCAAAATGATATAAGGACTAAAATGACTAATGACCAGGGACAATATAACATGAAAACACACTAAATAACCCATGAAACACCATAAGGCATATATATTAGACCCCTAAAACACCTAAAACTCAATTTTTTACCTATAGGAGTCCCAATTTAACCTATAACGTCAAATTTGGTCAACTAATTGGTGATTCATAGGGGTAGTATACCTACTATACTAGCTAAACTAGTAGCCTTATCAGTCCATTGGGCTTAGGGAGTCATCTAAAGTTTGAAATAGAACAAGGAGACCTTTTACCATTGACCACAATTTTTGATCAAGACAAGTCTAACAAACTACCTCAACCACATAAAATAAAGGACACACAAAATAAAGCAAACAAGCCAACAAGACACACATGTGCTCAACGCACTTAAGAAAAAAAATTAGAAAACAACTATATAAAAATAAAAATCAAGCATACCTCCCTTTTTAGGATCAAAATGAAAATTTCTTGCATCTCCTTCTTCATGAGATGAATCATGGTGCCAAGCATGTTGTTCTTTGGATTGAACACTTGATAGATTAGACCTACTTCTTACAAATTCAATTGCTATTATCTCAATTATACCATCTTCAAATAGGTCTCAAATGTGAAATTATTACTCTTGGTCTTGTACACATACCTCATATTGCTTTCAACTCTTCATTTCATGATCAACTTGCATCCTCTTTGTAGGCATGATCGCAAGAGGAGTAGTTTCTTGTTCCTTTAAAGATTAAGGGTAGAAAAATATTGTCTTGACCTCCAAAGGCTGATGTGAAATTTTATCTTGATCATCTATGACATTTTTAAAAATGTTAACTTTCTTACCATCACTTATAATCAGCTCCAAAGAATTTGTAGACCCTTTGAGAGACTCAAACTCATTGTAAATGTTTCCAAATTACTGCCACAAGTCCTCATCTTCTCTTTCATCAACATCATGAAGAGGGAGAACAAGAGAAGCTTCTCCATCCTCTTATTTATAATCCAAAAGGACTTCATCATGGAATGGGAACAAAAATATAAGCTTCTTCATCCTCTTCTTTATAATCCAAAAAGACTTCATCCAAGGTTTCTTCTTTGACACAAGGAAAACATTATTCAATATCGACCAAACAAGAAGACTCAACACAAGGGATCACCTTTTCCTCATCATTAGGACCTATTGAACAACTTTCAAGTTGTATCTCCACTATCATGATTTTATCTTGCTTCTCAAGGGCTGAAATATCTTCAATATCCTTCTCTTTCTTGGTGATGCCAAGACTATGCATCTTGAAATATGATGACCTCACCCAATGAGGCTAACAAGGAGATACACTTTATTCAAGAAATATTTATGAATTTTCCTCAAAAAATTACTCTTATTTAGGTTCCCATACCATATGTCCATCAAGGCAAAGGGTGATGGGGTGAGGATAATATAAACTAGCTGGTGGAGGTGGAACATAGCTCAAAATCAGGTTGAGAATGAAAAGTAAGAGATTCTTATAGGTGTTATTGAGGAAAGGGAGAAAGAAATTGGGCAAATATATCTTGGTTATATTATTTCCACTTGAAAATCACTTCATTCACATCTTATTTATCTTGAAAACTCTCTTGAGGGAGGTTATATGGGATGTGTTTAGGCATAGGATCTTCTTTTGGGTCTAAACCTTCCATCACACCTTGACTTAACAACTTATTTATTGACTCTAACTCTTCAATTTACTTGGCTAGGTTCTCTTGTAAAATTATCTCTTAAATTTTATAGGCATCATCATGAGTATTAGGAATACAATAGGGTTAACATGGAACAAAAGAGGTCTCTTGAGGAAGGGTGGGAGGGACTTGTATAAGCTCAATCTCTTCCTCAACTTCACACTCCTTATTAAGGATTTTATCCTATTTCTTCCCCATGATTCCACTATATTATTCCATCTTATGATGTTAGGATTATGAGTCTCTTCTTTAGGTAATGATGTATCTTAAGGAGTAGATGAAGTGTTTAAGAAACTTGGAATCTTGTTAGGTTTGGATTCTCCACCTTGTCTCCAACTTGGAATTTCATATCTAGAGGTGTTATCTTGATATGGAGATGAAATAGGGGAGGTAAATGAGGGATTAGATTATAATTCTTTTTTTATGACAAGGACTAATAGATTTGCACAATAGCCAACTTAATTTGCTTGTCAATATTTTATTCAAAAATAAGGTTTTTATTTTCAACTCTCTCTTCTAGTTGATTGGGAAAAAGATGACTTTGAAAAGATTGATTTGGATCATGAGTAGGAATTAATTAGGATTTATATAACTCTTGAGGAAGTGGATATGAAGGTTGACTGGTTTTGTGAGGCTGCCTTTCAATAATTCTTAGCCTATCCTCTACAGAATAAACCAAGCCACTCACATCTAGCATCTCACTTATGAGTCTTTGCCAATTTTTTTTCTCAATAGGTGCCCACTCTATTTTAACCAACTCTAATGCATCTTTCACCTTATGAATAATATGAATAAGAATATCTAGACCATATCCCCTTTGTGTTTCAAGATCCAACATGTACCTCTCATAGCCCAAAGGTTTTTGCTTAAAAGTGGAAATGGATTGACTTGAGAAGTGAGTAGGTTGACTAGGAGGAACAAGTTATTGAAAAGGGTAGTTATAGGGCTGACAAAATTCATAAAAATGCTGATAATATTCATGTTGGAGTTTATAGGAATCATGACAAGGATGGTAATATTCACATAAATGTTGATAGGGAATGCCATAAGCTTGAAATGTGTTATGCCCCTAACCTATCACATGTATTAGGATAGTAATAGCCAACTTGTGGCTTAATTATCCCTCTTTGATGCTATATCACATTTCTCTATACATTCATTTGGTTAGTAGGATGGCCTATGGAGTAACCATGGCCTAGATAGACTAGATATAGGAGGTAGTGGGTAATTGTTTATCATCATATTGTGAATTCTACTTTTATTGAAACTTGTGGAGGTTTCCCCCTCGATGTGGCTTATATATTATCATATATTATGATATATTTCAGTCATATTTGGATCTATATCTGCTATTATACTTTATTTTTGAAGTAATTTAATCACAAAATGTCTCACCAACTTATATAAAATAGTAATCAACACCAAGGCCAGCCATGGAACTTTATTAGGAAATAAGAACACAAAGAATGGTAATCAAAATCTTTAAAAGGAACACCAAGTTTGCTTTACCAAATGATGTAACTTTGGATTCACCATTTATGCTTAGATAGATGCATCTAAAGGCTGATGTGTTAAAAGACAACACTAAAAAAAAATTAACTTCTTAGACTAAAAGTCTCACCGAGCTTGCCAAAAATTATTGTCACGTGTATTTTCACACTTTGATGAGATGTCTTCAATCTCCTCATCCAAGTATCATAATTAAAACACCTCTAGGCTTGTGGGTATCCTATGAATGAGGTGAATCTCTAGATAGGGCTAGCTCCCTTGATGTACCACTTTGGATCACTACTACACCTAAAAAAATGGGAGGGGAAAGGGAGAGAGAAAACTAAAAGAAAACTATCCTAAGGAAGTTTATACACTAAATAAGTTGATGACTTCCAACCAGTTGTTTGTTACACATGGAACCAAGATATTAACCAAACATACACTTCTCCAATGTACATCTTCTCACATCAATATTACATTATGAGGTTATGGATGAATGTTTAGGTTAAGAGGACTAGAAAAGAGGCCTTAAATGGAACTAGTGAATGGACTAACTCACTCAACCTTGACACTTCTTATAACACTTCACATGCCCTACAAAAAGAAGCTTTTTAACTGCAAATATGATGAAAGAATGAGATAACATGCTAAGGAAATCATAGTTATCACTAATCAAGATCAATAATAAAATTAAAATACACTATTAATACTCATTAATAGGTAAAATTTAGTAGTATTATTAATCAAATGGTATGCAAATGAGTATGGATTCACCATACTTAGGTGGAGCATAAGTTACAATAGCCAAAAATACTAATTCTTATAGAACTTGAGAGAGAGGAGATAAGAGATAAGTCCAAAGGTCACAATGACACTTATAAATATGATAAAAGGAGTTACTTGTGCATGTGAAGAGGATGTGAGAGGGACCATGCAAGATTATAAGATACAAGTGGCTATTCAAGGTATGAAACTCTTGAAAAATGGCATAAAATTCATTCAACTGGCTCAAAAAAATGCCTTCATGATTATCCTTATTTAAATGTCCCAAAATTGACTAGGATAGGTCTAATTATTGGAATGAGATGGAAATATTTCATATCTGCATCTCCATGCATTGGTTTTAGTCTTGGTCATCTGACATCATCTAGGATTGAGCTATCACCATTTATAGTCTAAAACCCTCTTCTTTCATACACCCTACACACTTGGTCTCCAAAAAGTGACCAATTTTCCATGAAAATACATTGGAGGGATTTAATTACATGTCTTAAGACCCTCCATGGCCTTAGAGGCATCAGACACACCTTAAAATCAGCTCACTTGAAGTTTTCCACCCTTCTCACTAGCTTGGTCACTATGCTAGCTTTGACTCACTAAGATGACATCTATTATTTGAAAACTTAGGATTTTTGATGAAAAAATAAATGACCATATTTATTTATTAAAATTTATATATTTCCCCCAAACTTGATTACATCTCTTGAATGTTCCTAGAACCTATAAAACACACAAAATAGTCAAAAGTACCCTATTTTATACCCTATCTATATATTTTTGTATAGTAAAATAGGATGGTAAGGATCCTAATAAAGTATTATATAAATTACAATAACTTTAATGGTTAAAATTTTCCATTATAATAGCTTTCCATCTCCATTTCCTCAAACTGGTCACTCCAAGGGTTTAGCAAGGGTTTAGGCCTATTTTACCCTCTTAATTTTTGTTCATAAAGATGAGACATTAAAATTGAAAAAAAATTACACAATAAGGTTTTTTATGACCCTTGATAACACCTTTAAACATATTTTCCATCCATTGAAAGTCTTATGAAAGATGTGAGAACTTCAACTTGGCCTATTGAGTTCCTTCCTCCAATTGCATAGGCTTAGTGATGTCCTTGAGCCAAAAATGGCTTCCCCTACAACTTATATACCTTAAAAAATATTTATCACCTCTGTAGTGACCCCAAAAACATGTTAAACTAGGCTTAAATGCATTTATAATGCTTTAAGTGTGAAATACTCCCCATTTGAACATTAGGCCTAAACCTTGCTTAAGTGGCCTGAGTTGTCTTAAAGCCCAAAAGGATATTTTTATGGATTTACCTACATTCCAATATATTAGATAATTATTTTATGAACTTATAATCATGTCTCAATCCATGGGAATACTCCTCTCATTCTAGAATTTAATTTGACCTTTCAATTAGACTATAGGCATAACCATGCTTAGTAGGCTTGACTACAACTCTTAAGGGTTTAGATCTCCTTATAATGCTTCTCCTGTATATGAGATATATTTAATATTTACCTATATTTATTTTAAATCCCTACAGCTTCTTTAATTCTTCACTCAACTTGTGGCTCACCTTACCACTTCCTTTCTTTAAAACCTATCAGTTTGCACATAAGGGGAGTGTCCTCTATCTGAGACAAAATAGATGGCACTAATCTCTTTCCTTAAATAATGATGAATATATTAGGAGGTTATTCAATTCTTATATACCATCTACAAAAAACCTATCCCATTTTTATGTCATTTGGCCCTCCAAAAGCTTCAATTTCTAAGACATATTTCTAGGCAAAAAGACTGTGTGCAAGGTTTCATGCTATAGGTTGTGAACTATATGTTTAAAGTTATTTATTTTATTTGTATCTACCTTGTGAGTGCCATGATAATATATTTTCATGATGGTTTCTTTATCTTTCCCATCACTTCAACTCTTCATATACTCCTTTCCATACCTAACTTCTCAAGACTGTAAATACAAGCCATGATTGTGTCTTATTATTTTGACACCACTCCTATAGATGTCTTACATGATATAACATTGGATACAATGTCTAAACTACATTTATAATATCTTAGGATCATTTTATACTTTTTTTTTTCACTTTTTCACCTTACCTAGTCCTTCCCCATCACTTTGAACCCTAAACCTGCTCACTATTTATCAATGATAGGCAAAGTCAACTATAGGTCAAATGAAATCCTATAGGTGAGTAAAGGTCCTAAAACATAGTATATATTCCCATATTGGTGACCTATATAATTTTTTATATTCATTTCCCTCAAATAAGTTTCAAACATATCTTAAAGTCTACCACTTCTCTCTTTGGCACCTAGAGCTGAGTGTAACTCTTGAGGACTAGTTGTAAGTGCTTGCCCAAGCTTATGTACAGACTATTTTAGACTTGAAACTATGCCTAACAGACTTATCATTTGATGTTCATGTTCTATATTTATGTAATCCTACCCATAAGGTTTAATACATTCTTTCAAAATTATTAGTATTGAGTTATTGCTCCAAAGTACCTTTCATCTTCATATAATTATAGGTGGGTTTTTTAAGGCTTAAGACACCCCTATAGGTATGTATGGTATTTGAAAATAGTAAATAATCCTCCTATTTAGATAATATTTAGATCATGAGTGTTATCTTCACCATTTATATCCATCCTACATGGTGGCATGATTTATTTTGTAACATTAGGTGCTAAGGTCACTTCAAAGGTGAAATATTGTAGATGTCAATGAAGGATTTCAATATCTTGGCAAGCAACTTTGAGGCTTATAACCACCAAAATCCATCAACCCTCTTCCCTCTAAACTTTTCCAAGTCCTTGTTCCATGATAGGGCTATAATACAAAACCATTAGGATGCCTAAATAGTCCTTATAACCCTATTATATACTACCATCCAAATGGCCCAGACCTTTGTTTTCTTGTTTTAGGGGAAATGTTCCCTAAACCTAAAATCATTATCTTGAACATGGTTTCCAACTCTATTTTTCAATATATATTCTCCAAAAATGTCTTAAATTATCTCTACAATCACTAGGACTCTAAGAGAGGGTTCATCATGCTTTAATTCCCCATATGACACCTTAGCTTACTATCAATGACCACTTGTAGATGGCTATTTCAGTGTATACAAGTAGTAAAGTGAAAATATGGGCAATATGCACTGTAATTTTCCTTAAATGGGTTTTATATCCATTTACAACTTCTAAATTCACTTATCACACCTCAAAGAGCTTGAAACCACCACTAATTCTCTCATCATAGCAAGACATCATCATGGAAACCCCTATAGGTGAAGATGGAGTTGTATGTAGGCAAACAACAGGATTATGAATCATACACATGGTATATGAGTTTTAAACAACCATTTTACCTCCTTAAAATTATAAAATTTATCCTTTCCAACTTTTTAAGACATATATCAAGTCAAGATAGCTCCATTTCAATGTCTAATTTCAAGCACCTATAAGTGTATGCTAATGTCAAAATTGTGTGTGAGTAACAGTGTAGACTAGGAAAATACTTATTATACTAATTTCAATAATTTTACTTGATTTTTATTATTATTTTAGTGCCTATAACATCTCAATATCATAATTATATCACCATGGATGTGTTAAAGACCTTAACCCAGCTCACTAAGCTGACTATGCATGACAGTCATGGGACCAACTGACTGCATGGTGATTTATACATGTAACTCATGGAAAATTTATTAGAGAATTATATTGAAAGTTTAATGAAATCAAGATGAAATTGATAAAATTAAAAAGGACCTATCACAACCATCTAAAACCATTATCAATCATGAAGTTCCTACAAATGGTGAAAAACTACCTATAACATAAAATGGTGTATCTTTTTGCAACATGAGATGATTTGCATATATAAAAACCTTGAATCAATAAAAAAATAATATATATAATTATATAAATAATCAAAAATCATCTGGAATCAACCTTAATAATTGGATTGTATAGAACTACACAAACTAAGGCAAAACCTATAGGGTACACATATTAACAAGTAGAAAATCATAGTTAACTTCATGAGGATGGTTCATAAATAATAATATACCATTATTAAAAATATTATTATGTAAATTAATCTATTTTAGTTTAATTTCACCTCCCAAAGGTATTTGACTTGGATGTTCTCCAACTGTTCATACCAAGTACAAACCTGAAGACTAGTTTGTGTGTTTAAAAGGGTGAAAAAGGAGTAGAATGCTTTTTTATTAAAAATGGAACTTATAGAGAATTTAAAGAATGTAAATGAGAATAATTAAGAATAATATATGTTCCATGACCTTCTCCCACATATCACACTTCCCCATGGGCCATACAAGTGCTAAACTCTTCTCTTTTTCTAAGAAATATGATCTTTCTTTTGAATCACCTACCACTTTCAGTTATTAATAGATGATTAATGAATAATAGGACATATTTCACATTAAATAACACTTATTACACCTTAAAACTTTCATAATAGGTCTTACAAGTCATTAATACCCTTTTCAACCCTCAAAATGACTCAAAATGATATAAGGACTAGAATGACTAATGACCAAGGCTAATATAACATGAAAACACACTAAATGATCCATAATAAAACCATAATACATATATATTAAACCCATAAAACACCTATAACTCAATTTTTTACCTATAGGGGTAGATTTGGTCAATAGTAAGCACCAAAGATAAAAAAACATGCTTTCATTGAGCTCTGTAGAGAATATATAGATGTCTTTACTTAAGAATATAGTAAACTAAGAGGTTTTGATCTAAAGTTATCCCAACATACTATAAAATTAGAAGCTAATGTTAAGCCTATCATGTAGAATCAAAGGCCCATCAACCCTAAAATAAAAGAGCTTATGAGGAAAGAATTGACCAAGTTCATTAAATCTAAGATCGTCTTTCCCATCAAGAACTCCTTATGGATAGCCAATATGGTACCTATAAGAAATAAGAATGGGTAAATTCAATTGTGTGTTGACTTTAAGGATTTAAATAGAGTCTCTTTGAAGGATAAATATCCTTTACCATCCATAGAGTAACTTCTTCAAATAGTTGTTGGTTCATAATGATTCTCTCTTCTAGATGGTTACTCAGGTTACAACAAGGTACTAGTATCATAAGTTCACTATAAGACTAAATTTACCAAAAGGTAGGGCACATATGCTTACCAAAATATTCCTTTTGGATTTTCAAATGTATGGGAAACCTTTCAAAGATCCATGGGCATGGCTTTCTAAGGCTTATTAAATTAGATGGTGCTGGTCTACTTGGATGACATCATAGTTTTCTCCAAGAAATCTAGTGAGCACTTAGATCACCTAAGTTTGATTGTTGAAAGATGTAGAGAGTATTAGATTTCTTTAAATCCTAAGAAATTTGTGTTTGTTGTTCATAAAGGTAAAATTTTAGGACATATTGTCTCAAAGAAAGGGTTATCTATTTACCCTTATAAAATGAGTACCATTTTAGCCTTAGCTTTACCTAAGCACAAAAAAGGACTCCAAAGCTTACTTGGGAAAATAAACTTTGTGATAAATTTTATACCCACATTTGTAAGTTTGGTCAAACCCATCACTACCATGCTAAAAAAGAGCCATGTGTTCACCTGGTCAGATTGAGGTAAAGAAAATTTTGAGGTCATCAATCAAGCCATTACCCAATCACCATCTATCATGACCCCTAACTTTTCAAAGGATTTAATATTATAAACCTTTTCCAATGTTGATGCAGAAGAATGATGAAGGTCTTGAGTAGCCAATTACTTTCTTCAATCAAGGGCTTGAGGGATATGGGGTAAGGTACACTTATGTGTAAAAGTAGGTTCTTGAATCTTTGATAAGCCTTAATAAGTTCAAACTAATGCTCTCTAATAGTATAATTTATCTTATGGTGTCTCATCTAAGAGTGAGGAACTTCCTCCTCAATAAGGATTTGAATGAAAAAAGAGCTAGTTAGATTACCAAAGTCATGGAGTATGGTGTGGGGATCAAGGTCACCAATCTAGTGAGGGGTAAAGGCTTATGTGGTCACATGGTAGATGATCTTCAAAAAGACAAATAAGTTGGCTTGGGGATAGAAGACAACTCACAAATAGATGCACCTACACCTCACACCAATTGGCTACAAGATATGACACATTTCTTGGTGATAGGTGAGTGTCCCCAAGGATTGGACAAAGAAAAAATAAGGTATTTCAAACTTCATTCCATACCTTATGCATTGGTTGATGGGGTTTTATTTAGAAAAGACCTCAATGGATTGCTTAGATGCATTGTTGATACTCAAGTGACAAATATCTTGGAGCAATTTCATGATGGACTTGTAGGATGTTAATTTGATCTAAGAAATATAATAGTAAAGGTAATGAGAGATAGTTATTATTGGCCCAACCTTTTCAAATATCCCTACACATGGGTAATAAAATACCAAAAGTGTGATCTATAGTCAAGAAAGCAAAGATTAACATCCCTTCCTTTAAACCTAATTTAGGTGGAGTAACCATTCATTTAGTAGGGGTTAGACTTCATAGGAATAATTAATCCACCTTCTAATGGAGGACAAAAATGGATGCTTACTACTACAGACTACTTCACCAGGTGGGTAGAGACAATTGCCTTGAAATAGGACAATGAAACAATAGTATTGGACTTATATGACAACATAATAACAAGGGTTGGTATCCAATCTACTATGATTTTAGATAATTACTTGGAATTTATTAGTATAAAGACAAGTGAATGGGCACATAAACTAGACATCTACCTCAGCACATACTCTAATTACTACCCCTAGGGAAATGGGGTAAAAGAGTCAACAAACAAGAACCTGATAAAGATTATCAATAGTACCATAGAGGAGAATCAAAGAGTGTGGCATATAAAGTTAAGAAAAACCTTATGGGATGACAAAGTGACTCCTAAAGTTGTCATTAGTAATTCTCCATATGTTCTAGTATATGGAAAGGAAGCCAAATTTCCCATTTCTCTTGAACTACCTACCTTAGAGATAGCACATCAACTTGAGATGATGGAGAGTGAGAATATGATCATGAAAATGGTAGAGCTCATGGAGCTTGAAGAAATCAAGGACCTCACAATGAAGATATTAGATTCACATCAATCTCATGTCAAGAAAACCTTTGACAAGAGAGCGATAGTAAGGGACTTCAAGGAAGAGGACCTAGTCCTCAAGTGGGATTCAAATAAGCCCAAACTAGGCAACTAGACCAAGTTTGATAGCTTATGTAGTGGCCTTTATTTGATCTATGATTGTAAACAACATAATGCTTTTCAGGTTACCAAGTTGGATGGAGAGGTATTACCCATCCTATTCAATGGAACTCATTTAAAACCTTGGTATTAATAAAGTTTACATCCATTGTAACATATTAGAGTAATTTTTATGCTTTCCTCTAAGTACCTTGTTCTCATTTCATTATCTATTATGTGTTTCCCTTTTAATAAGTGATTTAGGCACAACTATAGCTTTGTTTCTTTACTCTTGATTCTTCAAGAAGAGGTTTTAGAAAAGGCCATCCTTCTATCAATTGGATAAAATTTAAAATCAGGAAAAAATATTGAGACTTCATACCAAATGGATAGTCTAAGCCACTATTCTCTTACATAGAAAGCATACATGCCTAGGATATCATTAAAAATGTTGGCCAAATTTGGTCCACATAGGAATCTTTGCCTAGATAGGGTTGGAATAAATGAGAAACATTATGGATGGAATGAGTTGTCTAAAATTAGAATAAGATAAATATTGCTTGAAAATCATTTGATACAGTTTAATAAATCTTAAAGTGCAATTTGATTGATCTTTAGGAAGTAGGCTTGAGAACATGTCTAGGATTGCAAAGCAAAAGGACCAGTAGGTTCTCATGGTGATTCAAAAATTCAAGAGCATGAAATAGGTTACATGAAGTCTTATAAGATCATCAGAGCCTTCTAAATGGATAATAATTTTTTATACAAGTCTAGAAGAACCACACCATCATAATCACGTCATGTAAGAATAAGTAGGCTAGCTTGGTTGTACATTTGATAAATGCATTGAATAAATCAATCAAGGCCAAAATATCACATGGACACAATGTGTTTTTCATGCCCAGAAGGTCCCCTACAAATTTCATATCTACATAAGTTCTCTATCTCAAGATATAAGATTCTAATATTGAAATTACAAAGTGGGATGTGTGCACATACATAAAATTTGAGCTACAAGAAATATCCATTTGAATTCAAAATTTCCTAAGGTTGAACATGGACCTAAAAATTTTCAAGATCATAGGAGTTCAAGTCAATATCTAGTATCATGTGGGCAATCAATGAGATTAATAAGTCCAAATAGATCAATAGATCACATCTAATCATGCATAGGTAGATCAATGGAAAGTGAGAGGTCAACAAGTCAGTAAATCTTGAAGATGAATACATATTTAGCAAGTGTCATGGCTATGGTAACTACTAAGAAAATCAATGGTACACATTTGAACCATGGAAAAAAGGATCAATGATACACACAAGGTCAAAATGTTATTAAGGTCAAAATCAAATGTGAGGCTACCATGTAGTGTAAGCATAGAAACTGACAAAGACTAATTGCAAGCCCCATAAAACAAATGTGGAGATAAAAAATGACACCATTTTAAAATCCTACATCAAGACCAATGGCCAATATTAAAATTCAAATCTATTAGACTTCAAATGGAGAAAAAATATGACTCATGTTGAACTAGAGAAAATGTTTCAAAGGGATATGTCACCCTTAAAACTTAGTCAAGAAATTCGGTCAAAGATTTAGAACCAATCAACCCC
Organism: Torreya grandis; assembly: GCA_037957365.1. Lineage (NCBI taxonomy): Eukaryota > Viridiplantae > Streptophyta > Pinopsida > Cupressales > Taxaceae > Torreya > Torreya grandis. The sequence continues at coordinate 765,564 of JARHVA010002630.1, read as the reverse complement.
ATTCTCTAAAAGTTATAAGATTATTCCATGGATGTGTTCATATCTCTTTTATAAAGAAGATCCATGTATAATGACCTCTTGTCTCCCATAAGGTTTAAGGGCAGAATAGGTTTGTTTAAACCTAACACAGTTCAAGACCAAAGCTATCAAAATTATATGTTTTCATCAATATTATTGTTGGAAATATTATCATTCATGTCAAAGGTCTATAATTATTTCTCATAAAGGCCCCATTATATTTAATGATGTTTTTAATATTCATATCTTGGCTAATGTGTGTTAATATTTATTTAATATTAATGAATATATTTTTAGTTACATATAAGTCAAAAGATGGCCCATGGAGAAGTCAAAGAGTCATGGGGTAAAGATAAAAGAGAAATGGGATGCATTTTGTCATGAAGATTCATCTTGAGGAATTCCAAGAGTCACCATGTGAAGACAAAAGAGGGTATCCCACATTTTTCTATGGAAGGACACTTTAAGGAATATGAAAAGTCACCAAGATAATGACAAAAGAGGAAAGGACACATTTTCTTATGAAGGGTCACCATATGACTTTTCAAATGCAAGGATATAAAGGGTCATGCAAGTTTGGCACCATTTTCTATGAAGATTGAAGGGTCATAAAGGGTGAATGCCAAAGGTCATTTGGAAAGCTATAAACAAAGGCTTCAGAAGCCATTTGTGATATGCAAGAAGAGAGCATGATTTTTAATTTTCATATCTATATTATAAGAGAAAAAGAGAGAAAATAAAGAGATATTGTAATGTGTTATCATTTTTGAGAAAACAACATTGAGAGATAGTTGTGTGGTATACACAAAAGGGGTTAGTGCTCTTGTGGGTTGGTGCTCATGAATATTTGTTGTGTTGGTGCTCATAAAAGGGTTTGGTGATCCTACAAGTTGGTTCTTGTAAATATTTTAGTTTGATTTGGTCCTCATTCATATACTTGAGATTTTTCTCCATGGGTTTTCCCACACTAGGTTTCCACATTAAATGTGGTGTCTCTCTCTATCTTGTGTGGTGTTTATTATTTCAATTTTATTGCATATCTTGAATGTATGGTTAAGTTGAATCTAATTAATTGACATATTATAATATTTATGATATACCAATTCACCCCCCTCTCAGTGTATCTCATGCTTAACAATTGGTATTGGAGCAAGTTCCTTTGGAAAGAGTTTAACGACTTGAAGGTAGATTGGGGAAAGCACGATGGCTATATTATATGGAGATTTTTCTATAACTAAGGCACCTTTGTTTTATAAATCAAATTATGCCTTTTGGATCATAAGGATGAGGACTTACTTGATGGCCCTTGGATTTGACATTTAGAGAGCAGTGTTGGAGGAATACAAAGAGCCATAAATACTTGTAACTACTCTAATGGAAAAGAAGGCAAGTAAAAATAATGCTAAAGTTTTAAATACTATTTTATGTGTTTTATGTGAATCATAATTTGTTAAAGTTATGCAATGTAAATCTACTCATGAGACTTGGGTAAAGCTTGAGAATATTTACAAAGGTGATGAAAAGGTTCAGCAGGTTATGCTTCAGACTTTTAGAAGATAGTTTGAGAGTTTGAAGATGGAAGAGGAAGAAGATATAACAAGTTATATTTTGCAAGTTGATCAAATAGTAAATCAGATTCAAGGTCTTAGAGAAAATTTAGAAGATTTAATGGTGGTAGAAAATGTTTTGAGATCTCTACCAATGATATATGATGCAAAGGTTTCAGCAATTGAGGAGATGAAGGATCTTGCCAAGATAAATATGGATGAACTACGTGGTATCTTACGACATATGAGATGCAGATCAAACAAGAGAAACCCTTAAAAAGGGAAGCTAATTTTAAGACATTAAATAAATACAAGGCTAAGATTTAAGAATCAATTGATAGCTCTAGCAATGATGAAGATGATAACATAGCTTTTTTAATTCATAAACCAAAAATGGGCATAGGTAAATATCAAAGAAAATTGCCATTTAAATATTTTAAATATGGTAAGATTAGACATTTTGTAGATATATGCCTAGATAATAATAATGAAGAAGGAAAGTCTACATACAAGAAAAACATGAAAGGAAAATAAAATAAGATATTCAATAAGAATATTTTATACTCTAAATATCTTATCTCAATCAAAGATAGTGGAGTCAATGACTGAGATGAAGAAGAGAATCTATTCATGACCATACATCAATATCCCTCTGTAAACAAAAGTATAAATGATAAAGAAGAAGAACATGATGAAAGTAAGGATGAATAAAAGGTAAATCTAGAAGGAGAACTCATTTGTGCCTTAGAATAATTAGAAGATGTTGAGAAAAAGAATCAAAGATTGAAGCACCAGATTGAAAAAAATGCAAATGAGTCAAAGGAAATAATTGATGATCTATAAGCACACTTTTAAGAAGCTAAAATTAATGAAAACTATCTTACATCAAAATTTATAAAATTAAGTAAAGAATGTGAAAGGTATGTTATTGAAATTGCCTCTTTAAAAGAAGATATTGAGAAAGTAGTCAATAATAAAGTAGTTAGTGATTCAAAATTTGAGAATAACACTAACATGTTGAATAAGATATTATAAATCCAAAAGAAAATATCAGATAATATAGGTATTGTATTTGAAATAGGAAACAAAAATGGAAGAAGTGAATAATATAGAGGACATCTCAAACAAAGAAGGTTGGAAGGAACAAAGCTACAAAATACAATCAGGATAGAAATACATAAACAGGTTCTATTGTCATGGTTATTATTTTTATTGTAATAGATATGGTCACAAGAAAATAGAATGTTAGAAAAGAGCTAATAATTTTAAAAACAAGGAAAAGGAAACTCATGTAGAGTCTAGCAGAAGCTATAACTCTTTTGCTCCTCTATTAGGCTTTGATGAAGAGGCCATAATATGTTACAAGTGTAATAATTTTGGACATATATCTTGGCATTGTAGAATCATGTTTGAGTCAATAAAGAAGGACCAAATTTTTAAGGTTACATTCATCAAGAGAAAGGTTCAGACATGTTCATGGCAGAAGAAACAACCTGAAGATTCTATGTTAGTTCAAATAGCTTTGCATGCAAGAAATGAAGAACAACCATGGTTCATTAATAAAAGATGTTTGAGGCACATGACAGGAGAGAAGAGCAAGTTCATAACTCCAAAGAAGATCAATGGTGGCACAGTGAAATTTAGAGATAAAACCACTACTAGGATAGATGGAAAAGGTACTTTGAGTTTGGATAATGGTAGAACCAAGACTAAGAACGTATTGTATGTAGAAGGTTTTAAGCATAATCTATTTAGTGCAAGTCAAATATGTGATCATGGATACACATTAAATTTTTATGAATAAGGTTGTAAGATTAGAATAAAATATTAAAATGAGTTGATTGTAGATATTGAGAGGATAAGCAATAATTTATATGTTTTATCAGAATCTTTATAAAGGCACAATCAAAGGACACATTCAAGGATCTATGAGAGGAATTGGGAGTAATTTCTTTTACTTCCTACCATTGAGGATTAGCATTAATTGAGGGGGATAGAAGTGTTAACTCCAAGATATGGCCTTTACCATTGATGTCAAAGGGGGAAAATAATAGAAATAGGTTCAAAAATATGTATAGGTGTAAAAATAGGTGAAAAATAGGTATAGGGAATAGGTACATGTTACTACAATAAGGTGGAGTTATTGTACATTTTTTAGTTGGTAGTATGTGCAGGTTGGCATGTGTAGTGTAGGTTTAAGGATGTGGTAGTTTTAGTTTGAGGTTGCCATCAATGACAAAGGGGGATGTTTTTGGAAATGTTGTCATTGATGTCAAAGGTCTAGCATTATTGGTGATAAAGGTCCCATTGCATTTAATGATGTTTTTAATATTCATATCTTGGCTAATGTGTGTTAATATTTATCTAATATTAACGAATATGTTTTTGGTTGCATATAAGTTAAAAGAGGGACCATGGAGAAGTCAAAGAGTCATGTGGTAAAGACAAAAGAGGAATGGGATGCATTTTCTCATGAAGATTCATCTCAAGGAATTCCAAGAGTCACCATGTGAAGATAAAAGAGGGTATGCCACATTTTTCCATGAAGGGACACTTTGAGGAATATGAAAAGTCACCAAGATAAAGACAAAAGAGGAAAGGATGTATTTGATTATGAAGGGTCACCATATGAATTTTCAAATGCAAGGATATCAAGGTTCATGCAAGTTTAACACCATTTTCCATGAGCATTGAAGCGTCACAAAGGGTGAATACTAATGTTTATTTTGAAAGCTATAAATAAAGGCTTGAGAAGCCATTTGTAATATGTAATAAGAGAGCATGATTTGTAATTATCATATCTATCTTATAAAAGAAAAGGAGAGAAAAGAAAGAGATATTGTAATGTGCTATCATTTACTAAGAAAGCAACATTAAGAGTAGTTGTGTGGTATACACAAAAGAGTTTGGTGCTCTTGTGGGTTAGTGCTCAATAAATGGGTTAGTGCTCCTATAAGTTGGTGCTTATGAATATTGTAGTTTGAGTTGGTGCTCATTCATATACTTGAGATTGTTCTCCATGGGTTTTCCCAAATTGGGTTTCCACATTAAATCTAGTGTGTCTCTCTATTTTGTGTGGTGTTTATTGTTTTAGTTTTATTGCATATCTTGAATGTATAGTTAAGTGGAATTTGATTAAGTGAAATATTATAAGATTTATGATATACTGATTCACCCCCCCTCTTAGTATATTTCATGATTAACAATTATAGCTATATGAAAACTAATAAATGGATTGGTTTTTGATCTATAATAAATCTATATTTAGGTTGGAAAAGGGGAAGATATATGATTTATGGATAAATGTCTCATCTTCTACATAGTCATGCTTTTGACAAATAGGTAATTTTAGCCACTTAAGGTAAATATGGTCATGGTTATGTTAGATCAACATATAGGAATATTTTATCTTCATAAGCAAGTGAAAGATGGTGTAGATTAAAAAGATGGATATCTGGTGGTTGAAGAAAGAAGTTAGAGCATTTAATGGATTTTCAAGGTCTTTCCCTTCATAGTAAGATCATGACTCATCATCCTTAGGAATTCCTTGTCTTGTAGTACATTTCTCAACCAATGAGAATCTTGAAAGCTATTAGAATAAATGAAGGATATTTCATCTATGATGTATTAACCCTGATTTGAGCAAAAAAATTATGGAACATTCATTTAAAGGTGGTGGTAGCTCATTTAATGATCTTGGATGACATGCTCTCTCTCACCCTCTCTCCCTTTTTCTTTTATATCCCTCATTTTTTTCCCACATGGTAGCTCACTTTGACTTTAGATTTTCACAAGGAATCTTTGATTTTGAAGAGAAAGAGACTCTCATTTGATAAGGATAACCCCTATAAAAATCTTAAGAACTACCTCTTGATGAAATATAAGACTTTATTTAACTATTTCTTGCCTTTGATTAGTGTTTAGTAAGCTTTTACATGATGGCCTTGTGAAGGAGATTCTTCCATATCCATTGTCATTCTTTTTGACCTCTTTTAAGGTGATTCTAATCTATTGTAAGTATGAAATTTTTTTCATTCTAACATTGTTGTGAGATTAGTGTGAGTCTTATAACTCCTCTTTATTTTCATTAACTGCTTCCTAAACCTAGTTTATGAAATACTTATGCAATTATCTAGATTGTGAGATTGTGTGAGCTAGTATTGTCTTGTTTAGATCTAGTGTGGGTTCAAGAATATGAGAGCCTCATTTAAATTTGGTGAATCACATTGTTAGATTTATTAGGATCCTTATTTCCCCCTTTCTAACCCTTTTTGAAGTATAATATTAGTTTCAGTGACCCATCAAAAAGAATCTGGCCTTCTTCATAGGTTCAACCATATTATAGGATACCCATAGCCTAAGTTTCTTCATCTATTGTGATTGGGAGTGGAGAAGCCTAAAGAAATCTTCCACAAGGGTAAATTCTCATGCCATAATATTTAGTCTTCCCTATGTAAAGTATTTCTCCTAGGTGTTGGTAGTTATTTTTCTATAAGCTATCCCTCTTTTATGTCCTCATTATTAGTTGTCCCCATGTTGTGTCTCTCTCTTATGTCATAGATGTCAATGATGCTTATAGGGTATCAAATGATACTATTATAATATCCATCTCTATATTAATTGTCTATATATAAAGTACATCATCTTCCATCTATGTTTCCTTACCCTCCTCACTTTGCTCCTCACCTAGTTCATCATCTTATCCATCATCTCCTCCATCATCAAGACCCTATCATCCATCTCCACTAGCAGCTGTAGGGTACTATCTCTATCCCTAAGAAATATAATCTAGAGTCACCTTGACATCATCCACTAATATAGGGATTGGTAGTTTTTCATATATAAACTCATCCTTTGATGTTTGTGATAGAGGTAATGGTGCCTCCACATCCTCTCATCGATATCTAAAGAATACTCTTAGGTTACCCTATACCAAACCATAATGTTACCTTAAATGGTCAAATGATATCATCTATATTTCATGATCTCTCCTACCATATATCAATCTAATACTTTGAAGGGAAAATGCCTTTGCATGTATCCCACTCTATGATGGGAAACCCACATACGTCTCTAGATGAACTCACCATCTACTAGAGCATCTAGCCACTATCTAAACCATGCTAAATCTTTAACTAACCAATATAATCATGGTATCTCTATCTCCAATCTCTACCTCATAAATACAAATTTGAATCATGTTTGGTGCCATATCATCCATGGTAATCCAACTAGTTGTAAAATAGTGTTATGCTTGTATACCCAATAGTTGACAAAGAATCATACACTCATCCCATACTATTTGTGTACTAGATAGCCCCATAGCTATCAATAAACCTATACCACTAATTTAGGTGCCCATTCATATACTATCTAATCCTTATGCATCTTGACTAGAATGCTTATTAGAGCCCAATGATACCTCCCACCACTGAAATTAGGTAATTCATAGCAACTAAATTCTACCATCAACATAGTCATCAGTCTCCTCCTCTTGGTGTCTAATTGGTAAATATCCTTGAAGTAGAAACCTCCACCATGGTATCATGCCTCTACTACATGCTCACCATACAAAAGGTCCATCTGTGAATCCATATCATTACTATGAATCAAGTCTATTGCTCAACCCTATATAAGTATCCTTAAGATCCTATGGACATCCTCTAAAGTGATGGTAAGCTCTCTTATCAACAACTATAAAGTGTTGGTAGTTGGGTCCCATCTCTTGATGAGGGCTACCAACATAGTTGTATCTTAGAACATGCATTGATAGTGTCACATACCAACTAAACCACCACTATCATGTGGTGCCACTCATCCCCAATCATATTTATACGTAGATCCTCAAGTAATGTTGACACATGATCTCGCATCATAAATAAAAACCTTGATTTCAAGGTTAGATATTCAACTTAGTTCAACCTATACCTTCAACATCCAACACACATTTCCCTTAATCTACCATTATCTCTACACTTATAGACTTCCCTATATTCATTACTTCCTACACTTACCCACACCAATAACACTATTTAACTACTCCTATGCTCCTTCTACATACCCAAATCCTTTGTTACTCTAACCTATAATTACTCCTAATCATCCTCTAGCTTGTCCCCTTTATAGATTAGCCTAACTAGCTAAATAACCAAGTTACTCCCAACCCCCCACTCACACACTCTTATTACACCCAAAACTATTCCATCACATTTAACAAAATTTAAAACCTTTTAAAAAACATTACCCCCTTACCCTTTACCCCAGGACTCATGTTGGTCAACCCTCAATCGATACCAATTCCTTGTTACCCAACATCAATCAAATATTGACTGACATCAGCTTCTTTATTACCCAATATTAGTCCAATATCAACCAAAATTGGCTCCTTATTGATCAATACAGGTCAAGCCTTGATTGACATCAATCATTGTGTTTTTTCCAAGCCAATCCATCAAACCCTAATTTATGCAAAACACAACTCACTACTTTTCCCAACCATTTCCCTCCTAACATAATACCCTCTCACTACCCTATCCTCTACCCTTTGTACCAAATAATTTGAAAAACACATTAAATTGCCTTCCCTTGAATATCCACACATTAACCTACCCAAATAATTTTAATAATGTAAACAAGATAACAAAAAGCACAAAACCACCTACTTTATCCTATATCCATCTCCATGGTGGCACCTACCTCCCAACTATTATTTTCCCTCCATCTGATGATTGTCATCCATCAAGATACATAATTAATTCTCTATGTCCTAGCTAATCCCCTTACTTTTCCCACTTGGTACCTTATCTAAAACTCTCCCACTACCACTAACACATAAACCATTCACCTCTCATAATCAACCAGTTTCAACACCTACTTCATGGCTCAGGTCACCCTCACTAAATATAAATGGTAACAAAATTTAAAAAAATCAAGTAACAACTGATGGGTGTCATTATTACCCATTCATTTAACCAACTTATGTTGGTGTCAATTCTTACCAAGGCTAGTGTCAAAGGCTAACTACAGTAAGGGACTTATTGGTTTCAACTAATAGTACTATTTTGGGGAGTTTTTGATGTTTTACTAATCTAATTTCTATTTCTAATAATCTAAACTAATGTTGAAAAGAAACAAACTTGTAGGAAATGTAAACAAACCAAACTATATTGAATTAAAGAATCTATAAGTAATCACATAATGCTTAAATTTAAACTCATTAAAACCAAATCTCAAATCTATAATTTCACAATTAAATTTACAAGAATTAAGGAAACGATAAAATGCTTATGCAAATCTGAAAGTAACACATTAATTATACATTCTATCCTATAAGTTATAAATCTTAATCACATAAAACACACACACACACACATATATAAATTTTATTTAAAACAAAAAATAAATAAACTTTATAAATATAAAAATAAAGTCTCATATCTCCTTGGGGAGTGGGCCCTTACTCACCTTTAGATTTAGGTTTGAATCAACTTAGTCTTAGAATGCTATCTCAACATGTGAATTGAAAGAATAAATTGTTGTCAGTCTTTTTGTATTCCAAAACAACCAAAATTATAATATCTATGTATATCATGGATCTATCCTTTTATTATATGAAAAATAAAAGTGACTATCATAGAAATTAGGAAACAACTTGATTGGCTTAAAATAAGAAGATATTTTAGAGAGATTGGGAGATATAGCCAAAATAGAGAAAACATTCCAATCAGATCTACATGAAATCAAAAAGATCCACATGAGATTACAATTGATATGCTTTGTTATATCTAACTACCAAATTTATACATCTAATACATCCATATCTTCTAAATTTAGAGTTGTAGCCTAAAATGACAACTTTCATAAATGGAAGACCATACAAAAATAAGCATGTGTGTGTGTGTGTGTGTGTGTGTGTGGGTGTGCGTGTGTGCATGTGTGCGTGCGTGCGTGTGTGTGTGTAAGTACAAAAATATAAAATATCAAAAGGAATCTTCAAGTCATCATGTAGAAGGTGGAAAATCTTTTTAAATACTTTAAAAAATGTTATAACCAAATTTGGAGTGAACTGTGACAATCCATATCAAAACTATGGTAATCCGTAGTCAACTATTGAAATTTGTAGCTACCTAGAAGAATTCGTAGCTAACTAGTAGAATCCGTAGCTAACTGATAAAATCCATAGATGACTAAAAAAATTTGTAGTTGGATAAAATAATCTATATATGTGCTTAAAATGATCAATTCTATGTCTTGAAACATCCTTATCTTTATGTGATCTTGTCAAAACTCTTATTAGATGTTATTATGCTTGTACATATCAAAATGTGAAGACTAAACATGCAAATGGTCAAAACATCATGCAAAGAAAGCTAACTAAGACTCACATGAGTTTATGAATATAAAATCATCTACTTTCTACCTTAGGCTAGTTCTAAATCCTAAGATTATAGGCAATACTCAATTAAATGATATGTTTAAGGCTATGAACTATGGCAATAATGTGTCATAATGTGGACTCATCATTTTCCCCACACCTTACCTTTTAAAAGTCCCATTATAAACTAATTATCTATATCCTCATAATTATGAACCCTCTATTCTATATTGAGACTCAAGTCATAGATGGAATATAAATCTTGAAATATCTTTTGATGGTGAGGAGTAAATCCCATATCCCTTTTTACAAAGTGGAGCCAAATAGTAAACTAGTCATCAAATTGAGGTCTTTTATTTTTCCATGAAGACATAGGGGAGATTAATAAAGGAGATCTAAATATCATCCCTATCCATGGTTTCTATCCATATCCTTCAAAAACATCAGTGATTATATGAATGATGATCTTATCCCTCCTAAGAGTCCATTAGATAGTAGTAGGAGACAAAACTTCTCTTTGTCTTAAGGTGACTGGTAACATATGCCAACATTGTCTATAAGCAATCACCACTTCATCAAATAAATGTTGAATAAATAATTCAAAATTAATGAGGCCATCTTGAAAACTATAGAGATAATGGTCTCAGATCCTAGGAATTTAATATAAACTTTGGAATTTCTCCAATATGTGTTATGCATCACTAAATTGGGGTCTAATACATAGACCAGCATCCCTTACAGTGTTTGTATGATCATCATATTTGTCTTTCCATGTAATTTTACTCCTATATGTAGAAAGGAAATCTGTTAGCTTTAATTATCCCACAAAAAAAATCACTAAGAAATTGTTTGTATTCCCCAAAATGATATCACACAAATAGAATTCACATAACAAATCTTGCCTATTAGGTGTACTATTTTAAAAAACCATAATGAATTCATTGCTTGTATTAATTTCATGAGGTAAACCATAATAAATCTAGAGTAATTACCATCTAAAAAATTTCTCATGTAAAAATAAACTATATGAGGAATAAGGAACCCTAAAAGCTAACAATTGTTCACTAAGTTGACAAGTGAATTGAAGGGTTTGTTTGGATTGGTCTTCTTTCTGCTATGCCTATGCCAAATCCTCTTGAAATTATTGCTTCTCCTTGACAAGAAGTTGTTTTTGCCTCTTCAACTCCTTAAGCTAATAATAAACTTGTTCCCATTGGTTTCTTACATCAAGAATAAATAGAGTAGTTTGACAACCATGTTATTTCATGACTTTTAGAGGCATCTTAGAGGAAATGGAACCTATTTGAGATATTAATCTAGCATTTTCTTGTTTATACTTTAGAATATTTATTCTCAAAGAGATATTGTCTTCCTCAAGTGTTAGATTATAGATCCATAAATCAATAATATCATTTTTTGATTCATCCAATTTTTGCAAAGACTAAATTTCAATATTTCCTATTTGTTTCATTAGAAGGGCAATGACAAAATCCTTGTTCTCAGATAAATAGATTAACTCATCAATATATTATACATTTATTTTAACTACGGCCTCTATCTAAGATAATTCTAAAGCATGTTTTAACTCTACATCATCTACTCCCTTAAAAGGCTGAGCTTCTTCTTCAATCATTGAATCCTTTCCTTTATCTATTAATTTCTAGGTGGAGGGAGTAGGAACATCCTTAAGAATAGTTTCTACAAAATCATCTTGTGGAAGAGGGGTTTCTACTTCCTCTTTATTATGTGCCTCACTAGAATTAGCAATAGTGTCATGTCTTAGGTTATCCAAGGTTTTTGTAGCTATAGTTTCATCACTGTCAATAGCCAATATCAATTCTTCCTTTTCTTTCGAGGGAGAGAAAGAATTTCAACATTTGAGGTTATTTTGGGTGTAGGATATGAGATAGGGTCTTCTGATGATTCATTCTCAATTATTTGGATAGCTTCTTATATAGGGGAAATTTGGGGAGTTTTGTTAAGATTCTTGGTGGAAGATCTAAGCCTTAGTTTTTTTGCTTGACTTAGGTGGTGAAATCGCATTAAGAGTTCTTGGGGGTTTTAAGTATAGTAGTTCTGACTATAGATTGTGTACTTCAAGTGGATTTAGGAACAATTACTATTAGAGACTCTAGGTTGTACCCTTATTGAGGAGAGGAGTGTTCATGTCCTATCCCTAAACCTAGGATAACATGGGAATGACCTTAGGTTGTGGGCTACCTAATGAATGGATCAAACCTCTAGATTTTGAGGGGATAGCTCCCTTGATTTGTTCATTTTAATGCTCTTCTAAGACCTAAATAGTTGTGATGGAAAGGGTAAAGAATATTTCATATGTTAAACCTATTCTAAAATGTGGTGATGCACCTAATAATCATGATATCTAATCATTCAATTTGGACTTTCCACACACTAATAAATAATGCATAGAGCTGAGAGACTACCTTCTATGAATTTTAAGCATCAAAATTTCATCTATAGTTTAGTTTAATGGCTAAAGTGAGAATGTCAAGAGAAGAAGGCCTAGTTCAAGACACTTACAATATGATTGACACCTCAAACATGAGATATTTACCTTAAAACATAGTAGATAGCCTAATAAGAAGATTATTAACACTTAGGTGTAACTTAGACTTATAAAATAGAATGCCATACCACTATTTCATATCAAAAAAGCATAAACATACTAGGTATAAACCATGAAGAATATACAAAATGATCTTATTCATTATTCAAGAGGTGCATTAATACAAATGATAGCAGAGTCCCCTCATACCAGCCTGAAGGATAAAAACTAAGGCAAAAATCCTTTAATATATAGAAGAGGTGAGGAGAGAATAAGGGTAATCTATCATGGAAGAGTGGAGAGGGATCATTAGTGACCACATTCCACTCAAAATAGAAGTTACAATAGTTATACAATTCTCCTTTAATCCTCCTATGGATTAAACCTCCTTGGTGGCTCCTTAAATGAGTTGTTGGCATTGAAAATTAGGTAAGGGAAGTTGAGTCAACTTTAGTTCCACTATTTCAAAGGCTTGACCATGCATATAATATTCCATCATGCTCCCCTATGGTAGTTACAATCATGAATTAGGCCACCATAGTTATGTAGCATGCCACACTCCTCTAGAGTAAGTTAATAAAGACAAAGAAACTATCTTATCCTCCATGATAGCCATGAAATTCACCTAAAATTATCTTCAAGGATCAGTTAACAATGTATCATTATTGTACTGAGTCATTCTACTAGCCATTCAATGCCAATTGAGCTCTCTTTATTGATAGGCTAATTAGGCTTATTAGACCTAATTAGATAACTATTTGCATCTTTCCCTCCATGAAACCTATAAAAAATCTTTACAACCTATGTATTAGTGTGATCTATGTTTGAAACCACATATCCAAACCATGACATAGACCTAGAAATGTATTAGGAACTTCAAATTCCACTTTTAAAAGTTGGTTGGTTCATCTCTCTTAAGCATGGTAGATTGGAAATTTTGGAGGTACTTATAGAGACTCTCCCAAGTCAAATATTGGGAATTTTATTCATTACGAGGCTGAATTAAGTCCCAAACTTGTTATCCCAATTATTGGAATATCTCTAGCATGTATAAAACCTTGTATTCTACCCAAAAATTCATAAAAGTATAGATTTTTTTGATAAATTTATATGATTATGTACAACTCAACCTAATGGAAAGGAGCCTAAGATATTCTTCAACATGTTCCAATCATCATCTAGGCTAAACTAGCTCTTTTGGAAGCATCTCTAACTAGATTTTCTTCATCTAGTCAAAACTAAGGGTTTTAGAGGGCTTTAACTAGTTTGAACCCTTAAGGATGATTCATAAAGATGTGACATATAATCCTTGAATAAATTCCATAAATTATGGATATATGACCCCATACAACTATTATAATATCTTTATCCTCTCATGTACCTTGTCCATATAGTTCCAAGTGAAAGAAAATGGCATATTTGGCTTGTTCTTGCAATCTAGGAGGGTTTGATGCATTGTAAAGATAAATTGACTTATCTATGTTATTTTTCTACAATATAGTGGCTTTAATAAATATTTTAATTTACCCCAAAGGTCATCCATGAAGGTTTAATGGTTAAATAGTCTTAGAAAGTGAAATTAGGCCCTTTAAGCAACTAGGCCTAATAGGCCTACCTGTGTGTACTTGCTTTCTTAGCTTCTTCATGGGTGATATAAGCCCCTATAATTTCTTCCCCCATTATTTACAATTTTTTATATATTTTCATAGTATCACATATTGATCCAAGGCTAACCCATTTTATGTCCCTCCTTTATCCTTCATTTATGAGTTAGTATGCAGGGTCCTTAACTAGGAGTACCTTAAGTACGAGACAAAATAGTGGGTACTTACACTATTTATCCTAAAATTTTGAAGATATGAATGGTTTTATTAGGTCAAAAATACCTCCTCCACCATGTTTTGGATCTACATCACACTACTAGAACCTTCAATCATTAGAAACTCCCACGCAGACTTTCAATGGTGATTGTGTGCATGATCCACCACCACTTGTCAAACTTTACCTCTATTTACTTGCCCTTTGAATGTTGTATGGTGAGTTTTCAGATAGTTTCATAAATTTTTTTAACATATAAATACCACTCATATCTCTATAACCTACATAAATAAGGGCTTCTTCATGGTACTAGTGAAAACAACATTGATTCTATAGATTGCTTTGCAATTCTGAGTATGCAACTATTAGGTGTATGCTTATGATATCCTCAACACTAAATTGACACATCTTCCACATTAAGTTAAACCTTGAATATTCTCATCATATCCAAGTATACCACCACTCATCTCTCTTTTTTCATATCTCCTTTAGTGCACAAGTTGATGGTCAAATTTCTTCATTGTATATATTTTGACTCCAGACTTGGGCTCAACATGAGGATGATTATCATCCTTAGAACTTAAATTCATAGACCTTCCTTTGATACTTCATATATCACTTCATTATATTTAATAATTTACTTTTACACTCTAGGACATCTTGCACCATTAACCCTTTCCTAGCACTAACATGTTTATAGGTTTCTCTTTTTTCAAGCATGAAGGTCTTGTAACTGGCAGTCATACCTGATATGTGTGTATTTTAACTCATTTAAATATAAATAAGATTTTTAAACACATATAAATCCTTTGAAAATATTTTCAATCCTTAGAGCCTAATAACTATCTTCCATTTCACAAGTTAATTTCTTCAAAGTGCTAAGGTGGTTGTAGGTGGGTGTTTGGTTAGATGTGAGACCTATGGGTGTATTTATGTGAGTATTGGGTCTTACCTACCATTGAGTTCCACTTTGGGGATATTGGTTCATCTCCATTTCAATAGGTAATTAGACTTGAAAATCATGTTTCCTTTCATACACCACCATGCCATGGACATAAAGTACCAAATTTACTACAATTTATATTTAGAAATAAAAAACTATGTAGGTGCATGTGTAGTGGAGTGTTATGTATTTAATAATCTTTGTTCCTTGGATGTATTTAAAACCTATTTCACAATTATGCATCCATCCTATGATTTTTGGACATGTTTCAATTCCTTAGTCAATCAACCCTTAATGTACCTAAGCCAGGTTGTAGGTGATCTTTCCAAGCTTAGAGACTACTTTGGTTGCATATGTAGTTGGGTGTCATGTCTTACCTTCTCTTGAAGTCAATTTAGGTCACTAGGACCATCTTAACCTCTTGATCAAACACATTCCTCATTGATAAATAGATAACTTGCACTCCAACCACCATGACTAGCTTTTAATATACTCAGTATAGTTGTAGATTGCCTATGGAAGCTCAATACCATGTAGATGATGATGATATCAAAATAATACTTTTCATAGCCTTGATGTTTTATAAGATCACAAATACTAGTAAAATTAAATTAACTTCACTATATGTCTTAGAAACACGAATTGATCCTCTACTCAGCCAACCTTCAAGATGTTTAAGCTTTCATACCCCATTATATGGACTATGGCAGAAGTCAAAATGATATAAGAAATATGAGGTTTTGACAAGGGTTCATGATGTATATTTGATAGTGGTTATTTCTTCAATAAAATTTCAAACATATTTCATCCACTATGGCTTGATATCGAGGCTTCCTTTACCATACCTTGAGAGCTCCTCTTATGGATATAGGTCTTCACTTTGGAAGGTTTGAGATTATAAACCCTTTACCTTGCCCTTTGAGTTAACCTTTGGTCATGCTAGGGGTTTATAGATTTTTTTCTCAAGATGAATCTCCAATAAATACTCCCAAACATTTTTGTGCATTTCTACAAGGCTTGGCTTCTTGACATAAAATTATAGGTGGTGTTTTATAGGAAGTGTGTGGATTGAGGGGTTGATGGTGATGCAAGACTAGTATGGATATGACATGAAGTGAAGGGGAAGATAATTACTAAGACCAAACACATAAAAATCTAGATACCTTAGACATATACCTAATCCATCATGAAGTTTTAAGTCATAAACACATCATATAGGGCCTAAACATGAAACCTTAAAAACTCTAAAAAACCTTAATTTTTTAAAATAGTCCTTAAACTCTACTAAAGTGGCTAAAATGAGTTTTCAAATGAATAAGGTTATTTCTAGGCATTTTAGTCTGATAGGTAGGTATATAAACTTGTACACAAAGACATAATGGACCTCCATCACCATCCAACATCTTCTTTCAGTGTTTTTGATCCACATATCAACCTTGTAGGTACCTTTGACATGATGATTGTCTATTAAATAGTGAATTCCACCTATGCCTAAATACTATTCATTGAGATCATCTGATGTGTCAAGGGATATATGCCACTCAAAAATGTATTAAAATCATCTATATACATCTAAAAACTCTCCAACTCAACTTGTAATTCTTGACAAAGACATGAAACCTAGATTCATTACACAGACTTTCTTGTAGGTTACACATGGTGGATAATCATGAAAATTTACAAGATATGGGGGCTCAAACATGTGAAATAAGTTCTCAAATTACCATTAAAATATCCTTTAAGACATTAGACAATAACATCAGTGATTAGATTGAGTAAACCAATGAAAATTTCATGAAAACCATCTAGCTGAAGTTAGTCTGTGCAAATGTGAAGTGCATAAACATTCCTTAACTTCTTAAGGAAGGTTATTAAATTTGGGGAGATCAATATTAATAAAATACCATTATTATAAGATTTTTTAGTATAATTTCCATGGCTAAGAGTTGGGATCTCCACTCTCCCTCTCTCTCCTCTGTAAATCATAGGTAGAACCCTAAAGAGGTGTCCAAGTTTGCAAAGAAGGTGAAAGAGTTGTAGGATTGATTTTGGGCTTGAATGGAATCCATTTTTCATGAAACTCTAATGTGACCTCAAACATGAGATAACCTTCAACCTTAGATCCCTTGTTGTATGGTACAATCTATACCATTTTGTACATGTGCAAAAAAATCAAAAAAGAGTGTTTTTCATCATTTTCTCCTCATTCAAAATTTACAACACCATGTTTTGGTAAAATGAAGGTAAAAATGCATTAAAATGCCTTTCTGAAGCAAAGGAAAATGTAAAGGGAAGTGGAAACATCATAAAATGCCATGTGGGGCCCACTTAACTTAGTGGAAAGGGTGTGGATTGACCATAAGGGGACTTTATGTGGCATAAAATTCCTAGTGAAGTAATTTGGCATGGAGATAATGTCTCTAAGTCCCCTTTTCAATGTAATTAACAAGATATCACTTTATCCTAAGGTTTTACAAGGTGACTATTGACCATTTGGACCACAAGTCAAAATGACTCAACCCCCTATAGTCAAAACCTTGATATAGCGGTATAGTATAATGTTATAGGGTGTTTTATAATTTATTTAATTTCATTTAATGTCTTATTATCATTGGTTATGGTCTAATTAAGTCCTTATGTCATTTTGTGTCATTTAGGGGTCATTTTAGAACATTAAATGCAAGTGGTGTGGTTTTCCAAGAAATATAGGTGTTTTAAACTCTTACTAAATGTGAAATATGTTATTCCATGTCAAAAATGTCAGTTTATAACTAAAAACTTGTAGGTGATAACTAAAAATCAAGAAATTAAGTGCAAAACAAGGAATTTCAAAGGTTGTATGGCCTATGAGAGAGTGTGGCATATGCGAAAAGGTTTTGGGATGGATATTAAACTTCCTTAGACTTATTTTAATTCTTTAAATTCTTTTTAAGTGCCAAAATTGACATAAAACCATTATATCTTGCCATTGATCCACTATGCACATGAAACTAGTCAACATGTTTTTTGGTTGGTACAACCAGTAAGAGGACTTTTAGGTCAAATTATCTTGGTAGTGGATATTAAAAAAATTTATATTTAATTTAATGTTTTGATTTCAAGTAATGGTGTCGTATACTTTATGAACCATCTTTAACATGTTGACTATTCATTTATGCTTGTTGTTTCCCATACCCTATAATTTTTACTCTTATTTGAACAAGCCTATATAACTCAGATATTGATTTTAATTTTATATGATTTTAAATATATCCTCTCATGTTTCACATGTTTAGTTTCATGTTTGGGAATTATTTCATGGATCAAATAGCTTAAATTATAGGAAGGTGTCACCATATGAGGTTATAGTCAAGTTTCACTACTTGCAGAAGGTTTGGTTCTCTAAAAATGTTTCATGTGAATGCGATATAATTTTATCCATGTTTTCATGTCAGAAAAATCACCTCCCTTCCATGTTTGGTCTCTCAAGATCATGCATTGAGCAAAGACAGTCATATTAAAAAATAGTTAGTCTTTTACTTTTTATAACTACAATCATAGTGTCTTGAGGTTTTAAAATGGTTATGAGTATGCTATGAATATATATATTTTTTTTAATACCTCATTAAAATATGAAAAAATAAACTAGACCTCTCAAATTCCATGCAATAGACTGTGACAGTTGATTCTCCCATATGCATAGTCATACACCATTAATGATTACTCTCAAAAGAATGACATGTTGGAATGGAGGTATTTAAACTTGTTTCAGTTCATAAAAATTTTAAAGGATATATTTTATCATTTGTAGAAAGTATATGATTAGTTTCAAGCTTATATACCACACAAACTAGTTATCTCAACCATCACTATCTTGTTTGCAACTATTTTAGCATATACAAGAAGGTTAAAACATTGAAAGGGAGTATAGAAACTTGTTTCAAACTCTAAAATGTTTTTTAAATCTCATTTAAACACTTTAATAGATAATAAATTTGGTTATAGGACCATATTCCATGCTCATTACTTGTGTCCACACTCACTACCATGCAACATGGAAATGCCCACTTACATGTAGCACCATAGAGGCCTGATATGATTTATAAATAAGATTGGGACATGATTTGGAGCCTTATTGAAGTATAAATATGTTAGGGAGGCTATGAAAGGTATTTTTGAGGCCTTAATTTTTCAATCATAGTGAGGAGTCATGATCAAAGTTGAGGATGTGAACTCAGGGACAAGTTTCCCTAAAACATAAAAATAAAACACCTAGCACTTTTGGGGTTAACATATGATGGTGTCATATAGTGTTTTGATCAATCCAAATGATTCTATCATGTATCCATATCATAGGGGTTTAACCTTTAAAAATAATGAGGATGTGTTACTATGGGAAATAAGTGTTTGATATCTTCCAATCTTGACTTTTGTTCACTATGTTCATTTAATAAATTCTATAGTATTTCAAACTCAAAAGGACTTCACTTCCCAAGGTGGAAATGTAAGGCATATATCTATGTTAAAATTGTCATTTTGAGTTTATAAACACACTTTTCTCAAATATAACTAATAAGGTTGGGAGCACTAGGTTTTGGGCCTAATAGGCACACCTACAAGTGTACGTTGGTTCAAAAGGCCACCTATATCTGACTATAATTATCTAAAACATGATGACACAAACCTATGCATTAACACCTAGTGGTTAAAGACATATACAAGTTCAAAAATTCCTCCTAGGACCTTAGATTATTTTCAAGGGCATATGTCATATGTTTCAAAGATTATTCCCACCTACAAGACCCCTGCTTAGTTAACTGTAACTAACTATAGTGGATAATGAACAAAAAGGTGGTATTCTTGATGTTTTTATTATAGGAACATGAATTTGATAGATATAAATGGATGTAAAATGGTCAAAATAATTAAAATAAGGTCTTTTAACACTATTTTTAATGTCTAACTATGCAAATCTATGCCTACAAGTGTCACTTTTCTAGGCAAGACAATACAATCACAATTGAATGTAACTAAACATGATAAGGAAAGGTGAAGGCACCTTAGGTTAGAGATGGAACATGAATATCAGACATGGTTAAATATCCTAAAAATTTATGGTGACTTCTCATGATTCTCATCATATGGTAAAAATCTAGATAGAGGCCTCAAAATAATCACCTTTAGTCAGATTTGATACCCTGCACATCATTCACTTTCTCATAGTCTATCTTCAAGGTTTTGAAGGGTTAGAGGGCCTAATAATGTGATAAAAATCTGAAACTAAACATATAACATCCCCATGGATTGAATAATATCCCTATAAATTTATTTTATTTGAGGAAATAAGGAAAGTTCCTTCTATTTTGTCTCAGATAGAGGGCACTCCCCAAAGGCATAAACCTATAGTTTTGGAGATTGAGGGTGAGTTAGGAGTTATTTCAACCTTGTAGGAAGATTTTATAAGTTAAATGATACTTTTCAAAACATTATGAAACATTAATAGGTGTCTAAAACACAAAATAGTGGTTCAAACTTATAAATATATATAGGTAGACCTACTTGGTCTTGTCTAGGTCTAAAATCCCAATAGGGGGTCATTTCCATATATAGTGTTAGATGAAAATTATAATGAGTTTGAACATGTTTTTAGGGAGGAATGAGGTGTGTCAAATATATTTTTATGTAAAAGAGATCATAATAAAACCATTTATTGGATCAAAACACATTAGACCTACAAGAAATGGTAGACAAATCTTGAATAGGCAACTTGGAGATCTCATATCTACTTGGAAGATTTGCATGCGAGATCAAGGAGATAGGACAAGTTGAAGAGGGTCCTGAATAGAAAATTTATGGGATTGGTTCATCAGTCCAATATCATATCTTTATAAATAATCCTTAACTGAGGAAATGGCCTAAACCCCTTTAAAACCCTTGGTAATGATCCGATTGGGAAAATGAAGGAGAAGGTTTATATAAATGGCATGGAATGGCTTGGGAGATGGTTTAATATTATATAATACTCTCTAGGTCTTATTCCCATCAACTTGAGTCCTATTGTACCTATATAAACAAGGCATATAATTGATTTCTTTGACTATTTTTGGTGTTGTGTAGGTATGAAATATTTTAAAGGGATGAAAGTCACTTTGGGAGAATGATTGGGACTTGGGATAACCCCTCATGTCCATTTATTAAATTTAAAACTCTCCTAAGTGCTTCCATAAGTACTCACACTTTAGCGAGTCCAAGATGGCATAATGAGAAAGCTAGTGAGAGATTGAGAATATCAAGTGGATGGAATTTTAAGGTATGCCTAAGGAATATAAGGCTAGGAATGTCTTTATAAGTGTAATTAACTCCATTTTATGGATCAAATTGGAAAATCCAATCCAACTTTGGTGACAAGTGTGAAGAGTGAGTGGAAGAGGAGTTATTTAGATTATAGGTAGTGATAACACATATCCAAAATAATCTTGATGATTAGGGATGAAACCAATGAATGGTGGAGCATTTTTACAACCCATACCCATAAATGAAATCATCAAATCTATCCCTAATCAGCTGTGAAATGTTCCAAAATGTCAAAATGATGAAGGCAATTTTTTGAGCAAGCAAAAGGAGCTATATGCCACATTTCATGAGTTTTATAACTTTGAGGGACATTTATCCTATGAGACCTTGCATGGTCTATCTCTTAATTAATTTTAAGGAATGTTTAAATCCTCCTCTCACCATGACATATGTCCTATTGAATCTTGGACTTACCTCTTCTCACTTCTCTCTCTAATTTTATAAGTAGTAGCCATTTTGGCTCTTGTGAAACTAATACCACACCATGTATGGTGAAGCCCTACTAGAATGAATTTTTATTTTTCCTTTTAATAATTAATGTAACTCTATTTTTTAGTTCGTGAAAATTTTTCTAACTGTGTAAAGTGATGTATGGTGTATTTGGTGATAATCTTCTATCCTTGCTTTCCTTATCCTTTAATGTCTATGTAAGAGTTCATATTATAACATGTCATATAGAGTGTAGTCAAGTGTGTTAGGCTCATTTAAAGTGTATAAATGTTATTGGAATGTGAAATATACCCTCAATTTCATTTACATTATGTTACATCATATATATCACCTCTATATTGAAACATATATGTTAGAACCTTCTAGGACTTAAAAACTAGCTTATATGCCTTATTCAATTATGATATAAATATGATGGTCATGTGGAGAACATATTATTATATCACTCCCTTAGATTATTTTAAAATCATGTAAATTATAACTCTTTGCCCACAATAAACTAGTTACTTAGGTGACAATAATTTCAAGATATATTTAGAGAGCTAGCCCTTAAACCTAGAGGACTACTTCTATCTATAGGTAAACTGACATACCTAGAAGTATTCCCATGTTGACCAAATCTGTAATATTCTTTAACAGCCTATTTTATGGTGAAATATTTGGTTTTAAAAGTTTTTGGACACCTGATGGGACCCATTATCTTTAAGATAACTTGTCAAGGTGATTGATGGTCTTGACAACATCAGCTACAAATTAGTGCACTACTCAACATTTGGTAACTCCACTCAAGGTAAAATCTAGTTCAAGACCATTTTTTTATCATAAAATTTCTATCATTATTGATGGTTATTACTAGGTCATCATATATTATAGTGTTCAATCCTAGCAATTCACCTATTCAGCCTAGACTTCTTTTTGAAGTTTAATACCCTCATCCTAATATGCCTTTTAAGGAGAAAGAAGATTTTGCTAGCAAAGTAAGCGATGAGGCTGAATAAATTTAAGATATTTAAGAAAACATGGATATACCTCATGCATTTCCTACATTTAATAATAAAATTTTAATTAATCTTCATGCATATGATGTTATTCCCCCTAATGCCACAAAGAGTATGCCTACATTCAATGGTGAGAGTCATGTTACACCTAGTAAACACATTAGGGATATTTCAATTTTTTATAGTTTTTAGTGTCACTCAAGAGAACATTTTCATTATTATCCTTTCCATGTCCCTTAGAGGAAAATATATATATTGGTATAAGACTTTCCCTAGTGGAAGCATCACATCATGGGATAACTTTAGAGTATTTTTGACCTCAAAATTTGAAGATGAATGTGACCATACCTCTCTCACACATCAATTTAATGTGATCAAAAGAGGACCCAAATAAAAATTGCATGACTTTAATGAGAGGTTTCAAAAGACTTAGTATATATTTCCTCCTCCCATGAGACCACCCATTAGCTTTGTGTTCCCTACCTTCTTGACATCTATTAGTACTAATATTCTTATCATGCTTCAATCTATTAGTGGTTTAACTATTATTGAAGCTTATGAATTTCCTATAAAAGATTAAAATAGTCTCATTTAAGTAGTAAGGTTGCCTCCTAAAGCATATATACCTCTACTTACCAATACTTTTATTAATACTCCAAGAATCACACAAGTTCTTAATGGTAACACCAAGTCTAGAGCTACCCCTAAGAAGGTAGATGAACCTCATCCATATGTAAGAATTCAAGCCATAGAAGTTGAGCTTACAAAGAATATAATGGAAAGAGATGCCTAATAAAATATTTATCCTTATCATTAACAATATGGCCAAAAATTTTGGAGAGTAATAGGTCAAGGGAAGCCTAACTTTAATAGGCCTATTAATGTGTACAACCCCAATTCTACTACCAATGTAAGGGAGATGGTATTGGTTCATAGTAACTTGGTTCAAGGATAAAATTTACAACAAGTCCAATTCATGGGTGCCAATGAGAATGGGGAGAAATCTCTAGTTTCTCAAAGGAGAGTTACTCCTCTTCTATTAGGTGAAGATGAGGTCATGATGCAAGAAAATTAGAATTGGTAGCCTCATGGAGAAAGCTTCACCAACTTCTTAGTAGAAGACACTTTTATACTAAATAAAGTATCCTATACTAAAATTAATACAATATCCAAGAATAAATATCTAGGAATTGATAATACCATGCCTACAAGTTCATATAATCTCCCTCTAAGGTAGCAAAGCATGGTAGCTCCAAACACATCTACACCTCCTTCAAGTCAAAATGTGGTAAAGTATACTTAAGGTGTCTCAATTCCTCAAGTTCCAAAAAATACTTTTATTCCAAGGACTCAAGATAAATTAAGTAATACTTCCCTAAACATATTGGATTCTTTGAAAAGTTCCAAAGCATATATCTCCTTATGGGATGTCCTTCATATGCCTAGCTAAAAAGAGCTATTACAAAAGTAGATGCACCCTATTACTACTATTAATTCACTTTAAATTCCAATTTATATCCATATTTCTCTTAAAAATTTCCTCAAAACCATTATTAAACCATCTACTAGGGTTGAGAAACTTCCACCATTCTACCTCACCCTTATAGTAGGTGACAAATTGGTACACAATTACATAATTGATAGTGGAGCCTCTAATTCAGTCATGCCCAATGTTGTAGCTAATAATTTAGTCCTAAAATATAATACTAATATAAAAAGAGATATTTAAATATATGGTACACATTCTAAGACAATAGGATTGATAAAAACATGAAGGTTTTCTTGCATGATTATCCTAGTTTTCCTATCCTTCAAGACAATTATTGTTGACCTCCCAAATAACTTTGTAATATGTCTTTCAAGAAACTTTATAGCCAAGATAGGTGTCTATCTCTTATCTAAATATTCATTATTAGCCTTTAGGATAAGTTATGGGACCAAAGTTACCATAATAACTTAGCCTCTTTCAAGGTTTCACATTGAGACTTACATTGAAATGAGCTCTAAATTAAATTGTGTGATTAATGATAAGGAAGCACCTAATGTGGATGATAGAGATTTTAAAATTTTAGGAAATTATAACTTTTTCCTTGATTAATATTTTAATATTGCTTATGAGCATGATCCTTATACATACTTTTAACAAACTGATCTTGGCACTTATATCATGCATGAAAATCCATTTGAAGGCACTGAGGTAAGTGTCAAAAATTCTTATTCACAAGTTGTTGAAATTAAATATATCATTCATGAGTATGATGATGATAGGTTGAGGAATCAATTAAGAACCATAGTGAATATAATGATGTATTTCTCCCTACTATTGATGAATTTACCCTTAATGATGATGCTCATGAAGAAGAAGAGGTTGACTTATGGCAACAATTCAATACCATATGTCAAAATTTTGATCAACTAGGTAATGTTACTTACACTCCTAAAAAGTATAAAACTTATGTGTTTTATAATGATTATAAAAAACATGATGCTGAGTCTCTTACCAAGCATGGAAATGAGTGTCATGTTGCAAATGAGGAGGACTTATGGAAAAAATTCAATACCATATACAAAGAGTTTGACAAGTTGGGGTAAGTATCCTTTTTATCTAAGAGATTGCATATCTAATGTTGAGATTGATAATGAGAATGATTATCATATTTTCAAATGTCCTTTAAAACATGAAGGTCAATGTATTTTTGCTAATCAAGGGCCTCTAACCATGGAAGAGTTTGATGTAATTTTAACTAAAGAGGTTTTAAACATAGAGAATAAAGTCAAGGTAGATTTTATTGTGCCTAAAGAATAGTTCGGAGACCCATCTGATGTTGGGTCATCTGTAAATATATTGTAACCTAAATAAAAAATATTTGAGAACTCTATGTATTAATAACATCATGTTAAAGAATGTGGAAAGGTTGAGATAATTATCATACACTCCAATCTAAATTTTTTTAGAGAGAATCCATTGGATATGATAAAGATCATAGTAGTTACATCCCCAATCAAGGTTCTTAGAGATTAAGGAATAACATTCATGAAGGCTCCAAATATCCCACTTGAAGGCATGAGAATGCATAAAGTTGGTAAGCTTCTTTACCATACACATATGCAAGTGATTGGTGATGAACGTGTTCCTCATTCTAGGCTACCTTCATAGAGTGAAAAAGATGCAAGGGGGATTATCTTTGACCCTGGTTGAAGTATGATCAAACTTTTCACCTCAAGAGTGAGGTTTTATAAATATTAGGTTAAGTGTGAGTTTTTTTTCAATTGTTGTGTTGTGTTTTATAAGTGTTCTAGTTGAACACATGTTTGTTTCCTTTTGGGTTGTCTTTTCTTTATTTTTTGGTGTGGTGTCAAAGGGAAATTGTGTGTCAAACTTATGTATGGGTGACTCCATGACCCAATAGATAATATTAGGCTATTGGTCCTAGCATAGTAGGCATACCACCCTTAAATCACCAATAATGTTGACCATTTTGACCACAAGTCAAAATGAGTCAACCCCTATAGTAAAAAACATGATATAAGGGTCTATTAAAATTTTATAAGGTGTGTTATAGTTTATTTCATGTCATTTAATGTATTATTATTGTTGGTCATGGTCTCATTAAATCCTTATGTCATTTAGGGTTCATTTAAAAGCATTAAATATAATTGGTATAGTTTTCCAAGTAATAAAAGTGTTATAAACTCCTCAACATATAATATATTATTCCATGTCAGGCATTTCAATTTTGAACTAAAAACTTGTAGGTGATAACTAAAAATCAAGAAAGTAAATGGAAAAGGAGTTTCAAAGGTTGTACAGCCTATAAGAAAGAGTGTCATATAGAATAAGGTTGTGGTATGGATATCCAAATTTATCAGACTAATTTTCACCTTGAGATGCTTTGAAAGTGCCAAAATTGAGATAAAACCAATCTATCTCTCCATTATGCACATGAAACTGGTCAACAAGTTTTTAGTTGGTATGGCTAGTAGGAGGACTCTCAAGTCAAATGCTCTTGGTGGTATATATTACACTTGGTTAGATTTAATTTCATGTTTGGAGTTCAAGGAATGGTGGCTTATACTTTATTAACCATCTTTAATAAGTTAACTATTCATTTATTCCTATTATTTCCCATACCATATAGTTTTTGCTCTTGTTTGAGTAATTACATACAACTCAATTGTTTATTTTTATTTTATATTATTTAAGAAGGTATCACCATGTGAGGTTAAAATCAAGTTTCACTACTTGAAAAAGGTTTGGTTCTCTAAAAATGTTTCATGTGAATGTGATATGTTGTGTTCCATGTTTTCATGTCATAAAAATAACCTCCCTTACATGCTTGGTCTCTTAAAATCATGTATTGAGAAAATACATAATCATATGAAAACATAGTCAGTCTTCTACTTGTTTTCAAATATAGTCATGGTATATTGAGGTTTAATAATAATTATGAGAATGTTATTAAGAGTATTATGTTTTTGAAAACCTCCTTAGAAAATGAACAAAAAAACTATATCTATCAAATGCCATGCAATGAACTGTAATAGTCAATTCTCCCATATGTACAATCATATGCCATTAGTGTGCACTCTCAAAAGAATGGATCATTGGAATGGAGGTATTTTAACTGGTTTCAAGTCATAAAAATTTTAAAGGATCCATTTGATCATATATATAAGGTATTATATTAGTTGCAATCTCATATACCATACAAACTAGTTATACCCACCTCATAGCCTGGTTTGCAACTATTTTAGCATCTACAAGAAGGTTAAAACATTGAAAGGGAGTATATAAACTTGTTTTAAACTCTAAAATTATTTTTAAATCTAATTTTAAAACTATAAGAGAGCACTAGTTTTGTTATATGCTCATATTCTATGTTCATTGCTTATGCCCACACTCACTACCCTACAACATAGGAATGTCCATCTATAGGTGGTACCAAAGAGATGTGATATGCTTTATAGACAATATTGGGACATGATTGGGAACCTTATTTAGGTCTAAAGATGTTGGGGATACTATGTTAGGTATATTTTAGGCCTTCAATTAGCAAGCATAGTGAGGAGTCATGATCAAAGTTGAGGATGTGAACTTAGTGATAAGTTTCCCTAAAATAATAAAATAGAACATCGAACACTTTTAGGGTTAACATATGATGCTGTCATATAGTCTTTTGATCAATACAAATGCTTCTATCCTATATCCCTATCATATGGGAATAACCTTGTAAAAGGCAAATGTGTGACCAGGGGAAAGAAGTGTTTGATATCCTCTAATATTAACTTTTGTTCACTATGTTCATTTAGTAACTTCTACAATATTTTAGACTAAAAAGGACTTCACTTCCTAAGGCATCAATGTAATGTATATATCTATGTTGGAATGGTAATATTGATTTGATAAACACACTTATGTCTCAAATATCACTAGCAAGGGTTGGAGCACTAGGTTTTTTGGCCTAATAGACACACCTACAGGTGTACTTTGGTTCAAAAGGCCACCTAGAGCTGACTATAGGTATCTACAGCTTGATGACATAAACCTATGCATAAAAACCTAGTGGATAGTGACACATAAAATTTCAAAAATGCCTCCTAAGACCTCAGATGATTCTCAATGGTACTTGGTATAGGTTTCAAAGATGATGCCCACTAATAGGACCCCTGTTCAGTTAATTGTATCTAACTATAGTGGACAATGAGTAAAAAGATGGTGTTATTGATGTTTGTATCATAGGTACATGACATTGATAGATAAAAATGGATGTAAAATGTTCAAAATCATTCCAATAATGTCTTTTAACACTATGTTTAAGGTCTGACTACACAAAGCTATGTCTATAGGTGTCACTTCTCTAGGTAAGACAATACAGTCATAGTTGACTATAATTGAACATGACAAGGAAAGGTGAAGGTGTATGTAATTATAAATGCATCATGTCCATAAATCAATCCTAGATTAGATGGGATAGAGCACACCTACACTTTTGATTGGGGCATACAATTTTTAAGTGGGAGATGACCAATGTGAGGATTTTCTAGACCTGATTAGGGGATCACTTATCATGCTACATCATGAGAGATAGGGTTACAAATATTATAGTCTAAAAAAATCACATAACAACCTAAAATAGTCCTATGATTTAATATTTCACTAATCTAACAATAATAAAATTAAATGTAATCTAGTGCACACCAAAGCTTGTGGCACAAAGTGGGAGTTAGAAACAAAATAAATAAATAACTAAACTAAACATGTATAGAAGACATATACTCATGTAAATGTATATAGAATTATAATACATGGAAGAGAATAATACATATGATCTATCTATCTACTCTTACAAAGGAGGAATAAAGTTAGGAATACTTACCTTTTAAGATAAACCTATCGAGCCTCAATCTCCCCCTTGGACAAGGTACTTCACAAGAGATTATCATGGTATGTAAGAAAAATTAAGATAAATCAGTTCCAGGATACACAACCTATCCAATCATCCAAATGACAAAATTAGAGCTCCAAATAAAGTACTAAACCCTAAAACTTTATTCCCCAAGTATAATGATCAATAGGTAGATGTTCATTTGCACTTATTCACTTAATTATTCACTCTTATAAAATGGTGGTAAATGACCTTATATATAGTAATAACTTTCCCTAAAAAATTTCAATAATGTTGGTTGTTTTAGGTTAACTTGGGTGAATTAGCATGTTTACGGGCTAACTCACTAGATTTGTGCCAAGTTGACCAAGTCGACCTAGTATGTTGAATAGATCAAAGGGGTGCTAAGTAAGGAAATAAAGGATAGAAAGAGGAAAAATAATATAATAATATTCAAGGGAGAATAAATATCTTAGGTAAAGGTTTTATGAACTAGTTGGATTGGTAATAATGTGGTAAAAAGTGACAACAATCTTGAAAAGCACCAAAGGTCTACCCACCCCTTTCTTGGTGCACCCCTTAGGGTGTGCACTTAGAGATATTAAGTCTCGATAGGTTCCTAAAAGATGTAAAGCATCAATAATCAATAAAAGTGTGAAAATATTATGTGTATGTATATGCCCCACTCAAAGATCATCACATGTTATTAAGGTGTAATAGGGGATGGTGCTTTGAGAAAGAACATAAGGACACACATAATTTTGATGCTAAAAAAAGTTTAAGTATTTTAAAAACATAAAATAATTGAAATTAAATGAATAAAAAGGAAACTAATCTAAAAAATTAAATTTAATGCATAGCTTGTCTTACCTTTTATCATAGGATGGTTGTTTGTTGTGTTGTTAGTTTTGATTGTGTAGGGCATAAAGACTGATTTCAAAAAACCCAATAATACAAAACTAAAGAGAAAAAAACACAAGAAAATTAAATATAGTTTGTGGTATGGGGATGCGACATACTTTGAAAATTTGGCAAGTTGGGGTGACATGTGCTATGTTAAACTAAATGACCAAGTCAAACAAATAAGAGTAAATCAAGGAACCAAAAAGCCAAGGATACTAAAGACTAAAAAACTAAGACAAGCTATCCTAAATTAAGAAAGGAAAACTCACCAATTCAAACTAAGGATACATGTAAAACATGATGTAAAAATAAAATGAAATAAATGGTAAAAAGGATAATTACAAAGATAAAATGGTAAAACAACATTGATGAGTGAGCAGTAACAATCTGCATGTCAATCATCAATGGAAAAAGGATGCATAAAAGAGAAAACAACATTATCAAGTGAGTAATAACAATCCAAATCTCACTCAACAATGGAAAAGGGTACAAACTCAGGGAAAATAACATTATTAACTAAGCAATAACAATCCACATATCACTCAATAATGGAAAAAGGGTATGAACTCAGGGGTTCATAACAACAAGACAACAAAATCATGATAAAAGGAAAAAGTAAAGTAAATTAAGATTAGTAAATTTAAATTGAATTAAATAAAATGATCCAAAAGTACTCAAACATGTTGTTTCGATCTAAGGATAGATAAAACTAAAACAAAGTAGTGCTAACATGTTTTTAAGAGATGAAGAAGGAAGTAAAAAAGAAGGGAAAACACATTTGGAACCATAATTTGTCTATCAAGGGGGTGAAATGAAATGAGTGGAGGGGAGAATGAAATAAAAACCAAGGTAGAGATAACTCTTTATCAAAGTTAAAACACTTAAATTATCTTTGTCAAAACAAGAAGACTTTTGACCTTAAGAAATATGAAGAACTTCTCTTAGTGACACAAGTCTTGGGTCTACAAATGGACTATATAGATCATCGCATGAAGGTTATATGCATGAAAATTAAAATGGACCTACCTCTCCATGACACGTTTCTCTCACTTGAGAACCCCTTACAGAGTCATCAGTCTACTACAAAGATTAGGTACTTGTGTGAGAAAGTAAGTAGTACCATAGAGCTTTTTGAAATCCCCTATTCTAATCTACCAACCTACCATACCCCCAAGGACTTTGTCTCTATGTGAAGCTAAATATTGAATTTGAGTTTCAATTGGAGATGTCCTTGTTATCATGTCTTTTGGTGTGATTTATCTTTTAAGAATATTCAATATTTTTGCCTTTTGATATCATTACCTTTTGTTTAAGTGATTTGGATTTTAACTTTATTTTGGAAGATTTTTCAAATTATTCCTCCATAAAAATTTGGAATGGTCAATCATGAGAGAGATAGTGATACACACAAATGAGTTATAGGCTAAGGTAAAATAAATCTAAGTAACCCAAGACAAAATACTAGTTAGAAAATTTAGGCTTGACAATACATTGAGCATGTGATCTCAAGTCTCAACTAAGTATATGTTTAGTTTATAAAAAAAGGAAGAAGGTAAAAATGAGATCCAAAGGAGGACCGATGAAAGGAAATAGTAATGATAAATATTGCTTGCTAACTGATCACATGGTAATATGAGATAGTAATCAAAGGGAAGAGGGTAAATATAACCAAGTCACCATGACAACTATCTATGAAAAATAAAGATAAGAAAGTAAAATAATCATTACAATACAAGGGAAGACTTTTGATAAAAACTATAAAGGAAAATAAAGTAATGATAATGGAAAGACAAATATATGTGAAATTAATAACATAAGCTAACTATAGTACAATAAGAAGGAGAAACATGATATAAGATAAGAAAGAGTTTGACACATTGTCAAATGATATAATCAAAATAGAAATAATATTGTAGCAAACATCTAATCCAGATATAAATGAGAAATCACCATGCATGTGCTCATAAATATTAGTAAATCTATCCACACACATTATCCAATACATTAGATAAGTCTCTATAAAGCTAAATGTCTATTGTTGCTAAGGTTTCATCAATCTTTAGTGAATACTAGGCAAATACTTCTTTTATGATCTCCTCAACTAAAAAATTAAGAATGCTCAAAAGATCATGCTAAGGATGAAATTTAGGCAAAGACTATTTAGGAGAGTTCATGGAAACAAGATCTATGGTATAAAAAGTAAGCTCAGGTGGGGAAGGATCCATAGGTGGAGAAGGATTCATAGGTGAGGGAGGGTCCATAAGTGAAGGAATCATAGGTGGAGGCATAGAAATTGATGAAGGGACCATAGGAGGTGATGGAACCACTAGAGGTGGAGTCATGGGAGAAGAAGGAGAAGACTTTTTATAAATTCCAATGATGGCTACAAGATGATCTCTAAGATATTGTTGAAGAATGCAATAATGATCAGTATGATGTGTGCCACATAGGTGCCATAGATAATATACCTCACCATACTTAGGTA
This sequence comes from Torreya grandis, assembly GCA_037957365.1. Classification (NCBI taxonomy): domain Eukaryota; kingdom Viridiplantae; phylum Streptophyta; class Pinopsida; order Cupressales; family Taxaceae; genus Torreya; species Torreya grandis. Next base: position 732,743 of record JARHVA010002630.1, on the reverse strand, counting down.
AATATTCAGGAAGTACCTTTAGGGGAGGTATGGGTTTGTTTTATGATGGGGAATAAGGATTCAAGGTATGAATCTATTATTGAAACTTATGATAATAGGTAGAAGAGTGATTATCTATCTCATAGAAGTAATATATATATTTTTGAATGGTTTTAGGAGCACTCATAGAAGGAGGTGAAATAGGAAGGGAAGTAGTGAAAGAGGACTCATTGGCCCTTTTTTTGGGTAAAAGATACATCTTAGGTAGTATCATTAAACCATCTTCAATGGAACATGATGATGGGGAAGGAGTAGAACTAGGCTCAATAGGATGAGCACTAGAAGAAGACACAAGAAGAGGCTCATCAACTGTAGTAGAGGAAATAGGCTTAGCTAGAGTGGAAAAAGGAATCAACTTAATTATAAATAGCCCTACTAAAGGAAGGTTAGGATGTATATAAGGTCTAAGGAGGACTACTCTATATGTGGCAAAGTGATAAGATCTAGTCATTGCATGATCCAAAAGTATGGTCCTAAGTGCCTCCTCACAAACTAGAGGTAAAAGTGCCATCTCTACCCTATGATAAAGAGGAAAAAATTAAGAATCAATAATGATGAGATGAATGAAAAGGATTAAGTAAAGAAGATCAATAATGAACAATCTTGGCATCATGAGCTTGGACAAGGCCACCTAAAAGAGGATAATCTAAAGAATAGCCATCATCATAATATGGATATGAAGATTGATGACATAAGTTAGGATGACCTTATAATTAGAGGAAGCTTGGTGAATAGAATGCCTAGTCTTGGTTAAGACTATGAGAATGTCATTTCAAGGAATCTTATGAGATTAAGGTTGTAAACAAGTAGGAAGCCATGAGATGAGGTGAGGTGAGAAATCAAAAGTTATGATCTTTAATTTAATCTCATCACGCTCATCATCATCAGAGACTAAAAGGTTGGAAGGAATGTTACCAATGAGCTCAAAATGTCCATTGTAAGCTCTAGTTGAGTTTATAGGAAAGTTAAAATCCTGAGACTCATGGAATGGAAGACTAGGCAAAGGTTCAAGAGTAAGAATCTTGAAGACACAATGATCTTGGAATAGTTAAAAATTTCAAGGGTTAATGTCTCCTTAAATCCTATAAATGGCTCTATTGTGAGGAAATTTAATGCATTGGCAAGTGGAAAATGTGACAGCTCACATATGATGAGTCCATGACCTACCAAGAAAGATGCTATATGAAAGGGGAAAGTTGCAGATCATTGCCTTCACATGAATGGTGATAGGTAGGATGGTAATAGGAATCTACACACACCCTAAAGGAGGCATTTTCCTTCTATCATATCCTTGACATGTGTTTCATGTAGACTTAAGATTAGATTTGGAATACCCAAGAGTTTTAATGAACTCAAGGGAGGTGACACATGTGGAATAACCCTGATTGTTCAAGGCTCACTTGACTTGGATATCATTTATTTAGATGCTAATAAATAATGGAGGATTATCTACATGAAGTAGAATCTCATCCAAAATCATATATGTGATAGTAAATCATAAAGAAAGAGAAGTATCTATAATTTCATAAATGTTTATTAGAGGTACAAGATGATTGAGAGGGGGGTGAATCAGTTATCTAATTTTTCTTTTAATTCACTTATGATTCATTCATGATTAATCATCATAAAGTATAAGCACTTGTACAAGCATCAAGACAAGGAGATCACATACAAAGCATGAACATGAGAATAAAATCAACACATCATTTATATGGGAAACCCTCTTAGGGAAGAAAACCCATTATCAAGCCTGAAAAAAATGGAATACCTATCCTATATTATAGAGAAAACAAGAGATATTTATACCAACATCAATTGATCAAGGAGCACCCACTCCTCAATTTAATCCAGTACCTACTAGACTTTTAACTAGCTCCAACTAGCAAGGAGGCTACAACCCCCTAGGTGATTAAGTACCCACTTAACCAACTCATATCTGGTTTCCACCACTATGATGTCTTATACATCTTATGATGAACTTCCCTTGTTCTAACACCTTCAAACTTCCTTCTCTTCTCCAAGAAGGCACTCCTACCTCATTCGCTCAACCAAGTCACCCTTTAGATTCTTAAGTCTAATGACTTGTTAGCTCATAAACCTAATCAGACAAACATGACTGATCTTATTCACCCTCTAAAGGTTCTTAATGGCCTATATATACTATTTTAATGATCTCTTTTCTTCACTTTTATCCACACTCCCTCTCATTATACAAATAGGCCAATTAGGCCTAGTATATATACCATACTCTCATTTAGCCCATCTTGGTCAGCCAAGATGCTTTCCATGCTTGATCTATATTTTAAATATATCCTTATACACTTTAAATTTAATATCCATACACTCCTTAGGTCTTTAATTTCCCTTAATACCCAAAAAAATAAATTATGCCTAATAAAAACCTAAAGGACTTAGGCCTACAAACCAACATGTTACACCTTGGACTCTTTGGTCCACCTTCAATATTCACCAATGATTTAAACACATAAAATATTCCTAAAATATATTATTTAATACTCCCACAAATTTCCATGCCACCTATAACACCAACTCACCTCATGAACCAAGCCATTTTAGCCTACTCACCAAAAGGCCTAGAAACATAGAAAAGTACGTCATATAGAATTGAAGCATACTATTGATTTTCTCAAAAAATCCACTAAAAATTATATATATATATATAACCTAAAATTCCTATAAAAACACCTCCATGTTATTTAAACACTCCAACACATGTCAAAAGTCCTCAAACTACCTCTATCACAAGCTCACTCAAACTGTTCACATACTACCAAATTAAAATCATATATAAGCTCATATTTTGTAATTTAAAATATTATTTAAACTCTTATAATCCACATTAATATATTATATGAGACCTATATATAAACCTTAAAATGTTATATCTCATGTTCTTACAACATACATTGGTCTTATAGACCAATCACTTAGGTCATTGTCTCACAATTTTAGCACAGCCCGATAAGCCTATTTATCATGCATGATTAAATCATATAACCTATCCATTCATCTCAAAAAAATATTATATATTATATTTATGTCTTCAATAAAACATCATTCCAAATTGATGCATCATCACTTGTCAAAAGATCTTAAACATATCACTTTCCTTTGCATGCCTATAGTAGTCATCTTGACATGAAACACAATCATGATAAACATGACTCCTATCATCTATATAATCACTTCCTTGACCTATAGATGTATTCATTATATTGTTAAAAAAACTTAGATAAAATTTAACCACAAAAACATGGATTTATAATAGTAAATAAGAAACATATAGTTAATTCCATGAGACATACACCTTCACTATCCTCATTACTTAGATAAATTATCTTAAAGGCACATTATTGCTTGTGTATGGTCATAAACCTCATATTAAAAAAATTAAAAATAATTAATAGGTCTTAAACAAAGACCCCAAACATTTGGATTCATATCTACTCACTTGGAACACTTCCCTTAACATATATTCACTTTGCCTAAATATTTGTTCATTATTTTCACCATTTGTCTTTTAGCAACTAGTCAACTTAATTGAAAAAAATAATTGACAAAATGACTATTTATTAAAAAAACTTAGTGGACTTTAAGAACAAGTCCTGTCCTTCAAGCTCCAATAACTTTCATGCATTGACCTACTAGTCAACTCTACTTATAGTACCAAAATCTTCAAAAACAAGCATGTTTCTATACCTTCTACTCACTGTCCTGATATAACACTACCACATATAAATTCCTATAGGATTCCTATATACCCTAAAATATTCAAACTTTGTCAACTAATTAATTTTGATCCATATCTAACAAGATTTCTCCAATCAGGTCATTATAAGGGTTTCTTGGAGGGTTGTGACCAGTTTTCATTCTTTATAAATGTTTATAAAGATATATCCATAAATCCACTAAAAATTAATTGGAGATAATTATTAGGTCCATATTATACCTCTCTCAAAAGGTTTAGGTCACCATGCAAACTCTACACATGCCAATGAGCATCATAAACTTCTTCTTAAGCTGAGAAACCTCTATTTTGCTTGCATAGAATACTTCCCAATGTACTATCTTGCTTTTTATTCTTCTTCAGGGCCTAAAAATTGGTCAAAAACTTTGAAAAACAATTTCATACCACAATCCATTCTTACATGACATATACTAATTGGAATCTCTTCATGACTGCTCATAAGGACCTCACTAGCCCACCTTACCTATAAGGCCTAGAACCACCAGGCCAACTTACCTCTTGAAGGTACTTGGAAATTTATCCCCTAATATCATAACACATTATATATCTTCAATATATTCATGTAAATTAACATAACCAATAACCAATAATAAAAAAAGGTATATACCTCTTACCTCATCAGGTAACCTAACAAGGTCAAGCACACAAGGCATAAGATGACTTACACTCCACCTAAAGACCACCTAAAAGGACTCAAATTTCTCTCTCAACAACATTTAAATACCATTTACTCTCTCTCATTTCTCCATGACATCTTCACAAACTCCCATATGGCCAACTACTCCCACAAGCTCTCACTAGTAACCAAGACTGAACTAAGCACTAAGATCATACATATTAGACCAAGAGCACTCTCATACCACTTTGTCATCACTAATTCCACTTGAAATCAATGACAACATATAAATACCACTAATCTCCCAATAATTTTAATGGACATCTATTCACATTGTTGTAAATATTATCCTTAGATCTAGATAAAGTAGCCTCCCATCTTGCTAGAGGAGGGCAAGGGATATTCATCTCAAATAAGAGTTGCATGAGGTAATTTATATGACATGGAGATGTCCTCATTAGTTAAATAAAATGGATTTATGATGGAATATTAGTAAGTTACACAATGGTATCCCACTCATCATAACCTATAAGGAGATTTTTAGATATAGGTGCATAATGATTAAGAAGGTCTTCGGAAGGTGAATCCAAAGATTATTAAAACTTATGTTGATAACAATGATAAGGTTGAAAATAATGTTGTAAATCATTTGCTGATGAATAAATATTTGGTTTAGATTGATCTTAAATTTTGGAAGAAGAAGTGCTAGTATAAATTGGATTGTCATTAGTATTAGAAGATGGTGGGAGAGAAGTAGAAATATTATGAGATGTGTCATCCAAGGGAGAATCATAAATCAGATTATCAAAATAAATAAGATATTATTTCCCTAACACATTTAAATAAGTTGGATAATAATCCTAAATAACCTGATATGTCTTATGGGAAGGAGGATTGTAGATAGGTTGTGAATCAATGAAATCCACCACTCTTCACATATTGATTATGCTAACCACACTTTCTTTAAAATTTGGTTTAATAAGACTCTTTACATTATTGGTAGAAGAAGTGGGATTATCTCAGCCTTATAGGATTGGTTGATGATTAGGTAATGGGTCTTTATAGATAGCTAAATGATAATTTACTTGATTTAAGGCTTGAGTTTTATCATGTGATTTGAATTCTTTGAAACCAACCTCATAGGCTTGTTAATGCTTATGGATAATAGAATCATGATCAAAATTTGGGCCAAGAAGAAATTACATGGCTAAATTATGAAGTTGTCTATAAGTCTACTGAGAGTGACCCTAGATAACATGAAACCAACAAAACTTAATAGTATCATACCATGATTTTATAGGTCATGTAGGGTCAAGCTCTTGAGGGAGAGGCCTAGGTAGATGTTTAACCAATTTGGATAAGGATAAAAGCTTATAAACATTAATGTTTTTTGTTGAGAAATATGGATTGGTGTATTGTTGAGAAGGATTTGATTTTTAAAAAGGGGTAGGAATGACATCTTGAATATTTTGAATGGTGTCATATGAATTAGTAACATCGTCATTGGTAATATTGTGGTTTTTATTCTTAACTAATAGATGATGGCTCATAGAAGGTTGGGGAAGCTCTAATTAATGCATGAGGAAATATTATCTTTTGGCTTGATCGATAGCTTCTTCCAAGGTATGTGGAAAAAAGGTATGTACTCGATATTGTAATTTATGAAATAAAGCATTTGTAAAGAGATGAAAGAGATTATCATCTACCATATTATGTTCACATTTATTTGACAAAATCTTCCATCACTTAACAAAGGCTTGGGTAGTTTCATTTTTATTTTGTTTAAAATTGATGAAATGGGCCAAAGTGTTCTCTAGAAGATCAATAGCTTGAAATTATTGAACTAAATCATTTAGTAAGTCCTCCAAACTAATGATATAGTGTGTTCTAATTTGATTTCACCAATCTAAGGCATCATGCATGAGGGTTTTGGATAAGATTTTGGTAGAAGTAAAGGTATTTAATTTTACCCAATCCTTGTAAATATTTCCAAATGTCTTGAGATGAAGGGCACGATCGGTTGATCCATTATAAGAAATTGTATGTGTTATACCTCCAATGTAAATGTTATCAATTTGGGTGGTAAGAGGTTTATTTTATAAATTCTTGATGAATTTTTTGACAATGTTGGTTGAGGAATAAGATTACCTTGAGAATCTCAAAGAGGAGGAGGAGGAACACATTGGTTATGTGTGCCCCAAGTCATTGGTTGAGAATTGGATTGAATATTAAGAAGGTAGTTTTGCATTCTCATCATTTGATTGGTATTATGAGCTTGGAAAGTATTCATTTTATTAAGAGTTTGTAACAATAGTTGATGAGTTGATTAGAGTTATTAGAAGTAGTATTGGTATTTGTGTTGGTATTAGTGGCCTAGATACCACTATTATCATTAATATGAGTTTGATAAGAGTTATGAGAATTGGAAGCACTAGTGGAAAAATTTGATTGTGAAGCAAAAGATCAACTAGTAAATGGTTTAGAAGAAGAAGCACTAGAAGCATGAGTGCCTTGGATAGAAAATGATGAGCTAGTGGAAGGATTAAGGATAGTGGATCTTATGAGAGGCCCATTAGATGTAGAACCTATCATGTTAGTTGAGATACTAGGCATGAAGGTGGAAGAAGTTAAATAAGAATATGTCATTACATAAGAAGGAGTAAAGATTGAAGGAAGAGGTTGTGAATAAAATAAATTGATACCCCCAAATCCAGTTGAGAAAGTGGGAGTAGGAGAATGAGGTTCTTCAACTTGATGGATAATCATGAGGTTATATATGGTAAAAGGATAATTCCCTTTATGTTAATGGAATTTCATGATAAATAAAAGCACTTCAAGATTATAATCTAAATCAAGATGATATTTTAAGACAAGAGGAGGTTTTTTCTATAAAGAGGTATGAGGAGGGGTCCCATAGTCCATCTTGTAGGTTGTAATATGAACATTACTAGCATTTATAAAAAGGTCCCTACTTTGTCTATCAGAGACCCTATTAGGATTGGTAAATTACATCATGTCTACTAATTAAACCTCATAGTTATCACCTAAAAAAATGTCCATAATGAAAGGAAAAGAAGCATGATGAGAAATTAAAGAATCATAAAGTGACTAACAATAGTACTAGGTTGACCTAGTCGATCTAGTACAAAATAGGGACTGTAAAAACTATAATGGGTCCACAATATCAATCTATTTTAGTGAATAGTGACTAGAAAAAAAAGGTAAAAGTGTTATAAATAACACTAGGTTGACTAGGTCGACCTAACATAGTGTACAAGGGTTGAGAAAGATACTACGTCGATAGGGTTGACCTAGCACAATAGTCAAGGAAAAAATGAAAGTTGATATGAAGCTATCAATTAAACAAAGATAACTTCAAGTAATGTAAGAAAGCAATAAGTAATGAAAGGGAAACACATAATCAATTGAATTGATGTTATCCAATCCAATTACTGCACATAAATCAAAATATTGCACTAACACTAGCTAATGCAAACTTTTGCACACATAATTTGATCAAAAGACCAAGAAATCAACTTGAAAGTAAAGATAACTACTTGGTCAACCTAAAATGTTGATTAGATCATTAAGAATGATTTTAAGTGTAAAGGGAAATTAGCTATAATTAAGGTACAAGATAGAAATCTATGGATCGTTTTAGCTGAGTTTAGGATGAAAGGGATATAGTGGAAATGATACAAGCTTGGTATTGGGGCCTACCCCCTCATTTCACACATTGTAGAGATAAGGGTGTCAGGTGCTTAGCCAAACTATACCATTAACCATGCTTTATACTTGACCAGATCATTAAGTCAACTTCCCCCTTGGTGATGAAATCTAAGTAAGTTGGCCTAGCTAATCAAATGTTTAGCTACTTGTTGATATTTATGTGGTTTAAATATGTGTGAAAAATAATAGAAATAGTGCAACTAAATGATTAATTGAAAACCACCCAATTAGACTATGTGAGCTATTCTAAGCATGCAAACAACTGAAAAGAAATATGTGATTAACATATAAAGTTAATTCCAACTTTGAAATAAGGTATAGTTGAGAAAATATATGGATAAACATATAGAATAGGGTTGATAGGGTTGGACATGTACTATGGAAGCAAACTCTGAAAATGAACTAGGTCGATCAAGTTGACCTAGTTATTTTAGAACACATAGAACGTAGATCTAGGTCCACAAGGTCAACTTAGTTGACTTGCAAGTGCAATTTTAAAGACTGCAAATTATGAAAATGAAATTACAAAAATATAAAGATAGCGTAAACTCACCTAAATGGTTTAGAGTTGAAAATAGATAAGATTGTTGATCAAGAACCATGGAGAAAACTACCAAAAACCTAGAAACTAGGTCAAGTTAGTCAACCAAGCAATACATAACCCTACTAAAAAAGTGATAAACATGCACTAGGTCAACTTGGTTGACCTAGTTAACTAAATATGAAGTCTAAAAATTGGAAAAAACTACACTGGGTCAAGTTATTCGATCTAGTTGTCTGAATAGAGTTCTACAAGCTTTAAAACCTGTACTAGGTCGAGCTAGTTGAGCTCGTTACCTATTCCTACAAACCTATGCATAAAAATAAATAAAATGGGTCAATAGGGTTGATCCATAATGATAAAAAAATGATAAAAAAATGACAAATAGATTTGAAATAAGTGAAATAAATCTTGCAAAGGTTTGATTCACATTGGGTTCACTAGAATTTATGTAATTGGAAATGCATCATGTCCATAAACCAATCCTAGATGAGGACACCTACACTTCCAATTGGGGCATATAATTTTTAATAAGGAGTATGACCAATGTGAGGATCCACTAGACCTGATTAAGGCATCACTTTTCATGACACACCATGCAATATAGGGTTCCAAAGCCTATAGTCTAACATAATCGCATAACAACCTTAAAAGAGTCTTACGATTTAATATTTCACTAATCTTATAATAAGGAAAGTAAATATAATCTAGTGAGAACCAAATATTTTGGCATAAAGTGGTGTTTAGAAAAAAAAAAAAAAAAAAAACTAGACTAAACATGTATAGAAGATATATACTCATGTTAATGTATATAGAATTATAATATATGGAAGAGAAGAATACATATGCTCTATCCATCTACTCTTAACAAATAAGAATAAAGCTAAGAATACTTAACTTTGAAGATGAATATACTGAGCCTCAATTTTCCCCCTTCGTCAAGGTGCTTCTCAAGATATTATCATGGTATGTAAGGATAACTAAGATAAATCATCTCTAGGCTACAAAACCTATCCAAGCATCCAAAAGACTTATCCACATGACAAGATCATAGCTCCAAATAAAGTATTGAACCCTAAAGCTTTATTCCCCAAGTAGAATGGCCAGTAAGTAGATGTTAATTTGAATTTATTCACTTAATTATTTTCTCTTATAAAATGGTGGTAAATAACTTTGTATATATAGTGATAACTTTCCCTAAAAACTTTAGGGAACATCAATTGTGCTAGGTCGACCTGATCAACGTAGCACATTTACATGCTAACTCACTAGGTCTATGTTAGGTCAGTTGAGAGGCTAAAAAATAGAAAGAGAGAAAAGGTCCACAAACTATACTAGGTCAACCAAGTTGACTTAGTATGTTGATAAAGTCAAAAGGGTGCTAAGGAAGGAAATGAAGGACAAAAAGATGAAAAAGACTAGAAGATTGTGCAAGGGAGGAGAAATAACTTAGGAAAATATTTTAGGAACTAGTTGTATAGGTAATAATGTGAAAAAAAGGGACAAAAATATTATGAATCAACAAAGGTCTACCCACCCCTTTCCGTTTACACCCTTTAGTGTGTGACCTTAGAAATATTGAGTCTCGATGGGTTCTTGTAAGATGTAAAGCATCAGTAATTGATACAAGTGTGAAAATATTATGTGTATGTAGAAGGCACCTTAGGTTGGAAATGTAACATGAATATAAGACATGGTTAAAGATCCTAAAAAGTGATGGTGGCTTATCATGATTTTCATGACATGGGAACAATGTAGAGAGAGGCCTCAAAATAAGTACCTTCAATCAATTTTGATAACCTACACATAGTCTACTTTCTCATAGTCTACCTTCAAGGTTTTGAAGGTTTGGAGGACCTAATCATGTGAAAAAGAGGGGAAATTAAGCATATAAAATCCTAATGGCTTGAATAATATCCCCATATATTTATTTTGTCTAAATAAATAGGCAAAGTGCCCTCTATTTTGTCTCAAACATAGCGCACACTCCAAAGGCACAAACCTACAATTTTAGAGATTAAGGGTGAGTTAGGAGTTGTTTCATAATTGAAGGAAGATGTGATGAGTTGAAATAGACCTATACCAACATGAGGAACAATGCATAGGTGGCTAAAACACAAAACAATGGTTAAACTTACAAAAATATAAGCAAGCCTACTTGGTCTTGTCTAGGTCTCAAAGCCCAAGAGGGGTTCAATTCCATATTTAGTATTAGATGAACATTATAATGAGTTTTAACATATTTTTAGGGAGGTATAAGGTGTGTCAAATCTATTTATATGAAAAAAAATCACAGTAAATCCATTTCTTGGCTCAAAATACATTAGGCCTATAGGAAATGGTAGAAAAGGTCGAATAGATTAAAATGAATTGAAATGACTATCATAAGGTCTGATATTGGCTATTTAAGATTAGGATAATGTTGTAAATCAAGATATGGATTTTATTTTGTGAAAGGATAGGAGTGTCAAAATGGGGACACCTTGAAATCTAGAACTATTTTCCTTTTCTACCACTATTGTCCAAACTACTCATAGAGACCTAAGTTTTATGGTGTTTATTTGTTGTCCTTGTATGAGCCTGCTTATGAAATCTTGATTGGTGAAAGTCTATAGAACTCCTTGTAGAATGGATTTAATATTCAAACCCTAGACTTCATTGTGCTTTGATAAAACTTGAGAAATAAGGGGAGTTAGTGTGTGTAACATAAACTAAATGTGTATCCACACCCCTTGTGTGGGCACACTACATACATACCAATACTTTGAAGAGGAATCAAGCCATATGTAGTTCTACCACTTAATATGCTTTATGAAATAATGTGAATGTAAATGTAAAAATGCTAATTTGGTTATGTTTGAAGTTGATATGGATTAGTGTGAGGATTTGGATATGTTTGTATCTATATTGGATGGTTGTATACAGAGAATATGGAAATTTACCTTAGTGATTTTTCTTGTATTATTGCTTGCTTTTTAATATTTTCCCACCTCGTTCTAAATGAAATTTGAATGGGATTTTATAGAGATCCATTATTCATGGGTCAAATGTATTCATGCTAGGCTAAAAATATGAAGGATATGAACTAGAAGGAAATAACCATTGGGGCTTGAAATGAAATTGGGGATCATCAAAATAGGAAACCCTAGGGTCTAGTGTTATATTCCAAGTTGGGCACTCTTATCCTATAGGTGTGAGATTTGGGGGATAGGATTGACCTAGGAAATTTTCCCTAAATGAGGTGGAATGACCATTTTAAAAGCTCAGGATGACTAGGAATAATCAAAAAGGTGTCTATAAGGGTCATGAGATCATGCAAGAAAGACCTATGGGTTGGGTGTCATAAGCCACACTCAAGCTACCAATTTTGACATTTTATATGACTACATTATTTTATCTTGTAGGTTATAGACATTAATCACACAAAACATATATGTACATTAATTCCAATTAAAAAACAAGAAATAAACTTTATAAATACCAAAATAAGTCTCATATCTCCTTAGGGAGTGGGCCCTTATTCACCCTTGGATTCAATTTTGAATCAACTATCTTATAATGCTATTTTATCACATGAATTAAAAGAGTAAATTGATATGAGTCTTCTTGTATTCCAAAATAACCAAAATTACAATATCTAGGTATATCTATATGTCTCTAGATCCATCATGGATCTATCATTTTATTCTAGGCAAAAGAGAACTAACTATCCTAGAAATTAGGCAATAAGTTAACTGACTTAGAATAAGAAGATATTTTAGAGAGCTTGGGAGATATAGTGAAAATATATAAAATTTTGTAATCAGATCTACATATAATCAAAAATATCTACATAAGATTCTAATTTCTATGCTTAGCTATATCTAACTTACAAATCTATACATATGATATATCCATATCTTCTGACTTTAAAGTTGTAACCTGAAATTACAACTTCCATAAATGGAAGACCATACAAAAATAGGCACACACACACACACACACACACACACACACACACACACACATATGTATGTATGTATGTATGTATGTATGTATGTATGTATGTATGTACACACACATGTATAGAAATAGAAAATATCAAAAGGAGTCTTTAGATCATCATGGAGAAGGTGGAAATAATTCTTGAATAATTTGGAACATGTTATGACCAAATATGGAGTGAATTATGAGAATCTATATCACAACTATGGTAATCCATAATCAACTATTGAAATCTATATCTAACTGATAGAATATGTAGCTAATTGAAAGAATATGTAGCTGACTTATGAAATCCATAACTGATAGATAGAATCCATAACTAGATAATAGAATATGTAGCTATGATTCAAATGATCAATTATATGTCTTGGAACATCCTTATCTTCATGTGATCTTGTCAAAACTCTTATTAGATGTTATTATGCCTATACATATAAAAATATGAAGACTAAACATGCAAATGGTCAAAACATCACACAAATAAAGCTAATTAAGACTCACATGAATTCATGTAGATAAAATCATCTAATTTCTACCTTAGGCTAGTTCTAAATCCTAATATTACATGGAATGCTCAATAAAATGACATGTTTAAGGCTATGAAATATGGTAATAATGAGTCATAATGTGGACTCATCAAAAAATAAATTTTACCTTTATTTTTCATTAGCACCCTTTTATAGGGTTTGGATAATGATTGATATCATTCATCCCTTGGGTTGGGATGACCAAAATCAATCGATCCTACCTTATCATGATCAGTATCAATCACATAATTTAGGTTTTCACCCCTAACTCCTCCCACAACCTTATCCTCATTTCAAAAACAAGGGATCATTTACACATATCCACATGACTACCTTATATCACTTGGAGATCACCTTATTCTCCTCTACCACCCACACAAACTTCTTGATTACTCTTGTTAGCCTATCACATCTTTTTTATAATAAACTTGCCTTGGTCACTTTGACTGTGCCACCTACATTTCCATGTTTTATACCCTTACACACGTGTGATGATTTGTGCAAAACACTTTAGGTACATTAGAACACACTCACTTGCAATCCCATTACCTACAACCCATTTAGTCTTCTCAGTATCACACCCTCATTTTGACTCCCAATGAACATGGATACCACACTTTATAGACTTGCATTTATAAGTGAAACACATATTAGTTATGCTTATTGTAGTGTTCTATTTCACCTATCACTTATTCTCCTATAAAAAACCTTAATTACCAATTTGTTCAACCATGTTAGACTTATCTAGGTACAATTTATGATATTGCACTTCATTGCAAATTTTGTGCACACTTTTGTGTTTCCACACTTGCTCACTGAACCATCATTATTACTAACTTATCCAATTGGAAAACCTACACCTAACTTCATTTTCACCTCATCAATTCTTGATTTGAGGGGGAACACCTCCTCCCATGATTGGGGAATCTAACCTTCCATTGCACCATTCATTTTTCTTTTGCAGCTTGTTGATGTAATCTATGTAACAAAAAGGGTCAAAATATAGACACTAAAAAATTGAACCAATGGTTCTAGTTATCACAAAACATTTTTTTCAACCCCCTTAGCCCCCTTTGGGTTACAACATTTCTTAAACACCCATTTACCCCTTGAATACAATTAACTAAAATAATTAATTAATTAAGTTAATACAAGACCATTTACACCTCACCCTAACTAAACCCATGGCTAACTTAGTGACACCTAGCCTTAAGACCATTTCCTGCCTTAGCATTTAAAGTCCTAACCTCTTAGACTATTTCTTCTTACATGCCCATGATACTTTAAATAATATTGGACCACTTATAATGGCATTAATAGCCAAATTAAGTGCAAAACACTATTTTGGGTATGTTAGACCTTTTCTACATTGATCAATGTTAGTCATCCCTCGACCAACATTGGTTGATTAGGACTAACATCAGTTACTTAAGGCTACATAGGGACCCTTGCTCAGGAGGTTGAATAATTTCATAAAGAACTAAAACTCTTGTGTGAATCCAAGCTTTTTAGTGAACTAGAGAACTATTCTAAAGATCAAGAAGTGCTTCATCACCTCAATATTGAGGATTCAATCACCGTTATTCTACCCATTACATTCCAAGATTTTAATAAGCTCATACTCAACTTCATGTCAGCTCTAGGCTAGTAATTCCAAAACAAAATAAGTATCTTGTACTTTTTATAAGTTTAGTATTTAGTTTTTTGTAGTTCATTACTTCCATCCCCCTTGAATATTCCCCCACACTCTCTTTTATGTTGGATTTATACAACTTTAACATCCCTTTTTCCACCAAATCCCCACTAAGACATTATCAACCTTTCAAGTATTAAAACCCTATGTTTGAAATTATTGAGTCTCCAATTTTCCTTTATAACCATGAACCAACTTCTAAATAGCCCACCAACCCCTCTATAACTAACCCAAAGTCCATTTTTGCCTAAAGACACAATTGTAACAAACCCACAGTGGTTGACATTAGTCATCCTTCATCATCATCAGTTATCCTTGACTAACATCATTTACCCTTGACTGATATTAGTTACACAATGATCGACATTCATCTTTGTGTAATTATTTTTCCTAAAAATAGAAAGTCAAAATCACACATCATCCCTAACCCAAAATATTATTTTTCAATGCCTATCATAGCACAAAATCATAAACAATTTTTTGAATCACATTTTAGTGATTTAGCATTTCTTTGGAAAAATTTAATGTTATTTTGTTAAAATAAATCATTTCTATTGAAAATCATTTTATTACATTATGATTAAGTACTTTTCATTACTTTATGCAAGAATCTTTTATCATAATTTTTTATAAATTGATTTATTAAATGAGTGGATTGAAACTTTCCAATGAAGTCTTATACTTCTTGGATCTATCACTTTCTAAGCAATCCACCCTCCAATCTTACTAATCAATCCCATGTATAGTCTCATTCTTATTACAGTTCATTCCTCCCAAGCCAAAGAGTATTTTTTCACATCATCTCAATCATGGAGCATGTAACTACATCCAAGTTCATCTATACCTTTCCATTTTTTTGAGTTCTACTTATTTTATAAAATCAAAATAGAATAATACAAAAACATAGTGAAACACATTGTGTGCACTACTACTTAGGGCATGAATAGAGGTGTCTTCATCTAAGATTATATTGATTTTATAGCTACCAATGATTGATATAAGTATTTATCTAAAACCTCAATTTTTTTAGTAAGGTAGGATTTAAAATAAAGCCTTGATTGATTAAGTGTATGTTCATGATGAGTAGTCCTCTCAATGCATACCTTTTCTTCTTTTTGCACTCTTTCTTGGATAGATTTCCATGATGGAAAGGTTGAGAAGGGTTGTGAGTGAATTTGAGGTATTTGATACTTAATTTATTGAATATCTTGAGGGGTGATGTGTATCCCAGGATAAGAATGACATGGAATGGAGGAGGGGACAAAATTTTGATGTTGGTGAATATGTTGCCTTTCATATACTATCAACCTATCCTTAATCTTTAAAATTAGACCATCTATATCAAGCATGTCATTATTGACCCTTGAATGGCCTTATCTCATGAAAGATTCCCACTCTCCTTTGGCTTATTTAAATTAAGTTCTAATACCCTTAATCACATGCTTAAGTATCTCTTTCACATACCCTTTAAGTGTGCCAATGCTCACCATATATCTCTTATAGTCTAATAGGGTCTATTTAAGGCTAGATATAGATTGAATTAGGGCATGAGTAGGTTGGTAAATAACATCAGAGTGCTACCATGACTGATCAGATTGACAATTAGACTACCAAGGAGGTAGATGAGGCTCAAAATGGGATTGGTAATTTTGACAATAATGAGACTCATCATAGGGATGGCAAGGGTGAATCTAGGGCTAATAGGGGTTATAATAGAGTTAGTAGGGATCATGATGAAGTTAGAATGGGTCATGGGGTTTTTCAAAAAGGAATGAATAACATAATTCTAACCCATATAAATCCATAATTCATCATTAAGCATGTGAAAAACAATGAAACTATGGACAATAACCTTTCTTACCCCTAAGATGATGACTTGTGACATCCCTTGTCATGATTCTTGACTACAAACTATGATTTTTTTAAACTCTTAGAGATGACTACAGATGTTTCTATTAAATGTCCTTAGCTTCTAGATATGCTCCAAGGCTATCAAATCATGTTTCAAGGCACTTGAAATCTAGTCCCACTGGGCATGCTAAAATTATTAGCTACCCAAATTGTACCCTTTTGAAAAGGACTATTCAAAACCTCCTAAAACTTAGACTAACATGGGATTAACCTATAGGTTGTGGGCTACTAGTAATCTAGGTCAAACATGTAGACACCTAAAACTAGCCACCAATGACATCCAACTAGGCTTTTGACCAATTTCTACCAAAATGCATAATTTGGGCTTAAAAACACTAAAACATGCTAAATGATGTGAACCTGTCATATATAAGTGACAATTTTGGCCAATGAATCCCAAAATGAGGTAATTTATTTTATGAGATAGCTAAATTTAATCAAATCATTTTGATTTAAAATGATGGTTTCATACTTGGGTGCTCTGGATTGCTCTTTTCTACCAAGTTTCTTAAATGAGACACGTGTTTTTTTTATTTTGTGTCATCAACATCCTAAATAGGATAACAGTTCCAATGCATCTAACATCACATTCCAATTCCAATCTAGTCAAATTTTGAGCCAATAATATGACATTTTGACCAATTTAATTAATTTGCGCACCAATTTCCAAGATTTACACCAAAATTGATAAATTATGTTTAAGACTAATTAATTTGAATCAAGAGCTTAAGTTAATTTTCCATGGAACTTGTTTTATATTTCATTAATGGAAATTGATATTGAATAGATGCATCATCTAAGACATCAACTTTTCATGAAGGCATTCATAGGCCATAAATGCCATAAATATTTAATTAAGCCCTCCCATACCTCTTTAATGCCTCTCTATCCCAAATATTTAAGAGAGCATTTATTGATTTTAGCCTCTAAAATTGAGTGGATTCTTAGCCACATGTTTTCATCTTGAGATGAATGGTTTGGGTTCAATCTGATCATTTATAATAATCTATAAATATAAGGCCTCACATTCATAATTTTAAGCTCTTTCAAGCCAAAGTTATCATGAACAAATGAGTCCAAAATCTTGGATAGTGTAAAGTTACCATGCAAAAATTATTCTAGAGCCTCATACAATTAGTGTTATTATGCCAAATTGTTTAACCAAGCCAAATCCATCACATGCCAAAGGTGCCAAGGAGAGAAGGAGCTAAACAACTCCATTGATGAAGAATCTTTGATTCACAAGCTAAGCAAGCCATTATACAAACCATTTGGAAGCTCCAAATAAGGTGAAAGAAGGTTTCTTTCATGTTTTATTTCTTGCTTTCATATGTTTATTTGTTACTAATCTACCCCTAGTGTTTAGGGCTAGAGATGGCAAGCTTTTTAGTGTGTTATTTTCATTTTCATTTCATTTTTAACTAACACTTGATCTAACCCCCTCTCTTGAGTCAAATTCCTAGTTCACATAATGGTACACCCAGTGGGACCTAGCCCTAAGAATTTGATCACATGGATCCTACAAGAAACCTACTAATGATTTTCACATAGAATCCTAGAGTGTGGCAGCAAAAGGAGTGACAATTTTTAGTAAAAACATGTTTTCCTAGAAGTCATAGTTTTATCACTAAGGAGTTTTGATGTTGTCCTCTAAACCACAATCCCTCAACTGACATAGTCATGGTTTTGTCACTCAGTCATAAAATTATGTTTTAACTATGTTTTTAAACTAACATTTTATCTATCTACAAGTTAAGTAATGATATTACAATACTACTACTCGATAGTAGTGATATTTCAATATCATGATTTTGCAAGTTATGATATTTAAATAGCTCAACTCAATAATCACGATACTATAATACCATAATTTTTTAATTTGTGATATTGTCAGTCTAGGTCATGGTAGTACAATTAAACCACTAGCAGTTACCCTAGACCTTTAGGGTTAAGAAATAATATTGAAACTCTCTAAGTTATGGGTTTTCTTTGTTAGTTGTGATATTATCTATTAGAGTAGTGATGTTTTTAATTTTTATTGACTAGCCCATGAGTTATGATATTGTGTTAACTAGTCATAGTTTTGTAGAGTTATGGTATTATACTATGAATTTATGGTATTGTGTTGTGTGAACCTGAGATTTCAATTTTTAAAGTTACTTATTTCATTTGAAAAAGTGATTCAAATATAAACTACATTCTGACCATTTCTTTATAGGGCCTACTTGAAAAATGTCAAATCATGCTTAATTACATCTTTGTAAACCTCTTGTGGGATGCTTAAAAGAAAACAAGAATCTTTCATTATGTACTTAAAGAAATTTTTAGGGTGTTTACTTGAATAGTTTTATTGTTGTTCTTTACAAGTTTTTTCAACTTAAGGCCAAGGGGCTAAATAACACCACCAAATATTTCATTTTAGTTATCTAAAATTAAACTCACTTCAATTTTTTTTACTTTATGCAAGTTAATCATTTTTTTAGTTAGTTTTGTTTGAGAAAAGAGTAATTTTTATGTGTATGCTCTCCCCCCATCCCCTATAGGGAATTTGTGGGATCAAAATATCCATCTTCATTACAAATTACCTTAGTCTAAAGGCATAAAAGAGATGTTACAAAGGCTCTCCTCAAGACCTGCATGGCTTGGGTGATCTAGAAACAACCATAAATCACTTTTACTTAGCTTTTATTTCATTGAATCTTGGCTTGTGAGGGGGACTTCATTACCTCTCATAATTTATATAGGAAAACCTTGACTTGGGAATTCATCTCCCAACATTGTCTTCAACCCCTCTCCATCGGGGGTATATAAATTGAGATCCCTTCATTAGGCTGATGGTTTGAGTAGTTAAACCATCTCTATTAGTAGAGGTTAAGCTTGGGATGTTTGGTCATCTTGGACATTGCACTACATTGAGCAAGTGATGTATGTAATGTTTTTAAAAAAAGAAAGAACTTTTTACAAAAATCCATATGATGTAGACCAAAAAGATTTACACTTCTTTTATATGCTGACATGAAATTCCTATTCATTTAATCTATCTAGACGTTCAAAAACTTGTTAGTTTAGATAACCCCACTTTGTCACACCTTGTCAATTTAGGGCTTAAGATGATTAAATAGTTGATTTATGTTTGTCTTAGATTACTTGGTCCTTTTTGGAGTGAAAATTATTTGTTAACATAAGGCTACATAACCAAATACATTATCCATCATTTTCTTGAACAAGGAGGCATTATGCTACCTAAGTAAAAATCATATTTTTCCTTGTTCAAAAATTTATCATAAAATTTGTATCATATATTCCATTTTGGTGTAGCTATGCTTCCCATTTGAGTCTAAACCATTTACCCAATTTTCTTAAGTCCTTCATTGATAAATTAAATTTGAAATTACACCTTTATAATTTCATAAGGTTGATGTGTTAATTGGATTTTCTAGTTACACTAAACTTGAGGGAACTTAGGTTCAATTTCTAATTTGAATTGAGGGTCATTTTTAGACTCATAATCATTATCATCATTTGGTAGGACTCAAGTCATCTTGTGTATCACTCATGCTTTGAGTCCTAAGATACATTTTTTACTACCCCTCCTATTTTACCATTTGTCTTAAGTCTATTTGATACCACACTTTTTCCATAGATATTTCTCAAACTTTATGTGTATGTGTCATTTGAGTTGAGAAGAATAGTGTTACACTGCCAAAATCATGTTAAACCATTTTGACTTAGAATCTTGAAGCAAACAATGGTCATACCTTTTGAGAATTTTAGTGTTGTTACATTGCTCAAATTATTTCAAAACTTTTTTCATATGCCCATTTGCATAGATTCCATGTTTTTCCAAAAATTCCAAGCATTTCGAATATATCTTTGGAGTCTTTGTCTAGCATGGTTACATTGTTCATTTTCATCTAGCTTATTGGGCAAAAGAGTCTAGTTTTGTGCCATTATTTGGGAAGAAATAAACTATCTATAAGTGCCTTCTATTTCATACCTTATACCTATTGATCAAGTTTATGTCTAAGAGTGAAATGCCTAGTTTTTATTGAAAAGTGTTTCAAAATTATTAGATTAAATATCTCATCTTTCTATGAAGTCTAGATTTTGACACTATTTGGCCAAAATTCCTAGCATGTAACTTTTATTTAGTCTATATTTTGACGTCACATTTGGCCAAAAGACCTAGCAACTTTTGTTTTTTCCTATATTAGACTCATTTGAAACACTTTGATCCTAGAATATGGAATTTTTAATTTTGATCCATCTACTTGACCTTTTTGTGTGAGATGTTTAATGTTGGACATTTGACATGAGCTTTTTTATCAAAAATCATTTCATCAATATTTTTGGATATACATATCCATCCTTTTGATTAGGTTAGATAAAGTTTGAACCTCTTTTTAAACATCACTTTTCTAGAGTTTGTATAACTCTATTCTTTTTTATCATGAAACATTTACTATGGATCCCAACATGTCTTCCTACACTTATAGAGGTGTTGTGTATAATCCAAGATTTATTAATGTAGTCACACAAGAATAAATGGTATAATACCCCTATGAATGTTGCTTATGAGACAGATCCTTATCCATATTATAACACTCAAATAGGGGAACAAAACCAAGAACTATTGGCTCATTATTTTGTTAGCACACCTCCATACTCAAAAAGATCATGAGATAACAAATCAATACCTAGCTACAGTACCTACGGTTGATGAATCATTCCCTTAATAACCATACTATGTTACTAAACCATCCATGTATGATCTTTGTCTATTTAAGCATCACTTATTAGAAAAAAAGACAAGCTTTGGTTAGAGCTATAGAAGTAGGGGATAATTGTTTGGTAGACTTCCCCATGAGAATTCATCAAGTCTAGTAATAATGACTCACAACATAATAAATAGTCAATAGGATTCTTATATCAATCCTTTAGCTCTATTCCCAATGGTATATCAGGACCCTAGTATGATTTTTAAAGGAAAGGGCCTCATGGATGATCACTTCATATAGATGCAAACAACATACCAAACTTACTTGAACCTAGTGCATAATTTTAATCAAATGACCATGTCAAATAGGCCTCTTATTTACTTGGTTCCGTTAATAGGAGTGTTAATATAATTGACTAGTAAAGATAATTAGGGTGTAGACCCATTCATGCAAAACATTTTTTTTGATATCTTGTTTCATATGCTAACCATTAAAAAAGTGTCTTTTGCTTCTATGTAGAGTACTAAGCAAAATGTAGTGGACAATGTGCAAACAATATCTAATCCAAAAAAAAGTGGTGTAAGTACACAAATAACTAGTCTAAAAATAAGTGTACCTATAGTTAACACCATTAATGGTTTTCCAAATTAGGGGGTAGGAGTTTTTATCTCCCAACCTCAACCAACTAATATCACTAATCTTCAACTAGCTACTTCTTCAAGCACTCAACCAATATAATTAGGTAGTTAGCCAATGACTAATGTCATGCCTTAAAAAAAATTGATGAATACTACTCTTCCCCAATAGGTAATGAGTAGTGTTCCACAACAACATTCATAATAAAACATACCAATGTATCATAGGTAGAACATATTACCACCTCAATAAGGGATAACTATTGTTCCATCTCACTAGGTAGTAGCAGACATACCTCTTTCCTTACAATCTAATAAACCAATTCAAAGCTAAATGATGTCTAATCAATAACATACAACTATGGATTAGAAACAAATGTCTAATATCCAACATTTATCCACTTCCCAACTAGGATTCATGCAATAAAGAGGTTTTAATGTTCCTCAAGTACCAATCAAGAAACCTTTACCTTTTATGTAGAACATGCCATTAATTCAAAGATAGGTTCTTGGTTCATAATTTCCCTCTCAATATCAATATATATTTAGTCAAAAACATGTCCCTATTTAACCTCAATAGTCAAAATACAACCATATTCCTCCATCCTAATCTCATAATCCTCAAAACTAAACCCACATATATAACCCAAATTAGAATATAGCACCGTAGTACATGTAATTTCAACAATCAAACCCTAATCCATGTAAGCATATTCCTAGTCTATTCCCCAATCACACTAACTTACCCAATAAATACCTATATCATATCCTAGTCAAAGTGCTCCACTTATGATTTCTAAACCATCTACCTAGGCCAACATTCCACCTCAAACCAATCTTCCCTCTAGTTTCTTAGACCAAGAACTACAATAGATGAAGGATGAAATTTCTACAATCTAACTGAGGAAATAAACCAAAAAGTTTAAGTTGGATGATGTGTGTTCTTATCCATTTAACATGGAGTACTTACAGATACCATTTCCTCTAGGATACGAACCACCAAAATTTTATAAATACAAAGGGAAAGGTGACCCCAAGGCTCATTTGACTAAGTTATTTTTTTCATGCCATCCAATGGCATATAGTGACATATACCTTTTATTGTTATTTCCAAGGAGTCTAGCAGGATAAGCCTTGGGGTGGTTTTTTAAGTTGCACAAGAATTTAGTATCATATTAAGATGGTCTTTTAGATAAGTTTGTAAAACATTTTTGATATAATCTTGAGCATGAGATTTCATTGGTCAACTTGATGTAAGCTAATAAAAAGGCCAGTGAAAGTTTTGTAAGTTATCTACTATGATGAAGATCCCTTGCAATCTAATCTATTTTTAGTTTACCAAAAAAGTAAGTAGCCTCTATGTTTACCAAAAATTTTCATAGTGAGATATCTTATCATCTAGAATTATACTGCATGTATACCTTTAAAGAGATCATTGACAAAGGTTTATTGATTGAGAAATACCTTATTAACAAAGGGATCATGAAGCTTACTTCATCAAATAAAAATCAAGGTACCAATCAAGGAAATGGTGAAAACCAACATCAAGTCCAAGCACACGCATCACAACCAGTACAAGCCAATAACAATGATAGACCAAAATAATTCAACCATAATAAAAATGTTGTTATAAATGGAGTAATAGAGTTGATACATGTATAAATGGTGGAAACACCATCTACTCAACCTATGCAACATATGAAAATTACTTGTAACCCACAACCTTTTCATAAAACATAGCAAGCACAACAACCCAGGCCCATGTAACAAATACAACAACCTTTACCATTGCAATCCCCTTGTCTAAGGATAACAGTGCTTACTCACCACTTTTTTAGTGACCTTAGAGAACCTATTAAATCTATGTTTCATAAGCTTGTTGTCTCTAATATGATAAGGTAGCTTACACCAAAACATTATCCTAAGAAAATTCCTTATCTTGATTGGTACCACCAAAATGAATTATGTGAATATCATCAAGTTAACAAACACAATTTGTGTCATTGTGTGAAAATCAAATATTTGATTTTGAATATGTTGTAGAAAGGGGAAATAACATTGGATGGTGGTGATTCCACTTCTAATCAAAACCTTGGAATCTTTCAAAACCTTTTCCATAGCATAACAACCAACCATAACAATAATAACAACAATAGTAACAATAGAAATAATGACATGTAAAACACCAAAAATACTTTCAAAAACCAAGTCTAAACCAATAAAATCAATATAATCACCAATAACAAAACCAAAAACATCTAAATAATGGATAGAACCAAAGTCATAATGGTAACAACCAGCAAACCTACTATGCAGTTGCACATGACTACAACAAGGTTGTAGGTCATATTATAGGAGGTCATGTTAACACTATCTCCATTAATCTAAAACCAAATACCAATCAATTAAGACCTTTTCTAAATAATTCTAATCCACCAACTCACATCGATAATCCTTCTTTGACCTAAAATCACATATAGGCATATTAGCAAGAAAAGATTACCAATTTTGGAACCTATACCGATAACTTATCATTGCCTTGTGACCAGGAACAAGTATACCAACAATTGAGACTTATCCTATCTAGTCCCCCACCATCACCATCATTTTTTTATCAATCATGGTCATATGTTTAATCCTGATTATGCAATTATAACTTAGAGTTTGAAGATTATCATCCTAGGCCCATAGCCATCTACCCCCATCACCCAACCATCCATTATACCTTAGAATAAGACATTTAAAACTAACCAAGATAATAAGTTTGACATTGTGAAATAATTGTAAAAGGCACTAGCATATATCTCCATTTTTATTTATTATGTACGTCAACAATCCATAAAAACATTTTGAATGATCTTCTTAGAAAATCCATAGTTTTAAGTGTTATATCCCCTAATAAATTCTAAGACTTGGTTGGACACCTAGATCTAGCCCACCAAGTCACTTTCAACCAATTCAATATTTCCTCCCTAATTCCACTACATAACAACCCCTTGCACATTAAAGTTTGTATAAAGAGGCATAAAGTGAAATATGTCCTTATAGATAATGGATTAGGTCTAAACATAGTGTCTCTAAAGCTCATAAAACTTCTTAGGTACATGATGGTATATCTTCTAGTATAAATGATAACCATAAAATCCTATGATAATGAAGAATGAGGATCACATGTCACCATCTATTTACCAGTTATCCTTGGGCCCTTAACCCATGATACACTTTGCCATGTGCTAGATCTTGATTTGTCATACAATATGTTCTTGGGTATACCTTGGTTTCATGAAATTTGTGTCATCCCATTGACATTTCACCAATGTATCAAGTCCTCCCATTAAGAATGGAAGTTTATATACTAGGATATTTGCATCCATACGAGCACTATAAACACCTAAATTCTGAGTTCAAGATCTATAACTATCATTTCAGCATGAATCTAGTGGCCAAATAGGATAAGTGAAAGGTGAAACTCCTTTATTTACTAGAGGAAAACTACATTGATCCTAATACCATTGAGTACATTTCCCATATATTACCTCTTGAGATAACTAATCATTATACCATCTCACCTAATTTCCAAAGAGAGTATTTTACCCATGATACCTTTCACATTGTAAACCTTCCATAAAACCCAAAGTCCTTTGGAAGACCTAAAGTCAAGCCACTTAATCTAGAATGGCAACAAAATGGAAAAGTTAATAAGTAAAGTCTAGGACCCATCATGTTTATACCATCATCTAGACTAGGATAGGACCCTCTTAAAGGAGATAAATCATGGTTATATAATGACAAGTAGGCTAATGTTTACAAAAATTTAAAGTATCCTATCCCTAATAAGATCATGAAGAATCAAGACTATGAAGGAGGTGGCCTTAGACCAAATCAAAAAGGAACACTTGATCTAATTTTCATGACCAAATACAAAGGATCCTATGGACTTAGATTTAAACTACTCGGGGTTCACCCCATGTACCTTAATCATGTTCAATCACCATTGACTAGTGATGATGATGTTAGCAATGAAGTAGAGTCTGATAATAGCCTTTTTGATGACCTAGCCAAGACCAACCTATTTAACCCTCATTCCTTTTGTACCCTTAGACTATTTATTCATCAAAACCCACTACCATTGTATTATCCCCAACTGATATACTAGGACCAACAAAAATACAATGTGTTAATTGATAAGTTTCAAAATGATGAGGATGTTTACATTTTTCTAGGACTTAGAGACAATGTTTTGTTGGGGGATCATAAATTAATGTTTTCAGTTAAGTTGGATCTTGAAGCCTATTTTAGAGAGTGGATGAACACCCTTAGCCAAAATAAAATAATTAAAACATTGAGGTCCCAAAGTGAAAACCTCTTTGAGGTACTTTTTTGACTAGGGAAAAAGTAAATAAAAAGGCTAGTCTAGTGGTGAAAACCTATTCCATGCACCATTAGATGGGGATGTTCAATTTTATTCAAGCATAGCTCAGGAGACCACCAATGAAAAACTTTTCTCTAGATTTTATTTCAATTTTAAATAACAACAATCCTTTGATCAAATCATTCAGGAGTTTCCAATAGTTTTTATTACATAGCCAAACCTCCCATTGGGGGGCTTTGATTCATCAAGCCTAGGGGAACTCTAAGATCTAGTCCTAATAAAGGACTCTAACATAGTAAATCAATTTTAATCATTGCCAACTATCCTTGAAGATGGTTCAACCCTTATAGTGGAGAACATAATAGAGGTGAACATTGGGTCCTCTGATGATCTAAAGTGGATCAAGCTATGTGTGTCCCTTATTAAGGAGTGTGAAGTCCTTATAACCCTTTTCAAGTAATTTATTGACATATTTACATGGGCATATTCTAACATGCTAGGTTTAGACCCTACCTTGGTTCTACACCACCTTATGGTAAATTTTGATGGAAAACCACTAAAATAAAATTTGTGTAATATGCATCCTCACATTGATATATTAGTGAAGAAAGAGTTGGAAAAACTCTTGGAAGAAGGATGTATTTAGTTGATCAACTATTTAGAGTCGATCTCTAATGTTATACCAGTTAGTAAAAATCTAAAAGGAATCAAAATCTATATTGATTTTTGAGATATAAACAAATCTTCCTCTAAGGAAGATTTTTCATTTCTGAACATTAACATGATAGTTGACTCCATCGTGGGTTATGATATGCTTTCATTAATGGATGAATTTTTAGGGTACAACCATATCAAGATAGCACAAAAGACCAACACAAAATATCATTCACCACTCTATGGAGAACATACTATTATTAGGTTATTCCCTTTGGTATTAGGAATGAAAAGGCCATATACCAAAGAGCCATGAACATCATATTTCATGATATGATGCATGACATTATTGAAGACTATGTCAATGACATTCTTGGCAAATCAAAGACTAGGGCCAATGATCTAGTAGTTTTATGTAGAATATTTGAAATATTGCATGATTAAAAAGTTAGACTTAATCCTAATAAGTGTGTCTTTAGAATTACTTCAGGAAATTTTCTAGGCTTCATTATGTCTCATTGAGGCATTGAACTCTATCCAGCCAAAGTACAAGCCATAACCCAAATGCCACCACTAACTAATTTGAAGTAATTCCATAATTTTTAGGGCAAGATTTAGTCTATTTTATGCTTCATATCATAGTTTCCTAAAAAATTCCATTATTTAATGCATCTTCTAAATAAGGGAGTCACATTTCACTAGGATGATCACCACCAAATAGCTTTTCAGTAGCTAAAGGACTATCTAGTGAATCCACCTATTTTGTTGCCTCCTATACTAAGAAAACCATTCTTATTATATCTATTAGCTACCAATAATTCCATAGGGGTAACTTTAGCTCAACATGATGATAAAAAAAATAACATGTCATGTACTACTTAAGTCATACACTAGTTACATATGAATATAATTATACACCATAGAAAAAACATGTTTAACCATAGTTTTTGTAGCTCAAAAACTGTGCCATTACATGTTAAAAATAAAACCATGGTTATTTCAAAAATATATCTACTCAAGTATCTACTACCTAAAATAGATTTACAAGGATGCATGGCCAAATGGATCATTCTTCTCAATGAGTTTGATATCGAGTATATCAACTAAAAAGCCATTAAGGGGTAAGTTATTGTAGATAAACTTACTAAAGTGCTTCTTACTGATATAAAGCCACTCACATTCCAATTTCTTGATGAATCCATAATGGCCATCATTGACACACCTCTTGAGGAGTAACATTAGAAGTTATATTTTGATGGATCATTCATAACACATGGATCAAGGCTAGGCCTTTTATATATTACACCATAGGGGGATCTAATCCCTAAATCATTAAGGATAAACTTTCCTTGCATCAAAAACATGGACAAATATGAATCACTTATTTCAATACTTTGATAAGTGTTAAAATGTAACATATCTCATCTCAAGGTTTATGGTGATTCTCAATTAATCATCAATCAAGTTACAGACTAATTTTAGACCAAAGATGACTATCTGGTGCCATACAAGGCCATGGTTGACACTCTCAAATGGTAGATTAATGATGTAAAAATTAAACATATACCAAGGAAATGTACTATAAATATAGATGCTATGGGTACTATTAATCTTTGAATTTCCACATAGAAATGGCTAAAGATTATCAGTTCCTCATCAAGAATTTACAAACACTAGCTCATAAACCTTCAACCATCATGATGATATGTGATATTATTGATCGTAGCTCTATTTGGTATTCATACCTTTACAAATACCTCCATGATCAGATTATACCACCCAACCTATCCCAAAATTAATCTAAATCCCTCATCCACTGAACCACTCATTATACCTTACTTGGATTAGCCCTTTACCACTATAGTTTTGATATAAATTTGCTTCATTATTTCAATTTAGTATAATCTACGCTATTGATACAATAAGTTCATAAAGGATTATGTGGATCCCACACTAACATGGTAGTATTATCCAAAAATCTCTTGTGTACTAGTTATTATTGGCCTATGATGGATGCAGATGTAGATACATATGTGAAAAAGTGTGACAAGTGTTAATGACATGCCAATCTAATTCATGCCCTAACCAAGACTCTAAAACCAATGTTTACACCATGGCCATTTACTACATGGGCCCTCAACCTCATTAGGAAGACCAATCCCACCTCATCCATGGCCATATACATATATGTACTGCCACCAATATTTCACTAAGTGGGTTGAAGTTATGCCTCTCACATGACTGGAAAGCAAATTTCCAAGTTCATTTTTAACCATCTAATTTTCCACTATGATATCCCTTATAACATTATATCTAATAATGGAGGATCATTTAATAATAAAGATGTCAAAAGGCTATGTGTCGAATACAACATCACACAACACTTTTATATGACATATTACCCTCAAGGTAATGGTCAGGTTGAAGAAGTAAATAAAACTATTATCAACATTCTCAAAAAGATTAGCAATGATGTCGGCCTTGATTGACACCTTTAGATATTCCATGCCCTCTAGGTATACTATACCAATTATCATATACCCATAATAACCACTTCATATTCACTTATTTATGGTACTGATCCCATTCTTCCCATTGAGGTTGAGTTACCTTTTATATGCATCTTTTTCAAGCATGTCCTAGATGACAATGACTATCAATTAGCTCACCTACAAGATCTAGAGTTAATTGATGAGAAATACATGGATGTGGTGAAGAGTCTCCAAGCCTATCAAAACCAAATTTGAGGCCACTATAATCAGTGTGTGAAACATAGAGAATTTAAACTTGGTGATCTTGTCATTAAAGAGAACCAAAAAAATACCACAGTCCAAAAGAAACATAAAAGCAAGTTAAAATTTTATTGGGTTGGTCCTTTCATCATTAAAAAAAACTATGGAATAGGATCATATATGTTTGACACACCAGATGACATAAACTTGATTAACCAATGAACATTATCCACCTCAAGCGGTACTACACTTGAGTGACTTGGTGTATTGTCAATAAGGACCATTTTAAGTAGTATCAATCTTCTTCTTTGTAATATACCATTTTACCATCCTACCAACTTATCACTTTTCCCTTACCACTTAGATGTTATACCATACCTTTCCCATCAACCAAGTTGATTTATCCATCCTTACCCATCCTTATGACCTTGGTTCCATTTTATTTGGTTTAATTCACATTTCAAGCAAAAGGATTGAGATTCAGTTTCATCAATTCTTTCAAACAATCTAGATAAAGGTAGTATTTTGGAGTAGTAAGATAGAATTTTGGTAGTTTCATCCTTCATTTCTCATTTTTCTATCTATACCAAGTGTGCCTGATTATAACTACCTATGGGCAAATCAGTGTCCCACCAATCTTATTACTAATTATAACTACCTATGGGTAAATTAGTATCATTGACCTATGTTGTTGTATCCTAGTTATAACCACCTTTGAGAAAACTAGGTGCAACATTTGTTTATCATGCCTTGACATAACAACTAGCCATTTCCTATGCCATACTATGCCTTTATACCAAATATGCCTATTTTGTTTGAATTGTTTCCTACACTAGTCAAATTACTCTGCTATTAGGTAGAACTACAATGATTTGAGGTCCCATATTAGGATTATGTAGGCAATGCTCAATATTTTTTGAGGTCAACTCAGTCACCCTAAGCCATTATCTCACCATTTTTAAAGCAACCTAATCCACACTCTCACTATTTTGTAAACCACTTAATCTATGCCCTCATTATTTTGTAAGAACCTTAAGTCTTGAACCCTTTAATATTTAATCATTCTTGATTGAGTTGAGATGATTCAAAAATTCCAAAAACATTTATAAAATTTATTTATAAAAACCAAAAACATTGACCACTTATTTTGCTTAGGGATTTTAGGAACCCATACTAAGTCACAAGAAAATCACTTGTTCCTTAGTTTCCCTATCCTTTTTGGCCTTTCTTCCCATAGACTTATCATTTTGTAAGACCATTCCTATTCTTCTATCACATTTATTATATTTTTTTCATCAATTATCATTTTCTTTCTATTTCCTTGGAGAACTACATTCAACCTGAAGTTTTTGTTGGATATTACATCCATGGAACTATGTAGGTAGTGTCCACTTGCCTAGCGCATATGGAGATAGCTTAGCCAACCCCTTTATTTTCTTCTATTTCCCCCCATATTTTTTTTTTTGCTAATTTATCACCTATTGTCTAGGGGCAATTTTCATCACATTATTTGTACTAACATTAAGACTAACTATTATTTGTTTCTTTGCTTGTTTGTTTGTTTATTGTTTGTGATCTTGTTTATTTGATTTTGACACTGTTGCCTTGATTTAGTCTATGTACATTTATTGGGTGGTTCCTTGAATATTTATACTTGAATCTATCCATATTCATATGTTTACATTATCATCATATTCTTTATCATTAATACATTATTTCCCTTGAATATTGGATCTCGAGAGATAGTCCTTATGCATCTTTTGGACTAGTCCTCATGGTGTTCTATCATGATTCCTACCATATAGTGCTACAACAAAAATCACCTTCAAAAAGTCTACTTAACAATGGCAACATCAAAATATCCTTAGCACTGGCATTAACAAAAACCTAATAATATCCCAAATAGAGTAACTAACCATGAAATATTTTAACCTTTGTTAGTTTGGATGAGCATCTCCCTACTAGCAATTTGTTTTAATTCATATATATCCTCTATATCAAGTTACCCACATCATTTTTTCCATCATCAACCAATAAATCATGTTTTTCATAATCAAGGTCCAATGATTATAACTGCCTATGGTGGGCAAATCATTATACACCATCCCACCTACATTTCTTAATGATTATAATCACCTTTAGGAAAATCATTATGTTCTCAAAAAAATTAATTTATTTTTTCCCATATAGAGGCATGTTGTTATCATGTTTTTCTATCCTAATTGGGGCAGCTCCATCTTCTAAATTCTTATAACCACCTTTTGATAAATCATTATATTATCATACCACGTTGCCACTATCAGGGTATAATACGTATAACTGCCTTTAGGCAAACCATTGTACACCATCCCACTTGCATTATCAATGATTTTGACTAATTTTTCAAACTCATTTTTCTCTCACCCCATCATATTCATATGTTTTGTCCCCTCATTTTTATTCTTTCTTTCGAGGAACTGTTTACCTACCTATTTGTGCCAATTGTTCCCTCAATGAGGCATCATATAGTTCATCTATTATGATTGAATTCATAAGCATACATGACCTTTTAATTATTTGAGAATATGTTACTATGCTTATATATTTCAATTCCTTCCCAAATATGGGCAAACTACAGACACCTAAAACTGGCCATCAATGACCTCCAACTAGGATTTTGACCAATTTCTAACAAAATGCAAAATTTGGTCTAAAAACACTAAAACATGTTAAATGATGTGAACCTGTCATATATAAGTGATGATTTTGGATAATTTATCCCTAAATTATGCAATTCATTTTATGAAATAGCTAACTTTGATCAGATTATTTTGAGTCAAAATGATGATTTTGCACTTGGATGCTCTAGATTACTCTTTTCTATCAAATTTCTTACACGAGACACATGCCTTTGTTATTTTGTATTGGAAATAGCCTAAATGGGATAATAATTCAAAAATATATAAGATCTCATTCAAATTCTAATCTAGTCAAATTTTGAGCCAATAATATGACATTTTGACCAATTTGATTATTTTATGCACCAATTACCAAGATTTGCACCAAAATTGATAAATCATGTTTAAGGCTAATTAATTTGAATCAAGAGCTCAAGTTAATTTTCCATGGAACTTGTTGAATTTTTCATTATTTTAAATTGATATTGAATAAATGCATCATCTAAAAAATTATTTTTTGGGAAGGCATCCCTAGGCCATAAATGCCACAAATATCTGATTAATCCCTCCCATGTCTATTTAATGCCTCTCTATCCCAAATATTTATGAGGGATTTTATTGATTTTAACCTCAAAAATTAAATGGATTCTTAGCCACACATATTAATCTTTATATGAATAGTTCACATTCATTTTGATCATTTGTTAAAATATATAAATATAAGGCTACACACTCATAATTTTAAGCTCTTTCAAGCCAAAGTTATCATGTAAAAATGAGTCCAAAAGCTTAGATAGTTTACATTTACCATTCTTAAATGATTCCAAAGCCTCATATAATTATTTTTATAATGCCAAATTATTAAACCAAGCCAAATCCATCACAATTCAAAGGTGTCAAGGAGAGAAGGATCCAAACAACTCCATTGATGAAGACTCTTTGTTGCACAAGCTGAGCAAGCCACTCTATAAACCATTTGGAAGCTCCAAGGAAGGTGAAGAAAGGTTTATTTCATGTTTTATTTTTTTATTTCATATGTATGTTTGTTACTAAGCTCCCCCTAGTGTCCAGGCCTAGAGATGACATGCTTGTTAGTGTGTTATTTTCATTTTCATTTCATTTTGAACTAACACTTGATCTAACCCCCTCTCTTAAGTCAAATTCCTAGTTCACAAAACCTATAGTGGTATGGTGCTATTTTCCATGATTTGTCACTTGAAATCTCTCTCCAAGACCTAATTATATTGTGATGAAAAGGGATAAAGATGAAAACTTGGAAGGAAACCTACACTAAAAGTGGTGATGCACTAATTATTATTTATCCACTCAAATTGGACTCTTAGCCACACTAATGGACTAAATAAATAAATAAACAACCATCTTCTAAATATATTATTCAAGAGTGTTTCATGTGGAGGATAAGTTAGACAACTAAGATTCAAGCTTATGAAGAAAAAAATTTCTATGAGACTCTTACCAATCATATCACTCTTTAAACTTCATCACCAACACTTCTACACACCACATAACCACATAAGACATTCTATTAGCATCTAGGTGATGTCATATGACCTACATAATGGAAATTACATCACTTATGCATATCAAACAATCATACACACACTATAATCTAATCATAGAGAACTTATATCAATTTATTAATAGTCCAATAGGTCCATAGAGTACAAATTAGGTAGAGTTTCCTCATGCCCAAGAGAGGGATACAAAATAAGGCCATAAGGCCTAAATATATAGAAAATGAGGAGATAAATGGAGGTAAATATGGCATGTAATTAACATAAAGGATTCATAAATTACCATAGTTAACTCCATTTATAGTTTCATCAATTACATAGTCCTCCTTTAACTCTCTCCATGCATTGGTATTATTTAATGGCCCTTTTTAGCATTGAAATGAGATGGAAGATTCAGATTCAAACCTATTCAAGGAAAAGAGACACCAAAAATAGTTAATCACTCCTATATATAGTAGTTATAAGGTGGATTTGAAGTGAAATTAGCCTCCATGAGGTATTGTGTAGCCTACTAGCCCTCTTATGTATATTAAATGACCTTGAGAAACTCCTCTCATATCCTATAGTTGCCATGAATATTGTATATCTCACCTTAGCATAAGTTACATGGTGAAATTAATGTATTTTAACCCTCTTAGTATTCCATCAATGCCATATTTCAACTTCTATTGCTAACCAAGTAAGCTAATTAGGCTCATTAGGCCTAATTACTTGACTACTAGTGGTTGGTTCCTATGAAAGTCTAATTAAAACCTTATAAACCTATGTATGAATGAGTTTTAGATCTAAACCAGCATCATTTATAATGGCATAGGTTTTTATGAGAAAGATATACCTTTAATTATATCAAACTAGGTGATTAGGTCACCTTCTCTAAGCATCTACAGATTGACAATTTGGAAGTGAGTTGAAGAGACCTTTATAGAAAAATTATTGGACATATTATGGATTTATAGGATAAACCAAGTGATGAACCTTCCATTAAAATGATTGGAAGCTTATAAACTAGCTCTTCACCCTTATTTATGCTCATTTTCTTGGAAAATTATAGTTTTTTTACCATTCTATATAATCAGGTTCTATGACCCATCCTCCTCTGAGTGTAATTAACATTATAGGTGTTGTTTAGACCATTCTAGGGTGTTAGGATGCCAAAATATTCACATTTCCCAAAATTGGTCTACCTTAGGATTTAATTAGGGTTTTGGAGGTTTAACATCTTAATGATGACTCATAAAGACCACACCTCCAAACCCAAACTTATGGCCATGGGATTTTAGTCTATAGACCCCCTACAATCCTTGACAAGCTTAAGTTCCTAGATTTGAATGTAAGATGGTGAAATTTTAGTTCTCTGTAGTCAATACAGATAGGGTTATAGTTTTAGCCTTCATTCATAAAGGTGATCCCCTTAATCTAGCCCATTATACCATAGATCCTGAGTGTATTTGGTCACCTAACTCTTGCAAAGAGAATTTGCTCTAAGTATTCTTGTGATGAGAGATCCAAGCACTTGAAGTGATGGCTTGAGTTGGTTGTGTACACTTGTGTAGTTTGAGGAGGTTTTCAAGACCAAAATTGATATTTTATTTACATTATCGTATTTTAAAACTCATTCAAAGGTTATAATTTACCCTCCTACACCTTTTCAAGGTGTCTATTTATCTAAGAGAGTTTGGGTATAGTTCAAGTGGTGATATAGACCTTTTATGCCTAAAATAGGCTTTTTAGGCCTTATTGGCCTCAACCAAGCTTGAAGACATAGAAACCCTATAGTTTATAATATGATTCAATATCATTAAAAACCCTCTCTCCTAACCAATTTATCTCTTCTATAACTTCCTTTAAATTCTCATACCCTAACTTTATTTATGCAGTCTTATGTGGTTGGTTGTAGGTTCTTATTTGCAGCTAGTGTGAATTTTGTAAGGCTAATGTGTGAAAACTAGGTGATTTCATCCCTTTTTCACTATGGATTGGATAGATTTTTAAATCCCATTAATTTCCTCAAAGTGGATAACACCCTTAGGTCTATGTTGTCTTATGATTCTACCCTTTGCATTTTCATCTTTTGGCTTAAGGTTTCTACATAATCAAGCCCATGTAACCCTTTGAGGTTTGAGTTTAGTGCCTTATTCCTTATCTAAGATATCTAAAAATTTAAAAACCCTATTATATTATTTCCCTCAAATATTCCTATTTTAATACCATTTCACAAGCAAATTCCTTCAACTTGATGTAAGACTGTGTATGTTAGATTAGGCCTATTAAGCTTACTTAGGTCTTCATTGTCTCCCTTTCCTATTTCTAAAATTACCTCCACTTTAGGTTATTAACATATCTCCCCTAACCATTTTTCATGTATTCCAAATGTAATATGACCTCAATCATTATATATAATCCCTTGATTGATGTACACATACTTATTTAGGTCTAACAAGACTGTTTGAATCATTACATCTTCATTGTCTGCTAAGATTAGGCCAATCCAATCAAAGTAATATGAATAATTCATAAAAAAAATTAAATCACATTTCAATCATTCAATATACCTTTCTTTTCAAAGTTAAAGATTCACTTCCTTTTTAGGACTTACCTGTAGGTGGCACCTAGGCATTTGATTATATGCATGTATGTAGATGTGTTTAGGCCTGATTAGGATATCTATCTCAAAATAGCAAACAACTAAACAAGAATTTAAATTATTAGGTATATTCAACTATAATTTTTTACACCTTAACTCTTGGTAAGGTTTCACATGTATCTTTCTATTTTGCTCCATTACTCTACTTGTGTTTGGCTATAAGTGAGAGTAAATATACTAAGACTATATAGATGAGTTTTTTTAATGAAAACCTTATCATCATTAATTTATATGAGATATTCACCATTTTTATTTTCACACTCTTCAAGACATTTTATGGTGGATTTATTACCTTAATTTTTCCTTCCCTTTATAGTCAGACCTGTAGGTGTCTACATTGTGTTTGTTAACTATGGGTCATCTTCTGTTAGAGAAAGTTGGAATGGGGTATGACCCTATGTTTATTTATCTCCATGATCCTCTAATGTCTTGATGGTTATTAATTATATACAATATCTCCTAACCTTCAAATCCATAGTGACCATATTCCTTGCTTAGACTAGCTTATAAGGTTTACATTAAATATATGAGTCTACATGATTGTGGGGAAGCATTGAAATGTTAACTGATCTCATACTATCTTTAAGGGTATTATTAGTATGTAGGTAGCCTATTACCATTATTTTTTCAACAGTATATATTAATTCAATCCCCAAAACCCTCAACATCATTTTAACATTCTCAAAGTCTACATTCATTATCCTAAGCATGCCTAAAGGGTTTGACTGAGTTCAGCTTCTTTGAGGGGTTAAAGATATTTTCACTCTATTTTCCCCTATATAATTCATTTAAATTATCCTCCATAGGACCATATGTCTTCTTACACCTTTAATGTCTCTAAATCTCCCATTCAATAGTGACCACCCTATATGCAAACTATTTGAAGGCTTATTATGACTAAGTGAAAATTGATGTTGTAGACTAGGCTAATTATAGAGATGGTTGGTGTATGGGATCAAATTAATATAAGGTAAAATAAGAGGGACTTAAATAAGGATATTTTTTATCTAAAACACTACCAAAATACCTTTTTTAGACATCTTGTCCTTTACATTATAAGGAAACGACATAACCTAAGATAGTTATAATGAAATAGAGTTTAAGGGTTTACTTGGCTAGATGGTGGATTTTTTGAGTACTTGAGGAGGTAGAAGATATATTAAAGGATTGAAAAACTTTATTTAATTTAATAATAAACCTAAAACATCATCAATACCTTCATCGTGTGCACTCAAAACCTTACAACCTAAGAAAACTACTTATACTCTATAAACAAAAAAATCATGGGGATTTTTCTTACTCTCACACACCCAAACATGTGAAATATGGGTGAAGGATGTTTTATATGGTCTATTATGACCTCAATAACACACAAAAATGATTTATTTACATAAAATCTTCAAAAATCTACCAAAACCATTATACTTTCTCAACCATGCATAGATAAAGAAGTCTACTGGAGTGGCCAAGTTGTTAGAATTTATTCATATAGCTAATAACATGAACCAATAGACAAAATACATGTATAATAATTTCAAATGGCCTCTTTCATCTCCCTAAATTCCCATCTCTTGACATTCTCTTTCCTACCCTTACTAAGTGAAAACCTAAAAGAGTGTTTGAGCTACCAAGGAACCCATTAAGGAGAAAGTAATGGTTTTGGACATGTTATACCTTATCTAACCATAAAAATTATTCCAAAAATTTTAAATAAAATATCCTACAACACCTAACTTCCATCTATATGAACCCATCTATACAATTCTATATAACTTGGAAAAAAACACTTGAAAACTCACTTTTTCCATTGTTTTCTTCATGTTTTTGACCTAGAACCACCATTAGAGGATGAAAAAAGGGGAAAATAAGATAAATGATAATTTATATTTATATTAAAATAAGGGGAGATGAAAATACACATTTTCCCATATGTGGGGTCTACTTGGTGAGTGAGAAGGTGGGTATAGATCTTAAAAGGGGCTTTATATGATGTGAAATGATTAATAGTGGTTATGTAATAAGAATAGGTCCTATTTAACCTTTATAATATGTTTTTTTACAAAAAATCCCCCCTTAAAATTTTTACAAGACAAACAAGCTTATGTGACCATTTTTCAGGGTCATTTGACAGCTTAAAAGGGCTAATCAGGGTCTGAGGTAGACTTGAACAAATAGACCATGGAAAATGACCTTATCCAATGATGTTCAAGCTAATAATTTTACATCCATATTGACACTCTCTTTAACTCACTTTTAGACCACTATGATTACTATCACATCACTAATAGGCCTAAGATAGCTATGACACATGAGCTCATAAACATACTCTATGACATCATGAGACCACTCAACAAGATTCCAAGGATTTAAAAATACATCCATGAGATCATGAAAAGTTTTAGACACCATGAATAAACCTAAAATGAATGTCATTAAATTTTTTTACTATAGGGGTTGAAATTTGGCCTATGAGTCCAAAATGTCAACATTTATGATGACTGTATTAGATGACCATCTTGTTGGTAAAGAGAACCCATTGACTCAAGCATGAATCATGACTTGAAATACCACATTGATGGACTATCCAGCTAATTTAGTACTCAATGACACCTTTTAATACTACATAAATAAAATCAAGACACAACAAAGATAACAAAAGAATAACATATACCCTTAATAAACACACTTAACATCTAAGAAGTAAACCTAACAAGGACACCAAGACAATAAGGTAGTAGACTATAAACTTGTGTATAACACACTTATTGAAACATGATAAGAAACTACTATAAACAAATAACTAAAACACACCTCATCTTTCCTCCAAGATCAAAAGGGAAATACTTTGATCAAACTATCCCCATGAGGTTAGTTTGCCACATGATAATAGAAGTGCAATCATGTACTATTTTTTGCATGAAGGCTCTCACTTGTAGTTGAATGAATTATCATGTGCATGGCCTTTTAATAAAGTGATTTAAACTTTTGGCTCTATCCCCAAGTGCATGGGTTGACTATGTGAGTTAAGCACCCAATCATACTCCTCCCACACTCACCTTCTTTGCATCAATAATATGATTTAGGTCTTAATCAAATGTTTCTCTTGATCATGTTGAGTAATTTAAAGTGGCCCTTATGTTATGGCTATAAGGTTGACATCTTTTTCATGGTTTCTTGAGACCATTTTATTTTATTTCCACAATCCAAGAGTGAAGGGGTGTCTATATGTGGAAGGAAGATCTAGTATCCTTGATGTCATACAAGCTAACAAAGTTGTTATGATGGATGAGGAAGCTTTTAATGACTTAGTAAAGGTGACATAAATTTATTTTAGTTTCATTATCATGGTTAAGGAGATATAGTTTCCAAATATTTCTCAATATATGTTATGCCTACTTCTACATTAGCTCCTATGGAGCAATAAAGCTTAAGAAAACTAGAGCTATGTGAGGATAAATCAAAGGACTTATTTGACATCAAAAGATGGTTACTTCCTTCTAGAGACATTTCATTATTTGGTTCAAACTAAAGAAGATAGATTCACCAAAAAGAGGAAGGCATATCTCTAACCATTTCATCCCAAGAGGCTATTTCAATTGAAAGAGACTTTTTTGAGGTCTTTAAACAAGGATATGAACCTCTCATTCCATTTATAGGTATTTATTCACTCTTGGGGAATGAAACTAAATTTCAATAGTTTCATGCTTTAATGAAGCAATATTAATCTCTCTTTGAAGTTAACTTTCCAAGCATGCCAAAATATCTACCTCAAACTATTCAGCTTGATCGGAAGCAGCCTATGGGTGAGGTAGAAATGAGTTTGTTCATGTAAAGTAGGAAAGTTTGGAATGAATATGACTAGGTTTTGGATTCACATAAATAACCTATGAATTGAGAATGGAGAAATATTGTCCAATTTATATTCTATAATGATATGATCATGTTGATATATCTAGATTCAAATGGAGATTATCATCCCATGAATAATACCTGATTGGACTCCAGTAAATAAATAATAATAAAACTTCATAGTGCCATGCTAATCAAAGAAGCTTCCCATTTGATCCTAGAGGATAAATAAGTTGTATTCAGGTTAGTTTTTTTAGTAATTTTTTGTCTTATTTCCAATAAGTGTTTTCAACACAACTTTGGTGTGTTACCTACCTTAGTTGATTTATTATCCTATCTTATTACCTTCTTAAGTGTTTAGATGTTGATTTATTTTGGTGTCTTTATGTGTGTGGGAGGTTTTTATAGTCCTTGAAGTTTTTATAATGTGATAAATATGATTTATAGTCTAATCAAAGTGGTCATCCAAGAAATGTTTTCATGTATAAGTCTTATGCCTAAAAGAATGAGATAGTTGGTTCTCTTGACCTGCAGGCTGATCAACCCCTATGAATCACCAAGAATGTTGATAATTTGGCCTCCTAAGGCAAATTTCAACCCCTATAATCCAAAAATTATCATAACACAGTCCCTAATCTTATACATTGATGTCCACTTTTGGTCTCATTTTGAGCCTTTTACATAGTTTAAGGTGCCATAGTGTGTGTTAAGCATTGTTTGAGGGACCATCATATGATAGCCTATTTTGAGTCTTTAGATGATTTTATAATAATTCATGGTGGTCCTTGAGTGAATATATGGGTGTCAAATGTCTTTTGAAGCCTATACAATGGCATAAACCCTATTTAACAAAATTAAGGTTCTTTAGCAAAAACAAAGGTATTTGGGGATGATAAGGTTTCTTGTGCTTATTATATTTAGGCCTAATTAACCACTTCTTAAAGAGGGATCTTTCTAGAAAGATTATTAAGGGTGTCTAAGCCTTGTTTAATTCATAACATGAGGTCTAAGGATGTATCCAAGGTTGTATTTCATGGTCTACTTATTTAAACCCTTTTCAAGCTCTAATTCACCCCCCAAGCCATCATGTACTCTTCAAACATGTCATATAAGTAACCTTGTATAATTATAACCCTTTAAATAATATATGTTTAGGTGTTACATTATATTAAAAATGTCTCTAAAAGTGTCTCATTTCCATCATAATGCCATGGCAAGGTGTTTTTATGAATAAATGGGTCCTTTTTGAAGTCAAACACATCTTTTATTCACCAAAAGGGCCCCACACATGTGAAAATATGACCTTTCAGCTTCCCCACCTATAATATATAATTTGAAAGCATATTTGACCTTTATTTTCCATATTCTCATCCTCCAATGGTCTTTTAGGTTCCTTACTATGAAAAAATGCAAAAAATAAGGTGTTTTATGAGTGTTTGTAAGATTGTATAAATTTGTACAATTAGGTTTGTATAGAGGTAGGTCATACACTTCATGAGGGTTTATGGTGGGTATCTCAAATAAGTTGCACATCCTAAATATGTAAATACTAGAAGTAAATATAGTTGAATTCCCATTAATCTCTTGGAAAGATCACAAGGCCCATTTAGACATGAATAGTATGGTCCATACAAAGAGAGTTAGGGCCAAAGATATT
Source organism: Torreya grandis (assembly GCA_037957365.1). NCBI lineage: Eukaryota > Viridiplantae > Streptophyta > Pinopsida > Cupressales > Taxaceae > Torreya > Torreya grandis. The sequence continues at coordinate 690,481 of JARHVA010002630.1, read as the reverse complement.
AGCCAGATGTGGGGCCCATGGTGGACTTGAAATTAGTAACATTATCTTTGAGATCCATCTCTTGAGCTTTATGAAAAAATTTTAAGACCTCATGTGGTCTTGAGCCCTTTATAAACCCCACAAGCCCAACTAGAAGTAGATTCATGAAAAGTTGTTGGGAGAAGAAAATAGATAAAAAAAAGTTGCACAAGATATTCTTTGGATATTCATGCATTATATACCCAATTATTGGCTATATGTATTTTTTCCTATCCTTCATTAATTTTAAAAGGATAAAAGATGAGCAGTCTCCTCTTTTGCCACCAAAGTACAAGAAGAATCCAAATAATCAGGGATTGTAAATGACTATATATATATGCATGATTGTATGAAGAAGATGCCAAAACATTGTTGAGATTAATATAGACTATTTGGTTATGGATACCTATTGTATTTCTTATTTTTTTATTTGCATGTGATATCATGTTTAATTTTTAGCTTAATTATATCTAATTTACTCTAAATACTTTGTAAGCCTTAATTAAGTACTGGTTAATCTTAATCCCTATCTACCACATGATAATTCACTTATGTTATGTCTCTATTTTCCTTATTAAATATGAATTCTTTAAACTATCCTATACAGTTGAGTAAAACTTATCTATCCTCATCCTTAACATGTTTTGTTGCATCAAGAACCTCTACTAACAATGGTGTGGTGAGTATGGAAACACTCCTTTTGGATGAAACTATGCTAAGATGGTTACTAGGGTAGTGAGGCATTAAAACATGATTAGACCAAAAATTATGAAATTTTCTATAAGAATAATCTAAAAGGACTAGTCTTACCACAAGTAAAATTATTCAAGAGCACATCTAAAAATAAATATATGAAAATTTATGGTGAAAATTACTTGAATTAATAATTAACTAGATAACAACATTGGAATACTATTGCTTCAATCCCAAAATAAAATAAACATTTACTTGGACTAAAGAGAAAATAGACTAGTTGTTAAAACTAGAAGCAAACTAGATGAGAGAAATAGACTACTACATTGCTACCACCATAGATGGATATATTGCCAAATTTATAGTGCAAGGATATATGGCATCCAAAGCTACACATGACTAGTTTGTATAAGGAATTAAAGGGAAAATTTTTATAGTGACTACCTCTCTTGATAAATATGTTGGTTGTGGATAAGGCCATGGTGACTACTCTAGTCAATATGGAGTACTCACTTTGAGCATATGGGGGTGTGTGTGACATTACAGTGAATGATGGATATATGAATAGGTAAGGCTTGAACCTGAATCCAAAATGGAGACATAAGGGAAGAAGAGTAAGAACAAAAGTTTGGATTTTGAACAAGAACTATGACAACAAAATAGATGGAATAAATAGAATAATACCCAAGTAAATGTAAGTAAAGGTAAGACTAGTAGTATATTAGATAATGAACAAGTAAAATTATGTGATAAGCAAGAGGATGACTAATAAATGAATAAATAAGATGATGAATTTTAGAAGATAGAGTGAGAGGATGAAGAATGAGATGAAGATGAGAAGGCAAGAACAATTTATAAGTAGAGCAGATAGATTATAGATGTATTATGCATCTATAATAAAGGGTATTGTCAAAAGAAGAATTATGTAAATAAATAGAATACAATCATATAATAATAATAGGCTCAAGTGTATTAGAACAAGAAGACATAGGAAAAAACCATTCACCATAAGAGCACACATCCCCATAGCCTAATCTTTTATATTTAAGTAGAATTTTTTAGTAGGTAAACAAGAAGATAATTACTGAGAATGACCATTTAAAAAGTAAGTGTATTATTGGGACACTTAAATTCAAACAAGGTCAATTAAAAAGGCTTTGAATGTCATATGACTTGTTGAAACTAAGCAAAGAAAAGAAGCAAGTGCATGAAAACATAGTGCACATGATAACTTGCTCAGTGCACAGATTAGTGTGTAGGTAAGATCATTTAGAATGCAACCTCTTATAATATTAGTTACATAATAGACCTCATCAATATTAGTAAACATGATGATTCATCTAAAAGGATTCATAAACTTAGCCATCTATGATGGGTCTATGGATCTTGAATAGTACCTTTTGACTTGCAAGATGAGATGGCAAGCTAAGGGTGTAATTGATGAAGCTATCAAAAAGTGTGAGCTAGTTGGGGTACTAACTAGTAAAGCACTTGAGTTCATATACCAAAGATAAGTTTAGTAGGCAAGTCTAAAATATGCTGAGGATTGGCTTGTCATATAATTCAAGATCAAGAAATGCCCTAGTCAGACTTTACAATACTTGAAGGAAATATGGCAAAATTTTGGAGAATCAGTTTATGACTATGACCATAGATTTTATGATGTGATGAATAAGGTAAAATTTTCTCTAATCGATAAAGATAAAGCTATTTGGTTTGTCGAAGGACTACACTCTAAGATCATGTTTTCCACTATGTAAACTTAATATGATACCAAAGTAGATGCTAGATTTGTTTCTCTGTGAATAAAACAAATTAAAGATTATGGAGAAGATCCTATGGCCAATTCTAAGATTAAAAATATAGGATTTCATGAAAAAAATTGGACCAATACCATGAGGTATATAATCCTAAATTGAATCTATGGTGTATGGAGTGCAAAAAAGAAGGACATCATAGAAATGACTATCTTAAAGTCAAGAAAAATTTGTGAACTCTATCGAGTATTCGGGCATGCCACCACACAATGCCACCCTTTTTAGAAATATAAAAATAACCTATAGAATTTGTATTTCATTTTTTTAAAGTTGACTAACCATGATGAGAAGAGCTATTAGGCTTTATAGGAGCTTAAATAAGTCATCACTAAAAATGTATTCACCATAACTAGGTAGTAAATCTCCTCAATAAAGCAAGCAATCTCAGGCCTAGAGGTAGATAAAGGTTATGCAACCTAGACATATCCACAATGGATTTTTATTTCACCACACTATCAACCTCAAGGTCTAGTTAGATGGACCCCTCCATTGAGTTGGACACCTTTATCTCCATCGTACCAGTATGCAGCACCCTAGAACTCAACCATAGTGTAGCTATAACAAATAAGTTGGATGGCACCAACTTCACAATAACAATTCATAATGGGAGATAATAATTAGTAGTACCAACATTGGAACACTGCACAACAATAGGGAGAATATAGTTGTGGACACTAGTCTAATAATGGAGGAGTTTGAGGTAGATACAAAGGAGGATACTAGGGTGGTATAATAAATAACTATCAAAGGCCTCCCCTACAATTTTATCTATGTGTAAAATATAATCATGCCCAACAAAATTTATTGATGAATCCTCAAAGGTATTCATATTGTGCATATTGTATAATCTCTTACTACCATGACACAAAAGATTGTCCTATTCTATAAAAGCAAAGAAAGGACAAGGCCATATGGAATGTGAATATGGTTAGTGCACAACTTAAATAAAATTCATTCTTGAATATTGTTACATGAAAACATCACATAGAAAAATGGTTTCCTCCACTTGAGATGCCTTAGGATCAAATAATTTGAAAAGCTAAATAAGATAAGTACCCAAATCTAGATATAGAAAAGGGCCTCATGTATGAAGCTATGTAGATGTTGAAAAACATCTAAAAAAACCATCCAACATCAAGTCACCACCAAAGGAGATGTTGTAGTAATAGATTCATAAATATATGGATAGATCATTTGCATCATTCACCAAGATGGAGTTGTCAATATGCTCATAGATCTTCTAAAAATTTTAAGTACACTATGTAATGAAGACATCTCCTAGAAAATCACAAACCTACTATATAATCTACTAGAGTATGTATAGTGTGGGCAAAAGAAGATGGAGAATCTAGTCTAGTATGTTAAAACAACAAATCCCTAAGATGTGGATGCATGCATCAACATTGAGGTTATTGGTTACAATATTTTTAATGTTATCTCTTATTTTGGTAGCATAATCAATATGATTCCTAGGTTTATCTAGGAATCCATTGGATGACCAGTTCTGAGTTACAACCCATTAACTTTGATCTTAGCTAATTATAGGAGGGTTGAACCTATTGGTAGATTAGAAGATGTGGAGATCAAAGTTGCATAACTAAAATTATGAGGTGATTTTGAAGTCATTGATATGAAGACCATAGCAAAACATTACACTATGCTTATAGGTAAGAAATGGGCATATGATGGTTAGATGACTATCAAAATGGTTTATAACTAATTATAGGTGTACCAAGGTGATAAATTGGTTGTCATTCCTCTAAATAGAGTGTATAATTGCTACATAAATCTAGTTAAACTAGATTATCCATATGTTGTGCAAAAAACCAGTTGGATGAAGGTGAATTTTGAGGAAAACCTAAAATATTTACACATAGTTAAAATTCAACTCTCTATACTAGCATACCAAACCTTAGGTATAATCACTACTCACTCAACAACTAAAGACATCAGAATAGTGGATGCCCAAACTAGTAGCTACACATCTAGTAGTAAACTATTTTGTCATCGAAGAGTGTACATTTATGTCTACAAAATCCCCTACTCAGTCAAAAGTTAATTTTCTTTATCATGCTAATGATCACATGAAGGCCTATATAGAGCTAACCTATGAAGGTATTTTTTCATGGGAAATAGCTTTATCTATCATTGGTGACTTAGATACCCACCTCCTCAATTTTTCCTAAGGTGATCATGAACTTTGACCGATGCACATGGTCTTTATACACAAGAGATAATTTCTTATATACTATCAACTAAGAACATCAATGACTTCATTCTACACTTGTAAGTTCATGTACTAACCATAAACTAATTGGTCAGCACTTTAAATTATGCCTTAAAGGGAGTTATTATGACATGGTGGGCAACTCATCAAGATGACCAACTTGAGTGAGATGATGCTTGCGAGCTCATGGTTAACAGGTTTTAGGTAGCATAGTTCATTCACACCAATTGGCCATTATTTCAAGAAGGTGAGTTCCCTAAAATTCATGTACATAAATATGTTGAAGTCTAGAATGAGGAATGTGTTGTACCAAAGTACTGGGTCTACATTTTCCACTATATACTTTCTTCATTACCAGTAGCATGGTATATGCACCAAGAGCACAGAAGGGAAACCAAGCATTAGGCATAAGTACAAAGTGATTTTATAGAAACCTTTATTTTTGAAGATGAAAGTAATATGGTTCATAATGCAATATAGAAAATCAAATACTTATTATACCATGGATGTGAAAAAATACTTAAACACCACAACAAAATCCATTGTATAGAATAGTGTAGCCTCTAATCTTATCAGCATTATAAAGGTACAAAGCTACTAAAAATGAATAATAATCTTTGACAAAACCATGTCACCAAATACAAGATGAGATATAATATATTTATGATTATGATTATGATTTGGATTTGAATGGTTTATTTGAGCCTGAGTGACCTGTGGACCACTCAAGGACACCAGTGCAACATCTACTGAAGAAGACAAGTTGTACAACATCCAAATTTTCAAATAAGAAGGGAAATGGAAGATAAAATAATATGCTAATGAATAAAAATGAAACATTTATTATCATCCTATCAAAAATCATGTCATCAACATCATAATTAAGGAAGTTCCAAAATTGGTGAACATCAGTGACTATTAGATAGAAGCTAAAATTTCAAAAGCTCTAAAACTTCTAAGGTATTATCAAGACATCTTTCCAAAAAGATTATTAGAGGTCGAAGGATTCAATCCATCTCTTGGTGAGATGCATATTAAATAGGAGTTCATAGCCTACCAAGAAGCATCCATATAAGCTCAATCCAAATATGAAGATAAAAGTCAAGGCTAAACTAGATAGAATATAGGATGCAGGAATAATCTATCCATTAAAAAAATTAGAATGAATAAGGCCCATGGTAGTCCATCCAAATAAATTAAGATAAATTTAATTATGTGAGGATTACCATATTTTTAATGATCCCTGTGTAAATGATCCATTCCCAATTCCATTCACAGACAAAGTTTTGGAGTTTGTTGTAGGACATGAAGTCTATTTTTTCACATATGATTTCAGTAGACATCATCATATATTAATCATATAATAAGACAAATAAAAAATAACATGTTCAATGGAATAGGGTTATTTTACATATAAGGTTATTCCTTTTATCTTAAGAATGTACTTATGATGTTTTTTCACACAATGGTTAAAACATTCAAGGACTTCATTCATGACTTCTTAGAAGTTTACCTTGATGATTGGGAAGTCTTCTCCTTGTTCAAAAAACATTTATCTAAGCTATGTTTAATGTTGGAATGATAACAAGCTTTATGAATCACTTTTAATTTGAATAAATGTTTATTTTTACACCCTTTGGTGTTTTTCTAGGACATGTTGTATGTAGTGAAGGCATTGTAATAGATTAGAAAAAATCATAGTAATCCTGAGTATGCCTCTACCTATAAGTTCTACTAAAGTTCACTCTTTTTTGGGTCATACAAGCGACTGTCACAAGTTTATCAAAGGATATTTAGCTATTTCATCTCCATTGGAATCCTTACTATGGAAGGATGCAAAGTTTGTCTGGACTCTAGAATGCCAAGCAACCTTCATCAAGCTAAAGCAAAGATTGGTTACTGATCCCATACTTATTTTTCTAAACTGGATCAAGCCTTTTCATGTACATGTGGATGTTTTAGGTATCATAGTTGGTGTTGTGATTGTATATCTAGGAGATGGTGGACTCAACCATCCTATTTATTTTACTAGCTTGAAACTATCTAATGCAAAGCATAACTATACAACCATTGAATGAGAAACATTGTCCATTGTTTTCACACTTTAGGAATTTTTGCACTATTTGCTTGAAACACCATTTGAAGTCTTCACTAATCATCAAGCTCTATGATACCCTATCAATAAGTTGATGCTAATAGGTCACATCTCTTGATGGTTGATGTTATTTTAGTATTTTCAATTTTGAATTAATGTCAGCCCAAGAAGAGAGAATGTGGGTCTTGCGAACTAGGAGTTTAACTAAGAAGAGGATATTAGTATCGTGTTAATGAATGAAACCAAATCAAAAACACACTAAACTAACATATTCATATCTAGTTACTAGGGTGAGCTTAGTAACAACAAAAATGACAAACAAAACTAAAAATTAAGGCAAAACAAGAATTACTTCACCTTCTTTGATGCTCTAAATGCCTTTATAGTAGTGGCTTGCTCAGTTTTGTGTTTATGAAGTCCTTGGCAATGGAAGCTTGGCTACCTCCATCTCTCCTTGACACCTTTGGATTTGTATTAGCTTGGCTTGGAATCAATTTGGCATGGTAACACTAGTTTTTATGAAACTTTTGCAATCAATCTTGCATTATAACTTTGCACAAACTAAGCTTAAAAATAATGTTCATGGCCTCTCTATTTATAGATTTTCAAGAATGACCAGAATAAACCATGACCATCCCTCTCAAGATTGAGATGTGTGGTCATGGATTAATTTAATTATGTAATTAAAATCCATAATTATCTTCATCATGACTTTGAAATAAGGGACATTAATGAGGTATGGAAGGTAATAAAAAATCATGGGAGACCCATAATCCTAATATTTGTGGTATTTATGGCCTAGGAATGTCTTCTCAAGAAATGAGGTCACCTAATGATGCAGATATTCAATATTCATTTATAAAAACAAGTTTTTAATAAGTTTCCATGGAATTATTAATAAGGCCTTGATTTGGATTAATTAGCTCTTAAGCATGATTAAGCACTTTATGCATAAATTTCTTAAATTGATTAGAATGCCTTGTTATTGGTCCAAATTTTGACTAGATTAGAATTGGAAGTCAATGTCTAATGAATTTAATGCATTATCCCATTTATAATGTGGCCAACACCAAATATCAAAGACACACATCTCATACAAGAAATTTTATAGAAAAGAGCAATCTAGAGCACCTAGGTGCAAAATTGGCATTTTGACTCGAAATGATCTGATAAAAGTTAGTTGTCCCATAAATTGCATTGCCCCATTTAGTCATACCATAGCCAAAATTGGTACTTGAATATGTCAATTTCAACTCATTTAATGTATTTTAGTTTTTTTAGGCCAAATTATGTATTTTAGGTGAAAATTGGTCAAAATCCTGGTTGGAGGTCATTGGTGGCTAGATTTAAGTGTCTATAGGACCATACCATCTCATTCACATTCATGATGGTGAAGATCTAGAAGAATTACAAGAATATTTTCCTAATGCTCACTTCTTCTGTGTCTCTCTAATTTCTATAAACTTTGAAGCTAATTCCAACTTCCTCAAATAAGGAGTCTTCCTTACACACTATCAATAGCATGATAAGAAGAAAATAATTACTATATCCATACTATATACCATCATCAAAGGGCTTCTATATCACTTAGGGAAGGATGAAGTTCTATGTAGGGTTATTGTGTAACATGAAAAACCTCAACTCTTGTAAGAATCACATCAAGGATTCATAAGAGGACATTTTGTGGGAGAAGATATAGCTATAAAGCTTCTATAGAGTATATTGTGGTCGTTAAATCTATTCCAAGATACACATACAGTTGCATACCATTGTGATATCTACAAATACATGGGTAAACCACTATAGAAAGATGAAATGCCTTTACAACCTCTATTACCTGAGTATCCTTTTGAAAAATGGGGTAGTGATTTTTTTAGACCTATAAACACACTAAGAAAGCACAAAAAATTCAGGTATATCATCACTGTGATAGACTAATTTACTAAATGGGTCGATGCTACTACAACACCTAGCTACAGTGTGAAGGACACAATGAAATTTCTATATGAAAACATAATTACAAGTTTTGACTTCATTATAAAGTTATTTAGTGATAGAGGAATGCACTTTATAAAAAACACCATCAAGGCTCTAACTAAATAATTTATGATTTCTCATCACAAAATCATTGCATATCATCCACAAGATAATGGCTAAGAGGAAACTTCTAACATAGTGTTGGGTAAAATGCTAACAAATATATATGATTTCAAGAGGGATGACTAGGAAGATTTCATTCCTATGATTTTGTGGGCATATAAAATGCATTAAAAATGAGCTACAAGGTTTATGCCATTCTAGTTGGTGTATGGTCTTAAATCCATCATGTTGATGGAATACTTAGTACTTAGCCTATGACCATTGCTATGGTCATGCAACTCAAATATTTTTAGTCTCTTACTAACTGACTCCTTAAACTAAATAGGATAGATGAGTTTAGATGTAGAGCATCCTGGATGTAGGAAGTACATAATAAGATCCATAAATCATGGCATGATAGGAACTTGCACCAAGAATAATTTCATAAATATCAACTAGTCTTATTATTTGACAATCATTTTAGAGCATTCTCAGGCAAGTTATAAATACAATGAAAAGAGCCCTATATTATCCATGACCTAACATAGTAATAAATCATTATTTTAAGAGATCTTTAGGGAACTATGTTACCAAGGTGGGTAAATGGTTGTAGGCTTAATCCTTACCACCAATTGTCAATTGATCTCATTTTAAAAATTGAGCGGGTGATGGGTAGCACCAAGTAGATTAGGATTTCCCTATTTTTGCATGTTTTGTGTGTGTGTTTTTTAATGTTTATATTTATTTTTATATGATCTCTTTAAAAACAATTGAGAATTAAAATACCAATCATTGCATGTACTATCCATGTGTAGGAGGATCCACATGTGCCACCAAGAAAGTCAAAAAAGAGAGACTAAAAGAAATTAAGTCTAGGAAAGGTATGAAAATATCCCATCATCAAGATATCTATCAAATAATAATCATCCACCATAATTAAATGAATGATCTAAAGGTCAATTGATGTGATCTTCAACAAATTAGTGACTTGTCAACATTAGTTTTTTGTGCCCCTGTATGGACACCAAAGAGCATAATGGCATAACTCTACACATGCACTAATGAATAACTACTTTAATGACTAAAACAAATACAAATTTCCATATCCACCATTGTATTTATGATGATTAGATAGATCAACATGATATTCATTTAGAATCTAAGAGGTGTCAAATCTATAAAGCCTAAGTTAGAATACCAAGTTGACATTTAACCCATGCACATATTTTTCCAAGCTATAATTGCCAAGAGCCAAGTTATATTTCTTGCATAAATAATAAAGAGTCTTCCAATTACATAATTTAGCATACCTATGGCTAATTCATGATTTATTAGTGCTTTCATAGATGCATAAAAAGAGGCCATGGGTGTTAATAAGGTACTCAATAAAACAAATTCTAGCGACCAAGATCCATTTGACTACCTCCTCCAAGCTAAATAGAAGATATTTTTCTAGATCCTATCGGTGTTGTGCAATTTCTCACCCTTAAAAATTCCCATTAGTTCTATAATAAAGATGCTGAGTACCTAGTATGAATGACTACTTTTGGTAACCTAGGAGAAATCATGCAAGTTTTTCTCAGATGGTATAATGATGGTAACATATACCTGGCCTTGGATGAGACTATTGTCATCAATACACAAGCCATGGCCCAAGCTTTAGGCATGCCTATATGTGGAGATTATTTGGCTCCATACAAGATGAAAATGCCTCCCATTTTATAATAAGTCTAAGATTTATATGTGTAGGCCAACAGAGGGATTCTCATTGATGACATCCCAGATGAGCTAGTATGCATCCTTATGGAGTGCATCATAAGAAGATTTTGGTAGATGACCAAGTCTACCAAGAAAATACCCAAAAGAGTTATGGATATCTCCCACCATATAATCCTCTAAAATTAATAATTTAATTGACCTAACTATTTCATCTAGGAGTTACTCATAAACATTGAGAAGTGTTATGCCTATCCTAAGCAGACATTCCAATAATAACTCCTCATCTTCCTACTTTACTTCATGCAATAAAAGTAACCAGAGGGAGTAGTGCACCTTGATATATACTATTATCTATCACAACAATTCCATAATCTCATATGGACATAAGAATTTAGAGCCCCTGTACATGAAGGAAAATTTGAATCCTAGTGGAAGGAGTGCCTAGATCTCATAGTAATACATCCTTGAGTGTTACCCAATATCATGCAATACCTAGGACAGCATGCCTCTATTACCCTATTACACAAAGGATTTTTTATCACCATCCATGAGCTACTATGGTCTCCCTTCCAATTTCTCCCCTTATACATAATAATGGACATGGTGTAGCTTAAAGTGGGCCAACAAAAAGTGTTTGTAGATAAGCATGTGAACCCATTTTATGTAATACCACCTTGCATACACACCCCTATAGTGCAACAAATAGATGAAGAAACCAGTTCATAGTAGTATAAGGGCAAGTGCAAAGTAGAAAACCATATAATGTCCCCTCCCATAAATCAAAAGACATGAAGCACCTTGACTTAGATGGATGACCCAAAGATGCCTCAAATTGCATGTTATTGTGACCTCATACAAATGGGCATAGATGAGTAGGAAGTATACCATGTCCTAATGGTAGACATGGTTAGGGAATTATATGAGGAGGAGAAATAATTTTTATTTTTTTAAGGTGGTGCACATGGTTCAAGTGTAAAAGTAGGTTCCCCTTGAACTATGGGTTGACCTCCCATCCTACCCACCTTCGATTATTGTTTATAAAATTCAAGAAGAATTAGATCAACTCTAATACTAAATGGATTTATTTTAGCCTCCACCTAAACTAACACTCATAGCCAAGGACATATTTTCACCCCTACTAAAGACTCTACTTGAAACATGTGTGTGTAGGCCTTAAATAAGGTGGGAGGCTAGTGTTTCCCCTACATTATATTAATGTATATTTGGATGACCAATTGGTGTGTAGGCATCACAACCTACCCCTACACCTACTGCACTACCACCCAAATGTAGAATGGTCATACTCAAGAGGAAGAAGGCATTGATTTTTAGTTTAGAGGTGTGACCTAGTGATTTACCACCATCTCCCCAAGCTCAATATGTTAAAGATATTACATTGGAGAATTTGACTAAAGAAGAATAATAGGCCACTAGGGAAGAAGAAACTCACATAGTAGAATGGTGAGTGAGGAAGGAAGAGAAAAAGAGATAGAAAGAAGAAGTGTAAAAATAATAATCCATACAAGCCAAATAATTTGACACCACACAAAAGGTCAAAGACATATAGGCTGACATTTCGAAGGCCACAAATGTGGCCAAGTAGGCACAATAATTAGTTGATGTATCCACACAAACATAAGAGGAATGAGAGCATAAATAAAAAGAGGATGAACTCACTACCAAAGTGAAGGTAGAAGAAGAAGCAAAGATAAAATAGGATTTAGTGGCTTAAGAACAATAGGCCATGGAAGCTTCTAGGAAAAAGGAGGAGGATGATGAAGCCCTATGGTAATATCAAGCATAGGCACAAGACCAAACACAAGCTCAAGCATAAGCAAAAGCACAAGCCCGAGATTTACAAGATCAATTCAAGGCCATGTCCCTAGTAGAAAAGAAGAATAAAGAAGAGGAATAAAATAATAAGAAAGAGGAACAGGAAGAAGAATATAAAAATAAGAGTGAAGAAGAAGAAGAGAAAAAGAAGAGGGAGAAAGAAGAAAAGAAGAAGAAGCAGGAGGAGGAAGTAAAATGCAATATGGTTGAAGATGCTACATAATAACTCAAGCTAGTAGAAAATTTCATAGTGTAGTAATAACAAGCACTAGTATAGACTCAGGATTAATTAGAGTATCCTACCCAACAAAAAGTACATGTTACCACATAAATAGGTTTGCAATAACTCAAGCTACCACTAGGAGGTGTATAGCTCTAGGATGTTCCTACAGTGAGTGTTCAGTGCACCTCCTTTTTCAATATAGTAATTACAAGGATAAATAAAGGTATATTTAGTGTTTTTTACCCTTATTATAATTACATTATAGTACTTACTAGGACAAATAAACCCATATTTCCCCTTGGTAGGTAGTTCACAAGTTATGTGTTAAGGTTTATGTGTTCCATAAAAGAACATAACATAAAGGTGATCATTAAAGAGTCTTTGTACTCCCTTGATGACCCTCTCATGCTCCACATGATCAAAATTTTATAATATCATTTCTCCTTCAAGTTCCTTAATGCTTACCATGTGAATGAAGGAGACAAGCTTCAAACATGACTTGTTCTCATGACAATCAATCTCCAGACTAAAAGTGTATGGATCATTGTCTTCTTTAAGTTTCAAGAGTGATTTAAGGATGTAGAGAACATAATATCTCAAAGAAATAATCTTCCTTATATCTTTAAATTTCAATAAATCATAAACTATCTCTTAATGATTGCATAAACCTATTTAGCAAAGTTTAAGGTTTCTTAGCATAGTTTAAGGTTTTTAGAACTCCTAGGTTTCACTTTTCTTCATTATGATGCCTGATTCACTCAATCAAATATCATATTTTTTTTAATATCAAAGTTTAGGATACCTAAGTACCAATATAATTGTCTTAGGTAGGATAAGGAGAGTCCTTATGGTCTCACTAGAATGTTTGATCTATACTGAAGATCTAGATCCAATTTCACCCTATAATGAGTTTGTCTCTTAAACTCACAAGCTCCAAATCACATATATGATATTTATTTATGGCTCAAAGGATATTGAATCATTTATATATGAGGTAAACTATGAAATCTAATCCAAGTTCCAATAGCTCCCTCACCAAGTTACAATAGGGAGACTAAAAATAATTTTATGAACAAAGGGTCTAATTAGGCTTAAAGGACATGAATAGTGATACACAAGCTTATGTATGTAAACCTAATGGAAATTAATAATTAAAGAGAATATGATGGTATAAAATTACTTCAATATTTTTTGGATATGTTTTAATATGTTTCCAATGCCAAGATGATCCATATATGCACCATGAGGAGATTCAAGCAATGAAAATGTAGAACTACATGGTTGCAAACCTGTAGGTCTTCATTTTCAAGTGTATAAGATAAATATTATATATAGAGAGAGAAAAAAGGCCAAAATGGACATATATAATGTATATAGGTATGAATTATATATTAATGTTCAAGTATCAAAGCATTGAGGTCCTGCAGGAGTCATTAAGAAAAATGGTCAAGATATACTTTTAAAACACTACACACACAGAGTGAACGTAATGCATATAGATCTACCCAATAATTTTGGGATGATAAAAAGGTCCATAATATCTAATAAAATATTAATTTCTTATGTATCATTCTTTAATACTAAATGAATTCTCAAAATTCCAATCATGATCAAGGAGGATTTATGTATATCTAACTCAAGTAGGCCTAATTGAACACCTATAGGTAGGACCTTAGAGAAGAGTAAAGGTAAAAAGAACCATATAATGAAATTAATTGAAGGATAGGTAAGGATATGTCTTGAATTTTTTATAAATTATCATATTTGTTTCCATTAGAATGATTTGGTCTTTGGAGGCAATAAGAACCTTGACAAGTTATTAGGTCTAGTAGGCCTAAATAGGTAGTCACAAACCTATGTTCTTGATTGTAGAAGGAGTTTATAAAACAAGGTTGAAGGAAGTCAAATTAAAAATGTGTTACCAAACCATGATAATATGTTACATGATATAACAACTCCATCATCATTGTATAAAGAGTGAAGAAACTACTCAGGCCTCTAACACTAGTCAAACACTCAAGTTGGGCAATGGTGCTTAAGCAAACCTACAAGAGAGAGGGGTGGATATGGGAGTCTATAAAATTGAATAAAAGTGTATAAGGATGAAAATATATGGAAAATGGTGTTATGGTGACATTCAAGTCACCAATTCATCTATAGGTGGCTCATAGTCCTGAGACTCAGTTTAGGCTTACAAGGCCTAAAACTACCCTTAGGCCTCAAAACCCCAACCTCCTCCTTGTGGAATATCTAAAAACTTAAAGTAGAATTAATGTCATTATAAGGTGTGTGATAATTATAGAAACCCTAAAAACAATTTTTTAGACATAGGAATATAAGGAAGTGGTCAACTTAGTCTCATTACCTCTCTTGAGCTACACTACCCTAGTCTACCATTTTGAGTTGCCAACTCTAATTATCATATTTCACTTGGAAATATGACTCGATCCTAGTTATCTTATGTGTATTTGGGTATGCATATTCACTTAGTATCCATGGAGTAAAGAGTTTCATTTAAGAGGTCAACTCTATGAATAATCCCTAACATTACAACCCACATGAAATGCTTAGCAAAGAATTGATTACTACCAAATTTCACTCATAACTCACTGTAAAAAGTACATGGGACCAATATCTATTTATTATTTTTGAAGGGGTCTATGGGATAAATATCTATGGCAATAAATTTTGAATTTGAGGCCTATACTCTATAAACATCATTACGATGGTAAGCCACTAAAACCCTCTTTAAACCCTAATAGATACTTTATGGAATAAATCTTGAGTAATTAGCATTAAAATTAATATAAATGGATTAGGAGACACTTTGAACACCTATTTCACTATAAGGATGTCATATTCATGGCAATAGTATGTATAGACAGTTTTATGGATCGACTAGAAACACTATTTTTTTAACATTTAGTGATGTATTCAAGGTACAGAGATGGATGAATAGTTATAAACAATTGAATAATGTGGTAATAGGTGTTTTCTAGCTTCTTATATCATAAACTAATCTCAAACCTCCCTATAAAAGCTTCTACATGTCTGAGAAAAAGGGATAGTCGAAAAATGCTAGTGAGAGGTAACCTTGTCACCTAAATGAGGTAAAATTATAGGTATGCACTATTAGGAATGCACATGTCATGATGTAATATGATTATTCAGAGCTAAGACACACTCACTCTTCCATCCTTGGATGTTATATGTGAGCTTCATGGTCATCCAAATAGGGAGCACTAAGTGATTAGGCCTAGTTACCTAATAAGCCTATTTTGATAATAAGAAGAGATGTTTTTTAGCATGAGAAGATGTTTATTGAGTAAATGGAGGGAGAAAAAAACTCTTGTAATTTTTACATTAAAATTCACACTTCATGGTCATTATGGAGGATAAAGAATTTTTAGACCTAGTCAACATGCATAAGGGGAAGGGTAGGCTACTAAATGCTTCACAGAGGCATAATTGGGCCATGTTTATACCTTATAACTATCATGAGGAGAGATAAGTAATTAATTTGGCATGCTCATCCTATGTATAGAGTCAACCTTGGCAAAAAATTAACATCTAATGCTTAAATGGGCTCACTGAATACTTGTCACCACTAAGATAACATAACGAGGGAGTTATGGGGGCTAGTTTAAATTATAATTGAGTTAATTATGGTCATTCATGACCTCTCCATGCCTTATCCATGCCACATTATCTTCTCTCTCTTGATTATATTCTATAAATTGAGTATCTAAGGCCATTTTACTGATCCTTCTACTGGGTATGAATTATTTAAAGTAAAATGACTGAGAGGGAGGGTGAATCAATATTTAAAACTTCTATAAACAATCTTACTTAATCAATCATATATTATTAGACAAGCATGTACATCTTAGCAAGCATAAGCACCAATTCATAAGAGCATGAAACAAATTAACACAACATGTGTGCTAAATACTTAAGGGGAATAAAACCCATTGATGATGAAAATGGAATATACTCCTATAACAAAAACACCAAATTTAGTGAAGCACCAGCTTCACATGTAACACCAACCCCAACTAGCTAAACACTAACTCAGCTAGCCTTTAGCAAACACCCACTTACAAGGAGGCACCAACCCCCTAGATGACTTAGCACCAACTCAGACACCTAAACACTTGATCACATTTATAACACTTTGTTTCTCATTTAACATATGATTATTTCCTTTTCTTATCTCTTTAAAAACTTTTATCCCTCTCAAAACTGGTCTCTAGTCTTCTTCACTCAACTAGCCCTATTCTTGACTTGATTAGGTCATATGAACTTGATCCTCACACATAAAACCTATGTAAAATTTCATCACTAATTATCTATCCTCTATTAATGGACTACAATGCCACCTTATACTCTATAATATCCTTTCTTGTTTTCTTTTTCAAACACACACAATAGGCCTAAAAATGCCTAGTATATATACAAGACTTTTTTTGTTCATATACTTCTTAGTCAGTCAAGCAATATTATCCTCTTAGGTTAGACATGGACTAGATATTATAATACCTCATAGACATGGATAAAAATTTTTGAGTTATTTTAGGCCTGACCTTTCTTAAATAGGCCTTATCTCTCTTTTAGGTCTCATGTAGACCAAATCCCATTTGGCCTAAATATAACATGTTACCCTTTAATATTCTTGGAGAACATTAAAAAAAATTCATGGTGGAGACACATTGTATTCAATAAAAATATACCTATGATAATATAATATAGGCTCCATAACACTTTTTATCTCAAATCAGTACTTGGAGCACATCATTAGAACTGCTCATATTAGCCTTGTGTATACCCATAAAGTGTGTCTAAAATAATTAAAGCATAAAAATTTCCAAAAATATATGAAAAAAATACATATAAAAAAAATAATTATGACCTTATGGTCATCACCATGTGAATTATACCTCACAACTCAAGCCAAAAGTATTAAAACCCTTCTTTATAAGTAGCTCTCTTAGAAATGTCAATTGGTCTCAAAACATAGTCATAGAACTCTAAAATTTTGACACCTATAAGAACACTATTAAGGTATTCCAATGAATTAATATGATATTAAATAATCCTCAAATCAACTTCCATCAAAATTATCACAATCATAAATGAAAACCATTGGTCTTATAGACCAATCTGTTGACCTCCTTTCTCATAGACCTTACTCAGTCAAACAAGTCATTTTGGATACAATGTTCCAACATCTTATACTAACTTCCAAGATTATAAAAACATTTATATATCATTAAAGTTATAAATAATAACATCATGTGAATTTGATGATTCAACTAAGGTAAGAGATCCTCCAACTCATCACTACAACTTGTTCACCCAAAATTGCTAGTTTGTCTTGAAACATAGTCATGGTGAAAATGACCTTCAACACCTATGCAAACACTTTTAGATAATATTGATGAATTTTTATGATCCTATGAGATAATTAATAAACTATTTTATATAAATATACTATTTTCAATTGAAATTTTTTATTTTTTAGACCAATCTCATAACCTTACACCTTCATTATCTCATCTTCACAACACATGTCAGTTTATGAGCAACATTCTCAACATATCCACTGACCTCCAAAACATATAACCAACATTAATATGTAATAAATTTATTTTAAAAAAATCCATGCATTTGGATCCATCCCTAATCCATGACAACATATCCCTGATCTCATTCCCACTTCTACTTGGTTTTTCTCACTATCTGCATAAATAAGCCTTTTATCAATACGTCAACTTTCATGACCAATTGATAATATTTGAGATATGTAACCTACTTATAAACCATAATTAAAATAATATATAAGTCTCAATATTCAGCCTTCATTTATTTATCAACTTTGAATCTGTCATCTCTACCTTCTATAATAATTTTTTTAGAAACAAGGCATTTCCTATAGGGTCCACTTACTCTCATGATAAACTAATGCCACCTGGAGGTACCTAGGAGATTAAAATAAATGATAAAATCATAAAACTATATCATCCAATCCATTCTAATCCATTTCCATCAATATCTTATATATTAAGTCACTATTAGGGTTTTAGAGAGGGTTAATACCATCTTTAAGTCTTAACGATCATTCATAAAGATTAGGCCCTTATTATAGAAACCAATGCTTGTAAATTTGAGATAGGATCCTTACCCATCTACCATGAATGGATTAGATTCTCATATAGATGTTACTATGCCAATGAGTACTTGAAATTTCTTCTCTAATTGAGAATGCTTTATTTTATGTACATACGAGACCTTAAAACACATTTTCTTGACTTTTATTAAAAACTTTGACCTAAGACTTGGTAAACACACATGAAATAACATTTAATACCTATAAAAAAACTTAATTTCTCATTCTATCTTGAAAACTAATCCTAATACCCCATCTTATCACCATCTCTCTCTTTGTTCTCAAGTCCTTTGACTTGAAAGTCACATTAAGTATTTTAAACTAACTTCTAAGAACTTTTCATGTGCTCCCCACCTCATATACATTATCAATATACCTCTCACATACTCAAACATTTATTTTCATCCTTGATAGATTTTGACAACATCTCATGACCCCTCATTAGGTTAGGTAGAGTCTAGGACTAGTCTAGTTGCATCATAAGTCTATAAGACTTACCCCTATAGGCTCACCTTGAAACACATCTAAGTGATATAATTCCTCATATTAATACTCAAACAACCCTATACTACCTTTTATACCTCTGTGTGTCCATATCACGAGACCACCATGCTCATATCTTCTCACAAGGTTGTTTCATGTTATGACTAGGCTTCTCAATCACTTTGAGACTTGACAACAGATTTTGAAAACACTACTTGATGATTTTATACCTTGATCCCAATCCTTTCATGTTCCTAAAATAATATTATCCTTTTATACATAATTATTTATGCTTATCATACACATGCCCATGATATGACTAATCTTGTAATGACAAGGCTTGTTAAGACACCTAGTACTCAAAATATGCTTACCTTGACTTGATCACCAAAACCTTTTTATGACAATACTGAGTCATCAGTCTACCTTGAATCATGACATTTTCCTCAGAGGAATCATTAGGTTTCTTTGAAATTCTATCTCAACTAAAAGAGATTAAATTGGCTTCAAATTCTCTCATGTCACTAGATTATATCTTACTAACTACTCAATATGTATATAAACTTTGACATCAATAATATCAACCTTATCCTTAAATACAATGACATCAAGATTGGCCTTGAAATCAATGACAACACTTCTCAACATGAATAAATTCTACCCAAATTTGTAATTTTTTACCTTTTGAACTAAAAAAAGGACCATTTCAACTTCTCTAATATTGGTTTAGTGTGTTTATGCTTGTTTGATTTACATAACTATCAGGTTTATCTCCATTTTTAGGTCCTTACCTCACCTATATACTATTACATTTTTCTATGTAGGTCATATAGTGTGTGAAGGTGTTAGTGGTTGAACTTGGAGTGGCATTTGATTGGTAAGTGTCTTTAAATTAGGACTTCTATTCATAACCCTTAAGTTCTAATCATGTATCACAACCTCTATATGAATTACTAATTCTTAGAATCCATTGGAGAGAGTGTTTTAGTTACTTGTATTTTTCATTAGTGTTGTTGAAAGGTCAAATAGAGTGGACACATCATATTGGTGCATCACCTTAGTATCATAGGTTTCATTTCATGTTTCCATTCTATCTCTTTTCATTGTCAAACTGGATAATTTTAGGATTTGATCCATGATTGATGTACCAAGGTATCTAGCCCCATAAACTAGAGGTTTATTCCATCCACATGTCACCCACAACCTCAGACTAATCCCATGTTATGCCAAACTTGGATAGGTCTGAATAATCTTCTCCTAAGAGGATAGTTTAGTGGTTAATAATTTGTCATCATCTAGATAAGTGTATACATATATGTCATGCAAAAAAATAATACAATTGTGCAAGGTATATGGTATGGCCTCTATGGCATGTATCCAAGTTCTACCAAGTAATAAATTTTATTACAAATCATTAGGCATCACCTAAAATCATGTAGATAGGGTTTTTGGGGCAACTATGATATCCAAAGTAATAGTATCCAATTCTTGTCTAGGAATGTCATCAAAACCTATAATGTTCTTATATGTCTTATGAATGGATTCTATATCAACCCCGATAATTTTTAGAAATGTGAGGTTGCTTATGTTAAGTCCTAATCCACATTCAATTACAACTCGTTTAATAGTGGTGGTATTTATTTGTGCCTAAATGAAGAGTAGTATATTCTAATCAATAACTAACTATGAGGGTAAATCCTCATTTTAAAATATATAACATCCTCAATGTCCTTGATAGTGTTCATGATAAATACAAAATAATGTATCTCTATTTCATAAGGTAAAGATATATGATTTAGTGTTTGAAAAATAATATTTTTAAAGGTAATTTTTTTAATAGTAATTCCAATATAAAAATATTAGTGTATTTATCCACTAATCCATAATATCATATGTTTTATGATGATTTTTAGGTCTTGTTGTATTATGTCAGGGATGAGGAGGGAGCTTGGGATTATGTTTTTCCTATAAAAGTAGAAGAGGCACCTAATTCAATCTAGTGACAACTCAAACCATAAATTATATTATTTATTGAGGGCGAGTATTAAAGACATGATATGAGTGAATATAGTCAATGGGTCTAGGTGGAGGAAGAACAAAAGGATTCATCTAATCTTTCTTTCATTGAGTAGTAACTAGAGCTAGATTAAAATTATCCATGTTACAATGTTCTTCATAGAAGGGAGGCTCAATGTGAGGTGGATCAATGTGTGACATAATTTGAGTTCTAACATGATACATGAGAGGAGTGACATATAAGTGCATCATTATACAAATGGATAGTAATAGACATGCAAGATAAACCACAATAATTTATATCAAAAACTGTAAAATGGAATTCATCATGATAATCATGATGAAAGTTTATTGTTAACCAAATTTGACTTTTAGGTCAAATTGGGGCACCCCTAGGTAAAAAATTCAATTTTATGTTTTTTAGGGGTCTAATAAATATTTCAAAAGGTGTTTTATTGGTTAATTAATGTCATTTAATGTTATACTAGCCTTAGTCCTTAGTCATTTTAGTCCCTTTAGTCATTTTGAGGTAAAAAGGAGGAATTTATTGAGTTATATAGATTTATTGGGAGTGTGAAGGTTAAAAATATTATTTCATGTCTCATGTGTCCTAATAGGTCTTAATTAATTTAAACCAACTAAAAAGTGGTAGGTTCTTCATAAAAAGGGTAGTTTTCTTGAGAAAAAAGATGAGTTTGGCACTTGCATGACCCATGGAGAATTATTCCATGTGGGAGAATATCATGGTATGTCTCTTCATCTTCCCAAATCTAATTTCTACATTTTAAGTGCTTTTGAAGTTCCATTTTTTCCCAAAACTATTCTACTCATATTTCACCCTTTTTGGCAAGTAAAAGCAGTCTTTAGGTTTGTACTTGGTACAAACAACAAAAGATGTTTCAGATCAAATAAATTGGGGAGGTTATATTAAAATTAGAGACATTAATTTTCATATAAATATTTTTAATAATGGTTTATGTTTATTCATGAACCATCCTCATGAAGTTGACTATAATTTTATGCTAGCTATTTCATGTACCCTATAGGTTTTGCTCCATTTTGATCAAATCCATATGAACTAGTTGGTGATTTTGACTCCAAAGTATGTTTTATCTATTATAAGATTACATCCATGATTTTTTTCATTTTTAAAAGTATTTTTATGAGCAAAGTAACTTAAATTGTAAGAAGAAGCACTTTTTATGTAATAAACAATTTTTCACTATGTTCAAGATTTTCATGCTTTATCAATGCCTCCAAGGAGTTGTGATAGGTTATTTATTATGTTTAAAATTTTATTGTGATATAATTTCCCTAAATTTCATTCTTAAAAGTATAATTCATGAGATTTCATTCATAAGGATCATGTTGCTTGTTTACCATGACTGTCACCCATAGTTAATCTTGGTAAATCACATGTTTGCAACCTTTATGGAATGCTTACAAGGGTGTATTTAAGGTTTTTAATTCCTGTTTTATCCTTTAAAATCATTAATTTTTTATTAAATCCTTCATTTTACATAAAAATATAGAATTTGCAATCATGTGCAACTTTTGCATTCAATCTGCCATTGATATGTACCTACAGGCATTTTCAAGCATTAAAACATGATATAAAAACCTTCCTCAAGTTTTTTATACCATGATATATTGTTTTAATATTTTTAAAATCATGTATTTTGGTTATAATTATAATCCAAATGTGATGTTTACTGCCCATCAATCTTGTTTACTACTTGCAAAGTAGAATAACCACCTGAACGTGGTACCATAGAGGGTTAAAAAGTCATTTTAAGGTGTTGAAGTGAGTTTTTGAAACCTTATCAAGGTCATATAAGGTTATAAACATAATTAAAAACCTTTTGGTATTTATAGGTTGATTTACAATATTGAGGATCACTTCAAAATGGTGATGACTAAGTTTTAGGCCCTTTGTCCCCAAAATGTGAAAATAGATGCCCAGAGGTGTTTTAGGATTGCCATATAAAAAAGGTTATAATTTATTATATGAATTATAATTTGATAATTTTATATCCTATATATATTAAAATAACTTGTCAAGGTTTTGGGTTAGGAGGATTGGTGGAGGTCAATTATTATATGGTCCAAATATGCCCTTGAACCCACTAAAACCAAGGAGTAAATTCTATAGGCTTTGAACTACAAAGTGACCTTAGCACTTAAAGGAGTAAACAAGGAAAAATTCCATGTTTATAAGACCTTATAGAGTGAAATATATCCAATCTATCATATAAACCATTATGAGAGGATGATTAATGAAGTTTCAAGGTCTAATATGTACCTTAAGTCCATACAAATGGCCTAAAAAGATGAACCTACAACCAACATAAGTTCTAAGTTTAAAAAGTTGATTCTCTCTTGAAAAATATGAGTTTTAGGCATGTTTATTATTTTTTAATATGATTTTATGTTTCATAATAGGTTTCAAGTGAAAATTTATGACCTTCCAAACTTATAAACACCTACATGACTCTACTTACATTTTATTATAAGTGATTGTAGGTAGATAATCAACTAGGACCATATGCCTAGGAGATGGTTTAGGATTAAATTTTTTGATAAATAGGTCAAAATAGTTTATTTATGACCTTAAACCCTTAAATAATTATCTAAATCACTATATTAAAGAATCAAACATGTATAAACACCTACAGGTAGGGTTTATTCCTAAAGAAGGAAACACAGTCCAAAAGGCATACTATTTCAGAGGTTAAAGTTTATGTGAAAGAATGGAATGAATTAATAGAGTAAAAATGGTGTTTATAAAATAAATTATACTCTTAAATTCCATTCTAAATTCCTAATTTATGTAAATTACACCTACATGTACACTAAACAAACAAACATAGTCACAGTCAAGGTAACACTCAGTTTGACAAGGAGGTAGTGTTTGGAGTGTGAGAAATTCATAAAGGTGAGATAAGTTAATAAAAAGGTTATAAAATGATATTAATATAATATAAAATTAATGTATACATGGTTTCTAAGGCCTAACCCTATAAATAACAACCTACATGCACCCCACGACAAAAACACAGTCAGGGTTTAGTATTCAGCCTTGACTAGGCAAAGTATATGAAATGATATGTGGGAGTTTTAAGTTTATGAAAGTATAAATCACACTAATTATGGTATTATTTATCTAAAAAAACTCTCATAATTCTATATTTAATATATAATTGTTATAAACAAACTCATAGCCCTTATAGAAACCTTGTGCATACAGTTTGCCTTTGGAGGAGCTTATATTGGTTTTTTGCAAGTTTAAAAGGTCAAATGACCAGATAAAGAGATATAAATTTGTATATAGTGTCCTTAAAAAATTTATATTATTTAAAAATATTCATCTTGTTTATATAAATATGGTAATTACCCTCTATTTTATATCAAATAGAGGGTACTTCTCCTCATGCATAAAGCTAGTAGTTTTAGAGAGATAGGTAAGAAGTATAAACCAAAAGCACACATAAACCTTAAATAAGGTGTATTATGTTGAAATACACATAATAAAACATGATAAGGATGTAATTTTATGGATAGTTTAAATAGGGTGATAAAAAAACCCAAGGTTGCAATCAAACCATTGGACAAAGTTTAGGTTTAGAAGCTAGATATGGGGTCAACTTACTCTCCAAATTTGGAAAAATTTTATAACTAATTGTAACTTGTTATTAGGGTAAATTTAGATGTGTTAAATCTTATATAATTCAAATAAACTTAGTTGGATGTTATAAACCACAAGAGTTTAGGTAAGCCTACTAGGAAAGGATTAGGCCTAGTGTCCAAAGAGGAGGTATTTCACACTTTTGGCCTTAGACATGCATTTAAACCTATTTTATTATGTTTAAAAGTTCACCTAAAATGTGTAAAATCCTTAAAATTTAATATTAAACATCAGAAGAGCCAATTTTGGCTTGAGATAAACATCAAACCTATTTGAATGGAGAAAAGAGCTCTATAGGAGAACTTTTATTTCTCACATATCTCTTGAAGCTTTACATGGGGGCCAAATAAGCTTGGATGTGTTATAAGGGTCCTTGAACATCATTTTTGTGATATTTTTTTGTAGGTTGAATCTCATAATTTTATGAATGAACCTTAAGAGTCAAAATAGGGCTAAAACCCTTGTAAACCCTCATCAAAGACAAATTTGGATAAATGGACTTAGATAGATAATAAAATTACATATTTTATACATAATAGTGATTATAAATTATATAGGACTCTTGCAATCTCCCTCCCATAATTTTGAGTTGTATGAAATTGTATATATGGAGTATAAAATAGGTTTTTCTTGATAGTTTTATGCATTGTGTAGGTTCTAAGAGTATTCTAAAGATGAAAACAAATTTATGAGAAGTATTAAGACTTATAATAACCCCTAATTTCCATTTAATTCATATAAAATCTTAAGTTTATAAACAAATAGCTTCATCTTAGCCAGTCAAAACTGGCATATTGGATAAGCTAGTGAGAAGGGTGGAAAACTTCAAGTGGGGTGATTTTAAGGTGTACCTATAGAGTAAAATTTTACTCTACATTTCACTCTATTTTTTAGTCACACATTGCAAAATTTTGCTTTCACATTCTTTGGTCCAAGATGGTGAAGTTGTGAAATAGAGCACAGGCCCTGTTTCCTTTTTGATTCATTTTGCCTAAGTGTTAAAGTCAAGCGGGAGTTGCCAAGCATCATCATCTAAGGCACCTTCTTTATTTTTTGTGAGTTGGCTAGAATGTGCCACATGTCTCATATTAGCTTTTTATAATGTGCCACTTGGCAACATCCATGGTTGCATACCGGCACCTAGGTTTTATCTCTTTACAGTGGAAGAATTCCAAAAGGCTAGGTACCAAAGTCAAGCAGAACATGCCAAGTGGCAGTAGCAGAAGGTATCAATGTTTTTTTTCTAAAAGTGATGGAAGTTGCCACATGTTTTAGCTGAGAAGAAGTAGAAGTCACATGTGGTGACATCCAAAATATGTTTAGATCAATACCTTGGTTCATTTTTGGTTCAACACAAGTTCATTGGCTTGTTTTAAGTAGCTCAGCGTGCAGCATTGAATCATTGAGCCAATCAAACCAATTTTGGTTTAACAAGAAACAGGCCCAATGGCAAGGCTAAATAATGATAGGCATGCAAATGTCAAAATTTTTAGCAAAGGAATCATTTAAGAAAAGGAATAAGTGAAAGGGACCACATGTCGACTTATGCATGACCCTCAAAAGACCCTATAAGAAAGTGGATGCCACCACGTGTCCTCACCTACCTCAACAGAGTGCAACAAGTGTCTATGTCTGAGGCTTCAGGTTCCTTTTAAGCTTCAAAGATAAGCCTCTCTCAAATTGTAGTGGAAGCTACCAAGTGTCCCCATCTAAAAAAGTCTAATATGTGTCCTGAATGATACTACAGCATAGCCAAAGAGAAGCGGTGAGAGCCGCGTGTCTTCGATGAATTAGGTGGAAAGTGCCAAGTGTCATTCTCTAGTTCCTTCTAAGTGGTAAGAGTATTTTTAGGAAACTAAGTGTCCTCTCCCATTTTAAAATAAAGTGTTATATGTATCTATTGCCAAAGGTGAAATGGAGGGAAAATCAACTAGAGTTAATTTGAGTAGATGGAACAGTTCATCGGGTAGATTTTTGGAGCCCCCAAGGCATTTAAAGTGCCATCTATTTATCCCATGTGATAAAAGGATAGAGGAGAATTGTGTGGGAAGGAGAGTGATGGAAGGAGTGATCTGAGGCTATAAAAGAAGATGAATTGTAAAATAAAAGGGGGGGAAGATTTTTGATAGTTTAGACTTCTTGTAATTTTGACCAGTAATATCATTTGCTCTTGTCTTGATTTCCTAAAGTTGTAAAAGTTGATATAATTGTGCATGTTTCTATGCCCTTTATGTGGCTAAATGAATTAAGGAAATTTAAGCTCTATGCCTTAGTTGGTGTTATTTGTGTCATTTATATAGCAGTCTATGCTGTAGATTTTCTAGTGTTGTGATTAGAAATGTTATTTGCTTTTGTCTCATTTTTTGGGATCTAAAGTTCTACATAACTGTGTGTTACTTTTGCACCTCTTATGTGAGTAAAGGATTCTATTAATAAGATTGAACACTATGCCTTTGTTAACAATTCTTGTATCTCAGCAAAAGACTCCCCTGTTGTCAGCCTCTGTTTCTGTTATTCTAATCTTTTACATTGATCATGCACTTGTCTGCTCTTAAATGTAATAGAATCCTATGATAGTCACTCTATGCTCAGGTTAGGATTAGGATTACACTCAGGTGCATCACCATAGTTAGGTTTTAATTCTTGCATTTTGCATTTTTGTTTAGTCTCCTATCCCTTTTCCCCAACACCATAAAATAGAAGAGACCATCTTCTTTAAAACCTAGAGGTTGTTTCAAGTTGCATTGTCCCACAACTTGAAACTTCCCATTGTTGATTGGCTAGGATCTAGCACAATTCTATGCCATCAATAGTTTCTAGCACACTCGGTGGGACCAGTCTTGAAGTTCTTTCAAGACCACATGAACCAGAGAGCTATGAGGAGTTAGAGCTATGGACCAGTCACCAGATCGCAATCTGCTACAAATCTAGGATAGCTTCCATGTAAGTCTTTTTTTTTAATTATCGTGAATAAATTTTGATGGCTATGTATGGAGAGAATTCCTATGGTATATTTCCTTATCAACCCAATGAGGGATCATACCAGCCTAGTCATGATATCTATGAGCCTAATCAGCCTTATCAAGGCTACTATCAAAGCTATGTTGAGCCTTATCAAGTTTCTCATGATCCTTATTATCAAGAGCATGAATCTTACCTTCCTCATGAGCCATATCAGTCTCAAGACTGGATTTCATCTTCCCCATATGGTTATGATGTTGCATATGAGCAGCATTACCTTCAATAAAAAATAAATGAAATAGAGCTCAGAATACTAGCATATGCAAGAAAGGTTTGTTCTAACTCTCAATATGAAGAAGTGAATGGTCTATTTTGAAATGTGTCTAATGATCCAAAAGAGATAAATGGACTATGTATTCTCACATTAGAAAAGATGGAGGCTTGGGAAAGGCAAAGAATCAAGTTAAACAAATTGACTACAAGAGGCTATGGTGCTTCTTATTCTCTCAAAGTTCTTAACCATCCCCAGTGTGCACCAAGGGAGCTTCCTAGTTGGAATCAAAAGTCTATTCAAAATCCTATTCGAGAGTCTATCTAGGAGCATATCCAAAAGCCTATTCATATGACTATTTATGAGACTAGACCTTCTTATAGTCCTATCATTACCTCACCACTTATCTCTCAAGCTTAGGTTGTCTAGGAGGATAAGCAGGTTCCAAACTTTGATGAGGAAATGGCCAAGTGGAAGGAGTAAAATATAGACATCTTTAAAAATTTATCTTTTCCTCCCCTCCAAAATTCCCTAGAGAATTCCATTGCCCTCAAGATTCCAAAATCTAATCATGATCAATCTCCCATGCTTCATTTTCCCTCTCAAATAAATGAATTTCATCACCCTCTCACCATCACCCTTCCTCAAAAAGACCCATTCTTCAGAGTATCGAGAAAGAGGTCACAACTATAGGTTAGGTTCTTGTAGAATGTGTAAAGGATGCTTTAAAAGTGTTTAAGGAGGAATTTCATATTAATACTTCTCCTAAAGTTGTAATTGAGCATCCTGTAGACACCGCAAACGTGTCTGCACCTTGGTTCTCCCCCTTGGCCCTTTTTCCCACCTAGTCCTCCTTGGTCCCTAACCCACCTAGGGCTTATTAATTAGAAATTAACATCTATTTTTAATTAAATTAGGCCCCCTTTCCACCCTACCCTTGCCACCTTGGATCCTCCCTTGAATCCCTCCACCTTCCCCCTAGCATTTATTAGGCCAAATCTCACCATTATATCCCCCCTCGTCCATTTTGGCATCCTCGTGACCGTTCTGCCCATGACCCCTCACTCGGCGGCGTGCAAGAGTGGGCAGAGGCTATTTTTAGCCTCTGTGCCCATCCTGCGACCACCGACGTCGGCGACCCTTCGGCCGACGTCGGCGAAACTGCCAGCGTCGGCAGCCTTCATTATCCCCTTCTGCATCCGTTGCACCCCCTGGACTCTTGAGCTCGAAAACGGATTCTCTTGACGCTTTGGCTTTGATCTCTCCTCTGTCTTGACCTCGTGCAATAGCAGCAATAGGTGAAAAGGCCCTAGATCAGCATCTTCTCCTTGCAGCAACTCTTCTATGGCTCCAGCAACATCTTCTTCTCTCTTCATTCAGTAAGCTAAAGGTAAGCTAGTCTGGGTTTGTTATTTCATTGTATTCATTCATCTATATTCTATTGTCTTTTGCTCCCTCTGTCCTTCCCCCTTGAGAGGCTGTAAAGCCTTCTCAGGCCCCATCCTCTGTGAATCCTCCTCTTCCCTGTCCTCTGTGTCTCTTTCAACTTCCTCACCCCTCTGCCAAAAAGACCTTGCAACAGGTACCCAACCCGAACCAGGCCACTCCCCAATCCATCCAAACTTGTCCCTGTTCAGTCTCAGACCCGTCCACAGTCCAGCAAGCAACCCAGACCCGACTACAGGCCACAACCCCGACTGACGCCGGTCACTTCCCCAACCGACGTCGGCAGGATAGCCGACGCCGGCAGATCAGATAACTGACGCCGGCGACATTTCCGACCTCAGCGACTGTCTTTAGCCCAACAGCTCTTTCAGGTAATCATTTTGTTTGCTTCTTTCCTTTCTACTTTCTTTGTCATTTTTGTATTCTGGCATTCTGTCTTTTATCAGTCACTTATCTCATCAAAACAGTGGGTTGACCCTTTTGCTTGGCAACCCACTGCCTATCTGTCTAACGTTTTTCTTGTCCTAGTTTCCTTTTTTTTCTTGCAGGTGTCATTCCTCCACAGCCAAAGAGGAGTGCCCACAAACGTCTGGATTTACGGTGCGCAATCTTTAGTCCAGGTACTTCCAAGCCTTGTCCATTACTTTCTTTTAGTTTCTTTCTTTTTAGTCTGAAAAGCGAAATTTGAGGTAGAAACATCTCTGGCACGCCCGGTGGGACCCTAGGTTCCTCCTGGGTTCCTTTTTCTTTTTCATTCATTTAGGTGCATTTAGGCTCCTTCTCTCTTATCTCTTTCTTCTATTCCAAATGACACTATAAGCAAGGACTAAAACGAATCTTTCTTCTTTGCATTCTAGACTAGTCTAAATATCATACTCTCGTCCCTTTCTCCATCTTGTCTTCATAACAACATCACATTTCGACTTGGGCATTAAAACATATTGCACTTTCATTTCTGCTTATGCTTGCATTAGTCCACATCTAGTAACTTAGGCGCATATTGAATAAATCTAGACACTTGATGTTACACTACCGAATCACATGCACTAAAACACACATAAAACATACCTGAGACAAAGCCCGACTGGGATTTCATCACCCAGCGGATACCTTACCCGTCCCGGTGACCCTACTTGGATTTCATCACCAAGGGGGAAGCCCACTCCGTTCTCTGGCGGAGGATAAACTCTAGGCGAGGTATATCTTGGCTAAGCGAGACCAGCTAACCACTGGAATCATGAAGTGAGGGGAGCTTGCTCCTTAGCACCAGGCCACGTACCAGACCCTAACATAGATCTTTGAGCACCTAAAACAACACCCGAAACCATCTTTAGACTGCCTTCTTCTAGGACCCATTTTTCAGCCAATCTCCCCGAACATTCATCTAAGGCATAAGCCACAAGTTTCTAAGGTTAATTCCTAGGATTTATCGCTTAGGCTTGTCTGTCTTTCTCTGTTTTCCTCTTCTCATCTGTTTGTTTGAGTGTGTGAGGACGCTTTCTTCTTTGTTTTTCTAAGAACCTTTTGGCTCTCTGGAAAACACAGTGACCGACATCGGTTCTGCCACCGATGTCGGCTTCCCCTGTCATCGGCATCGGTTCTGCTACCGACGTCGGCTTCATCTGTTACCAGCATCGATTATCTGACCGACGCCAGCCTCATTTCCTACCGACATCGGTTTTTAAACCGACGTCGGTCTCTGTCACTGTCCTTTTTTTTCAAAACCAGCAACCTGAAGCCTGTCTTTTCTCTGTCAAAAACTCCATCCTGGTTTTCTGGAACTGAGCAACACAGTTCCTGAGACTTGAACCTTCTTTGCCTTGCATGGTTTTGACCCGAAGTCAAGCCAAAGCTCCTGTCAACCACGCTAGCCGTCAACCACTTCCATCCACCCCGTCCGTGACCAAGCCTACAATGGAGTTCAACTCGGAGACCGAAAGAACTCCCGTTCGTCCAACCCCGCCGCAGACTCCCATTGTCCAAGAAGGGGACCAAGACTTCGAGCGATTCTTGGACCTCAACGTCAAGGCCTTGCAACATTATCTCGTGCATAGCCGAACGTGAGACTCCTTAGGCAATCCAATCTATGGAATGCCAACCTCCCTTGTCGCGACTACGGCTGTATCGACAGCATTCGTAGTTCAACCTTCGGATACCCAAGCCATCGCTTTGACCACTGACCAGACTTTGACCAATCTCTCAGGTGTGGCCTCCCCCTCTATCATTGGGCCCACTTCCACCGAGGTTTCGGCCTCTTGTCAACCTCAACCCGCTCAACCGCTATCCACTCCATTTCAAAACCTTATTGTCTCTATCCCGCCTACCCTAGCCCCTATCAACACCAGGGTGGCTTCCTACCCCTTGGCCCCCGTTACCACAGTCCAACCTCTCGTGGCAACAACAGGCCCAGCTATGTCTTCTAACCAACCACCTTTAGCATCCACCTCTACCCCTGCGATTAGTCATCCGTACATTCTACAACCGACTATGTCGCTCGCCTCCTCTAACCTCTTCCAAGCACCCTACAACTTAGGGGGCGCGCAACCCGTCAATCCGTCGGCAGACATCATCAAGATGCTGATGGACAAGATGACCAGTCTTGAGACCTCTGTTTCCGGCTCGTGCAACACTCTTTCATACGAGCAGATCTGTAACGAGCCCATTCATCCTTCCGTCCCAATCAGACCATATCCTAGCCAGTGGGAGCTTCCGAAGTTTTCTTGCTTTCAAAACAAGGAAGACCCCCAACAACACTTGCGGGCATTCAGACACGCCTGCTACCTCATTGGCCATGACGATGCGTTACTCTTACGCACCTTTCCTATGTCTCTCTCGGGTGCTGCACTTGACTGGTACAGCTCCCTTCCTAGCCATTCTCTCTTCTCATTCACGCAATTGGCTCAGCTATTCCTCGATCACTTTTCTATCAACATAACCAAGAAAGTCTCAATCACGGACCTCTATTCTATTCGGCAATTTGAGGATGAGTCCATAGCCGACTTCGTTGCTCGATGGAGAGGCCTTATCAACCAACTCTCCTTTTCCTTGCCCCAGGCTGAGCTTATTGAACTCTTTTCTCAAGCCTGTGCCCGACATATCTCTTCCACCCTGAGGGTTCAAACCTTCCGCACTTTTGACGAGGCCTTCACGATGGCCCGCAAACTAGAGTTGCGTGCCATCGAGGAGAACAAAGTCAAGTTGTGGAATAAGAATCCCAGCTCTAAGGCCAATGACTCTTCCTCTGCCAAGCCATCATCATCCAATTCTAAATCCAAGGCTTCAGCTAATGCCGTGGTTGTTAGACCTTCATCTTCTTCGACCAATCAGCCTGAGCCCTCTACATCTCAGAGCGCTACTCGGCAATTCCAGCAAAGATACATGCAGCGACGATATACTCCTCTCAGAGAATCATATGCGTCTGTGCTGGAAAAGCTTCTCAAGCAGGGGGCCCTCAATCCCCCTCAAGCCCGACCTCCACCGCAATTCGATCCCTCACACGCCATCCCCGCGTGGTATAGGGAGCATGACTTCTGCAGCTTCCACCGTGTTAAGGGCCATGACACGGAGAACTGCAAAACCTTTAAGAACATAATACAAGACATGCTCGAAAAGGGGGATCTCATCTTAGACAATCCAAATGCACCCCCTAATCAGGCCATCGACATCTTCAAACAACCTTTTCCCAATCATCCGCCAACTCAGAACAGCGTCCAGACCTTAATTGACGACAATCATGAGCACAACGTTCGAACAGTCAATACGGTCTCCCCTTTTGTCCCCAATCAACCTCTTGAGGTTAGTCCATCAATCAGTCCATCACATGTGGACGAACCTCTCTCCCCGGCTAGTTCTCCATTAACCTCTCTCATCTTGGAGGACGCCTCAGCCTTACCTGCACCTCCGGTCTCGCCATCCCCCGTTCTATTGCCTATGGAGGACCCGACCCTTCTTACCCCTCAGCTGCAAGTGGGGGGGCCCGTCATCCCTGCCCTTTCCCTGCTGGAGGAGCCTCGCTCCCCAGTTTCTTCTCCACCCAGGGAAGAACCTGTCCCTCCTTCGTCCTCATCTAAATCTGTCATGACTTCACCATACCCTGCACCCGTCTCGTCTTCAACCTCGCAACCATCAACATCTTCCTCTCAGCCATTTTCCCGGTTAGTGGAGAAGATTGAACTTCTCCCTCCGCGGAAAGTGACGCCTCAGGTGTTGTGGGAGCGTCTTAAAGCCCTTCAACATGCCCGCACCCTCTCATCACATGCCACTAATCCTCCCAAGGCAGAATCTCGTCAGACTCTTGACAAAGACCAGACCCTCAAACCTCAACCAAATCCGTCCAAACCAAAGCCTGCGTCTATCTCGTCCAAACCCATCAAGTCATTTGGCGTTCGTCCTGTTTCCACCCTCACTCACCCGCAAGTGAAGGTGGACCTAGGCCAGACCTCGACCGGCAATACTCTTCCAACCAAGTCAAAAAAGACTGCTAGACCACAGAAACGAACGCCTCCTTCTCCATCACCGTTGCCATCTATTTTGGGCCCCCATCCTTCGATCTTGGCTAACATCCTTCCCACTCCGACCTTCAACCAAAACTCGTTGCCTCCTTTGCTTCCTCTGCCTACCTCCAGTCGTTCCTCTCCTAAAAAGGCGTTCTCAATCACCAGGCCAGAGCCATCTCCATCTGTCACCACGCCATCAACCTATAAGGTGGTACGGAAACCTCTTCTAACCTCGCCTAAGCAAAAGTCACCAACCTCACGCATATCAAATAGCACGGACCCTCTATTGGGCTCATACTCGTCAATATTACGCTGACTTCTCCAGACTTCCGACATAACCCTTCCACCCATCAAGCCTTTCCAACCTCTCGGGTCCAAGCCCTCCTGGTTCGACGATACGAAAATTTGCTTATATCATCGTACACCAGGACACGACACCGAGACTTGCTGTGCCCTCAAGGCCGTCATCCGCCGCCATATGGAGAAGGACACTCTTCTCCTTGAGGACACTCTTGACCAGACCCCGACTCCTTCCTGTCCAACTTCTTCAAACACGTCAACATCTCACCAGCAAAACATGACCCCTTCTTCGCCTCCCATTTTCGAAATCAATGCCATCCGTATAACCACTAGGTCGCAACAGGACAAGGCCAAAGCAAAAGTTGCCATTCCTTGGACCTATCCCTTCGTCAAGCCACCCCTTGCGCCCAAGCCTAAAATTTCTATCCTTGGCGCATCCCAACCTTCTTCATCTTCCTCTTCTGGACCAATTCACAACTCCATGCTGAAGCAGCTTCACCAAACACCAGTGAAGATGTCTCTTTACGACCTTATCCAAACTTCGCCTCAGCACTGTCAAGCCCTTATCCAAGCCTTGCAGGCAGCGGAGGTCCAACCCGAGGACCCCCAACCACTCGCTGCCCTCATCCATTCTTTATCTCCTGTCAACTCCATCACATTCAACGATTCTGAGATTCCCACATCTAACACGGAAGATCAGGACGCCGCCTTCTTCATCACTGCCTACGTCGATCAGACGCGCATCAAACGCGTTATGATCGACGACGGCGCTAGCATCAACATAATCTCTACCCACGCCTTTGATCAGCTGGCTCTTCCCAAAAACTGCGTCTCCAAAACTGACGTGATCTTACGCTCTTTTAACGACACCACCACCACGACCATTGGCACAGTCATCCTCCACATTCGCGTAGGCCCACGCACAGTCCCGGAGCTCTTCTATATCATCGAAGGAGAGTTTCAATACAACCTTTTACTGGGCCGACCTTGGATCCGTGCCATGGCCTGTATCCCCTCCACCCTGCACCGTTGTGTGAAGTTTGAGCATGACGGGCAAGTCCATACCATCCCTGCTGACCCTTCACCCTTCAAGACTTGCAACACAACTTACCGTCCCAATGATGTCCTCATTCCCATCAAACCATCAACTCCGGCACCACCTCCATCTGTGGAAGCTTCGACCAATTCACAATCGGCAGTCGCCCTCACCCCTCCTCTTCAAGCGCCGACCAAAGACCCCATGGAAGACATCTTCCAATGACTATCACTTGGGGAATATCGCTTATTGACCCTAGACATGTTCCAAACTCCGCAAGAGTATGGACGCCTTCACCTCAGTCCCAATTACGACCATCGGATTGGGATGGTCATACCTTATGGTCCTCCTCACTTCCGAACCAACTTTGTCTATGGGGGGCTTAATCAAGCTCCTACCAATGCCAATTCCCTTTCTTCACCCCAACCTTTCACATCTGATTTCTCATTTCTTGGCAACCCCGCCTTTGCACACACTTACCTTCACAGGTGTGCATGGAAGGGTTTCGGTTTTAGACGTTATGAGCAGGGCTCCCATCAGCCCATCGAGCTGCTCAATGATCACGATGTCAAGAAACGGTATGGCCTGGGATATCATGACCCCACTCAGGCTCCTTCCGACCTCTGTCCCGAGCCAACCATCGACCAATCTCCTCTAGACTCGCCCATTTCTCCTTCGTCACCTACGAAGTTGGTGGTTTCCATCCCTCCTAGTTTTTTTTTCCATAAACACCGTCTGCCTGGAACCCCTGACCTATCAGCTCAATGGGGTGTCCAGGTCTCTCCCTCTCATTTTTCCTAGCATGGTAGAAGATGAATCGGCAACCATTCACACTGTCCACTGCGTTGACGATGACGCCATCCTTTCCTACATGGGTGCCAACGACTCTTTCATCCAGCATTTCCTCCCTTCTGAGACCCAGGTTATGTTAAATGAATCCACCATTGACATCAACCTCCCTTCTTCTTCTGATGTTCCTCACGTCTTAAAGATTGGCCAATCTTTAGACACTCAGGAGAAACTTGACTATGCCCAGTTCCTTTCCAACCATAGCAAGGCCTTTGCCTGGACTTACAGTGACATGCCTGGCATCGACCCCACCATTACTACCCATAACATTGTCACCAAACCAGAGGCTAAGCCTGTTAGGCAAAAGCTTCGAAAGATGCATCCTCGCGTTGCGCTCCTTGTCAAAGAGGAACTTCAACACCTTCTTTCTGTCTCCTTCATCCAACCCATCAATTATCCATAGTGGGTCTCTAACATCGTCCCAGTTACTAAAGCAACTGGGGGGATTCAGATTTGCACGGACTATCACGACCTTAACCTAGCCTATCCCAAAGATGACTTTCCTCTTCCTAACATTGACCAGCTTGTTGATCTCATGGCCGGCCATGAGATGCTATCTCTCATGGATGGGTTTTCAGGATACAATCAAATCCTGATCGCATTGGAAGATCAGCACAAGACTACCTTTATCACCCCATGGGTGACTTTCTGCTATCGAGTCATGCCTTTCGGCTTGAAAAATGCTGGTGCCACCTATCAGCGCGCCATGACCTACATTTTTCACGATCTCCTCCATAAGATCATGGAGGATTATGTGGATGACCTTCTCGGCAAGTCCAAACTTCGCCGCAACCACTTGACCATTCTCACAATCATCTTCTCTCACCTTCTTCAATATAATGTCTGCCTCAACCCCAAGAAGTGTGTCTTTGGGGTCCTCTCAGGCAAACTTCTTGGCTTCATCGTTTCCTTCCGTGGTATCGAGATAGATCCCACTAAGATTCGAGCTATCCTCGAAATGCCACCCCCAACCAATCTCAAGCAGCTTCGCAGTCTATAAGGGAAGCTCCAGTCCATTCGCCGTTTCATCTCGTAGCTTTCAGACCACTACCAACCTTTCCATCACCTCCTTAAGAAGGACGTCTCCTTTAAATGGGATAAGGACTGTCAAGAGGCTTTTGAATCCCTTAAAAGCTATCTGGTCTCTCCACCAGTCCTCGTTCCACCTAAAGACGACCAACCCTTCTACCTTTATATCTCTGCTACCAACCATTCGTTAGGTGCCATGATCGCGCACCGAGACGAGCATCATCGTGAGCAAGCAGTTTACTACATCAGCCGAACACTGGTCGACTATGAAACTCGGTATACTCATACCGAGAAACTCTATTTGGCATTAGTCTTTTCTGCCACCAAGCTCTGCCACTATCTTCTCAACCACAAAACCTTTGTCGTCACTCACACCGACCCTCTCAAGTACATGCACTCCAAGCCATATCAGAATTAATGTATGGCTCGGTGGCTCATGCTGCTTGCAGAGTTTGACCTTGAATTCATCCAGCAGAAATCTATCAAGGGGCAAACCATCACTGACCAACTGGCAGATGCCCCTCTTTCTGACAACCAACCTTCACACTGTGAGTTTCCTGACGAGTCTATCGCTACCCTTTCTGCCGACGACACCGTCTACCAAATGACCATGTTCTTTGACAGCTCCAAATGTCAACTCGGTGGGGGTGTGGGGGTCATCCTCATCCCACTCGAAGGGGAGCCCATGCCTCTATCTTTCAAGCTTGACTTTGATTGTACCAATAATATGGCCGAATATGAGGCCTTAATTTTGGGACTTCAGACTGCCCTTTCTCTCCACATCAAGTCTATCAACATCTTCGGTGACTCGCAGCTCATCGTTAATCAAGTTAACGGTTCATATATCTATAAAAACAAAGTTTTACAGAGGTATAAGAATCGTGTTGACCTTCTTTTAGCATCTTTTGACCATTACCTCTTGCAGACTGTTCCACGCTCTACGAACAAGTTTACCGACACCATGGCTTCTCTTGCTTCGCATATCCCGTCTTCATCATCATCATCTCGCCTTTTTGTCACAGTGCATCATGTACCTTTGCCTTCATACATCTCTCCTCACATCGACCATATCAACATTATCAATTCTAGCCCACGAGATGACTGGTATAAGCAACTCATGGACTACTTGTCTCTTTCTGTCACTCCTCCCAACCTCTCTAGCAATGTGCGGCGAGCTTTCATCAAGCGCACAGCTCGCTATACCATGCTAGGGAGTCTTCTCTATAAATGAGGCTTCGACGGCCTCCTTCTTCACTTTCTAACCTCCACTGAAGCTTCTCAAGCCATAAATCAAGTCCACGATGGGATTTGTGGTGGACACTTCAGTGGAAACTCGGTTGCCAAGCGCATCCTTCGCCTGGGTTATTATTGGCCCACCCTTCATCAAGACTGTAACGACTATGTTCGACGTTGCATCAAGTGTCAACAGCACTCTAACCTGCTTCATCTCCCTAGCCACGCCTTAC
The DNA here is from genome assembly GCA_037957365.1 of Torreya grandis. Taxonomy (NCBI): domain Eukaryota; kingdom Viridiplantae; phylum Streptophyta; class Pinopsida; order Cupressales; family Taxaceae; genus Torreya; species Torreya grandis. The sequence continues at coordinate 651,573 of JARHVA010002630.1, read as the reverse complement.
AAGTCACTCAGGATTTTTGGCCTTTCTCTCAGTGGGGCTTGGATCTCATCGGTGAGATCAACCCTCACTCGTCTCTTCGTCATCAGTCCATCATCACTGCCACTGAGTATTTCACCAAGTGGGTGGAAGCCATTCCTCTTGTCTCCATGAAAGCCGACAAAATTGTCGACTTCATCAGCAGCCACATCATCTATTGTTTCAGTGTCCCTCACAAAATCATCACCGACAACGGCAAGTCCTTCAAAAACAAGACTGTCCAAAAACTATGCGACTCATTTGGCATCAAACTCAGCTTTTCTTCGCCTTACTACCCACAAGCAAATGGGCAGGCAGAGGCTTCCAACAAAATTCTCACCAAAATTCTCATGAAGGTGGTCAATGATACAAGAAGGGATTGGCACATTCATATTCCCTTTGCTTTGTGGGCCTACTGCACCAGCGTCCGAACCTCTACGGGTGCTACTCCCTTCTCCCTCGTGTACGGAACAGAGGCTGTCTTACCTCTCAAAGTACAGATCTCGTCTCTCCGCATCTCCCTGCATGACATTCTCTCCAATGATGATTTTCATCAAGATCGCTTAGCTCAACTTGAGTTACTTGATGAGCGCCGTCTTGTTGCCCTCAATCATCTCCATGTCTACCAAAGTCGCATAAAGCGGGCCTACAACAAAAATCTGTGAGAATGAGACTTCAACATCAGAGACCTCGTCCTCAAAGAGAATCAGTGCATGACCAATATGGAGCGAAGTAAATGAGGCAAATTTGCCCCCAATTGGCTTGGACCTTTTATCATCATGCACAAGTATGGGTCAGGGACTTATCGTCTGTCCTCCCTCGACGGACGGCCAGAACCTGAGCCTCTTAATGCGTTGCATCTTTGACCATTCTACTATTAGTCGAGTACTCATCCACTTGACACTTAACTTGAGCTCATCCCTTGAGTAATCCCCATCCTCTTAATCCTACTTCCTTTCAACCCTATTCCTCTTAACAATTCTTATAACCCTTTTATGCTGTATGGATGCTTTGTCCTCATAAAAGGGAGCCCTTGACCTTCTATAATCTTGTCCATGACTCACATTTCTATAAAAACAAATCAAGATGTCACAATATCCATGGTCACAAAATCAAATCAAAAAGATAGACTGATCCCTCGAAGGACAGCTGTACTATCATTGCTGTATTACTAGACTGATCCCTCGAAGGACAGCTAGGCCAACTTATCAAACATTATAAAGCAAAAATATAGACCACTCCCTCGAAGGATGGCTATGACTAAATCTTGCTATCAAACAGCAACCTTTCTTAGAAGCTTCCCGCATTGATCAGCTTCACAACATGACCACCACATCAAAAGACATCTCTATGTAGGCTTCCCGCATCGATCAGCCTGCACCAAAAAAAAAAAAAAAAAAAAGGGTCATGGACTTGGCTTGTAGTTGTCTCAGGGTCTCCTATAAAAAGGGGCAAGGTTATTCTTGCTCTTAAACTGGGTTACCCTATCCTCCTCCTATCACCTGCTCAGGGGACTTTGAGCTCACTTTAATGTCAAAGTGATTCGATTACCGTTCTAACACCACACTGGTCAATGACGTAATGCATGAACGGGGCTTTGGTTCTAATAACCCCCATCTATGCTTCCTTTCTGGTCCTTGTCAATGAAAGAGCAATTTGCCTTTCATCTTTTCTCTACACTTTGGTCACATTTAACCGCATCAATCGGCGACTCAACTCAAACCAAGCCATTTTTCATCATTTTCAGCTAGCATCATCCTAGTCCATTTCACATAGTTTCTATGGACACCAATACACATGGAAACTACCGACCAAACCCAATTTATGTTAAGCATAAACCAATACTTGTTGAAGCATAAATAGACTTCCATTCATTTTTAGCATATATCCATCACGACTATGGAAACTTGCTAGGGATGAAAGCCCCTTGGCCCATATGACATCCATGGCATCATCTCTCCCTCATCATTTTGACACTTGACCACATCCAATCATTGATCAATCAGACCTTTAGTCTGAACTACATTGGTCTGAGGCCCTATGACCTGGGCTATGTAGGCAGCACTCAGATAACACATCCTCTGAGGTTAGCTCGACCACCCCCGTTTGTTCGTCTCTTTGATGGACAAACCTTCTCTTCTACGACCTTGACCTTGACCACGACCAGTCTATCGACAACTTTGACCAAGACCAATCATTCTCTTTGACCAAGACCAATCATTTTCTTTGACCAAGACCCAATCATTCTCTTTGACCAAGACCAATCATTTTCTTTGACCAAGACCCAATCATTCTCTTTGACCAAGACCAATCATTTTCTTTGACCAAGACCAATCATTTTCTTTGACCAAGACCAATCATTTTCTTTGACCAAGATCAATCAATCTCTTTGACCCTTCCTCCCTTTTAGGGAGAACTACATTGGCCTGAGGCCCTTCACACAAGGGCTATGTAGGCAGCACTCAGATCACATGATGTTTTTGAGGTTAGCTCAGCCACATCCTTTTGTCCATCCATCCCCTTGACCAATGACCATCCTTCGACCTTCGACCATTTCCAAGACAATGTTGCCTTGGTTGTTTTTGCGTGTGTGCTACCTCACGGCTGGTTAGCAGAATTGTCCGCAGACTCTTTTTGACCCTTCACAAGTATAGGATCGCGAGCCAGTTGATCCCTACTACTTGTGGCTTTTTCGTGTCTCTGGGAGCACTTCCTGAGCCTGGGATACCTAGAACACGATGAACATTTGGAGCTTTGGCTTAGATTGAGTGACCCGATCAGCAGACGACTAAATGCTGGGGCCCAGTTACCTCAATTTTGGCACTCCTTGACCCTTGACCATGCGACAATTTGACCCGACCCTCCCGTGAAGTGGACTACGCGCAATCACGACTATTGCAGCGTTCTCACTCACTCTCTTCTATCCATTTTTCTGTCAAATCGACACTCGATCTTCGGTTCCCTTCTCTCAACTATCGCTTTGAGGGGGGAACACCTCATCATTTTCCTAGGGCAACCAACTCCTATTTTTGTCTTGCATTTCGTCAAGAACAACCAACAAGACAAAAAGAGGCAAATGTAGACACCGCAAACGTGTCTGCACCTTGGTCCTCCCCCTTGTTCACCTTAAACCCCTATCCTAACCCTTGGCCTTGGTCTCCATCCATTTGATTAAAATAAACTTAAGTATTTTAATTGAGTGGCCCCCTTTCCACCTCACCCTTGCCACCTTGGATCCTCCCTTGAATCCCTCCACCTTCCCCCTAGCATTTATTATGTCAAATCCCCTCATTATCTTTCCCCCCATGCCCATTTAAGTGTCTTCATAACCTTTCTTCCCACACCCCCTTGCTCGGCGGCGTGCAAGAATAGGCAGAGGCTATTTTTAGCCTCTGTCCCCATTCTGCGACCGCCGACGTTGGTGAAACTATCGGCGTCAGCAGCCTTCATTACCCCTTTCTGCATCCGTTGCAGCCCCCTGGACCCTTGAGCTCACAAACAGCATTCTCTTGGCATTCTAGCATTCGTCTCTTCTCCATTTGGACCTCGTGCAACAGCAGCAATAGGTGCAAAGGCTCTAGACCAAGAATCTCCTCTTGCAACAAGCGTTCTGTGGCTCCAACAACAGCTCTCCCACTCTTCATACGACAAACAAAAAGGTAAGCACAATCTTTATTTCATTTTGTTTCATTTCTTTAGCTTCCAATTATCTGGTATATCTACTATTTCCTACTCCCTCTATTCTTCTCCCTGAGAGGCTGAAAAGCCTTCTCAGGCCCTGTCCTCTGTGCATCTTCCTCTCTCTGTCCCTCTCTATCCTTTTGACCCCCTAACTGACTAAAACCAAACTCTCCCAGACCATTCAGACCCGTCCATAGACCAAGCCCGGCCCGGACTCTGTCCAAACTCGCCCAGAACCAACCCAGACCTGACCACAGGCCACAACCTCGATCGACGCCGGTCATTACCCCCACCGATGTCGGCAGACTAACCGACATCAGCAGACCCGATAACCGACAGCGGCAACACTTCCGACCTCGGCGACTGTCATCAGCCCGACTACTCCGTTTAGGTAATCATTTTGTCTTTTCTTTCCTTTTTAACTTGCTTATCACTTCTGTATTCTGGCATTCTACTTTTCCTTGATCTTTTATCTATCTGTTATCAGTGGGTTGACCTCCCTTGAGAAAGTTTTCACACTTCCGGGAACAAGCTTTCACTTGGCAACCCACCGCCTATCCATCTAACGTTTTCTTGTCCAAGTTCTTCTTCTTTGCAGGTGTCATTCCTCCACAGCCAAAGAGGGGTGCTCACAAGCATCTGGATTACGGTGCGCGATCTTCATCCAGGTACTTCACATGCCTTGTCCATTATTCTTTAGTTTCTTCTCTCTCTTGAATCTGAAAAAGCAAAATTTTGAATAGAAACAGCTAGAGTGGTTTGGATACCTATTATTAGGGCTTCATACTCAGTCATATTATTAGTACACTCTAAATAAATTCTAGAAGAGAGAGGAAGAGGTTCACCATTGAGGGAAATGAGAATAACTTTGACACCCCCACCATGCTAGAATTTCAAGCTGTCAAAAAACATGGTCATTTGGGAGGTGATGTTCTCTTGGGAAAGATTCATAATGGACTCGTCTAAAAAGATAAGAGGAAGTGGTTGGTTGTCTAGAAAAGGAGCCTCATCCAATTGAGTAATGATGACTTTCATTTTAATTGGTTTTTTTGGAGGAACTCAAGGTGAAACTCAACTAAGAGCATTAGCCACTTAGCCATACACTAGTTTTGGTATGGTTTAGAGTGAATGTACTTGATTGGATTGTTGTTGGTGATGATAAAGTTTTTGTGATTGAGGATGTAATGAAAAATTTTGGAAGCCAAAAAGATAAAGGCAAGGCAAAGTTTCTTAGTATGGGTGTATTGAGTCTCATAATCTATAAGTGTGTAACTAATGTAGTAGATTGCTTGCTCTTTATTTTGTTCATCATGGTGAGTGAGCATTACCCCTAAGGAATGGCTATTGTTAGAGATATAAAGTTAGGAGGGTTGGTCCTCTTTAGGAGGGATAAGAATGGGTGGAGAAAGAAGGTACTCTTTGAGTGAATCAAAGTCTTGTTGACATCCCTTAGTCCATTTAAAAGATGTATCTTTTTTGAGAAGATGAAAGGGTTGGCATCTATTTGATAATTGAGAGATGAATCAATGGATGAATTATAACTTCCCCTATAGGCCATAGAGTTGATTAAGGTGGTTTTGAGGTAGAATGTTGAGTATTTATCTAACTTTGGTAGGCTCTACCTTGATTCCTTAGAGAGAGGTGATAAATCCAAGAAACTTTCTAGATATGACCCAAAAACACATTTCTTGGGGTTGGGTTAGACATGGAAATGGATTAGGAACTCAAAGAAAATTTTGAGAACTTATAGATGATCCTTGAGATATTTGAATTCCCCAAGGAGGTCATCTACATATTTCTCTGTGATTCTATGGATGAGATCATGAAAGATGTAGATCATCACACACTAGTAGGTTATCCTAGGATTCTACAAACTAAATGGTATGACCTTGTAATAAAATATTTACCAAGGGGTGATGAAATAAATCTTATGATGATCCTCAAGTGAAATTAAGATCTGATTATATCTTGAGAAACCATCAATGAGAGACAATATCTGATGGCCAACTATAAGATCAATAAGTTAGTCAATGCTAGGCAAAGGGAAGTCATCCTTTAGAGAATCAACATTGAGGTCATGAATTTCAATATAGAGGTGATGTCGCCTTATTGGTTTGGTAATGGGGATGATTTTGGAAACCCATTAGGGATAGTCAATGGATTGAATGAAATTGATATATAATAGGTGTTGAAGCTCTTCTTTTAATAGAAGGGTGATACTAGGGTGCATATCGTGAAGCTTTTGCCTAAAAGGCTTAACATCAGGATAGATAAAAAATTTGTGAATAGATATGGAAGGATTGATTCTAGGAATATCTTGATAGGACCAAGAAAACTATATGCTTTAGTTATAAAGGAAATAAATGTAATCCTATTGTTTTGAGGAATCTAAGGAGTTGCCAATCTTTAAATATGATGGTTATATTGAGTACCTAAGTTGACATTGATAGTGGATTCATTCAACATGGTTTGGTTCTCAAGAGGAAGGTATTTATGGATAAAATAATCCCCTACACCAAGATAGGTGAGAATGAAATCATCAACTTGATGTTAGACAATGTAGATGGTAGGATTGTAGATTCCATAATTTAACACCCTTCTCCTATTCTACCATCTTTTAGGCTATCATTTTAATAATTAAATGTATATGCTAGAAATATACACCATATCCTAAAACCTTGAAATAAGCTAAGTCTGAAATCTTAAGGTCATAAAATAGACTAAGTCTGAAATGTGGTAGAAACCTCCAAAAATCTATATTTTTCATCTTAACTCCTCGAGGTCCAAAACCACTCTCAAACACCCTAAGAGTATATACATAAAATATAACTTAAATTATAAGTTTACATTTGATTATGTAAATTTATTGTAATTTGAAATTTAATTATGGACATTTAGTTTCTTATAACTAAATGTCAACTTATACTAAATGTCCATAATCAAATGTCAACTTATACTTAAATGTTTATTTTATGTATATACCCTTTATTTACCAATGGTAGTTAATCTTATTAATTAATATTTACTATCCCCAACCAAAAACCATAAAAATAAATTATATATTCTCCCAAAAACCCTTCCAACAACTTACCCTCATTAAAAACTTGTGCAAACAACGTAGTGTTACATTCACTTAGTTTAGCATGCACTTCAAAACAACCCAAGCCAACTTTTGACTAGATTAGGCTAATATACATCAATACTCCAAAATCAATGTCCATACTTTGTGATTGATGTTGATCCTCTCAAATAGAAAATGATCCATACATACACAATAGACCTCTATGGCTTGAAAGGATGGTTACTGCAATTTTGGACCTTGAAATGTTGACAAAATTTCTCCAGGTTACTCATAAGAAATTTTTAGACCCTTATTGGTGAATTAATACCAAAATATAGACAAAATAATGAAAAATATCAACCTCATTCCAAGATTGTTTTCAAGGTAAGTATTGTATTCAATTCATCTTATTATTTAGCTATTTTCATTCTTTTGTTTCAGTTTCAGCATTCAAATGTTCATAGTTTCCCTTTCGAATCTATTACACACCTTGCAATATTTCTTGTCCTCCTTTATTTCCTTGTTTATAACTCTTCATATATTTTATATAATCTACATTGATTTTTTATAATCGACATCGATTAATTAGAATTGACCTCAATCCTATAGGATCGACATTGATCCATGCAGCTTATTTTTTATCATAGACTTGAATCCTTAAAAATGTTGAATTTTGTCTTAAAATCCCATCTAATTTAACTTTAGATTTTTTTAATGCACATTATATTAATAAAATATCATAAATAATAAAAATTCTTATCTTTTTTATCCATTAGCAAATTGTCTATTACATCTATCTATCTTATCCCTCTATATTTGTTTATCATGTTTATCTTAAATGAAATAAATGATTTAAATTTATCTAATATTTGTCAAATTATATTTTAAATCATTTATATCTTGTAATATTTATATTTTTATCTTTATTATCCTTCTTAATTGAAAATAGTAGGCTGACATCCATCTGAGAAAGCATGTCACTTCTTAGGACTAGTTTGTAACTAGGTAGCCCACTCATCTTCCTATTAATATATTTTCTGAGTTATTGTGATTTTGAGGTCATTCCTCCCTAGAAAAAAAAGGAGTTCCAAAAAATCATAATCTACAGTGCATAACCAACCATACATATCTCTAGGTAATCTTAAAAACCCTACATTTACTGTATTTTAAGTAGTTAATTAGTCCACATTAAAAAATCATAAAACTAATGAAATAAGGATAATTGATTTCTACCATTTCAGGGTGAATTAGAGGAAAGGTTTTAGTTTGGCCTTCCTTTTGATAGGTTAAGGGGCACAAACTAATGGTATTGACTAGAAAAAGCTAGGAGGGATGATTTAAAAATCCTTATACTTTAAAAGAGGTGGGGTTGGTGAGGATGAGATGTATTTCTTAATGCTGGTGATGGGTTTGGTTGAATCAATGAGGTTCTTCAAGAGTATAAACCCAAGGCCAAATAGCTCATGAGGTTTCAATGTTTTGATCAAAGCTAACTTATAAAGTCCATGTTCATAAAGGCCAAGGCCAAAACCCTTCCAAGCACACCTATAAAGATACAGTTTGGAAAATTTTGGTTTATCCAAATAGGATAAATCAAAATTAAATGGTCAGGTAGAAGAGGTGTGGAGGAAGCGAGATGTAGATGATCAAGCCACCCATAGATTAAATTGGTTTGGTAGTTGGGGAGCCTAAAAGGAATGATGGTTCTAATATTTTGGGATTATGATTAAGATTATGGTCAAGGTTCTCATACTCTTGATTAGTAGGGAAGACATTCAAGGCCAAAATATGACCCTTCACCCTTCAAGACTTACAACACCACCTATCGTCCTAACGACGTCCTCATTCCCATCAAGCCGTCCACTCCGGCACCGCCTCCATCTGTGGAAGCTTCGACCAATTCGCAATCGGTGGTTGCCCTCACCCCTCCTCTTCAAGCGCCGACTAAGGACCCCATGGAAGACATCTTCCAACGACTATCACTTGGGGAATACCGCTTGTTGACCCTCGACATGTTCCAAACTCCACAAGAGTATGGACGCCTTCACCTCAGTCCTAATTACGACCCTCGAATTGGGACGGTCTTACCTTATGGTCCTCCTCACTTCCAAACCAACTTTGTCTATGGGGGGCTTAATCAAGCCCCTACCTACGGCACTTCTCTTTCTTCACCTCGACCTTTCACATCTGATTTCTCGTTTCTTGGCAACCCCGCCTTTGCACACACTTACCTTCACAGGTGTGCATGGAAGGGTTTTGGTTTTGGACGTTATGAGCAGGGCTCCCATCAGCCCATCGAGCCACTCAATGATCACAATGCCAAGAAACGGTATGGCCTGGGATATCATGACCCCACTCAGGCTCCTTCCGACCTTTGTCCCAACCAACCATTGACCAATCTCTTACAGACTCGCCCATTTCTCCTTCGTCACCTACGGAGTCGGTAGTTTCCATCCCTCCTATTTTTTTTTTTTTTCATAAACACCATCCGCCTGGAACCCCTGACCTATCAGCTCAATGGGGTGCCCAGGTCTCTCCCTCTCATCTTTCCTAGCATGGTAGAGGATGAGTCGGCAACCATTCACACTGTCCACTACGTTGACGATGATGCCATCCTTTCCTACATGGGTGCCGATGACTCTTTCGTCCAGCGTTTCCTCCCTTCCGAGACCCAGGTTATGTTAAATGAATCCACCATTGACATCAACCTCCCTTCTTCTTCCGATGTTCCTCACGTCTTAAAGATTGGCCAATCTTTAGACACTCAGGAGCAGCTTGACTATGCCCAGTTCCTTTCCAACCATAGCAAGGCCTTTGCCTGGACTTACAGCGACATGCCTGGCATCGACCCTACCATTGCTACCCATAACATTGTCACCAAACCAGAGGCTAAGCCTATTAGGCAGAAGCTTCGAAAGATGCATCCTCGCGTTGCGCTTCTTGTCAAAGAGGAGCTTCAGCGCCTTCTCTCTGTCTCCTTCATCCAACCCATCGATTATCCACAGTGGGTCTCTAACATCGTCCCAGTTACTAAAGCAACTGGGGGGATTCGGATCTGCACGGACTATCGCGACCTTAACCTAGCCTGTCCCAAAGATGACTTTCCTCTTCCTAACATCGACTAGCTTGTTGATCTCACGGCCGGCCATGAGATGCTATCTCTCATGGACGGGTTTTTAGGATACAATCAAATCCTGATCGCACTGGAAGACCAGCACAAGACTACCTTTATCACCCCATGGGGGACTTTTTGCTATCGAGTCATGCCTTTCGGCCTAAAAAATGTTGGTGCCACTTATTAGCGCGCCATGACTTACATTTTCCACAATCTCCTCCACAAAATCATGGAGGACTATGTGGATGACCTTCTCGGCAAGTCCAAGCTCCGCCGCGACCACTTGACCATTCTCACAATCATCTTTTCTTGTCTCCTTCAATACAATGTCTGCCTCAACCCCAAGAAGTGTGTCTTTGGGGTCCTCTCAGGCAAACTTCTCAGCTTCATCGTTTCTTTCCGTGGTATCGAGATAGATCCCGCCAAGATCTGCGCTATTCTCGAAATGCCGCCCCCGACCAATCTCAAGCAGCTTCGCAGTCTACAAGGGAAGCTCCAGTCCATTCGCCGTTTCATCTCGCAACTTTCAGACCGCTGCCAACCTTTTCATCACCTCCTTAAGAAGGACGTCTCCTTTAAGTGGGATGAGAACTGTCAAGAGGCTTTTGAGGCCCTCAAAGGCTATCTGGTCTCTCCACCAGTCCTCATTCCACCTAAGGACGACCAACCCTTCTACCTTTATATCTCTGCTACCAACCATTCGTTAGGTGCCATGATCATGCACCGAGATGAGCATCATCGCGAGCAAGCGGTTTACTACATCAGCCGAACACTGATCGACTATGAAACTCGGTATACTCATACCGAGAAACTCTGTTTGGCATTAGTCTTCTCCGCTACCAAGCTCCGCCACTATCTTCTCAACCACAAAACCTTTGTCATCACTCACACTGACCCTCTCAAGTACATGCACTCCAAGCCATACCAGAATCAACGTATGGCTCGGTGGCTCATGCTGCTTGCTGAGTTTGACTTCAAATTCATCCAACAGAAATCTATCAAGGGGCAAACCATTGCTGACCAACTGGCAGATGCCCCTCTTCCCGACAACCGACCCTCACACTGTGAGTTCCCTGACGAGTCTATCGCCACACTTTCCACCGATGACACCGTCTACCAGATGACTATGTTCTTTGACGGTTCCAAATGTCAACTCGATGGGGGTGCAAGGGTCATCCTCATCCCACTCGACGGGGAGCCCTTGCCTCTATCTTTCAAGCTTGACTTCGATTGTACCAATAATATGGCCGAATACGAGGCCTTAATTTTGGGACTTCAGACTGCCCTTTCTCTCCACATCAAGTCTATCAACATCTTCGGCAATTTGCAGCTCGTCATTAATCAAGTTAACGGTTCATATCTCTATAAAAACGAAGTTTTACAGAGGTATAAGAATCGTGTTGACCTTCTTTTAGCATCTTTTGACCATTACCTCTTAAAGACTGTTCCACGCTCTACGAACAAGTTTGCCGACACCATGGCTTCTCTTGCTTCGCGTATCCCGTCTTCATCATCATCATCCCGCCTTTTTGTCACAGTGCATCGCATACCCTTGCCTTCCTACATCCCTCCTCACATCGACCATATCAATACTGTCAATTCTAGCCCACAAGATGACTGGTATAAGCAACTTGTGGACTACTTGTCTCTTTCTGTCACTCCTCCCAACCTCTCTAGCAATGCGCGACGAGCTTTCATCAAGCGCACAGCTCGCTATACCATGCTAGGGGGCCTTCTCTATAAACGAGGCTTCGACGGCCTCCTTCTTCACTGTCTAACCTCCACTGAAGCTCCTCAAGCCATAAAGCAAGTCCACGATGGGATTTGTGGTGGACACTTCAGTGGAAACTCGGTTGCCAAGCGCCTCCTTCGCCTGGGTTATTATTGGCCCACCCTTCATCAAGACTGTAGCGATTATGTTCGGTGTTGCATCAAGTGTCAGCAGCACTCTAACCTGCTTCATCTCCCCAGTCACGCCTTGTAAGTCGCTCAGGATTTTTGGCCTTTTTCTCAGTGGGGCTTGGATCTCATCGGTGAGATCAACCCTCACTCGTCTCTTCGTCATCAGTCCATCATCACTGCCACTGAGTATTTCACCAAGTGGGTGGAAGCCATTCCTCTCGTCTCCACAAAAGCCAACAAAATTGTCGACTTCATCAGTAGCCACATCATCTGTCACTTCGGTGTCCCTCACAAAATCATCACAGACAACGGCAAGTCCTTCAAAAACAAGACTGTCCAAAAACTATGTGACTCATTTGGCATCAAACTCAGCTTTTCTTCGCCTTACTACCCACAAGCAAATGGGCAGGCCGAGGCTTCCAACAAAATTCTCACCAAAATTCTCATGAAGGTGGTCGACGATACAGGAAGGGATTGGCACGTTCATATCCCCTTCGCTTTGTGGGCCTACCGCACTAGCATCCGAACCTCTACGGGTGCTACCCCCTTTTCTCTCGTGTACAGAATAGAGGCTGTCTTACCTCTCGAGGTACAGATCCCGTCTCTCCGCATCTCCCTGCATGACATTCTCTCCAACGACGACTTTTGTCAAGATCGCTTAGCTCAACTTGAGTTACTCGATGAGCATCGTCTTGCTGCCCTTAATCATCTCCATGTCTACCAAAGTCGCATAAAGTGGGCCTACGACAAAAATCTGCGAGAATGAGATTTTAACATCGGAGACCTCGTCCTCAAAGAGAATCAGCACGTGACCAATATGGAGCGAAGTAAACGAGGTAAATTCGCCCCCAATTGGCTTGGACCTTTTATCATCACGCACAAGTATGGGTCAGGGACTTATCATCTATCTTCCCTCGACGGACGGCCAGAACCTGAGCCTCTTAATGCGTTGCATCTTCGACCTTTCTTCTGTTAGTCACGTACTCGTCTACTTGACACGTAACTTAAGCTCGTCCCTTGAGCAATCCTCGTCCTCTTAATCCTCATCCCTTTCAACCCTATTCCCCTTTAACAAGTCCTCTACAACCCTTTTAGGATGCAGTGATGCTTTGTCCTAATAAAAAGGGGCGTCCTTGAGCTTCTACAGTCTTGTCCGTGACTCTCATTCCTATCAATAAATCCAAATCAAGATGTCAAAACATATCCATGGTCACTAAATCAAGTCAAGTCAAATCAAAAAGACAGACTGATCCCTCGAAGGACAGCTGTACTATCATTGCTGTATTACTAGACTGATCCCTTGAAGGACAGCTAGGCCAACTTTTCAAACATTATTAAGCAAAAATATAGACCACTCCCTCGAAGGATGGCTATGACTACTCTGGCAATAAATAGCACTTTTCTTAGAAGCTTCCCGCATCGATCAGCTTTGCAACATGACCATTACATCAAGTGACATCTCTATGCAGGCTTCCCGCATCGATCAGCCTGACTCAAAAAAAAAAAAAAAAAAAAATGAGTCACGGACATTGGCTTGTAGTTGTCTCAGGGTCTCCTACAAAAGGGGCAAGGTTATTCCTGCTCTTAAACTGGGTTACCCTATCCCCCTTCTATCACCGGCTCAAGGGACTTCGAGCTCACTTTAATGTCAAAGTGATTCGATTACCGTTCTAACTCAACACTGGTCATCGATGCAATGCATGAACGGGGCTTTTGTTCTAATAACCCCTATCTATGCTTCCTTTCTGGTCCGTGTCAATGAAAGAGCAATTTGCCTTTCACCTTTTCTCTACACTTTGGTCACACTTTGGCCACGTCAATTATCGACTCATCCTTAAACCCAGCCAACTTCAACATTTTTTTCAAACCAGCCTCGACATTTCCAACATGACATCAGGCATCATCCTTGTCCTTTTCGCATAGTTTCTATGGAGACCAATACCCATAGAAACTACCGACCAGACCCAATTTATGTTAAGCATAAACCAATACTTGCTGAAGCATAAATAGACCTTCTATTCATTTTTAGCATACATCCATCACGACTATGGAAACTTGCTAGGGATGAAAGCCTCTCGACCAATGTGACATCTATAGCATCATCTTGCCCTCATCATTTTGACACTTGACCACATCCAATCATCGATCAATCTTTTCCCTTCGTCCGAACTACATTGGTCTGAGGCCCTACGACCAGGGCTATGTAGGCAGCACTCAGATAACACATCTTCTGAGGTTAGCTCGACCACCCCCATTTGTTCGTCTCTGTGATGGACAAACCTTCTCTTCTTTGACTCTTATCACACCCAACTTCGTCAACTTTGACCAAGACCAATCATTCCCTTTGATCAAGACCAATCATAGACCTCTGACCAAGACCAATCATCGACTTTGACCAAGACCTATCAATCCCTCCGACCCCCCCTCCCTTTTAGGGAGAACTACATCGGTCTGAGGCCCTGTCACCAGGGCTATGTAGGCAGCACTCAGATAACATGTCTTCTGGGGTTAGCTCGGCCGCATCCTTTCGTCTATCCATCCTCTTAACCAATGACCATTGGCGATCATGCCTATCTCCTTTGACCTCGACCACTTCCAAGACAATGTTGCCTTGGTTGTTTTTGCGTGTATGCTATTCCACGGCTGGTTAGCAGAATTGTCCGCAGACTTTTTTTGACCCTTCACAAGTATAGGATCGCGAGCCAGTTGATCCCCACTACTTGTGACCTTTTCGTGTTTCTGGGAGCACTTCCTGAGCCCTAGATACCTGGGACACGACTACCATTTGGAGCTTCAGCTTAGATTGAGTAACCCGATCAGCAGACGACTAAATGCTGGGGCCCGGTTACTTCAATTTTGGCACTCCTTGACCCTTGACCATGCGACAATTTGACCCGACTATCCCGTGACATGGTATACGTGCAATCACGACTTTTGCAGCATTTTCACTCACCTCTCTCTTTCTCATTCACCTTTTGTCAAATCAGCACCCGACATCAGGTTCCTTCTCTCGACTCCTGCTTTGAGGGGGAATACATCATCCTTCACCTGGGGCAACCACTCCCTGTTTTTGTCTTGCAGTTCGTTCAGAACAACCAACAAGACAAAAAGGGGCAAATGTAGACACCGCAAACGTGTCTGCACCTTGGTTCTCCCCCTTGGCCCTTTTTCCCACCTAGTCCTCCTTGGTCCCTAACCCACCTAGGGCTTATTAATTAGAAATTAACATCTATTTTTAATTAAATTAGGCCCCCTTTCCACCCTACCCTTGCCACCTTGGATCCTCCCTTGAATCCCTCCACCTTCCCCCTAGCATTTATTAGGCCAAATCTCACCATTATATCCCCCCTCGTCCATTTTGGCATCCTCGTGACCGTTCTGCCCATGACCCCTCGCTCGGCGGCGTGCAAGAGTGGGCAGAGGCTATTTTTAGCCTCTATGCCCATCCTGTGACCGCCGACGTCGGCGACCCTTCGGCCGACGTCGGTGAAACTGCCGGCGTCGGCAGCCTTCATTATCCCCTTCTGCATCCGTTGCACCCCCTGGACTCTTGAGCTCAAAAACGGATTCTCTTGACGCTTTGGCTTTGATCTCTCCTCTGTCTTGACCTTGTATAATAGCAGCAACAGGTGAAAAGGCCCTGGATCAGCATCTTCTCCTTGCAGCAACTCTTCTATGGCTCCAGCAACATCTTCTTCTCTCTTCATTCAGTAAGCTAAAGGTAAGCTAGTCTGGGTTTGTTATTTCATTGTATTCATTCATCTATATTCTATTGTCTTTTGCTCCCGCTGTCCTTCCCCCTTGAGAGGCTGCAAAGCCTTCTCAGGCCCCATCCTCTGTGAATCCTCCTCTTCCCTGTCCTCTGTGTCTCTTTCAACTTCCTCACCCCTCTGCCAAAAAGACCTTGCAACATGTACCCAACCCGAACCAGGCCACTCCCCAATCCATCCAAACTTGTCCCCGTTCAGTCTCAGACCCATCCACAGTCCAGCAAGCAACCCAGACCCGACTACAGGCCACAACCCTGACCGACGCCGGTCACTTCCCCAACCGACGTCGGCAGGATAGCCGACGCTGGCAGATCAGATAACCGATGCCGGCGACATTTCCGACCTCGGCGACTGTCTTCAGCCCAACAGCTCTTTCAGGTAATCATTTTGTTTGCTTCTTTCCTTTCTACTTTCTTTGTCATTTCTGTATTCTGGCATTCTGTCTTTTATCAGTCACTTATCTCATCAAAACAGTGGGTTGACCTCCCTTAAGGAAGTTTTTACACTTCTGGGAACAAGCCTTTTGCTTGGCAACCCACTGCCTATCTGTCTAACGTTTTTCTTGTCCTAGTTTCCTTTTTTTTCTTTCAGGTGTCATTCCTCCACAGCCAAAGAGGAGTGCTCACAAACGTCTGGATTTACGGTGCGCAATCTTTAGTCCAGGTACTTCCAAGCCTTGTCCATTACTTTCTTTTAGTTTCTTTCTTTTTAGTCTGAAAAGCGAAATTTGAGGTAGAAACACATCCAGTTATAGTCGAGAGTGGGGAGACTGATCTTTATGTAGAGGAACTTCAAGAGGAGTTGGTACAAATTGAAGTCATACATGAGTTACATGTATCTCCTATTGAGAAGGATCCAGATAGCATGACAACAGATTTAGTTCAAATAAATCAAAATGAGGAACAAAAAGATGATTGGTAGCTATACCTTAATCCTCTACCAGAGATTGAAGAGCTTTGTATAGATATGGTGGCTATTAAAGAGCATGTTTATGAGAAATTTGATCAAGAATCACCTATTCAAGATCCCAATATAGATTGGGTTGCATATTCAAAGATACTTGAAAAGCTGGATGAACTTGTAGTAGTAAATAAGAGGGATATGGTCACTCTAAAGGCATGCATAGATAGGGTATCACTTGACATGGTGATAAATAACAAGCAAGCTAAAAATGATCAGGAAATACTTGGTGAGTTTGACTTTATTAGTGATTGGTTTGTTGTTGATGACCCATTTGGGAAGACGCTAATACAGTTGGTCGACAAGGCAAATGCCTCATCTGAGGTTATGACTGAGAAACAACCTGATCTACAAACTATACCATCTCTTGAAAGGAGCAAGTTCAAGGATTTTCCATTTGATCTAGGTGGATCATGCCTTATCATGGTTGACTAGAATGGGAGTTGGGTTCTTTTTTAGCAAGCTTAAAAGTCCTCGGGGTCACCAATAACTATAGAGTAAAATTTTAATCTATGTTTCACTCTATTTTTTAGTTGCACATTACAAAATTTTGCTTTCACATTCTTTGGTCCAATATGGTGAAGTTGTGAAACAAAGCACAGGCTCTATTTCCTTTTTGATTCATTTTGCCTAAGTGTTAAAGTCAAGCGGGAGTTGCCAAGTGTCATCATCTAAGGCACCTCCTTTATTTTCTATGAGTTGGCCGAAATGTACCATGTGTCTCATATCAGCTCAGTAGAACATGCCACTTGGAAGCATCTACAATTACATATCTGCACCTAGGTTTTATCTCTTTGCAGTAGAAGGATTCCAAAAGGCTAAGTACCAAAGTCAAGCAGAATGTGCCAAGTGGCAACAGTGGAAGGTCTCAGTGTTGTTTTTCCAAAAGTGACAAAAGCTACCACATGTTTCAATTAAGAAGTAGAAGTCACACATGGCAGCATCTGAAATATGTTTAGTTCAATACCTTGGTTCATTTTTGGTTCAACACAAGTTTGTCAGCTTGTTTTAAGTAGCTCGATGTGCAGCATTAAACCGTTGAGCTAATTGAACCAATTTTGGTTCAATGAGAAATAGACCCAATGGCAAGGCTAAATAATGATAGGCATGCAAATGTCAAAATTAGCAGCAAAGGAATCATTGAAGGGAAGGAATAAGTGGAAGAGACCACATGTCAACTTATGCATGACCCTTAAAGGACCCTACAAGAAAGCGGATGCCACCACATGTCCTCACCTACCTCAATAGAGTGTGACAAGTGTCTGCATCTAAGGCTTTGGGTTCTTTTAAGCTTCAAAGATAAGCCTCTCTCAAAGTGTAGTGGAAGCTACCAAGTTTCCCCATTTGAAAAAGTCTAATATGTGTCCTGAATGATACTATAGCACAGCCAAAGAGAAGCGGTGAGAGCCGCGTGTCTTTGATGAATTAGGTAGAAAGTGCCAAGTGTCATTCTTTGGTGCCTTCTAAGTGGTAAGAGGATTTTTAGGAAATTGACTAAGTGTCTTCTCCCATTTCAAAATAAAGTGTTCCATGTATCTATTGCCAAAGGTGAAATGGAGGGAAAATCGGCTGGAGTTCATTCGAGTAGATGGAACAGTTTGTTGGGTAGATTTTTGGAGCCCTCAAGGCATTAAAAGCACCATCTATTTGTTGCTTGTGAGAAAAGTATGGAGGAGAATTGTGTGGGAAAGAGAGTGATGGAAGGAGTGATCTGAGGCTATAAAATAAGAGGAATTGTAAAATAAAAGGTGGGGAAGATTTCTAATAGTTTAGACTTCTTGTAATTTTGACCAGTAATATCATTTACTCTTGTCTTGATTTCTTGAAGTTGTAAAAGTTGATATAATCATGCATGTTTCTATGCCCTTTATGTGGCTAAATGAATTAAGGAAATTTAAGCTCCATGCCTTGGTTGGTGTTATCTATGTCATTTATTTAGTAGTATATGTTGTATATTTTCTAGTGTTGTGATTGGAAATGTTATTTGCTTTTGTCTCATTTTCTAGGATCTAAAGTTCTACATAAATGTGCATGACTTCTATGCCTCTTATGTGAGTAAAGGATTCTATTAAGAAGATTGAACACTATGCCTTTGTTGACAATTCTTGTATCTCAGCAAAAGACTCCCATGTTGTGAGCCTCTATTTCTGTTATTCCAGTCTTTTACATTGATCATGCATTTGTCTACTCTTAAATGTAATAGAATCCTATAATAGTCACTCTGTGCTCAGGTTAGGATTAGGATTACACTCAGGCGCATCACCATAGTTAGGTTTTAATTCATGCATTTTACATTTTTGTTTAGTCTCCTATCCCTTTTCCCCAACACCATAAAATAGAAGAGACCAGCTTCTTTAAAACCTGGAGGTTGTTTCAAGTCACATTGTCCCACAACTTGAAACTTCCCATTTTTGATTGGCTAGGATCTAGCACAATTTTATGCTATCAATAGTACCTAATACTTATAATTATATGGAGGGTCTTTAAACATGTCATAAACTCCATTTACATATTTTCATGAGAAACTAAAGCCAAATGTGAGGATAAGTGTGCAAGGTACATGAAAGAGGAGTTTTTTGGACTATAGATGATGATGGCTCACTTTTAGGTGATTCCAAATGACCAAGTCTAAAAAAATGTATGGAGAGGAATGCATAAAACCCTTAACATTCATTACAATAATCATAATTATACCTAATCATTTTGGGGACTTTCAAACAAGTCTAAATCATGAAGGTAGTTTTTTGAGCCAAAATGAAAAGTTTTATGCCATTTTGTAAGAGTTTGATGACTTAGATGGATACTTGGGCTTCCTAACCTTGCATGTTTCATCCCATATCCTATTATCATGAATAGATAACTTATTTTCTTAGCTTTACAAGTTTCCTTGTGACCCTTAGACTTCTCTCTTCTCCTCTCTCTCTCAAGTTTTATAAGAACTAGCCATTTTAGCCATTGTAACTTATGATACTCCTGATTATGGTGAATCCCTATTCATTTTCATATTATCTGATCAATAAGACTACTTATTTTTACCTCTCCATGACTACTCATAATTATGTTTTAATTTTATGATGAATCTTGCTTAGTGAAGACTATGGATTCCTTAGCATGTTGTCTCATTATTTCACCCTATTTGCAATTGGAAAGCTTTTGCTTATAGGGCATGTGAAGTGTTTTAGGAAATGTAAAGGATTGAGTGAGCAATTATATTAAGTATTTCCATTCAATGCCTCTTGTATAGTCCTCCTAGCTTTGCACATTCATCCATAACCTCATAATTTAACATTGATGTGAGAAGATAAAGATTGGAGAAGTGTATGTTTAGTTTGCTCCTTGATTTCATGTGTAACATGCTACTGGTTGGAAGTCATCATCTTATTTGATGTATCACCTCCTTTAGAATATTTTTCTCATATTTATCTCTCTCGCTTCCCCCCCCTCACCCCCCCCACCAAATTTTATGTTTAGTTACATTCCAAAGTGATACATCAAGGGAGCTATCCCTATCTAGATATTTACCTCATCCTTAGGCTATCCACAAGCCTAAAAGTGTTTCCATTATGGCACTTGGATGAGGAGAGATTTTATATCTCCTCAAAGGTTGAAAATCCAAGTGATAATATCTACAAATTAAAAATTTATAAAATTTTATAAATAATAAGGGAAACCCTAATGATACACTAGGGTTTTAAGCATTATGTTCAAAGTAAGTCAAGTTCACCAAATGATTTAGCTTTTAAGGGATTATGGAATGTAAACCCTAGGCTATTAAAAGGTATAAGTATAATAAATTATGGAAGAGATATAAAATAAATATAACCACTAATTTATATAATAATTTACCTAATCTAAGATTTCCAAAAATAGTAATGAATGATACAAATAAGTACTTAGTTGGAAACTAAGATAGATGATCTAGGGGATGAAAACTAGTGTAGAAGCTAATCTAAGTGTCACAAATAAGATCTAGGTGTTATAAACCCTACTATATAATATAATTTCACCTTAAATAGTAGAATATTATGTTAGTGTCTTCTTTGTTATGTTAGTGTCCCTTATGTATAAAAGGTGTGATATTTTAGGTGTACCTTTAACTAAGTCTGATCTGCCTATGCCTATGTGGACAAGCCCTAATTTACTATCTATGTAATTTTTTAAATAATTTATGATAAAACTATATATCTCAATGTTGTTATGGTATTTGGGAAGAAAAATTATTAAAAGTGTGATGTTAGCTAGGTAGGTTGGGCAT
The DNA here is from genome assembly GCA_037957365.1 of Torreya grandis. Classification (NCBI taxonomy): domain Eukaryota; kingdom Viridiplantae; phylum Streptophyta; class Pinopsida; order Cupressales; family Taxaceae; genus Torreya; species Torreya grandis. The sequence continues at coordinate 630,814 of JARHVA010002630.1, read as the reverse complement.
CTTCAACACCTAGCTATGTTGAGATTTGCCTACATATCAATACCTTGAGATTGGCTTAAGCTTAATGTAGTTCTCCCAATCTAAGTATTGGTGAAAGTTTAAGTGAAGATCATAGGAGTGTCAAATTGAGTACTTTAAGTGAGGCTTGAGACTATAAATTTATGTATTATGAGCTAAGGTTGGTTGTATATGACTATATATAGAAGTAAGGTACAATAAGAGTCAATAACCTTTATTATTCACTACTTGTTTTGAGCTTGTTTTCATGTATTTTCATCTAATTTACATAAAGTGGATAAAAGTAAAAAATTCATGTATTTATATTGATCTTTTTCTTCTACATAGTGTGAAATAGTCCTAGGATGACCCTAAATGTCTTATGAATTGAAAACATATATGTTGGGATTGAAATTAGGCAAGGGACACTCACATGGTCCCTTGGTTACTAGCATTTTATGCTAGTGTCAAAATAATTATGCTAGTGTCAAAGTGGTATAACCTAGGGCACTAAGGATCTGGATCCCTAGGGGAAGGTCTAGGATCGATTTTAGGATGTATAGGGATGTGTATTACCTATAAAAAATATAAATGAGGGTTGAAAGATGACCTAATGTTTATGGATAAGTTAGGGATGGGTGGTATTGAGTGATACTCATTATAATCAAGTGATATTTTATATGACTATAGAAATACACTCTCCTTTTGATAAGAAGATGCAACACTTTATATTTTATGTACCACATCAAAGGATGGAGAAATGTCACCTTCACTTTCATTTTTACTTTCCCATCCAGGAGAAATAGGTTATAATAATGTAATATCACTTTTTATTTGAGGTACATCACTATTATGTGATAAAATAACATTGACATAACTATCATTTTCATCATTTTTAATTTGTCTTAGTAAATTATTTCATTATGAAACCTTTCCAAAATAAGTTTTGTTGTTGCTTAGATTTATGTGGTTTGATCTTTTCAAAAGATACCTCAAATATACTTGGGAATTTTGTTGTGTCCCTAAATAATTCATGTTTTTTAGTTATTTATTTATGATTTTCATATGCATTCTCATTTTTTTCTCAATCAAAATAATGGGAGATATGGGACATGCATTTTTATCATCCAAAATTAGGGGGTGAGAAGAAAGTTGACTATTTTCATTTTAATCATGCAAAGAATGAATGGAATTTTAAAAATTAGAATTATTTTGAGAAAGGAATACATACTTTATTTCATAAATATTTTAAGTATGAGAGATAGTGGAGGGACATTCAAATTCTTTAAATTTTTCAAAATTAGGTACCAGAGAATCACACTCACTTATTGAAATAAATAAATAGGGTATGGATGCAATAGTTTGATTTTAAACATTAGGAATGGTATAATTTTTCATATTTGTTGGCTCTTTAGTATCATAAAATAAATGAATAGAAGATGTGTCATAACCAATAGGAATTTCATCACTTTCATAACCAAGGGTGGAAGCATCATGATCACTAATCTCCTCATGTATACTTGCATTTGCATCATTGGTTTTTTCATTATCATAGTTGTAAGAAAAAGAGGTTTTGTACCATTTTTGGTGTTATTCAAGGTCTTAATATGAATTAAATTGATCATTAGTTGTATTAAATAGATTATCATAATTAAGCTTCTATGCATAACCTTCCATTAAGGAATCCATAAGGGTTAAAGAGTAATTTAAGATTGATACAAATAACACAACCAAGAGGATCAAAGCAAGAATGTAATTATTCATTCCTAATATATTCCAATATATAAGTGAGAGAGAATTTATATTTTTAAATAAAAATACAAAAATATAATATGAACTTTCAAATAAGGAGAAAAACCTAGCATGCAAACTAAGGTTTTGGTTCAATAAACATAGGGTGGGTTCATCAAATATTTTAATTCTTTTAGATTCATAAGAAAAACATAAAATAAATAAATTTATTTGAATGGAATCATGTACTATATAGATTATAATAATGTAATACACTATTTTGATACTTTATCTCATTTAAACATGTGTAATAAATATAATTACTAAGCAACTATGGGAAAAAGAGAGTGTGTATCTTGTTTTTAATTCTATTATGGACTATAGTAGTGATCAAGAATCATCACAAGGATAACCTAAAGATATTTACTTTTTTTTACTCTATATTCTAACTAGTTAATCTTTCAAACAATTTCATTAACCATGGATAGTAACGGCTATGCTTATGTCCAATCATAATACACGTGTCCAATCCAGGATATGTATATAAATAATTCTAAATTTGTATCAAACTTGCATTATGACCTGTATAACTATTATACATCACTATATGTGTCTTCATGTGAACAAAATATAGATAATAAGAATCCCTAGTTCATTTTCATGTTACCTCTAACAATCTGGTAAAAAGGGGTTAGTAATGTGAGTCGAACTAGCCCTAGTAATCCTATTTTTTGCTAAGTGATACCTACATAGCCAATACTCATAAGAGGGCCTTAGACTCACATGTATTTATCCCTCGTATGATTGTGTGAATAATTTTAATAGTGTGACCATATGCTCTATCTCATAGTAACCATTGGTATAATTGATGCAATAGTATATTTAACCTTTTGAGTGCCTCAAATATTTGATTCAATGATGTAGTGCAATTTCATAACTCTAAGATAAATGATAATTTAAAATTAAAGAGTTTCCTTATCAAACTATTGGGTGTATTAATTAGATTATATTATTTGTATATATATAGGAACCTTTTGACTTTGAATTAGGGCCTATTATTGTGCGAAAACCCAACCACATGATGGGAAAATAGGGATAACAAAATAGTCACAAAATGAAAGATATGAAAAAGGATAAAAGTATTAGCCTAGAAAGTTGTGCCAAATCTTGACACTAACTTCAAAACTAATGTCCAAGATTAATATAAGTGTTTATGGGTTTAAAAATTACATAAAATAAATAAAATAAGTAGGGATCCCTAGTACACATTAGATGAAGATAAACAAACATAACACATAGGCACAAGGGGTAGGTAATTAAATGAAATAAGATGGAATCGAAGAAGTCCATAAGAGACCACATCACTAGATGTCTAATTTTTAATGAATATGTATATACATACAAGAAGACTAGAAACATGTGTACTTATACCAAAATAGGTGTTTACAGTAGGCCATTTTTAGAATAAAATGGTGAATTACCCTAAGTTTCCAAGGTATGTTTGTATATCTAGAATGGAGTGAGGAATACGCATATTCATAATAATTTGATTTTAAATATATTGACATAATTAACCTAATGGAATACTATAAAACCTAATAGTTTATCGGAAGTAACACCAAAAACAAACTTTAAGGGATTAAGTCTAGCTTTATATTTAATGATTCGATTGAAGATGATAAATAAATCATGAAGGTGAGTTTTATAGCTTCTATATTTAGCAATGAGATCATCAATGTAGGTCTCAATGATTTTGTGAATAACATCATGAAATATGTGTCATTTCATATTTATAAGTAGATATAGCATTTTTAATACCAAAAGGAATTTATTGGGCCCATTTTTGTGCTTCCTAATACACTGTGCCAACTCATCACATCTTGGTACATGGTAATCATTGAAAAATATTATAATATCACTAGCTAGAAGAATATTTCAAGATATTAACCCAACTGGTAGGTGGTTTCTTATCACCTAGGTTTTTAGGGACATCCCCTTGAGTGCTTACACTAGTGGTTGAAGAGTGCAAGTGTCAGAGTAGTGGAGCCAACAATATAATGGCCCCTAGTGACAGCTCAGCACATAATGTGAACTCATCTATCTTGGCGAGAATATGCTCCCCTACCTATAAAAATGGGATCAGACCTAAATAAAAGAGGTTACATTAATGCATCAAAGCTATGTATAATTAGTTCTGGGATTCTACAAAACTAGTATGAATACTCTGGAAAATCACCATGTATCACCTAAGCTCACTTGTGAGCTACTAGGCATGTAGTAGTATAGAAAAAACATTATACTCTATTTCTCTCTATAAATTATACTTTGATGATGAACTATTACTTAATATAAATGGTATTTCATATTTACTTGGGTGTTGGTCTATTTCATATAGTGTAGATTTAATGTATGGTTACGAATTGAATTCTATATAATTAATTATATAATCTTCATTATTGAGTGTATTACAATGAAAATCCTATTCCAGGTTGTTAATAGCATCATTTTACCATATAGTAACTTTGGCATATCTATGAAATTGACTAAATGTTGAAACTAGCTTGCATCAAGGCCCTAGTAGCAATGCCTAGAGTGCTAACTTCATGAGTGAGTGCTTGAACATGAGCCATTTCCTTGACTTGGCTGAGCAGCTAAATGGAATTTAACTTATTATCCCTATGAATTATGCCATTAATAGCTATACCTAGCTAGATCTAAAATTACACCAAGATACTTGTGCCTTTGAGTATGATTAGGCCTCCTAATCTTATCCAAGATGACATGCATCGATATATCACCTAAGCCTATTTCACAAATGATTAAGTACCATAGAAACTAAAGTTACACAATGTTTCAAGTAGCCCAACATAGTCTCCAGTTCTTTTATTATTACACTTCAGGTGAGTGCATAAGGCTTATGCCTTATGTGAAATTGATGTCAACACAATAGTTCATTTAAATGTTATACACCATATAATTTGACTATACTTTTGCCTAGCTATATCAAGTATAGAACTGACTTGGATTGATTGCTAAGCACATGACTAAATACATGAGATAAATAAGGAGAACTTCTCTACAACATTTTGGTTCCATTATTGGAACCCATGTTGAATTTTGTTTCTATAATGGTGCAAGGAAGTGATGTTCCAAATTTTACTCAAGAACATCAAGTGTTGGTTAGATAAAGTAGAAGATAGTTTCATGTAGAAACATCTAGCATGCCAAGGATACAAGTTAAAAGAATGGGTGCAAATCTACTTGTATGATGTTTGATATGAGGTGTTATTTTATGAACTCCCTAATTATGTGTAATGATGGTTGGTTGTTTATACCACCTCTAGAATAAAAATTTATGATCAACACTTTGAGTGGATAAGGGAGTGCCTAGAAAGGCTTGAAAGCCTACATGATTTTTGAACACACATTATAGATAAGTGGTGGAGCAACACATTGAACATATACATGTTATAATTTTAAATGTTAACATTCTCTTGACTTAAAGAAGTAGAGTATGAGTTCTCTCATAAACCAAGGGACACATTCATAAGAGGGCTTGACACTGAACTAAAGAAATTGTTGGTGGATTATGGTATTGACATAATAATAATGGAAGGCTAAAATCCTTATACATATGAGCAAGCACAAAAGGTGAGAAGGGGAATTATAGGTGAGGCATGATGTAAAAAGATGAGCAACCTAACACCTAAGAGCTCTTAATGTAGAACTATAATAAGTAGAGTCATAGGTTGATAGAGGATCTAAAACTTGGAAGTACCGAGAGGACTTATAGTGAGTGAGAAGGGCATGGGGAAAGATACATTGAACTATAGTAGTGTGATGAAAGAGAGGAGGAAGCAAGATACTGAGCTCAGTAATTGGGTATTTAATACCTTGGGTTCCTATAAGATATGGTGAATGAGGATGTATTAGAATCACCTACCCCTTTTGAACCTAAAGCATAATCTCATGAACTAGATTCTCCCTTAGAAGATAGAAGAATGATAACTAATGTTATTATTTATATTGACTTTGATATAATTCAATATTTGAACCAAGATCTTTTAATTGAACAAGTAATACATTATGAGGAATTGAACTAAAATACCATAAAACTAGTGAGCACCAACCCTAGAATCTAAAACAAAAGTGTAAACATTCCCATTTAGAGGATGTCAATTACACTAAATGGGAAATAGTACACAAGAAATGGCTTGGTGACATAAGTAAGTAGTACCACGCCATTAATCTCAATAGTGCAACCTACACCAATAAGGTCAATGTGTAACCCTATAACTAAAGGAATTAGAGGATCAACTCTAACATAGATGCCAAGGGGAAGTGCCTCAGACTCTAACACCACTCCCTTAGTAGATTTATTATGAAATGGTCATACACTTTCTTGAGTATCATAGTTTATAGAATGCCATAGAGCATGTGCTCAATTTTGAACTCTAATGACATGCTCAGGTTATAATTGGATCATAACATAAGGAAACTTAGTTTGTGACCACCTTGCTAGATTGTACCCATACTTGGTATCAAAAATTTGATCTAAACTAGGATATGGTTGATTATGATATATTAATGGAATATTTCTTAAAGGAATTTGATATTCCTACATTTGAGCAATAGAACATCATAGTGTTCAAGAAAATCAGCCATAGGTTATCTAAGAGCATGCACCTATATGATGCATAGTTTAAGACCCTCCTTTCTAAGCTTCCATATGATATCACCCCTCCCAACATGTGTAATGGTTTATTAGGGGCCGTCTAGTGCCTTTCAAGAGAGTATTATCCATGAAGACTTTTATGGACCCCTCTGAAGTGCTTAAATTTTTGCTCAAGACTGAGGCATTAGGCCAAATCAACACTAGTATCTGCCCATTTATGGAGGCACAAATTGTGTTAATGGCCTCCCAACTATAGAAGCTAACTATTGATTTAGTGCATGACACTCATAGTAGATTATGGTGTACTAACTATGAGATAGAGGGGCACAATAAGAATAATTACCCATGAATAAATGTTCACACCTTACTACTCAGTTGTGAAGTTTGTCATGGGTTGCATGACTCTCAAAACTATCCCCTATTTTAGCACACTAGTCAAGTGAACACTACCATATATTTAAAGATATATGACACCTATACCCATTCAACAAAATATTGTTGAGTCATTTATGAGATGCACCAAAATATAGAGAGAGGTGCATGACAAGGAACAACAATAATTGGATGGAAGGTGGGCCAAAGAAATGAAGGCTATGGATAAAAAAATATTAGCTATGTGAATCAAAAAGGCATGCATGGGAGAGGTGGAGGATGTTGTGGAGGAATATTCCTATCAAGATCATGTTACAAGTGTGGATTGATTGAGTGTTACCAGTGTGACTACCCCATATACCTAATGTACAAGTATTGTCAAGGATCACATGCTATTGAGGATTACCCAAACTTGTAAAAAAAGCTAACACAAGGTCAACTTATAGTAGATAAGGGTGCTTTCATGGTTAGGTGTGAGTAAATAGAAGAGAAATGGGATCCCAAGCTATAGAAGACTTTTAAGGATCCACCTAAGGTATAGACCATAACTCAGAATGGGTTCACCACATAGCCACATACTGTATTAATAAAAGAACTACACCTAGAATATGGTGAGTTAAGTTTCATCGAGTGCATAACATGACCTGAGATAAAATATACACCCTACCTTGACCTAACATGATATGAGGACATCTTGTAACAATCCATGAGTGTAATACAAAAATTTTAAGGTGTGCTCCAACTAGATAGATATTTAGAGGCACAGTCAAGCACCTTATGTAGGAAGCAAGATACAAAAGAGGTTGAATTACATGATTTGACCGAGATCCTACACCTCCTACAATCTAAAGGGATGTTTCCCCTACTAAAAAACATGCTTTTAGATCATATAGGGAAGAGACTAGAGGAGGATGCTACACCATAGATGATTGAAGTTTTTGCACTGCATATAGAGTGGGCACATGAAGTAAGGCATACTCAAAATGTAGATTATGACCAAAAACTACTAATAAATGCCACCATTGATAGACAGTCTATTTGTGAGGTCTTTATAGACATGGGCACTAAGGTTAACACTCTAACCAAAACCACCTGGGAGAATATGGGATGGCCACCCTTAAATCCCTCCCCTCATATGCTATTTATGGTTAATAAAACTTGAGTACAACCTATCAAGATCCTAAAGGGAACTATTTTAGATATTGTGGGCACTGAATTTTGAGCCAAATTCAAGTTAATTAAGTTTGTAGAGCATGATGACTATCTAGTATACTTATGTATTCCATGGTGTTATGCCAACAACATGGACATGTGCTTCAATAATTGCTACATGACTTTTAGTAATGGTAGAGAGAGGGTGGTGATCCCCCTATCAAGTGATCAAGGTCATCCATATGTAAAAAGTGTTGATCTCAAAGATGAGATCAACCACATTTATATCATGGCATGAGCCATTGAGAAGCTTAACCCAAGAGACAATGGAGTGCTCTAATGTTAGGATGGATAATCAACTTCCAATACAACTAATTTAGCCTATGACTAATGGGTCTAAGAGGCTTATGAAGTTACTAGCTAAAGGTGCCACCTAGTATGGTAAATTGAGCTAAGGCTATCCAAAATGGGAATGATCAGGGTTAATCACACTAAAAAAATGGGTTCCCTACACCAAAAAGGTAGGGAAAAGGGTGTTTTGACTAAGTAAATGGAAGCTTGCAATGATCCAAAAATATATAAGGAGATATATTGTAGATAACTATGTCCATGACATTGAATCATGCATTCCCAAGGAAATAGATAGAATGGGTGCACTAGTGCATACCTTAAAGAGCACTACTTCTCATTGGTGGTCAGTGTAAAGGCCTAGTTTTCCAACATGGCAAGATGTGAAGGCAGCCTTATGCACTAGGTTTGGAAATATTAATGAGTACTTAGACATACCTACTTACTTAGGCAATTCTGATCCAATCATCCATGCGCACTTGTGTGAATAAACCTAGACTATTTACAGTGAGAAAATGCATAGAAGTTTGTGGTTACATGCCTTCTATAGGAATTTAAAAACTTGGCACAAGCATGTTATGTTGTAAATGAAATGTGTCAAGAGATAGGAGACCAGGAGTTACTCAAGGAAAGGTTTTTGTACACCTTTTCCTTCTCTTCATAAAACTTAGATCTACTAGAGCCATTACAAGTCATTTTTAGGGTAGTGTTTAAGGACACTACCATCCTAGAAGAGAACCTTAGGGACATATTTATGGAGAAGGGACTAGCACTCCCTAATTTATTTGAAGAGAAGGTTCTCAAAATTGAATTTAATGAAGAGGATGATGAGACTTGGAAGGATCACAATTGGAAGGCTCTAATAGGAAGACAAAAACTTATGCACCTTATAGATGACAACACCTAGAATGAAAAATATCTAACTCATATTCAAATTGAGAAAACTAAGGGGATAAGGAAAGTTGAATAATCTCATTAAGAGAGGAATGAACCCTATCATGCACCACTCAAGACCACTACATTAAACATCAATGTAAAAGGCAAGTTAAAGATTGCCATTATAGGCACCTACTAGTCTGAGGTAGAAATGGCATGAATCATAGACTTATTAAAGGATTTTTAGGACTTATTCTCATTAAAATATCAAGACATTAATATAACCCAACCTTACCTATTCAAAATGAGCATCAAGCTAGTGGATGGTTCAAGGCCTATCAATAAGTGCCTATATAAGATGAATCCCAATCTCTACACCAAGGTGAAAATAGAGATTGATAGAATACTTGCCACTAGCATTATCTACCCTATATAAGAGTCTAAATGGGTAATTTTTATGTTTATAAGCATCAATAATAATGGGAACATATGGATCTAAATCAAATATATACTTATGAATGTCACCTGTGTCACTGACCCATTCTTGACCTTGTTCACCAACAAGGACCAAGATAATGTTACAAGTTGAAAAATCTATACTTTTACTAATGGTTTCATGGGATACCATTAACTTCAAATATAGGAAGAGGATAAGCATAGACAACCTTTGTAACTAAATGGGGTTGTTTTCTTCATAATGTGATGCCCTTTGTACTCAAAAATGCACTAATTGTATTCCCTAGAGTGGTGATCCTTGCTTTCAAGGAATTCATCCATAGGTTCTTCCAAGACTGTCTCCATGATTTTACTATGTATGGCCTTGTAAAGGACCACTATGATAATATTTTCCTCATGTTTGAGAGTTTCATGTAGCTCTACATATATTTAAACCTACAGAACTACATCTTCACAACCCCCTTTAGAACATTGCTCAGGCACATTGTCTATAAGGATGGTTTGTTTATTGACCCTGTAAAGATAGCCATCATAATTTATATCTAGACTCATTTAATGTAGAAATTCATTCATTATTTTCTAGGCCATAATGGATAATATAGGAATTTTATACAATGATATAAAAAGATATCAAAATCTCTAGAAGAGCTCTTGCATAAACATGGCCCATTCTATTAGGGTGAGGTACACGAGGAGGCTTTTAAAACATTAAAGTTTAATTTGGATAGCATACCAATTTTTCAATTCCTATACTATAATACTCCTTTACACATCCATATTGATGCTTTAGGCTCCAAAATTGGCACCATATTGGCACAACCAGGCAAGGGAAAGATAGACCACCCCATCTCCTTTGCTAGCAAGAAATTGATACAAGTATAATAGAATTACAACACCACTGAGAGTGAGGCACTGGTAATGGTATATTCCTTACAAAAATTTAGAAAAAATATATTAATGACCCCATTCATATTTTACATTGATAACAAGGCACTCAAATACCTCATGAACAAGCCTTTTTTGCATGAGTGCATATGTAGATAGATAGTCTTATTCCATGAGTTGTAGTTATCCATTATTGTTAAAATTAGAAAGAAAAAATTTGAGGCCAAACCATTTTTCCTTCATCAATTCTAGTGATTTTGCAACACCAATTAAGGATGACATGCCAGACTTACAATGTAAAAATTCTAGTGCATCCCAGAAGACTTGGCAAAATTGACACTTTCATAACATCTAGATTTTTACCCTAGACCATGTCAAAAAAAGAGAAGAAGCATCTTTAGGTTCATGCCTACCCCTTCTATCTCATTGAGGGGGAGTTATACAAACTAAGTATAGATGAATTCTTGTACTGGTGTGTTCTAGAAATGAAAGGGAATCCATCTTAAAAAATTCACATGAGGGAATCCTAAGAGGCCATTGCACTAGAGATGCAATGATGCATAATATATTACAGTTAGGATTATGATGGAAAAGATTATTCTAATATGTAAAATAGGGCACCAATGCATGTAGCATATTCCAACATATGGAGAAGCCTAACCACTAGGATAAGATGCCTTTCTTCCCTATTATTTCTTAGGCACTATTTGAGAAATGGGACATTAATTTTGTTGAACTAATAGCTCCTACAGTATGATGTATAGGTTCAAGGTATATTTTGGTAGCCACTAACTATTTCATTAAGTGGGTTGAGGCCACACTGAAAAAAGACTATACAGTCATGAAATCCATCTGCTTCTTCTGGGAGAACATAATAATTTCATACGGGTGCCCATTAAGTCTGACCAATGATAGGGGCACTCATTTCATCAATGAGATGGTGTGTATCCTCTTAACTAAATATATGGTGGAGCACCATAATACTACCCCATATCATCCTTAGAAAAATGGCATAGCTAAAAAATTTAATAATATCTTTAGAACATGCCTGACAAAGATATGTGACATTGGTCACAAGGATAGGGTTGATCATATTTTAGTAGTACTATGGGCATATTACATGACCTACAAGTATTTGAACAAGGCTAAACCATTATAATTGGTGTTTGGCACTAAATTAGTTCTCCCCATGGAATTCACAGTGCCATCCTTATGCTTCACATGGATTGGTTGCTTAGATGACCAAGAATGTTTGAACACAAGGTTGGAAGACTTAGAGAACCTGGATGAAAAGTATTCTCAAGAAAGATGGAGTCAGCAAATTAAAAAGGTACACTAGAAGCTCTAGCATGACAAGCACATCAATTGAAAGGAGTTGATTGAAGGAGCATTAGTGATGCTCTATGACTCAAAGTACCTTAAGCACCTAGACAAGTTATAAATAAGGTGGATGGGACCCTACATCATCCACCACATACTAGAGATAGGTGCATGTAATTTGCACATGTTGTTCGATGAAATGCTCTCAAGGAATTTTAATGGAAATTGATTGAAATTATATCAGTAATAAAATGGCACTTATTCCATAAGAATACTAACTTATTGGTCACTAGTTAGTTTAAAGTTGAGTTGAATAGAATGTAGTTTGGCACAAGCCAAAACATTATTTTTATTTTTTTGTTTTCATTCCTTTTATAGTGTAAAGAGGAAATAAGTGGCACATGGTGGCTATAAATACTTATCTACTGGCACTTCACACATAATTATATCTAGGTGAATTAAACACTTTTACTTTCTAAGGACATGAGGACATGACACCTATTTTTTGGGAAAGTGAATCAACCCATCTCTAACAAATTCATATAGCCTTTCACGCATAATTCTAATTAGGTGAGTTGAACACTTGTACCCTCTAAGCACATGAGGCCAAATATCTAAGTGGTAGGTGTGTGAACTTGCTCGATGCAAGTAGAATATGCGTGAGATCTATGTGTAAGGTAAACATTGAGGGCTTGTCAGGGCCCAAGAATAAACTAGTCTAGGTATTGTATGTATAATACCAATAGGGTGAGTTGAGCCCATTTACTTCCTAAGAACATAGGGTGAAATTCCTACATTTTTGGGTATGAGTAAATGACCATAACTTGAATATTTGAGAAAAAAATAACAAATTACATAATTTCAAAGGTAACCTTTATACCATAGTTATAAAGAGGCACATCAATTGATCATGCACTAAAGACCAAAGCAAAAATTGAAGATGCTCAGCATGCTTCGGTATAGGAAATAAAGTGAAGATGAATAATTTGATCATGTGCAAGAGAACCAAAATATAAAAATCATTGGATGGCTAGCACAAAGGAATTATATAGGGTAGGATAGGCCAAGGCAAGATGAAGTGCAAGAAACTAACCAAAATAGAGAAGCATGATTGATATGAAAATGTAGCTAGAAGAGGAATTGGAATTGAAGAATATAAATCATGTGCATGTGAGTCATTGTGCCTAGAATAATACATAGAAGGAAAAGGTTATACCAAGTAAACAAGTACAAGAGAAGAATCTTCTAAGACAGTATCCACCTTGATTTGAATGAGAAGTGATTGTTTGAATTATACATCACTTCACCAAATTACCATTGGAGAGAATTCAATGAAGTGGTAGGGGAGGTATAAAGATACGCATTTAATGCACTAATGATAAAGAATTTTTATGGATTTCTCAAAATTTTGTATTTTCCAAAAAATCTAGGCATTGTCATGCCATAAAGCACCTACATTAATGATGGTAAATAAGGAAAGGGTATAAATTAGCAAGTGGTAAACTTACTTATGTTACAAATTTTATACTAACTATTGTTAATTGGATTTGAACCCTATGAGATGTCTCATCTCTCCTCATCCAAGTGGCATAATTGAAACACCTCTAGGCTATGGGTAGCCTAGGAATGAGATGAATCTCTAGATAGGGGTAGTTCCCTTGATATACCACTTTTGTATCACTACTACACCTAAAATTTGTGATGGAAAAGGGAGAGATAAAACTAAAATCAAACTATTCTAAGGGAGCTGATACACTAAATAATTTGATGAATTCTAACTAGCTGTATGTTACACATGAGAACAAGGGACTAACCAAACATACACTTCTCCAATCTGCATCTTCTCATAATAATGCTACACTATGATGTTATGATGAATGTATAGGCTAGGAGGACTAGACAAGATTCTATAATTTAAATATTTTAATATGATAACTCACTCAACCTTGACACATCATAAAAAACTTCACATGCCATGTAAGAAGAAGTTTTCCAACTGTAAACAGGTGAGAGAATGAGACAATCATGCTAAGGAAACAAGAGTCATCACTTATGCAAAATCAAACATTCCAAATGAAAACACTAAGAAAAATCATTGAATATGTAAAAATCAATAGTATTATTGATCCATGGTATGAAAATAAGTATGGATTTTCTATACTTAGGTGGAGTATAACTTACAAAGGCCAAAATGGCTAGTTCTTATAGAACTTGAGAGAGAGAGAGAGAGAGAGAGAGAGAGAGAGAGAGAGAGAGAGAGAGAGAGAGAGAGAGAGAGAGAGAGAGAGAGAGAGAGAGAGAGAGAGAGAGAGAGAGAGAGCAAGAGCGAGAGAGAGAGAGAGAGAGAGAGAGAGAGAAGAAGAGAGAAGTCCAAAGGTTAAAAAGACACTTGTCAAGCTGATAAAATGAGTTACATATGCATGATAATAATATGTGAGATGAACCATGTAAGGTTAGGAATTAAAAGTGTCCATACAAGGCATGAAACTCATGAAAATAGGCATGAAACTCCTTATGTTGGCTCAAAATATTACCTTCATCATCCACACATATTTGAGCATCCCAAATCTGACTAGGGATATGTTTGATGATTAGAATGATAGGTAATGATTTTATACATACCTCTTCATGTATTGGTTGTATTCCTACTCATCTAGAATATCTTAGAAGTGAGCCATCACTACCTACAGTCTAGAAAACTCCTCTTCCACATACCTTGCACACTTGGCTTCCAAAAAGGATAAATTTTGCATGAAATTTTATATAATGGATTTTATGACACTTTTAAATACCCTCCATGACCTTATATGCATCATACACACCTTAAAATTATCTAACTTGAAGTTTTCCACCCTTATCACTAGCTTGGTCAATATGACAGTATTGAGTGGTTGAGGTGAAATAACTAGTTGAAGCGCTTATGAATTTTTTCAAGGAATTAAATTTACATAGGAGTTATATTAATTCTTAATCTTCCCTTCCATGTTATTTTCATCTCTTGGAACATCCTAGAACCTGCACAACACATAAAATAGTCAAAAAGATCAATTTTGTACCCTATCTGTATAGTTAGGGAGTTACAAACATTAATGTATGGAAACCCTAAAGATTCATCTACAATATCCAACCGCTTTCCTTTTTGTTCTATTCCTTTTGGATACATCACTAGCTTCATTTCTCCAATCAATTCCTTATAAGGGTTTAGCAAGGGTTTAAGGTAGTATAATCCCTTAAGCTTTGTTCATAAAGCTGGGACATTGTAATTTCAAACAAATTCCACTAATTTTATGATGATTACATACATTAACCTCCCTAAACTCCTTTATAATCCATTCATATTCTCATGAAATATGTGAGCATTTGAAGTTACCTATTCAAGCCCTTCCTTCCATTTGCATAGGCCTAGTGTTGTCTTTGACCTCAAAAATTAATTTATTGTGCTTTATCTATAATTTAGAGGCTTAGAAACATTTTAAATACCCTCATAATAATACTCAAATATTTTATAAGGCTCACTAATATCTATAAGTGAAAGTGTCCTATCATTTGAACTTTAGGCCTAAACATGCCTAGTAAGCCTAAGTTGTCTTAAATATCAAAAATGGCTTCTCATGGCTTCCCATAAAAATTAAATTATTGAAACACATCTAATTTATCCCTATGAATATTTTTCAATCCACTATAATACTCACTAGAAGTTAGAAATAAATCTGACCCTCCATTTGGCTTTGTCTTACCACCTTGCCCAATAGGCCTATTGTAACCCCTATGGTCTAGGCCATCTCATTGGGTTTATTTACATCCCACTAGATTAAAAACATATTTATTTACCCCATAATTTTTTTCCAATAGGTTATAAATATCATCTCAATGTGGAAGTTATAATGACTCTCCTTTTGGCTTCTAGGCCTAATCCTACCCAAGTAGGTTTGATTGTAACTTTGAGGGTTTAGGCCATCCTATAAGGATTATCCCCTCTATGATATGTTTCCATGATTTCCATATGTTTTTTATATCTTAATAAACATTTTTTAATGGTCTCTCTAGCTTATAGTCTCATATTTATACCTTACTCTCTAAAAACTACTAGTTCTATTCATAAGAGAGTGCCCTCTATCTGAGGCATAAAAGAGGTTAATCTCCCTATTTTATTAGACAAGATGAATATTTGAGAGGGTTATCCAGGTTATTTAGACCCTATGTATCAATTTTGGGCCTCTATTTATGTCATTTGACCTTCTAACTCTTCAAAATCTAAAATAAGGTCCTACGAAGATAGACTATATCAAGATTCATCACATGGATTGTGTGTGCCCTTGAAAAGAAGTTTTCATCTATTCCTTATCTATCATTAGATCCTTAAAATACCATAATTATAATATTGTAGTGATTCCCATCTTAATTTTTTCTCCAACCTTCCACATGCTCCTTATACTCCTTCCTAACTCAAACTGAGTGTATCTTTGACTGTATTGACCTATTTTGGGGTGTACCTATAGATGACCTTACATGGATTAGATTTTAAAAACCTTGCATGATCCTCTATAACCTCATATAATATAATTTGATATGTATTTATACCTATTCATCCATATTTGGGTTAAGTCCATGTCAACAAATTTTAAATTCTTTGCTCTTTACCCCTCACAGTCAACTATAGTTGATTGTGTGGGGTCCTGTAGATGTCTACTTGATTAGTTAAGATTGAGAAAATGTTATAATACATTTATTCAATCATCCATAGTAATTTAAAAATTATTTTACTCATACCTTTATGTTTGGACTACATCAACATTTATAAACATCACCTTCATTGATCACTACCTTATACAATCAAACAGTCAACTATGTTATGACCAGTATAATCTTGTAGGTGTGAATTCTTTATTTGTTAGGATACACACCACTCCTATATCCTTTGAGATAGTTGGAAACATCATCCATATATTTAATGTAAGTTTTCCATGCTTAAGTCCTTGTTGAGGATAATGTGAGAACTTGACCTATAGGTGGATGTTTTCAAGTGAAGAGACCCCTATAGGTGATAATTGGGTTCAAAACATTTCATATCAGTTCCTGTTTAGATTATCTCTAGATCATATGTGTTCTATTCAACCATAAAAACCCATTTAAATATGTAGGCATGTCTTGTTTTGAAAATTTTGAATGAAATGTCTCTTAGAGCTCAAACCTATAGGTGAACATTGCCTGGGTTTAGTGCAAAAAAACACAAATTTAGGCTTACAAAAAACTAATCTCCATTGATCATCTACCCCTCAAATTTGGTATAGGTATTCTCCTATATTGGTAATTCAAAATAAACATAATAATATGCATCAAAAAAATTGTCAACCTTGTTGCAAGATGTCTACAAAAGGGCGTGGATCTCTATTTTCTCATTTTAGGGATCAAGGGCCTGAAATCCACAATCATCATCCTTGAAAGGTCTTTACTAGTTTACTCACCAACCCATCAATTTACATGGGTATGCCATGATTCCTCAACACATCAAGAATTTAATTAGGTTTTCCTCACATGATCTAAAATTCAATATGGCTCTTTAACCCCTTGTTTTATCTCTTGTAGGTGTTTATTTCACAATGTAGGCAATGGTACAAAATTTGGTAATGATCATGGAAAATAGTCTCTTAATGAGTTGTAAAACTATTTAAATACCTTTGAAATGGTGTTAAAAACCTTGAATGGATTAAATGAGATATTTTTATTGTTTCCACATGGTACTCTTTTCCATGGCACCTATAGGTGAGTATGTTCTTAGCAGACTAGTTTAAATTGTGTTATATGATTGCTACATTATTCTCTCAATAATTTGAATGCTTAGCTTGATATTACATGTTGATAAAATATATACCAAAGCCTTTTTATTTTCATTACACCTTTGTGAACATGTTATACAAACCCATACATGTACTTCACCATGACTGCAAGTAGAATTTGATCAAAGTTGACTGAGTATGACAATGGACCAAGAGTTTGATCCAAACATGGAATTATAAGTCCAAACATGGAAAGGAGGTATTATCTATGGAATTAAACATGTAAAAAATCATATCCTAGTCATATGAATCCCTTGTAGACAATACAACCTTTTTTAAGTAATGAACTTGATTGCCATTTTACCTAGAACATAAACCTAAAAATTAAACTAATTAGTTCATGAGATCTTTACCAAACATTAAAATAAGCATGTAAATAATGAGAGGAGGGATTTAAAAACATATCAAACCAATTCCAATAGCTATATTATAAGGACATCTACAAACCAAGGTAAAACCTATAGGGTACATAAATTAGCAAGAAAAAAAATGTAGTCAATTTCATGAGGATGGTTCATAAATCATAGACCACAATTATTCAAAATATTATAATATAAATTAATATTTATAAGTTTAATTTCACCTCCCAAAGGTGTTTGACCTAGAACCTCCTCTATTGGCCATATCAAGTACAAACTTGAAGACTAGTTCTATGTGTTAGAAGGGTGAAAAAGGAGTAGAATAGTTTTAGATAATAATTGGTACTTACATGTAATTTAAAACATGTAATTAATCTTGAATAATCTAGATAGACATTCCCTGACCTTATCCCATGTGTCACACTCCCTTATGGGTCGTATAAGTGAGAAACTCTTCTTTTATCCCAAGAAAACTACCCTTTCTTTTGAATAACCTACCACTTCAAGTTACCAAAGTTGATTAAGACATATGATTACACATTGGGAGTGAAATTACCTTTTTTAACCTTCATATTTCTCAAGGAGGTTGTATAATTCATTAAATGCCCTTTTTTGTCACGAAAATGATTCACAATGATATAAGGACTAAAATGACTAATGACCAAGGATAATATAACATTAAATCACACTAAATGACCTATATTTCACCTTAATACATGTATATTAGACCCTTAAAAACACCTAAAAATTAATTTTTACCTATATGGGTCCCAATTTGACCTGTAGGGTCAAATTTGGTCAACAAATTGGTGACTCATAGGGGTAGTATGCCTACTATACTAAAGACTAGTAGCCTTACCAATAAATTGGTATTAGGGAGTCATCTAAAGTTTGAAACATAACAATAAGACTTTTTACCACTTGACAACCATGTTTTGATCAAAATAGGACCACTTGACTACCTCAAAAACACAAAACAAAGGACACATAAAGAAAAACAAATACACAAAGTAAATCAAACACACATGTGCTCAAATCACTTAGGAAAAACAGGAAGTAAACAACTATATACAACTAAAAATTAATCATACCTCCCTTTCTAGGATCAAAAGGAAAGTTTCTTGCATCTCCTTTTTCATGAGATGAATCATGATACCAAGCATGTTGCTCTTTGGATTGAACACTTGATAGATCAAACCTATTTCTTATCACTTCACTTGTTATGATTTAAAATAGACCATAATCAAATAGGTCTCAAATGTAAAATTATTCCTCTTATCCTTGTAGACATACCTCATATTTCTACCCACTCTTCATCTCATGATCAACTTACATCTTCTTTGTAGGCATGGCTTGAAGAAGAATGGTTTCTTGTTCCTTGGAAGACTGAGACAAATAAAATCATTTTTTCACCTCCAAATTCTGAGGTTAAATTTTCTTTGGCTCTTTTATGACATTTTTAAAAATGTCATCTTGCTTGGCATCACTTGTAATCATCTCTACTGAAGTTGTAGACCCCTTGAGAGACTCAAACTCATTATAAATATTTTCAAACTACTACCACAAGTCCTCATCTTATTTTTTATCAGCATCATGAAGGGGAAAAACAAGATAATATACTTCATCCTCTTATTTATAATCCAAAAGGGCTTCATTCAAGACTTTTTCTTTGACACAAGGAAGGCATTCTTCATTATCAACCAAACAAGAAGACTCAACACAAAGACTCACCTCTTTTTAAACACTTAAGAACTCTTGAGATCCTTCAAATTATATCTTATCTTTTATAATCTAAATTTTCTTCTCAATATATACAAGATCTTCCATCTCCTTCTTCTTGGTGATGTTAAGCCTAGGCATCTTGAAATCCGGTGACCTAGCCTAATGAGGCTACCAAGAAACTACACTTTATTCAAGTAATAGTTTTGAATTTTATTCAACCAAATGCTCCTATTTAGGTTACCATACCATATTTACATTAAGGAAAAGTGTGATGTGGTGAGGATAAGATGAACTAGTTGGTGGAGGTGGAATATAGGGCTCAAAATCAGATTGAGAATGTATTGTAAGGGATCCTATTGGAAGATCTTAAGGAAGAGGAGGAAAACCTTGGGATAGAATATCTTGGTTATCTTCATTCCACTTGAAAATTACTTAATTCAAATCTCATTTATCTTGAACACTTTCTTGAGGGAGGTTAGATGGAGTGTGTTTAGGCATAAGATCTTCTTTTGGTTCTAAACCTTCCATCACACCTTAACTTAGCAGTTTCATCCTTGACTCTAACTCTTTAATTTTCTTTTTTAAGTTCTCTTAGAAAATTATCTATTGAATTTCATAGGAATATTAATGAGGATCATTATTATAAGAGGGCTGACATGGAAGATGAGAGGTCTCTTGAGGAAGGGTAGGAGGGACTTGCATAAGATCATCTTCTTTCTCAATTTCACACTCCTTATCAAGACTTGTATCCTTTTTCTTTCCCCATGATTCCACTATCTTATTCTAGCATAGGATTTTAGGATTAGGAGTCTCTTATTTAGTTATTGATACAATTTTAGGAGTGGATGAGGTGTTAAAAAAACTTTAAATCTCTTTAGGCTTGGATTCTCCACCTTATCTCTAACTTGGAATCTCATATCTAGAGGTCACTTCTTGAGGTGGGGATGTAATAAGAGATGGAAATGAGGGCTTACATTATACTTATTTTATTGATGACATGGAATTTTAAATATGCATATTAGTCAACTCAATCTACCTATCAAGATTTTCTTTAAAAATAAGGTTTCTCTTTTCAACTCTCTCTTCCAACTGATTGGGAAAAGGATGACTTTGATAACATTGATTAGGCTCATGATTAGGGGTCAAGTATGACTGATAGAAATATTATAAAAGTGGATATTAAGGTTAATAGGTTTGGTGATGCTGCCTCTCATGAATTTTTAGCTTATCTTCCAAGGATGAAACCAGGCCACTCACATCTAGCATCTCACTTGTAAGCCTTTTCCAATTGGCTCTTTCAATAGGTGCCCACTCTCTTTTAACTTGATATAATGAATCTATCACCATATAAATTAAATGTTTAGGAATATCTGGACCATATCCCCTTTGTGTATCAAGCTATAACATTTACTTTTCATATCCCAAAAGTGTTTTCTTGAAGGTGGAAATAGATTGACTTGAGAAGGGACTAGGTTGACTAGGAGAAAGATATGGAGAAGGCTGATTTTAGGGCTGATACACTTCATGAATGGGATAATACGTATCATGACAAGGCTAGTAATATTCAAAAAAATGTTGATATGGAATTCCATAAGCTTGAAATGTCTCACCAACATTTGTAAAATAGTAATCAACACCAAGGTTAGCCATGAAAATTCATTATGAAGAAAGAATACAAGGAATGGTTATCAACAATATTCAAAAGGAATACTTGGGCTATTTGACTAGATGATGTAACTCTAGAGTTACCATTGATGCTTAGATAGATGCCTCTAAAGGTTGATGTGTTGAAAGATAATGCCAAAAATATTTCAACTTCTTGGACTTATGGTCCTACTAGGTGTGCCAAAAAAATTTATCACTTGGATTTTCACCCTTTGAGGAGATGTCTTATCTCTCCTCATCCAAGTGGCACAATTGAAACACCTTTAGGTTTTGGGTAGCCTAGGAATATATTGAATCTTTATATAGGGCTAGCTCCCTTGATGTACCACTTTTGGATCACTACTACACCTAAAATTTGTGAGGGAAAATAGAGAGAGACAACTAAATATAAACTATTCTAAGGGATTTGATACACCAAATAAGTCGATGACTTCAAATCAGCTACATTTTACACATGAGAATAAGGGACTAGCTAAACATACACTTCTCCAATCTGCATCTTGTCACATCAATGTTACATTATGAGGTTGTGATGAATGTTTAGGATAAGAGGACTAGACAAGAGGCCTAGAATGGTACTATTTTGATATGATAATTCACTCAACCTTGACACATCATAAAACACTTCACATTCCCATACAAGAAGAAGCTTTTCAACTGTAAATAGGTGAGATAATGAGATAATCATGCTAAGGAAACAAGAGTTATCACTTATGTAAAATAAAACATTCTAAATGAAAATACTAATAAAATTAATTGAAGAGGTAAAAATCATTAGTCATCTTGATCCATGTTATGTAAATGAGTAGGTCTTCACCATACATAGATGGAGCATAAGTTACAAAGGCCAAAATGGCTAGTTCTTATAGAACTTGAGAGAGAGAGGGGTAGAGAGAAGTCCAAAGATCACAAGGATAATTTTCAAGCTAATAAAAAGAATTAAATATGCATGATAATATGATGCGAAATGAATTGTGTAAGGTTAGGAAGTATAAGTATCCATAAGAGGCATGAAACTCATGAAAAGTGGCATGAAGCTCCTTGTGTTGGCTTAAAAAACTACATTCATAATCCACACCTTTTTTACATCCAAAAACTATCAATGTATAGGTATATTTATTGGAATGATAGGGAAGGATTTCATATATGCCTCTCTATTCATTGGTTTCTTTCCTACTGATATAGAATATCTTGGAAGTGAGCCATCATTGCCTACAGTCTAAAAAAATGCTCTTCCACACACCTTTCACACTTGGCTTCCAAAAACCATTATTTTTCCATGAAAATTAGTAAAATAGAGTGTATGACACTTTTCAAGACCCTCCATGGATTTAGAGGCATTAGACACACCTTAAAATTAACTCAATTAAAGTTTTCCACCCTTCTCACTAGTTTGGTCATTATGTCAATTTCAATTGGCTAAGATGAATTAGTTATTTAATTAACTTAGGAGTTATTACAAGGCATTAAATTTGAATTTTTAGTTATACTAAATCCTAATACTTTCTTCCATGTGAATTAAATATATTGAAACCTCTTGAAACTTTTACAGCCCATAAAACAATCAAAAAGTTCAATTTTGTACCTTGTCCATACATTTAAGAAAGTGAAAACATTGATGTGGTGAAACCCTAAAGATTACTATACAACATCCAAACAATTTCATTATAATTCTAGTACATTGGGATTCATCTCTAGCTTCATTTCTCCAATCGGGTCCTTGTAAGGGTTTAGCATGGGTTTAAGCTAGTTTAAGCCCTTAAGCTTTGTTCATAAAGATAGGGAATTGTAATTTTAAAAAAATTACACTAATGTGATTTTTATGACCTCCATAAACCTACATAAAATCCTTTGTCATCCATGCATAGTCTCATGAAAGATGTGAGCATTTAAAGTTACCTGTTTAAGCCCTTCCTTCCATTTGCACATGCCTAGTGTTGTCTCCGAGCTCAAAAATGAATTTCTTGTGTTTTCTCTAAAATTTGGATGATTTAAAACATTTTTAATACCCTAATAATCATACACTAATATATTATAATTATCACCAAGAGATATAAGTGAAAGTGTCCTATCATTTGAACTCTAGGCCTAACCATGCTTAGTAAGCTTGAATTGTCTTAAATCTCAAAAATGGATTCTCATGGCTTACCCTAAAAAATATATCCTTTAAATATATATTATTTCTCCCTATTAACATGTTTCAATCCCTATATTAGTCACTTGAGGTTAGAAACAAATTTGACCCTCCATTTGGCTTTAGCTTAGAACCTTACCTAATAGGCATGTTGTAATCCTTATGGTCTAAGCCATCCCATTGGGTTTATCTACATACCAAAAGATTAAACACATATTTATAGGCCCCATAAACATTTTAAAATATGTTACAACTATTTTCTCAAGGTGGAAGTGATAATGACTCTCCTTTTGGCTTCTCGGCCTAACCCTACCCAAGTAGGTCTGACTACAAATTTGAGGGTCTAAGCCATCTTGTAAGGATTATCCCATTTGTTATATAATTCCATTATTTTCCTATTTGTTTTATATATTAATAGACCCTCTTGAATGGTCTCTCTAGCTTTTGGTCTCATCTGTATACCTTACTCTTCAAAACCTAGTGGTTTTATTAACAAGGGAGTGCCCTCTATCTGAGACTAAATAGAGGTCACTCCCCACATTTTATCAAATATTATAAAGATTTTATATAGTTATATAAGTTATGGATACCTTATATACCAATTTTGGGCCTTTTTTTAGGTCATCTTACCTTCCAACTCTTCAAAATCCAAAATAGGGTCCTAAGAAGACAGATTGTATGCAGGATTAATCACATAGATTGGGTGTACACTTGAAAGAGGTCTTAATATATTACCTATATATAATGATATCCCAATAATAACATAATTATAATAATTTATGGATTAAAATCTTCATTTTTTTATCCAACCTTCCACATACTCCTTATACTCTTACCTAACTCAGACTGAGTGTATTTTTTACTATGTTGACCTATTTTTGGGTGTACCTATAGATGACCATACATGGATTATATTTTAGAAACCTTAAATGAGTCTATTTGACCCCATATAAGATAATTTATACTTTTTTATACTTATTCATCCATATTTGGGTTAATTCCATGTCAATAAACTTAAATTCTTTGCTCTCTGCCCCTCATAGCTAACTACAGTTGACTATATGGGGTCCTGTAGATGTCGAATTGCTTAGTTAGGATTTATAAAATGTTATAATACCTTTATTAAAGCATCCATAGTCATTTAAAAATTATTTTAATCATTCCTTTATGTTTTGACTACATTAACATTTAGAAACATCACATTCATTGCTCACTACCTTGTATAGTCAACTATGTTATGACCAATATAATCCTGTAGGTGTGAATTATTTATTTGATAGGATACACACCACCCTTGGATACTTTTATATAATTGGAAAAATCCTCCATATATTAATTCAATTTTCCATTCTTAATTCCTTATTGAGGATAATGTGAGAACTTGACCTTTAGTCGTAGATGGATGTTTTCAAGTGAAGAAAGCCCTGTAGGTGTTAATGAGGTTCAAAAAATTTCATATCATTTCCTCTTTGGATTCCCTATAGATCATAAATTTTATTTTCAACCCTAAAAACACATTCAAAAATGTATTCGTGTCCAATTTTGAAACTTTTGAAAGAAAGGTTTCTTAGAGATCAAACTTGTAGGTGAACAAGACTTGAGTTTAGTGAAAAAAAGAACAAATTTGGGCTTACAAAAAACTAGCCTCCATTGATCATCTGACCCTGAAATTTGGTATAGGTAATATCATATATGGGTAATTAAAAAAAAACACAATATTATTTATCAAAAATATTGGAAACCTTTTTACAATATGTCTACAAAATGGCTTGAATTCTTATTTTCTCATTTTAGGGATCAAGGGCCTAAAATCCATAGTCATCATCCTTGAAAGGTCTTTCCTATTTTTCTCACAAACCCATCATTTAAAATTAGTCTTACATGACTCATCAACACATTATGACTTCAATTATGGTTTACTCACATGATCTAACATTTCAATATGGCTCTGTAACCCCCTATTTTATCACCTATAGGTGTTTATTTCAATGTGCAGGTAGTGATATAGAATTGGGTAGTGAGCATGGAAAATAGTCCATTAATGAGTTTTAAACCTATTTCAATACCTTAGAGAGGGTTTTAAAAACTTTTAATGGCTTAAATGATCTATTTATCTTATTTCCATGTGATACTCTTTTCCATGGCACCTGTAGATGAGTATGTTCTTGGTAGACTAGGTGAAAATGTGTTATATGACTGCTACATCATTCTCTCAACCATTTGAATGATCAGGTTGTTATTCCATGTTTATAAGGGACATAAAAATGTTTTGGGATTTTAATTACACCTCTATTAATATTTTATATAATCCCCATACATTTACTTCACCATGACTATAAGTAAAAGTGGATAATAACTGACTGAGTATGATAATTGTTGGGGATCAACCAATAATATGATTACACTTATGAAAGCAATAAACCACAAAATTAAATCAGATAGATAAGTAACTAGAATCAGATAATAGAAAATAACAAGAGATACAAGAAACCACCCTGAAAAATTGTATTGAACTCTTTACAAAAGGAATACAATTAAAGAAACTTCTTTCTTCCACACCTCTCTCAGATGCACAAGATCTCTCTCTAGATCTTTATCCCTTAAGAGCTCTCTCTCTCAAGTACAATCAACTCCAACAACCTGGATTGATACAACATTGTACTATTCTTCAACATTCACATATAATGAACTACTACAATAATCACACTAAGCTAAGAAGATCTAATTCTACATATAGAATTAGGAAACTTGAGCATGCACTTACAACCAATAGTTAAGCCTCTTGAACAAGGGCTCTAAAAACAATCTTACTAATAATAGAAATGTGAACTTAAGACTAAGACTTAAACTCATCATGCAAACACTCACTTCTATCCTCAAAAATAGCATTCTGGATGCACAGGTAACTGACGCCAGTTCTTGCCTACTTGCCTATGACCGACGTCGGCCGATCATCTACCGATGCCAATGTCTCTCAACTACACCAGACCGATGTCAGTCACTCCTGACCAATGCCGGTGACTGTGTAAACCTACAACTTTGGTAATGTGCTCATATGTGAAGCTTTTAAGCTCCACACCTTAACAATCTCCCACTTGGAGATAAACAACTGCACCAGTACCTGTATAGCAACATCTTCTAGCTCCTCCATCTTTAACTCAATCATGAAGACCAACAGAAGTTGAATGAAGATTCAACTTCTCCTTTGTAACCAGCTTGGTTAACATATCAACAGGATTCCTATCTGTATGGATCTTCTCCAGCTTCAAATCACCATCTTCCAATACCTGCCGTATGAAGTGGTACCTTAGTTGTATGTGCTTGGTTCTTGAATGAAAAGCTGAATTCTTAGCCAAATGGATTGCACTCTGACTGTCACTATACAATCTGCAACTCCCATGCTCCCTTCCAAGCTCTTCCATGAACCGTGTCATCCATATCATCTCTTTGCTAGCTTTTGTGGCTACAATATACTCTGCTTCTGTAGTTGACAAGGCAACAACCTTCTGCAACTTAGATATCTAGCTAACCGTTGTTCCACCTATAGTGAAAACATAACCTGTAGTGCTCCTCCTACCATCCAAATCACCTACCATATCTAAATCTACATAACCATGTAGAGAAGTATCTGAACCTCCATAGCACAAGTGCCTACTGTTGGTTCCTCTCAAATATCTAAGGATCCACTGAACTACTTTCCAATGTTCCTTACCTGGATTGGCCATATACTTACTTACAACTCCCACTGCTTGGGCAATATTTGGTCTAGTACACACCATTGCATACATCAAACTTCCTACTGTGGAAGAATATGGAACCTTACTCATGTACTCTACCTCATCATGTGAATTAGGACATTGTTCTTTACTCAACTTAAAATGTCCAACCAAAGGAATGCTTACTGGTTTAGCATCCTGCATATTGAACTGTTTCAACACCTTGTCCACATAATCCTCTTGAGACAATATCAACATGTGATTTTTCCTGTCTCTCTTAATGCTCATGCCAAGGATTTTCTTTACTGCTCCCAAATCCTTCATAGCAAAATTTTAAGCTAATTTCACCTTAAGCTCAGAGATATCCTGCATGTGTGATCCTACAACCAGCATATCATCTACATATAACAATAGAATAATATATCTACCATTATCCAATCTGTTAAAATACACACAATGGTCAGATTGACACCTACTGTAGCCATGCTCAGTCATAAACCTGTCAAGTTTCAAATACCACTGTCTAGGAGCTTGCTTGAGGCCATACAAGCTTTTCTTCAATCTGCACACTAACTTCTCCTTACCTTTGACCTCAAATCCTTCCAGTTGTTCCATATAAATTTCCTCATCCAAATCTCCATGAAGAAACATTGTCTTAACATCTAGCTGCTCAAGATGAAAATCCTCAACAGCAACCAAAGACAGTACAATCCGTATAGAAGTCATTTTAACAACAAGAAAAAAAATATCACCAAAATCAATACCTGGCTTTTGTGCAAATCCTTTCACTACCAATCTGGCCTTATATCTTATCTATCCATTCTCACCTTCTTTCAACCTGTAGGTCCATCTGTTCTTCAGTGTCCTCTTACCAGCTGGCAATTCAACCAAATCCCATGTTTGGTTCTCTCTTAAAGACTCCATCTCCTCAACCATGCCACGCTCCCACTGACTCTTGGACTCCACCTGTATTGCTTCTTCAAAACTTTCTGGTTCTCCACCATCAGTTAGCAATAAATAGTATAATGAAAGAGAATATCTAATTGGAGGCTTACTTACCCTTTCTAACCTCCTAATGGGTGTCTGAGGCTCGTTCACAACATGTTATCCACCTAAATTCTCTGATAGTGACCAACCTCGGTCACCTCCAGACCTGTTACTGGCTAATGCTGGTTCTTCCTGACCGACGTCGGTGCCTGTCCTGCCAACATCGGTCTTTGTATGACCGACATCAATTTCTATTCTGCCAATGCCAATTCCTATCCTACTGACCTTGGTCTCTGTGTTTTCCTACAAGTGATTATTTCTTTTTCCTGTGAGCTCATTTTAGACCATCACCTCGTCCAATTCACTATTGCTCTGCCTAGATTGATTCAGCTTCTTTAGCTGATCACTATACATCACTTTTTCATTGAAAACAACGTCACAGCTCCTAATTATCTTGTTAGTTCCTAGATTCCAAAATCTAAAACCAAAATCATCTGAGCCATAGCCAATAAATGTGCACATCATAGACTTAGCATCCAGCTTCTTTCTATTTTCCTTATCTATGTGCATAAAGGCTTCACAACCAAAAACTTTGAGAAAAGAGAGATCTACCTTTTTACCTATCCAAGCCTCTTCTGGAATTCCACCATCTAGAGCTGTAGAGGGTCCTTTGTTAATCAGGTACACTGCAATGTCAACAGCTTCTACCTAGAACTCTAAAGGCAAACCAGCATGCAATCTCATACATCTTGCACGCTCCATGATTATTCTATTCATCCTTTCAGCAATTCCATTCTGCTGAGGTGTCCTTGGAACCATCCTTTGCCTACGGATTCCATGCATGTAACAATACTAGTTAAACTTATAACTGTAGAACTCTCCACCATTTTCAGATCTCAGGCACTTTAATCTTTTGCCTGTTTCATTCTCAACCATAGCTTTCCAAATCTTAAAGGTCTCAAATACATCAGATTTCTTCTTAATACAGTAGATCCATACCTTTCTTGTAGCATCATCTATGAATGAAACATAGTATTATGATCCTCCAGTAGAAGCTACCTGAGCCGGTCCCCACACGTCTGTGTGAACAAGCTGTAACTTATGCTTCTTCTTTGTAGACCTAGTCTTGAGAAAACTAACCCTTTTCTATTTTCCAAATACGCAGTGCTCACAAAATTCTAGATCATTGCTTTTCAAATCTGAAAGCTTACCTTTAGACTTAAGAATTGAAATCCCCTTCTCGCTCATGTGGCTAAGCCTTGAGTGCCACAATTTTGCATCCACATCTGAAGTAGATAATACAAAAGGAGAATTGTTAGTAACACAATTACACAAATAGAGAGTACCTACTCTCTTACCTCTAGCCATAACAAGTGCACCCTTGGTCACCTTCCAAGATTCTATTATGATAGTTACTATACAACCCTCATCCCCTAACTTTCCTATAGAAATCAAATTTCTCTTCAAGCTAGGAACATGCATAACTTCTCTCAACACCCATGTGTTGCCATTCTGCATTTTCAGCTACACTTTACCTTTGCAAATAATTTTACAGGGTTCATCATCCCCTAGATATACTATTCCAAAATCTCCATGGATATAGTCACAGAAATATTCCCTATTAGGGGTAGCATGAAAAGATGCACCAAAATCTAACACCCAATATTCTATATTATTATGCAAAAAGAATATTAAAGCATCTTGTGCAATACCTGCAACCTTTGCTTCTTCTTTTCCTTCATGCTGATTATCCTCCTTAGGCTTTGACCAGCAATCTCTGCTTATGTGCCCCATCTTTCCACAATTCCAGCATTGTGACCTTCTGCCATTTTTGGATTTGGATCTACCTCTCCCCTTAGACTTAGATCTTGATCTCCCTTTCTTGCTCTTCTCTTTTTGCCTTCCCCTGCTCTCAAAACTTAAAGCATTCCTAGATGTCTCTTTTGTGCTTTTCCTGTGAATTTCCTCATTCAAGATAACACTAACAACATCCTCTACTTTTAAAATATTTGATGCAGATGCAGTATTGCTAACTGCCATTACTAAGCTATGCCAGCTTTCAGGCAAAGAACATAATATTAAAAGAGCTTTTATTTCATCATCAAATACAATTTTGACTAAACTTAATTGATTTACAATACCATGGAAATCATTCAGGTGATTAGATACAGATCCACCTTCCTGCATATGCAAATTAAATAGCTGCTTCATAAGATATACCTTATTAGAAGCTGAGGGTTTTTTGTACAAATTTGCTAGAGTAGTCATCAACTCTACTGTTGTTTTTGCCTGTGATAAATTAGATATCATAGTAGATGCTAGACTCAGTCTTATAGACCCCAGAGCCTTTCTGTCAAGAACTTCCCATTCTTCATCCTCCATGTCTGTGGGCTTCTTTGCAATCCCACCTAATGGTAAGTATAGATCCTTCTGATACAGATATTCCTCTATCTACATCCTCCAATGTTGATAGTTTTTGCCATTGAACTTCTCCATTCTCAGTTTACTTTCATCTGCCATTGCTTCTCCCACTCAAATAGAAATCCCTGCAGAAACTCCTGTGAGCAACCTGTAATCAATACACACTACACAGATCTAAACCACTTGTTAGTGAACCTGAGCTTTGATACCAATTATTGGATATCAAACTCTAAACCTACAACCAAGGCTCTGATACCACTTGTTGGGGATCAACCAACAATATGATTACATTTATGAAAGCAATAAACCACAGAATTAAATTAGATAGATAAGTAACTAGAATCAAATAATAGCAAAGAACAAGAGATACAAGAAACCACCCTGAAAACTTGTATTGAACTCTTTACAAAAGGAATACAATTGAAGAAACTTCTTTCTTCCACACCTCTCTCAGATGCACAAGATCTCTCTCTAGATCTCTATCCCTTAAGAGCTCTCTCTCTCAAGTACAATCAACTCCAACAACCTGGATTGATGCAACACTGTACTGTTCTTCAACATTCACATATAATGAACTACTACAATAATCACACTAAGCTAAGAAGATCTAATTCTACATATAGAATTAGGAAACTTGAGCGTGCACTTACAACCAATAGTTAAGCCTCTTGAACAAGGGCTCTAAAAACAATCTTACTAATAATATAAACGCAAACTTAAGACTAAGACTTAAACTCATCATGCAAACACTCGCTTCTGTCCTCGAAAATAACATTCTGGATGCACAGGTAACCGACGTCGATTCTTGCCTGCTTTCCTGTGACCGACATCAGCCAATCATCTACTGACGCTGACATCTCTTCAACTGCACCGGACTGACGTCGGTCACTCCTGACCGATGTCGGTGACTGTGTAAACCTGCAACTTTGGTAATGCGCTCATATGTGAAGCTTTTAGGCTCCACACCTTAACAATAATGGACATATAGTTTGATCCAAATAGGTAATTATGAGGATAAAAATATAAATGAGGTATTCTCTATGGAATGAAACATTTAAAACACCATATCATACTCATATTAATCTCTTGCAGATAATACAACCTTTTGCAAGTAATGAACTTCACTGGCATTCCACTTAGAACATAAACCTACAAACTAAACTAATTAGCTCATGAGATCTTTTCCAAACATGAAACTAAGAATGGAAGGAATGAGATGATGGATTAAAAATAAATAAACCAATCCTATTAATATATTTTATGAAATTAATCAAACTAAGGCAAACATTATAGGGTGTACAGATTAGCAAATAGAAAAATATAGTCAACTTCATGAGGATGGTTCATAAAGCATAGGCCACCATTATTCAAAATATTATAATGTAAATAAATCTATCTAATTTTATTTTCACCTCCCAAAGTAATTTGACCTAGAACCTCCCCTTTTGGTCATACCAAGTACAAAACTAAAGACTGGTTATATGTGTCTAGAAGGGTGAAAAATGAGTAAAATGGTTTTATCTTAAAATTGGAACTTTTAGAGAATTTAAAATGTGTAATTTATCTTGAATAAGATAAATAGACATTCCTTGATGTGTTACACTCCCTTGTGGGCTATACAAGTGCCAAACTCTTCTCTTTTCCCAAGAAAATTTCCCTTTCTTTTGAATAACCTACCACTTTTAGTTACAAAAAGTTGATTAAGACATATGAGAACACATGGGGAGTGACATCACCTTTTATAACTTTCACATTTCCCAAGGAGGTTGTATAAGCCTTTAGATTTCCTTTTTTTGACCCTAAAATGATATAAGGACTAAAATGATGAATGACCAAGGCTAATATAACATGAAATCACACTAAATGACCTATAATATACCTTAATACATACATATAAGACCCCTAAAATACTTAAAATCAATTTTTACCTATAGTGGTCCTAATATGACCTATAAGGCCAAATTTGGTCAACGAATTGGTCACTCATAGGGGTAGTATTCATATTATACTAAAGACTAGTAGCCTTAATAGTCCATTGGGATTAGGGAGTCATATAAAGTCTAAAACATAAAAAGAGGAATTTTGACAACTTGACAACCATGCTTTGATCAGGACAAGACCACTTGACTACCTCAACCACATAAAACAAAAGACACACAAATCAAATCAAACACACATGTGTTCAAATTAATTAGGAAAAATAGGAAGAAAACAACTATATACAACTAATAATTAAGGATACCTCCCTTTCTAGGATCAAAAGGAAAGCTTCATGCATCTCCTTCTTCATAAGATGAATCATGATGCCAAGCATGTTACTCTATGGATTAAAAACTTGATAGATCAGACCTACTTCTTGGCACTTCACTTGCTATGATTTAAAATATACCATCTTAAAATAGGTCTCTAATGTAAAGTCATTCCTCTTGTACTTGTATACATATCTCATATTGCTTCCCACTCTTCATCTCATGATCAATTTGCAACTTCTTAAAGGCATGGCTTCAAGAGGAATGGTTTCTTGTTCCTTAGAAGATTGAGACCAATAAAATATTATTTTGACATCCAGAGGCTGAGGTGAATTTTGCTTTGTCTCTTCTATGACATTTTGAAAAATGTCATCTTGTTTGCCATCACTTGTAATCATCTCAAATGAAGTTGTCGACCCCTTGAGAGACTCAAACTCATTACAAATGTTTTCAAACTTCTACCACAAGTCCTCATCTACTTTTTTTATCAATATCATTAAGGGTAATAATAAGATGATATCCTTCATCCTCTTCTTTATAATCCAAAAGGGATTTATCCAAGACTTCTTCTTTGACACAAGGAAGGCATTCTTCATTATCAACCAAACAAAAATACTCAACACAAGGACTCACCTCTTCTTCATCACTTAGGACCTCTTAAGGTACTTCAAGTTGTTTCTCAAATATCATAATCTAACTTTTATTCTCAATGGATATAATATCTTCCATCTCCTTCTCCTTCTTGGTGATGCCAAAACTAGGCATCTTGAAATCTAGTGGCCTAGCCCAATGAGGCTACCAAGGAGATACACTTTCTTCAATCAAGAGTTCTAAATTTTACTCAACCAAATACTCCTCTTTATGTTCCCTTACCATATTTCAATCAATTCAAAGGGTGATGGAGTGGCTAAAATATGAAATAGTTTGTAGAGGTGGGACATAGGGCTCAAAATAAGATTGAGAATGCATTGTAGGGGATTCTATTAGAAGCTATTGAATAAGGGGAGGCAAAAATTTGGCTGAGATATCTTGGTTATCTTCCCTCCACTTCATAATAACTTCATTCACATCTTATTTATCTTGAAAATTTTATTTAGGGAGGTTATATGGGGTGTGTTTAGGCATAGGATCTTCTTTTGGGTCTAAACCTTCCATCACACCTTGACTTAGCCATTTCATCCTTGACTCTAACTCTTCAATTTTATTAGCTAGGTTCTCTTGGAAAAGTTTCTCTTGAATTTCATATGAATATTCATGAGGATGAGGAGTATAAGAGAGCTGACATGGAATATTAAAGGTCTCTTGAGGAAGGGTGGGAGGGACTTGCATAGGATCAAGTTCTTTCTCAACTTCACACTCTTTATCAAGACTTCTATCCTCTTTCTTTCCCAATGATTAAACTATCTTATTCTAGATTAGGATGTTAGGATTAGGATTCTCTTCTTGAGTTATTGATGAAATTTTAAGAGTGGATGAGGTGTTAAAAAAAATTGGAATCTCTTTAGGCTTGGATTCTCTACCTTGTCTCCAACTAGGAATCACATATGTAGAGGTCACTTCTTGAGGTGGGGATGTAATTAGAGAGGGAAATGATGGATTATATTCTAATTATTTTACTGATGACATGTACTATTGCATATTCATATTAGATAAATAAATTTTCCTATCAATATTTAATTCAAAAACAAGGTTTCTCTTTTCAACTTTCTCTTCCAACTAATTGGGAAAAGGATGACTTTGATAAGCTTGATTGGGCTCATGAATAGGGGTCAAGTAGGATTGATAAAAATATTGGAGAAATGGATATTAAGGCTCATAGGTATGTTGTGGATACTTCTCATAAATTTTTAGTCTATCTTCTAAGGATGAAACAAGGCCACTCACATCTATCATCTCACTTGTGAGCCTTTACCAATTGGTTCTCTCAATAGGTGCCCACTCTTTTTTGAACATACCTAATGCATTTATCACCTTATTAATTAAATGGCTAGGAAAATCTAGACCGTATCCCCTTTGTGTATCAAGATCCAAAATGTACTTCTCATAGCCCAAAAGCATTTTCTTGAAGTTGGAAATGGATTGACTTGAGAAGTGACTAGGTTGACTAGGAGCAAGATATGGAGAAGGATAATTGTAGGGCTGATACACTTCATGAATGGGCTTATAAGGATCATAAAAAAGCTATAAATATTGACATAATGGCTGATAGGGAATGCCATAAG
This sequence comes from Torreya grandis, assembly GCA_037957365.1. Lineage (NCBI taxonomy): Eukaryota > Viridiplantae > Streptophyta > Pinopsida > Cupressales > Taxaceae > Torreya > Torreya grandis. The sequence goes on along the minus strand of JARHVA010002630.1, from coordinate 595,690 downwards.
CTTGAAATGTCTCACCAACTTGTGTAAAATAGTACTCAACACCAAGTTTAGCCATGAAACTTCATTAGGAAGAAAGAACACAATAAATGGTTATCAATAATATTTAAAAGGAATACTTGGGCTATTTGACTAGTTGATGTATCTTCAGAGTTGCTAGTAATACTTAGATAGATGCCTCTAAAGATTTATGTGTTGAAAGACAACACCAAAAATCTTTCAACTTCTCAGACTAAGAGTCCCACCGAGCATGCCAAAAACTATTTTCACTTAGATTTTCACCCTTTGAGGAGATGTCTTAGTTTTCCTCATCCAAGTGGCACAATTGAAACACCTCTAGGTTGTGGGTAGCCTAAGAATGAGTTGAATCTCTAGATAGGGTTAGTTCCCTTGATGTACCTCTTTTAGATTACTACTACACCTAAAATTTGTGAGGGAAAAAGGAGAGAGAAAACTAAAATCAAAATATTATAAGGGAGGTGATACACCAAATAATTTGATGAATTCAAACCAAATTCATGTTACATGTGAGAACAAGGGACTAACCAAACATACACTTCTCCAATTTGCATCTTCTCACATCAATGTTACATTATGAGGTTATGTGAATGTTTAGGCTAGAAGGACTAGACAATAGGCATATAATGTAACTATTTGAATATTATAACTCATTCAACCTTGAAACATCATAAAACACTTCACATGCCCTACAAGAAGAAGCTTTCCAATTACAAATAGGTGAGAGAATGAGACAATCATGGAAACAAGATTCATCACTTATATAAAATCAAACATTTCAAATTAAAACAATAATAATAGTCATGGAAGAGGTAAAAGAAAATATTTTTATTGATCCATGGTATGCAAATGAGCAGGGCTTCACTATACGCAGGTGGAGCATAAGTTATAAAGGCCAAAATGTCTAGTTCTTATAGAACTTGAGAGAAAGAGGAGAAGAGAGAAGTCATAATGTCAAAAGTAAACTTGTCCATATGAGAAAATGAGTTAAATATTCATGATAGGAATATTTGAAATGAAAAATTCAAGGTAAATAATTACAAGTGTCCATAAAAGGTATGAAACTCATGAAAAGTGTCATGAAACTCCTTGTGTTGGCTAAAAAAATTGCCTTCATCATCCACACCTATGTGAGCATCCCAAAACTAAATATGTATAGTTATTATTATTATAATTATTTAAAGTTATTTCACACATGACTATCTATTCATTTTTTATAGTCTTACTCATCTAAAATCTCCTAAAAGTGAGCCATCATTGCCTACAGCCTAAAAAATCTCCTCTTCCACACACCTTGCACACTTACCTTCCAAAAAGAATTAGTTTTCCATGAAAATTAATAAAATGGATCATATTAAAATTTTAAATACCATAAATGGGCATAGATGCATCAGACACACCTTAAAATTAGTTCACTTTAAGTTTTCCACCCTTCTCACTAGCTTAGTCACTATGCTAGTTTTGACTGCCTGAGATGAAAAAGTTAGCTGAGACACTTAAGAGTTGTTCCAAGGAATTAAATTAACATTGATAATTATATTAAGTCCTAATATTACCTTCCATGTCATTTACATCTCTTGTAAGCTCCTTGAACCTACACAATACACAAAAAAATCAATTTTGTACCTTGTTTGTATAGTTACGGTAGTGAAAAAGTTAGTTGGGGGAAACCATAAATAATCATATAAAAAATATAACAACTTTCCTTTTCATTATATTACATTTTGATTAATCTTGATATTCATCTATCTAATCATGTCCTTGTAAGGGTTTAGCAAGGGTTTAAGATAGTTTACACCCTTAATCTTTGTTCATAAAGTTAGGATGTTGGAATTGCAAAAAAAAATACACTAATGTGATTTTTAGGAACTCCATAACCCTCCATAATCTCCTTTTTAATCCATACATAACCTCATGAAATATGTGAGCATTTGAAGCTACCTACTCAAGCCCTTCCTTCCATTTACATAGGCCTAGTGTTGTCTCTAAGATCAAAAATGAATTTCTTGTGTTTTCTCTAAAATTTTGAGGCATAGAAACATTTTTAATACCCTCATAATCATATTCAATTAGGTTATTAGGCTCACTAATAGATATAATTGAAAGTGTCATATTATTTGACTTCTAGGCCTAACCATGTATAGTAAGCCTAAGTTGTCTTAAATCTCAAAAATGGCTTCTCATGGATTCCCTTAAAAATATATGCTTTAAACACATCTAATTTATCCTTATGAACATGGTTCAATCCACTATATTTATCACTTAAGGTTAAAAAAAAAATCTAACCCTCCATTTGGCTTTTTCTTAGAACCTTACCTAATAAGCTTATTATAACCCCTATGGTCTAGGCCATCCCACTAGGTTTCTATACATCCCACAAGATTTGAAACATATTTAGTGATCCCATAAACATGTGAAAATAGGTTATAAATATCATCTCAAGGTGGAAGTGACAATGACTCTCCTTTTGACTTCTAGGCCTAACCCTACCCAAGTAGGTTTAACTACAACATTGAGGGTCTAGGCCATCCTGTACAGATTATCCTCTCTATGATATGTTTCCATGTTTTCCCTAGGTGTTTTATATTTTAATAAACCTTATTTAATTGTCTCTCTAGCTTTTGGTCTCATCTTTATACCTTACTTTCTGAAAGCTGCCAGTTTTGTTCACAAGAGAGTGCCCTTTGTCTGAGACAAAACAAAGGGAAATCCCCCTATTTTATTAGACTATTTAAATATTTTAGAGGGTTATAAAATTTATTGAGACCATATATACCAATTTTGGCCTTATATTTAGGTCATCTAACCTTCTAACTCTTTAAAATCTAAAATAGGGTCCTAGGAAGATAGACTGTATGCAAGATTCATCACATGGATTGTGTATGCACTTGAAAAGAGGTTTTACTCTATTCCATATCTATAATTATATCCCAATAATACAATCATTATAATATTATATGGATACCCATATTCATTTTTTTATCCAACCTTCCATATGCTCCTTATACTCTTACCTAACTCAGAATGAGTGTATCTTTGAATGTGTTGACCTATTTTGGGGTGTACCTATAGATGACCTTACATGGATTAGATTTTATAAACCTTGAATTAGTCTCCCTAAACCCATCCAAGATTATTATATACTTTTTTATACCTATTCATCCATATTTTGGTTAATTCCTTGTCAATAAACTTAAATTCTTTTCTTCTGCCCCTCACAATCAACTACAATTAACTATGTGGGGTCCTGTAAATGTCTAATTACTTATTTACAATTGAGACAATGTTAGAATTAATTTATTCAATAATCCATATTACTTTAAAAATTATTGAACTCATTCCTTTATTTTTAGACTGCATAAACATTTAGAAACATCACCATCATTACTCATTGCCTTGTACAGTCAAACAGTCAACTATGTTATGACTAGTATAATCTTGTAGGTGTGAAATATTTATTTGATAGGATACACACCACCCATTTATCCTATAATATATTACATTGTATTTTTTTTAAAAATCCTCTAATTTTATTTTTAGGAACTCCATAAACCTCCCTAATCTCCGTTTGCATCCATGCACAGTCTCATGAAAGATGTGAGCATTTGAAGTTACCTATTTGAGCCCTTCCTTCCATTTGTGCAGGCCTAGTGTTGTCTCTGAGCTCAAAAATGAATTTATTGTGTTTTATCTATAATTTTTAGCTTTAAAAAATTTATAATACCCTCATAATCATACTCCAATAGGTTATAAGGCTCACTAAGAGCTAGAAGTGAAAGTGTCCTATCATTTGAACTCTAGGTCTAACCATGCCTAGTAAGATTGAGTTGTATTAAAGCTCAAAAATGGATTTTCATTACTTCCCTCATAAAATATATCCTTTAAACACATCTAATGTATCCCTAGGAACATGGTTCAATCCATTATAGTTCTCATTTGAGGTATGAAACAAATCTAGCCCTCTATTTGGCTTTGGCTTAGAACCTTCCCTAATAGGCATATTATAACCCCTATGGTCTAGGCCATCCTATTGGGTTTCTCTACATCCCACCAGATTTAACACATATTTATTTATCCCATAAACGTTTTCCAATAGATTATAAATATCAACTCAAGGTGGAAGTGATAATGACTCTCCTTTTGGCTTCCAGGCCTAACCCTGCCCAAGTGGGTTTGAGTACAACTTTGAGGGTCTAGGACATCCTTTAATTATTATCCTCTCTATGATATGTTTCCATGCTTCCCATATGTTTTTTATACTTTAATACACCTTATTTAATGGTATGTCTATCTTTTGGTCTCATCTTTATACCTTACTCTCCAAAACCTACCAATTTTGTTCACAAAGGAGTGCCCTCCATCTAAGACAAAATAGAAGGAACTCCCCATAATTTATCAAAAAGTATGAAGATTTGAGAGGGTTATCCATGTGATTTACACCCTTTTTACCAATTTTTTCCCTTTGGTTAGGTCATTTGACCTTCTAACTCTTCAAAATCTAAAATAGGCTCCTAGAAAGACAGACTATATGCATGATTCAACACATGGATTGTGTGTGCACTTGAAAATAGGTTTTCATCTATTCCCTACCTATCATTAGATACCCATAAGACCATAATTATCATATTGGAGGGATTCTCATCTTCATTTTTTTCTTCAACCTTCCACATGCTCCTTATACTCCTACCTAACTCAAACTAAGTGTATATTTGACTATGTTTACCTGTTTTAGGGTGTACCTATAAATGACCTTACATGGATTATATTTTTTAAACATTTAATGAGTCTATCTAACCCCATAAAATATAATTTTATACATTTTTATACCTATTCATCTATATTTGGGTTAAATATATGTCAAAAAACTTAAATTCTTTATTTTTTGACCCTCACAATCAACTACAGTTGATTGTGTTGGGTCCTATAGAAGTCTATTTGATTAGTTAGGATTGAAACAATGTTAAAATAACTTTATTAAAGTATCCATAATCATATGGAAATTATTTTACTCATTCCTTGATGTTTGGACTACATCAACATTTAAAAACATCACCTTTATTGCTCACTACCTTGTACAGTCAAACAATCAACTATGTTATGACCAATATAATCTTATAGGTGTGAATTATTTGTTTGATAGGCTACACACAACCCATATATCCCATAATATTGTTGTAAAAATATTTCATATAATAATTTAATTATTTCATGCTTAAGTCATTGTAGAGGATAATGTGAGAACTTGCCCTTTGGCTATAGGTGGATGTTTTCAAGTGAAGAGACCCATGTAGGTGATAATGGGTTTCAAAACATTTCATATAAATTCCTCTTTGAATTACCTCTATATCATACATGATATTTTAAAACCTCAATACCCATTCAAAAATGGAGGCATGTCCAATTTTGAAACTTTTGAATGAAAGGTCTCTTGGAGCTCAAACTTATAGGTGAACACTGCCTAGGTTTAGTGCATAAAAGCACAACTTGGGCTTACAAAAAACTAACCTCCATTGATAATCTACCCTAAAATATGGTATAGGTCTTCTCCTAAATGGTTAATTAAAAACAAACACAATAGGATGTATCAAAATAATTGGCAACCTTGTTTCAAGATGTCTACAAAAGAGTTTGGATCTATGTTTTCTCATTTTAGGGATCAAGGGCCTGAAATCCACAGTCATCATCTTTGAAAGTCATTTATTAGTTTTATCACAAACCCATCATTTCAAATTATTATTCCATGACTCCTCAACACATTAATACTTGAAGGATGGTTTACTCACATGATATAAAATTTCAAGATGGCTTTTTAACCCCCTATTTTATCACCTATATGTGTTTATTTCATAATGCAGGCAATGATACAGAATTGGGTAGTGAGCATGGAACGTAGTCCCTTAATGAGTTATAAACATATCCTAATACCTTAAAAAATTACTTATAAACCTTTAATTAACTCAATGAGATATGTATCTTTTTTCCACATGATACTCTTTTCCATGGCACCTATAGATGAGTCTATTCTTGAAAGACTAGGTGAAAATGTGTTATATGACTGCTACATTATTCTCTCAACAATTTGAATTATCAAATTTATATTTCATATTTATAAATTACATACCAAGTCATTTTTATTTTAATTACACCTCTATGAACATGTTGTACAAGCCCCATACATGTACTTCACCATGACTGCAAGTAGAAGTGGATAAGAGTTGATTGAGTATGATAATGGACTAAGAGTTTGATCCAAACATGGAATTATGAGGAAAAACATGTAAATAATGAATTATCTATGGCTTTAAACATGTAAAACACCATATCATACTCATATTAATCACCTTTAGAGAATACAACCTTCTACAACTAATGAGCTTAACTGTTATTCCACCTAGAACATCAACCTACAAACTGAACTAATTAGCTCATGAGATCTTTACAAAACATGAAAAATAGGACATGGAAATAATGATAAGAGGGATTAAAAAAAAATTCAAACTAATCATAATATCTTTATTGTATTAAATTCTCCAAACTAAGGTAAAGCCTATAGGGTGCACAGATTGGTAAGCAAAAAACACACTCAACTTCATAAGGATGGTTCATAAAGTACAGGGCACCATTTTTCAAAATATTTCTATGTAAATTAATATTTATGATTTTAATTTAACCTTCCAAAGTTATTTTACTTGGAACCTCCCTTACTAACCATACCAAGTACAAACCTGAAGACTAGTTATGTGTAAATAGAAGGGTAAAAAATGAGTAGAATGGGTTTAGCTCATAATTAGCACTTCAAGTGAATTTAAAAGGTGTAATTGAGATTGAAGAAGTTAAATATACATTCCCTAACCTTATCCAATGTTTCACACTCCATTTTGGGCCGTATAAGGGATAAACTATTCCTTTTTCCTACGAAAACTACCCTTTCTTCAAAAGAACCTGCCACTTTTAGTTACCAATAGTTGATTAAGACATATGAAGAAACATGGGGCATGAAATCACCATTTAGATCCTTCACATTTCAAAATGATTTCATACAAGTTATTAAATTCCCTTTTTTTACCCTAAAATGATTCAAAACGATATAAAGACTAAATTGACTAATGACCAAGGCTAATATAACATGAAATCACATGAAATGGCCTATAATACACCTTAATACATATATATTAGACCCTTAAAACACAAAAAAAGTAAATTTTACCTGTAGGGGTCCCAATTTGACCTACAAGGTCAAATTTGGTCAACATTAACTTAAGACTAAGAGTGAACTTAAGTAAAAACTAGAGAGCCAAGGTGCGAATACCTTATACTAGTGAGAATTTGAGAATTTTCAAGTATTAAGAGTGAATGACTACATACTAGGAAGGGTCATGTTCAAAGTAAATTTGATTTGGAAAAGTGTGGAGAGAGGATTCTATAAAAATCAGGTATGTATCAAAGTGAGTGGATGCCCCAACTGTTATTAAAGGTCAACAAATATTGAGAGCTGAGGGAACACTCACAAATCTCATAATTGTAGAAGTGCCACCACTATTTGAGGCTTTAGTAAACCACACCTATCATGGTTCAACACCAATAAGTTTAGGACCATGAAGAAATGAAAAGGATCAAGCTCTAATTTGATGCAACAAGACCTAAATGGGCACGTATAGCACCCAAAATGGCCACTAAAAAAATAATGGTGTAAAGAGTAGAAGTAGTGAGCATGACACAGGTGGATACCAAGGCACTCACCAAAATTTCCTAACAAGTAAATCAGTTCATTTTGGAGGTTATAATATGGGAGGATTAGTTATTTTTTATGCATGTATTCTAGTTAAAAGAATATAATCACCACATGTCTAGTCACTTGTAATACCTCATGCAAGATTGGATGGTGGACACAAGGTAGAAGATGGTGTAAGGTGATTCCCTATTTGATGTCTCGATATCAGGCACATTACGAGCTTCTAGAATAACTCAACTTTATGATTTTCCATGATTTGGGAAGCTAAAGGAGCTAGTTCAATTCTTAGTTTTTTTCATCCATGAAGACTGCTTTTACTTCATAAGAAGGTGCATGAAGATTTTAGTGCAATTGATATAGAGAATAATCAGGATTCTAGATGCCGATAAGGACATCCATCCAATGATGGATGATGATGAATATGTGGAGCATGTATCCCACCTCCTAAATTATTTCAAGGGGGTTTTCACATTCCCCATCAAGGAATGTAAGGACCCCAACATGAGGGTAGTGGTATGCCTTGTAAGCTTTAAGCTATGCCCAAGTAGTCAATGGACTGATGTGACAAAAGCATATCTTTGCATAACCTATTACATGGTGTAGGGCATATAATTCAATATTTATAAATTCATCACTGATAAATTTTTGAAGAATGAGGAGTGTCATAGGGCAAAAGGTACATTTAGATGGGGATCCATTCTCATTGTCATTGTCATGGAAGAAAATGGAATTTTAGATGGGGATGAGGACAACCTCTAGGTTCATCTAAAGCATGACTCCTTAGTACATAAGTACAAAGACTTCATGAGCCCCCTCTTTTAGCTCTAAATATAAAACTCACATTATAACATGGTGTGAGAGGTATATAGAGGCCTTTGGGCTAGAATGGTGCATCCCTTAAGGGCTCCCTTAGAGTATGTTTGGAGTGACAACCTTTATCATAATGTAGCACTATTATGTATTACACTTATTAATAGTTAATTTCAATATGTTAGGGTGGTTAAATCTTCCCTATGCCTTCTCAATAAGATAATTTAGGGATGTATTTCACTATATCCCCAATACACAATAGTTAGACATTCTAGTCAAGGAAATGGATATGGAAAGGTGCAATTTGAGGCATCAATTCACTTACACATATCAGAAGGATATCGAGGATGAAGAGGATGAGTCAGATCAAACCAACATCTATCCTCTCCAAGAGGTGACCATAGCTAGGCACATCCATAGGCTCTACTCTGAGATGAAGCCATAGAAGAAAGGCCTCAGCGTCGAGCAGAGTGAAGACCCCCAATCTAGATCAATGATGAAATAACTTTAGTGCCAATAGAGAAGAAAAATTCTCCCAAGAAAAATATGGGGGAGACTTTATAAGAGATAGAGGATTAAATAAGGCTCAATATCACCTTAGAAGGAGAATCCTCTCCTTTGGCCTCCATAAATAAGCATGTGTGATTCATAATAAAGGCTTCCCCTAATACAAGGGAAAATAAAAAGGGGAAGGTTCCTCTTATGGTACCTAGGATAATCTTGTCTGACATAGAGGATCAAGAGGAGATATAAGAAGAAATAGCTGAGAGGGGTATATACGTCATGCCCAAGGAAGATAAATCTTCATCAAGTGAATTTACTCCCTCTTTTTCCCCTAAGATTTAATTATTGAAAAAGATGTGAAGATTGAGGAAAATTAGACTCATTGATGCTGATATGTAGAAGGTGCTAGAGCTGAAGGAATGAAGAGAAGAAATGACAAAGTCTGATATGCCAAAATAATCAATCAATATGGTTGAAGCCAAAGAAAGGGGAAAAGAAGTGGAAAAATTCAAGGCATAAGAGATGGAGGGGAGGAAAGAAGAAAGGAGGAAGGAAAGAGAGATAGGTGAGAATCCCAACAAGGTTGAAGTGCATAGAAAATCAATACCCTCAGGTGCACCAACTAAAGAGGAATTGAAGTACAAATGTGAGGACATGGGCCTATACCAAGATCACATAGATGTAGTACTAGAGTTAAACTATAAATGATAGGCCATGAGGATCAAGGTCATGACCCAAGTTGAGATTGATCGAGTGGAGGCTAAGGAGATAAAGGTTGAAGAGAAGAAATGCAAAGCATAGGCCAAGAGAAGGAAAGTTGAGAAAAAAAAAGCTAAAGAATAAAAGGACGAAAGGAAAGGAATAGAAAAGAAGGTGGCCTAGGTAGAAAGGGATAGAATGAAAAGGGAGAGAGAGGAAAAGGTTTCCACTATCACAAAACCTAGAAAGGATATTACAACCAAAGAGGTACCTAACACCACCCTAGCTTAGAAAAAGAAGATGCACAATAGGCGTGCCCTAGTTCTGAAGGAGTGCCTGAAGATAAAGAAGGTGATGATGGTGCTTTAAAATATCAAATGGATAATATAGAGAGACACCATTGGGGAAAGAGGGAAGTAAGGTTTATAATGAGTAATTTCATGCCAAAGAAACACAAAAAGAAGAAGAAAAAATGGACAAGGGGGAAAAGTTTAAGGAAGAACCCCTACAGAAACAAGATGGTAAAACTAGCACCGAGGAAAGGGAAGAGATGGACCAAGGGGAAAATTTTGATGAATAACCCATAGAATAATAAGAAGAAAGAGAAGAAGAAGAATAAAGCACTATAAGAAGCATAAGAACCAATGAAGAAGGGAAAGAGCTGGCTAAAGAAGAGGAGTACGAGCTAAGCTATAGGGAAAAAGTGTAGAGGGAGTTCACTGAAGATGATGAATTTTACATATTGGAGTATGTGTACCTTTAAATTACCACAACCTTAATACACCATTAGATTTATTAGGTTCTCAATTGCTACATGGATGAAGCTTAGTTTGAGGTACCAAATAAAGTAATCTAAAGTGCTAAGAAACTAAAAGAGGGGCATGACTACCAACTTGTAAATCCTAGGGATATAAATCTTGTAAGGTCAAAGAATGTACTACTCAAATTGGCCTCATAAATAGTATTAAAGAACATCATAAACAATGTTCATACCAACAAGTGTAAATAGATCATACAAGAGGTAGAGAAATAATTGAAGGTAATGAAGCTCAAACTCTAGCAATTAGTCAATCACATCAAAGAGGTGGAGCCATCTCGTTTGGATGGTTTTGATACCTAAAAAATGAAATAAGTTGATAAATTTTGTGTGATAGTAGAAAAAATTCTCCCCCAAATGAATCTAGTGCTAGAGGAACAAGAATACCCCTATGAATCCATCAAAAAAGAGCTAAACAAAAATCTTGATATTGTGGAGGACCTCTTTGTTAAACTAGAAGAGGGTGTAGAAGTAGATGCTATCTTTTATAACTTCACCACTCAAGTGTTAGTAATTGATGCATTCCTTTAAAGGTGAAAGAGGAAAAATATGCTTTGATGAAGTATGATTTCAATATGGGCAAGACCAAGCACATGCAGGTTATGGCATAGGTTAACACCTTAAGTGCCAAGCTCAAAACCCAAGAGCAAGACTTGGAAGCACTCTTTCATACCTTTCAAACAAAGGAATGTGAGAAAGGGTACATTATATATGGTGGGGTGAGGAGAGATAAGGAATCACTAAAATCCTTTAAAATAAATGGAGAGCACATATATGTCCTCACTTGATGTTGTATTAACCAAAGTATTTGTCACCACTCAAGAGATCAAGCTTATTATTCAAGGCTTCAAGAAATTCAAGGTAGAGCTATAATAGAGTACACCCAAATTTTTCATAGCAAAGGCATCGAAAGACTAGTCTAAGGGTAGACTAACAATTTAATATGGGTTAATGTTGGGACCCTTTTTTTACTATCTAGCAGATCATGCCAACTTAGCACATCTTGGCACATGGAAATCATTACAAATGATTATTCTTTTGATACCTTTAACACTAGCTATAAGAATCTTCAAATATCTTGTACCAAATGGTAGGCAATTGTTTAATGCTTAGGTTTTTAAGGATATCCCCTTAAGTTCTTGCATATGTTGGTTTGAGAGTGCAAGTGTTAGAGGAGTATATTTGGTGGCATAATGAACCCTAGTTATAGTTCAACACCTAATGTGCACCCATTCAACTTGGAAATAAGATGTTCCCCTACCTATAAAAATGGGATTGAACCTAAAGAAATAAGGAAACATTAATTTAATGAATCTCTACACAATTATTTATAAGATTATACATGCATTTTGGCTTAAAACCATCATGAATACTCTATAAAATCACCATGTATCTCCCAAGCTCACCTATAAGCCATTGGGCATATAGTAGTGTAGAAAAAACATATACTCTATTTATTTTTATAAACTTTAATTTTATGATGAACTATGACTTAATAGAGATGGTGTTGCATATTTACTTAGGTGTTGGTCTATTTCATGTAGTGTAGATTTAGTGTATGTTTATGACTTGACTTCTGTATAAATAATTGTATAATCTTAATTATTGAGTTTATTGTGACAAAAGGCCTATTCTAGGTTGTTAATGGCATTGTTGTGCCATATAGTGACTTTGGCATATCTATAAATTCAACTAAGTGATGAAACTAGCATGTGTTGAGGCCCTAGTAATAGTGCCTAGAGTGATAACTTGAGGAGTGAGTATATGAACATGAGCCATTCCCTTGACTTGGCTAAGTGCCTAAATGACACTTAACTTGTTATCCCTATGGCTTGCACCATTAAGAGCTATACCTAACTAGATCTAAACTTACATGAAAAGAATTATTCCCTAAGTAGACTTGTTCCCCATAATCTTATTCAAGATGGCATGCATTGATAGACTACTTAAGCCCATTTATAAAATGACTAAGACCTATTGAGACTAAGGTTGAAGCATGCTTTAACTATACCAACATGGGCCCTAGTCCCTTCACTATTGCACTTTATGTGAGTGCACAAGGCTTGAACCTTGTGTGAAATTAATGCCAACGTAGTATTGAAATTAAATGTTGTGTGCCATAAACTTTTACTATGCTTGCACATAGCTATATCAAGTATAGAACTGACTCAAATTGATTTCTAAGCGCATGACTAGGCACATAAACTAAATAATGAGAACTTCTCTATAATAGCATTTTAACATAATAATAGGTTCCCCATTCTATGGTAAATTTTATTTTATTTTTATCCTTAGGAGCTATGTGAATTTGGTTATATCATAAGAAACCATCCATTAATGATAAAATCTCATAACTAGAAGTGGAATCGATGATGGAATCTATTCATGGTAAGGGAAAATTATCTCTTATAAATGCTAATTTTAGGTTGTGAAAGCTGATACATATGTGAATAACAAAGGTTATGTTTTTTGTGAACAAATAAAATGTTAGAGACTTATTCCAAGTAATCAATAGGTTTAATGAGTTTAGCATCTAAAATATTGATGACTTATTTATGACATAATGTATAAATACTATGAGGTAATTTTCTTTGATTTTTTTGAACATGTTCATCATCTAGATAAGTGATGATATTATGGATAATTATATTATGATTAATTTAAAGAATTTATTCATATGACCAAGAAAAATTTTATTGATATTTGTCAAAGAAGAGGCTTAAATTATCATACTATTTAGGAGTGAGTTCTTTAGATACAATAATTGGTCTAAGAGATGTGGGTGTACCATATTCATTTTTTGTAGTTTCTTTGATGAGAATATAAATTTTGTCTTATAAATGATATGGATTAGAAGGGAGAGAAGTGATAGGATTTATTTTAGAGTCCACAGTAGTAATAAAATTATTAAAACAAGGAACCTTTTGTTGAAAATTACAAAACTTATCATGTTGTTATGGAAGTTGAGATTCTCTAGCATGTATGAGTTATAGTATAGCTTCATCACTAGGGAGACTAGTTAAAGGTCCATAATATTCAACATCTAATTCAATATCAATGATTTGACTAACTTTAATATCATATTAAAAATGTATTTGTCACACTTCAGTTTCTTTAACATCTAATTTCATTTTATGTGAAGTAATGGATGTATATTTTGTATTAGTGATATCATGTTGAGCTAAGTAAATTGTATCTATAATTATTGTATCAGTTTATTACATATATGGTATTTCAAGTGAAATTTGACTAAGATTTGTCTCATTTAAGTTTGGTTGTTTAGACTTAGATGGTGATAATGTATATTTATCTAAGGAAGGGGAAATAATATTCATGGTTGGTAAAGTGGGTTATTAAAAAGGTTTAAAATATGCCATAGTTAGGATTTATTCAATTATCCATGGAGTGTGTATTAATGGTGGATTAGTAGGGGTACATAATCTTTAGGTTATGATTCAGTATCAAATTAGATATGAGTGACATGGACATCATGGTTGAAGGCATGCATTTTTGCCAATGTATTTTGATAATGTTGTACATCTAGATCTCATGATTGGGCTTGGGGCATGATTTAATTATCATCATACGTGGGAGAAATAGTGCAAGCATTATTTTCCATAAGAGAATCAGTGACTAAAACACCTACATTTTTAAATTTTTGAGGGGACATATTTAAAGGATCTTAAAATAGTTTTACCACTCTATATTCATTACAAGTGAAATCATATTTTGTATAATAGGCTTCATATGCATTGCATGGAGGGGGAGTATCAATAGCATCATCAATTAAGGTAATAGTATGATAGCATGGGATTAAATAATAAGTAATCCATTATTCTATGTAAGGAGGTAATTGAGTGGTATTAAAAGTATTTTTCAATTCATTTTGTTCATCGCCATATGAATCAGTGAGAATAACATGTAAATCAGAATGTATGTTAACAAATTTAGTTAGAGGTGTATTGTTGATATGGAAAATGGTTAGAATATTATATTGAGATTTAGGATTTGGTAGTTGAATACTCCATGTATTATCATTAACTTCATGTTTTTAGTGTTTTCCATTATGTATGAATTTCAAACATTGACTACTTGAGAAGTAAAAACATGCATACAATGTATCCATGGGTGACCAAAGAATATGTTGTGAGATAAGGGGAGATCAAGAACCATGAGATTAGTTCAAATTGTCTTGGATAAAATTGTAAGTGGGATCCAAATGCAACCAAGTTTTTTTGATTGGTTTTATCAAATCCTCTACACATGAGGCATGTTTGTTTGAGATTTTCTTTGGTGTATCCAATTAATTGAATTGACCAAAGAGAGGTGACATTAATTTCTGATCCTTCATCTACTAACACTTTTTGAATGAGGGTGTTTTCTATTCCTATTTTAATAATGAGAGGTAGACAATATTCTATAAAATCAATCCCATCATTAATCATATCCTCTTCAATAAATTGTATGGATGGATTGAGAGACGTGGAGATTGTTTTAATTATGTGGACTTTTGTAAGTGGTGGATCATTAGAAGGCATTTTTTAAATCATGGGATTGTGGTTATTCAATGTTTTTAATCATTACATAAGTAAATTGCAATGATATGGAGAAGTGATGACTAATTCCATAAGTGGAATTTTTAAATCCATCAAATTAAGTTCTACCAAAAAATTCCAATGTGATTTAGTATATCTAAAACCAACATGAGGTTCATGAGGTCAGACATATTTTTTAGGTATATGAGATTTAGGTTTTGGTTTTGGTTGTGGAAGTGGTTCATCATTTGGTTTGGAAGATATAGGTATAGTATTTGTAGTATATTTAAGTGATTGTTCATCCTTAGAGGATTTTTTTGGTTTTATGATAGGATATTTGTGATCAAGTTTAAATATATTTTTAAATTTAGTTTCATTCCCATATAGAGAGATAGTGTAATATTGGTCATAATCAATGTTAATTGCACAAATATTGTCATTTATATGTGTGTTAGAAGTGGAAGAGGATTTTTTAGGTTTTGAAGGTATGGGATTAGTAGTATGTTTCTTTTGAGAAGCTTTGAGATAATAATCATGACATAATTTTATCATAACATCATGGTCAAATGTATCACCTAACATAAACAAAACTATAAATTTAATAAGTCCACAACATGTTTCATATGAACTATCGACATCGACAAGGAATAAATAGAACTTTTTAGGATCATAACATGATTTTTTTTTGGTGGGGGTGGGTATTGTTATAGGTGAAGGGTTTAGGTGGAGATAATAATTGATTCATTTGATAAGTATTAATGGTGGGTGAAAATCAATTATATTTTATATTTTATATTTTATGTTTTTTTACTTTTATTTGAGGATTAACACTCATAATTACATTAATTAAAGTTTAAAAAGATTCCTTAGTTGAGATATAGGTTGGCTCAAATTGTTTCATAAGGAAATCTTAGCTTAATTTCTTCATTTAGAGTTTGTGGAGAAAATTTTCAAACCTTATATTGAATGGAAATTGCTAATGCAATAATAAATAGTTTAAAGAGATTATCATTAGTCATGTTGTGATATAATTTAGGAGATAATTATTTACATTTTTTGATAAATGCATAAGTTGAATCTGAGGGTGATTGCCTAACATTGATAAAGTGACTAAAATATTTTTTGGGGAAATCATTTTGCTAAAATTATTTAATTAGATCATTGACCAAATCTTCTAATTATGATATAGAATATTGAGCAGTTGATTATACCATTATAAAACATCTCCTTTGAATTTTTTGACTAGGATTTTGGTATTATAAAAAGTACTTATTTATACCAATTCTTTGTAGATATTACCAAATGCTTTAAGGAACTAAGATTTTGGTAGTATAAAAAGTACTTATTTATACCGATTCTTTGTAGATATTACCAAATTATTTAAGAGACAATGTCTTTAGTTTCATCATATTTAATAGTTGCAGATATATTTTTGATATCAATGGATGCTATGAAAGGAGATAAAGGTTAGTTTTGTATGTTTTGCAGCATATTATTATGCATAATAGGTTGAGGAATGATATTTCCATTGGCATCTCTTATAGAGGGAGGGATAAAATTTTGATTATTTTGAGTCATGATAACATGAAATTGATTGGTCATTTGTAATATGTGATGTTTCATTCACATCATTTGGGAATTATTGGTTATTTACATAACATTCATTTTTTGAACCATTTAATCAAAAAATTGAGTATCAAATTGGTGTATTTTGGTTGCTATAATTTTGATTATTAGTGATGAAAGAAGGAACATTCTTACTATAGTTGGAATTTTGAGCTATTGGATTAAAGTATGCAATTTTAAAAAACCTAAAACATCAAATTAACTTGTAGGAAGGATTAAAGAAACAAATTAGAATCATAATATAAACCTTAATAATCCCTTGTCTTATCTAGCCTCCTTCCAAGATGTTCAAATGGATGGTTGATTATTATGGACTCAAAATTTCAACCTTATGATGGCATGATCAAGGATGTTGATGATGGATTCAAAGATTATATTAGCATGGAGACTTCATGAGCTTCATAGATGGATTAGCCATGAAAGAGTGCCTTATTTATATAGAAAATGGAGGGAAGAATCAATGGATAGAATTCAATATTGGGCCATTGGGATCAATGGTTGGATATTTTAAATGAAATTTTTAATTCCTTGGAAACCTCTAAAATAGAGGGTTCTAGACGAGGAATGATTAGTTAGAGAGGATTATAGAATTGGAGGATTCTATAATCCCATTTGAGATTGATTAAGATTAGGTAGGGGATTAAATAGGGATTATATGGGTGATTAGGGACTAGGGGTATATGAGAGCCTAGGAATAGACTTAGTAGGTGGGTAGGTGGGTCATGGGAATTTAAAAATCCCAAATAATGGATAAGTAAGGGTTAGGATAATATTAAGAAATGATTATAGGGATTAATAGATTGGTGTAGAAGAATAAGGTTAGTAGATGAATAAATATTAAGTGGGGGATATTAGATAAATGACTAGGATTAGGATAAATGGGATAAATTAGTGAGATTAATTAGAATAAGGTAAGAAGATTTAGGTGCATATACTTTACCCCTCTTTGAAATGGAATTATGAGTGGAGATAAGTGGAAGTAGTAATGGTATTTAAAATAAAAACCATTTCATGGATGAATATTAGTAGATGATGTTAGTGGAAGTGATATTAGTGACTATGATGCCCCCTCGAGGGGATATGCAAGGAAGAATGAGATGGATGGCCAGTCAAAAGAGGAAATGAGGGGTGGGATGCAATGAATAGAAAAAGGGATGGGATGTGAGGTGTTGAGATAGATTATCATGAGTATGAATTCAATTTGAGTAGTGATACATGTTGATGCCTAAAAATCTTGCTTCAAGTAGAACAACCTTCTATGGGAAGATTTATAGGTATGAGACCAAATGCAATATATAAAGTGACCATCAATATTTTAAAAGTCGGCTCTTCATTTTGAATTGGGGGGTTAAAAAATATAATGGAAAAACATAAACCAAAATAGACTAATTAAGGTGATACATAGATATTGCCTCAAATATTAACTTACAATTGCATAAAATAACTTAAATCATCATATGTCATAGACTATTTAAGGAGCGTGAAGACGATTTAAGGTCTATAATGCAAAAAATAATTAAAACATTAGAATCAGAGAAAATAAATACCAAACAATAATAAATCTTCACTTAATGTGACACAAAACACCACATCCTCTTCATTTTTAGGTGGACAATAGAATATAGAAGGCCTCAAAGGGCACAACATAAAAAGTTCAATCCTACCCATAAGGGGCACCTATTAAGGTCATAGAATAAAAAATACTAATTGCTTATATTTAGAACTATTACAAGATGGTTATTTAGAAAATATTAGAAATTATAAAAATTATAACCCCTACTATTTATAAAATAATAGAAATTACAAAAATGATAACCTCTACTATAATCAAAGATCCCATAATATATAGGCATGGTGGTTTTCCATGGGAGTGACACCTAGAAATCTTGGCATTGTGCCAATGATGAGGCCATTACAATTGTAAGGAGAATTCTAGCTCTTGATTGCATTTGATTTTTATATCTTAGATATGGTACAACCACATCATCCTTTGATGGTCATGATGTTTAAGAGAATCATCATGGTGCCACACATTCATTTATAGAACTACTTATATTATACCATTGGAGATGGGAATTCATTCATTTTGACTAGTGGTGCAACCCCAAAATATAACAAAAACAAACTCTCTTTGAACAAGCATTATGATGCCATGTGGAGAGCTCTATGTCTTCTTCATTGTAATGTCATATTGGGCCTCATCCATGTTTGTCAACCAATGGTGCACCTTGAAAGCCTATAAAAAATAAACTTCCCTTAAACAAGCATCATGATGCCACATGGAGGTCTCCACTTGCTCCCTTATACGTGAAAGGTGGGTCCCCTTCTAACTCTATCAGTTAATGGTTCTGTTTGGAGGCCTAATTAAAAAATAACCAAATTCAGATGAGCACTAGGTAGCCACATGTTGATTTGTTGCTACACTATGTGAAGGTGTAAATAAAAGGGAGTTGATACTTAGTCAAAAAGTGTAAAAAGAAATCTAGGAAAGGAGGGCTAAAAGTATGACTATTGAGTTGCACCAAGAAAGTCTAATATCAAACATTAACTACTCAAAAATAATAAAAGGTAGATTTTGATCCATAGTTCTTGGTGACTCATAGGGCCATCTGACTATGGATGAGAGAACCCAAAACTCTAGTACATAGACTAGTTGAGGGAAATTTTGTTAAAAAGGAGGGAAGGCCTATAATTTATGACTTTTAAAGGGTTACCTTCAAAGGTGCCCACTCTTCCTCCTTAGGTTATGATTTCTTCTTAATATCCTCAAATGATCTATCCAGATTAATGATCTCCTTAAAGGAGACACTTCCCAAACCCTAAACTACCACTATTATCAAAAACTCAAGTTGGGCAAGTAACTGCAATATGGTTTCCACTTTAAAAATGTTTGGTGATTGACTGAGAGCCACAAACATACCCTGGTCATTCTACTTCCATTTCAGTAGTGATTTGATCTTTTCCTCTAGTAAGACACTATTTTTTGTCAAGAATAGGGTTGGAATCCCAATTTTACTGATTATTTAATGTGCCTCTACCTATCTTGGATCACTTTCTCTAAGGCATTAAGAAATACCTTGCACTTGGTAGCTACCTTATTTTTACCTATAAATTATTTGACCTTTTCCACCAATTTTCTTTGGTTGGCCACCCTTACTACCTATAATGTCTTTTCTAAATTATCATAAATCTTTTTGACAAGGATCTATGAATCTTAAACCTTGGGGGCCATGAAATTAATACCCTGGTTGATGGATGTGCTTACCTTAGAGCTCAGCTTCTATGAGTTTGTGATGAAACTAAGTGCTAGATTTAGGTTTGTATCCATTCCCTTGATCCTCACCTAATAAGATACATACAGATATTAAACCATTGGGAGGATCCCCAAGGTCTAGGAGTGGTTGGCTAGGTCATTATTTAACTATGTGATTTCTTGGTCTTTGATCAAGGACTCCTATTGTACCTAATACTATAGTTTTATATATGCCTAATTATAATCTAAGAGATTCTAATTGGTCCATGTAATTTTTTCTTCCTTATCCTACATCTTGGCCTCTATGACTACTCATAGTTTGGTTTCCACCTAGAATATCTCATTAGAGACACAACTCAAAAGGTTAGAACTCAATTTGTTGAGATCCACATCTTTTTCTTTCACATCTATGTTAAAGTGATTGGTTGTATCCTTCACCTTGGTAAGTTCCATCTTGGTCATCTCCAACTACCAACCTATTTTAATTTAGTCCATGGTTACATACTTACGCATTTCCTCCATCAGTTTGACCCTATCAGTGGGTTGATCCTGGATGAGATTTAGTCCAACAACTTGTATTGTGTATTCCCTCAACTACATCTATTCATAGGGACTAACTACCTGAGGTGTCATATATACGATCATGAGATATTGTTGTGTTAAGTTGAATAATGACCACATGTGAGGCTCTACCATGGCCTTAGCCTATTTTACCTTCTTCTCAACCCAAGACTCTCAAGTTTTCCTTGTGGCATCCATCTATTGATGGAATTACTCATGTGTTTGAATGATATCCCTCATGAATGGGAGTCCTTGGGGTAGCCTAAATGGAATGGTCACTTACTAATACAAAACAATAGAAATTATTCCCCTAAATGTGAGTGGGTGGAGGGTGAGGGTGGAAGGAGAGAAAGGTGGGAAAACATAGAGCAGAGTGGAAAGTGATTGTGTCATGATGGAATATGATGTGCTTAATGAGGGAAGAGGAGTGAGGAAAGGCATAAGGGAGGAGATCAAGGTTTTAGAGGAAAGTAAGACAAGCTCAATGGTAGGTTAGGTGGGTGAAGAAAAAAGTGGGGATAGAGATGTAATTAGATGGGCAGTGAGGAGCACCTTAACCTAAATTGAAATTATAGATGAAGATGAGGGAGTAAAAAAGAGGTAGAGGGGGAAATAAGGGGTCATAAAAATCATACCTCATTCTAAGGGGGTGCTGATGGAAGGATAGATATTGGTGCCTCAGGCTATTTGGGCTGAGGTGACCCAATTGTAAGATTCCCTAAAGAATCTTATTATTGCTATAGGGTTGTGAGGTATGGGTACAAAGGAGTTGTCTAGGTTGATAGCTTTGAGATATTCATGACTTCCTTTTCATTTTTTGGAGGCACATCACCCTCTTTCCTACCATGGTTGTCTTCTTCTTCTTATTTTCGTAATTCTTATTTGATATAGAAACCTTCTTCTACTGGGGCCTCTTTTGGATGGTGTTCATCCTAGATATTTGATATTATTTTGATATGATGATCAGTTATATGGTTATATGGTGCTTGATTATGGGTTTCACCAAAGGGAAGTGAATTTTGATTGTATAAATGATTTTTTATTTAGAGACACCCATATAACTTCAAGGATATTTATACTAGGGGATGATTCTTTATGACTTGGAAAATTATAAGACTTATCTTGACTTTGATTAATTAGATTTGGATCATAGAAGGCTTAATCATTTGATGGGATGAACTTATTATGGGCTTGGATCCTTGTATATCCGACATACAATACTACATGCAAAGGAGAATATAATGATGCATGTTCCTTCTCATCACCTTCATGGAGTGGGATGTGGATATGATGAAGAAGAGGTGGATGATTATTTTATGGTGGATTAATGGGATAATGGGTAGCATAGTCCTCATAATGGTCAATAGGATGCCTAAACTTAACATCAGAGAAAGTGTCCTTAATAATCTCAAAAAGATCACTGAGATTTTTGGGGAAATTAGCATCTAAATCCAATTTTTAATCAATTTGATTATCTTCAATTGAAAGAGAATTCAAGGATTGTGCTATAGTTTCATCATCTTAGGAAATATTAAGAGCTATGCCTTCTAACTGATTGACAATAGAGACATCTTTTAAGAGATAGGTATCAGCATGACCTTCATAATCTACAAGGGATGATGATTTAGATGTTGTTAGCTAACATAATCCTAAATGTTTTGATGTAGAATATGATAGTTATGTTAATGTAGTGATGTATCCCATTGATGATTTATTGGTAGGAACCATATGATTGTCTAAAAATTCCTCATTCACCTTGGGTGTGTTATGAGATTATTTAGGCTTAATGGACTTATGAAGATGGGGGATCTAATGTGAATGGGTCATAGAGATGAATTGATCAAGTATGTGTGTATGATGAATGGGATTGAAGTCATTACCTTGGTTGAGGAGGGAAGAAGTTTGATCATTCTTATGAATTAATTCAAGGCATACCCCTTGTTGTACACTCTTAAGTGTGGATATAGTAGGCTCTTCCTCAATGTCAAGGTTACCATTATAAATTAATTTTTGGATATAATCTCTAAAAGGGTGACATTGATTAATAGAATGTCTAGGTAATTTATGGTATATATAAAATTATTCAACTTTATACCATGAGGGCACATGTTTAGACAAATCTAGAGGTCATTTTTTAGGGTAGACAATCATGCCTATGGACCTCAATTTATAAAATTGGTCTTCTATAGAGATGGGGAGAGGGGTATATGACCTGTCCATGACTTTTATTATGGAAGTATTATAATGAGATATGAAATAATGTGATGGTGGAGTGTGATACTATTTCAAAGGTGAATAGGATAAAACAATATCGACAAGCTAAGATTCCCTTTACTAGTAGGATGGGGGATTTGTGATGGACTATGACTAGTAGATGGAGGATTTGATTGTGGATTAGTATTAATTTGGCATATGGATAATTGAATGGATTCAAGGTCTTTGGTAGGTTGGACACCCATTTCAAGGAGATTTGAGAGGACTACCCCCTTTTTTTTAGAAATATACTTATTAAACAAGAAATTTTTGGATTGAGAAGGGAATGACTAAGACTAGGTCTAGTGGATGGTGGAATGGAATGGGATGGGGATGAGGGTTAATTAGGGGATTACTTGGAATATGACCTTAATATTAAGGGATAAAACATAATTGGGAAGGTGGGAACCCATTTCTAATATCTGTAAGAGGACTTCATCTTTATTGGTCAAGATATATTGATTAAATATGGGAACTTCATCACTAGTATGTTGAGGGATGTGAGGATTATGATGAATGGATGATTGGGTTGAATTTGGTTGGCTAATATATGGGATTTTTTGATGAGGAAGTACATGGGACATTGGTTTAGGATTTTTGGGATCAAGGTCTGAATGTAGGTAGACATTCATCTCTAATAGCCATAAGAGGATTTCATCTTTATTGGTTAAGATATAATAATTAAATAGGGCATCTGCATCACTAGTATAGTGAGGACTATTATTATGATGAATGGATAATGGTTTTTATGGTGTTAAAATAGGGGATTATATGGGGAAGGATATAATACATTGGTTTGGGCTTGATGGGATTAAGGTTTGAAGGTACGTGGGTACCCTTATTCAGGGCTTGTAAAAGGATCTCATCCTTATTGGAAAATAGATATTGGTCCATGAGAACTAGGTCCAAATTCATGGGGATAGATGTTGAAGGTAGATTTAGGAATTGGATAGGTTCTTGGTCCAATGAAGGCTAAATGATTGAGCTAGTTATGAAAAGTGATGATGAGGATGAGCTAGATGAAATGTGATTGAGATGATGTATGACTAGGATTAGATTATAGATTGATAGTATAATAAGTGTTAATGATCTATCAATAATGCCTAGTTTTCAAGCTATCAAAAGGAGTAGGGATTGTATGCATGCCTAAATTCAAACTAGCAAGATGATGATTATATGGGTGCTAGTTATGAATAGACAAGGTAGTTGGATTAGAGATGACTAAATTGATGATTGATTGGATGCTAGATTGAAACTAACAAAGTAACAAGATGATAATAATATATTGACTAATTATTAAATTTGATAAGATGATAAGGGACTAGGATGAAAGGATAATATGAAAGGATAAATATACTATCTCAAGCCTTAAACTAATTTGATCAAGATGGGATGGGATAGGATTATGTGATGAAGGTGATAAGATAATGGGATTAAAATAAGGACAAGTATATATAGGTAATAATGAAATGATAAGGGGTAATGTAAATGAGATGGGTTTAGTTTAGACACCTATGTGACCTAAATAATTAGGTATGTTCTGGGATAAGATAGGATAAGGTTAGACTAGATGGGGGATGATAAGATTTGATTGGGTGACATAGAAGTTAAGATAGAGTAAGATTAGGATATGTAAAAGATTAAGGATGTACAAGAGATGACTGAAAAATATGACTAAGACTATAAAAAATGGGGAGAAGGATATGCAAGATGGTAATATAGAATGCCTAGATAACTACATATAGTTTTGGATCAAAGGCTAACTTGGTTCATAAAAAGCATGTGTCTAACATGACACACACCCAAACAAAAAGACTATAATCATAAGATTAGTAAATTTATGGGTGTGTAACTTGATGACCACACCATCTAATGGATTCATCACTGAGGTTGTAGGCCAATGACCCATTGTGTTATCAAACAAACTATCTTAGCCTCATCTACACATGATGATCACTTAGGAGTTGATACTAACTCTAGTATTAGATCATCTATTACAGCTGATAAGTCCTATGCTAGATTGAATAGGCTCTCTAAGGGTATCCCTAATATATTCTAGGTATAGTGGGGTCCAAGTCCATAAGGGTGATGCCTGATGCTTAGTTTAGATAATGAACTCTTCCCCTTCATAGATGACCTATATGGGGTCAATCGCTTATCCTAATGATAGTTATCCCTGATATTTACATTATGTTAAAACATGGAGTGTCGATTAGTGTGTGGTGGTGAAATCCATGATCATTATCCCCCTAAGACTATGTAAAGTGCATGGGTGTCAATTCCATGTCATTTTTCCTTTAAAAAATAAAAATGAGAGGGTTTGTTCATGGTTTTTGATCCTCTAAGAATTTCCACAAGGATGTAAGGAGGAGAGCATACACCATCATAGCTCTCAAGTGACAAAAAAGTAGGCCCAAAATTGATTAAATAGATGTATTATATATACACAAGATGATATATAAGACAAAAAAAATCTTAGATAAATAATATGTTTTTTAAGGTACCAAAATGTCTTTGATAGGAGGCCTACAAGAAAATGATTAGTAGTTTAATTAGCACTCGTAAAAGGACAACCTACAAGATAAATGATCAATAGTTTTCAACTGATAATCTTGAGGGTTGACCTATAAGACAAAAATGTTAGACCAAAATATGACCTATAAAAGAAGATGTTAGCAAGTCAAAATTACTTCTAGATTCAACCTTGTAAGAAAAAAAATGTTAGTCTAATAGGACTTAACAAAAACCACTAAAAAATCATGATTTGGCTTTATAATTTCTTTGGGTAAGCAGACCATGGCATGGGCATCTAGGGGTGGCATCTCCTAGCAGGGTGAAAGGATAGATCCCCTTGTAGGGTATAGGGGAAGTGCCCTAGATGCACTCCCTAATGTAGTATAGGGTGAGGTCAAGGAGCAGATCCCCCAATGCCAAAGGCAATTTGGGCCTTGTAGGAGGCTTGGAAAGACTCAAACTTCAATAAAAATGACTCCAAAATGAATTCAAAAAGGATAATTTTGAAGGAAAACTAAGGCCTTGGAAAATATGGGGGATGATTCTACAAAAAAAGACGTCAATGGTTTTGTCTTTTTAACAATTTTGATTTATTGATATTGAAGGATGACTTGTAATGAAAAATCTTAAGTAGTTTGACAATTTTAATTTATTTAATTTAAATCTTTGACAGTCAAGTTAGAAATAAAATTACCCCTATTTATCTAAAAACACTTGATTTTACTATATGACAACTAATATCATATATACAAAAGAACACATTTACATAATATTTATAAATAATGGAAAACTTGTTTGTAATAATAAAAAATTATAAACTTTTACTAAGTATCATCCTTTTCTAATGTAGACTAACTTTATAGAATATAAACTAGACTACTTTTAATCTAAAATAGACTAGCTAGACACCAATTAATTATGCATTAATTAATAACTAACATGATATAAATTTGTCAAAGATATTAATAATGTTTTTTTTGTTGGGATTGGGATAAAAATTATCACTATCTCTAGACTGACTAACTTGAAATTGATAATTTTGTACAATTTGATTTTTATAGAAATCTATTTGCATAGGTGTCAATTTTAAATTTAGTCAAAATAATAGGAAATACAATGGAAGCATCAAGTGCAAAATTTGATAACCATAGTGATTTCATAAAATCTTATAAATACATGTAGGGTTTGACTTAATGACACTCACTCGGCCAGAATTATTTTTTAATAATCAATGTTTAATATGTATGGTGGTGATGTGATAGAAGGATAAAAGATGTGACATTGAGCATGTATGTGAGGACACAGTGTGAATTTGGCATTTGACACAAAAAATTCTGGCACTCAGCTCAAAAAATTTGGATTTTGAATAGGATTTTAGACATCCATCAAAGCATAATGGGAAGGTGGATTTTCATCGAGCCTTGAAGCTACATAGTCACTGTAATAAACATATATGTTGCTTATTAGCTGATTTTTCAATCATGCTTACTAGGTATGGGCATCGACAAGGGCTTCGATGCATCATAGAATAGGGGGCATCAATTACTTAACAAAATGACTATACATTAAATACACAAAATATTATGCACAAAATATTTGTAGACAATTAGTTTGGATAACTAGAAATTCATAATCAACTATATATCAAATGGCGTGGCTCAAATCAAGATCTATTGTTGTCTTACCTAATCAATTCAGCATTTTTGCCGTCATTATTGATAGCTTCAATGAAAATAGAAGTTATAAAACCATGATAAGTATGATTAAAATTAGATTTAGATCAAAATCATGTTTTTATAATCTCAAAATGGTCCCTGTAATGCAAACATATAGACTAACAAAATAATGAGCTTGTAAAGCCTGTAGAGGTCATGGTTAAGTATGTAAAACAAACACAATTTATTGTAATGTAGTAAAGACCCAAAAATATATGAAACATGGTAGAATACTGATAAAAATAAATAGTTATTAAAATATAAATCCATTCTACTCATAATAGAATGCATAAAGGAGATGAAAAGTTGTATGATGGAGTAATGATATTTTAAAAAATAATTATATGTAGCCTTGAAACTAGCAATAACTTTTGATCTTAAAATAATAATATGCTCTTTATTGTTTCATAAATTATTTAGAATAAATCAAATAATATAGAGATTGACAATATAACCAAGCAACTCCCCTGATATAAATAGGATCTAATCATGTAAGAGTATAAGATTGAATATTAGAATAATTAATTGATCGGAGAACAAAAAATTTATCAAATAAAGCTCCAAATTTATTCTAAATCTATCCTAAAAGTTGTACAATTCTTCACATTTTCAAAAATTAGTCCAAAAGGAGCTCCACTCCCACTATGATCACCAAAATGTAGTTGGAATTTTGAGCTATTAGATTAAGCTATGCAAATTAAAAAAACACAAAACATCAAACTACCTTGTATAAAGGATTATGGAAATAAATCAGTCATAATATAAACCTTAACAATCCCTTGTTTCAATGAACCTCCTTCCACGATGTTCAAATGGATGATTGATTACTATGGACTCATAATTTCAACCTTAGGATGGCATGATCAACGATGTTGATGATGGCTTCAAGGAATAGATTGGTATGGAGACTTCATGAGATTTATAGATGGGTTGGCCACATAGTAATTCCTTATTTATCTAGAAAATGGAGGGAAGAATCAATGGCTATAATTCAATCTTTAGCCATTGGGATCAATGGTTGGGGATTTTCCAAGTAATTTTTAATTCCTTGGAAACCTATAGAATAGAGGGTTCTACTTTAGAAGGATAAGTTAGAGAGGATTATATAATTGGATGATTATATAATCCTCATAGGTATTAATTAGGATTAGGTATGGTATTAGGTAGGGATTAGGTGGGTGATTAAGAACTAGGGGTGTAAGAGATCCTAACAATAGGCTTAGTAGGTGGGTATGTGGGTCATGGGAATTTAAATTTCCCAAATAATGGATAAGTGGGGGTTAGGATAAGATTACGAAATTATTAGAGAGATTAATAGATTGGTGGGGAAGAATAAGGTTAGTAGATGAATAAATGTTGAGGGGGGATATTAGATAAATGACTAGGATTAGGATAAAGGGGATTAATTAGTGGGATTAATTAGAATAAGTAAAGTGAGAAGATTTAGGTGCATACACCTACCATTAGGTATAGGAATGTTTCTTATTAGAGGATTACCTATGGGATTTTTTTTATGATAGCATCTATTGCTCCAATGGTGTAATAAGTAAGTTTAGATAAGATATCATCTTGAGATATGTGAAATGGGTTAGATCCATCTAAATCATCACTTTAGGTAATTTGAACCATGTTGTAGTAAATAGATTTAGATGAACAATAGGAATAAGTACACCATGAAATATTATGTTCTTAGGTGCATAAGGTAGGTAGAAAATAACAACTGATGTATATTTTAACTGGGTTAAGGGTATCAAGGAAGATTTGTATAGGTGATTTCATTATGAATAATAAGGTGGGAATAAATATGATAATGGGAAGATTATTTATAGGAAAAAATTTAATGGATAAAACTAAATTATCTAATAAATAAATTAGATTGGCCAAATAAATCTTAGGTCAGATAAATAACTGTGTCAGCTAGACAATATGAAGTCAATCAAGTTGATGTAGTTTTTTCATAAAGAAGAAAAATACCAATCTAAAGATAAAATAGGTTAGTAAAAAAGTATGAAGTCAAGAAGGTCAATTTAGTTTATTTTGGAATATAGAAAGATCAAATTAAAGATAAAATAAGTTAGTAACAAGGTACATAATTGAACTAGTCAATGTAGTTGGGATACCAGGATAACATAAAAATTTGGAATCATACTATGTCAAACCAGTTGATATAGTTAGATAAGAAAGATAAAAAAATAAAATGTGACTAGACTACATCAATCTAGTTGATCGGATTGGGAAAATAATAAAATAGAACAGTCTATAATAGACTAGGTTAAGCTAGTCGATAGAGTTATGTAGTCTAGTCTAATTTTTTTAATGGTCTAATTTTAGATTATCTAGTTAT
This sequence comes from Torreya grandis, assembly GCA_037957365.1. NCBI lineage: Eukaryota > Viridiplantae > Streptophyta > Pinopsida > Cupressales > Taxaceae > Torreya > Torreya grandis. The sequence goes on along the minus strand of JARHVA010002630.1, from coordinate 566,312 downwards.
AAATTCAATTTAATCACAGAGGTAACTAGGTCAACCTAGACTACTTAGTTGAAACACAACACAAAATGTGTATTAATGTTGGCTAATATAATCTACAATAAAATATAAAATAATAAAGTGTAAAAATCAATAATATAATTTATATGTTAAATAATTATTCGAAAATAAGATAATGAAGTTGTATTAAAGGTTGTGATTGAAATTGTAGGCTTCCAAAGATACTTTATTGTTCATTGGATAGTGTCAACTCAATGTTTTATAGAATTGATTATGGAAAAATTATCATTCCCATAGCCCACTAACCCCATTTTCAAGAGGAAGCTAGAAGTATATTCTTGGTGATAACCTCTACATGATGTACCACATAATTAAACATATGGTTGGATTCCTAAGGTTTAATATAGATGGAAAATCCTAGGTGTTCCTAAAATATGGTGAGGTATGTGAAAACTAAAGAGTGTGTTTAGATCTGTACTATGGATATGATTATTGGGGTAAGCCCCTAAACCATGATATCTATAAATAATATATAAGGACCATAAATATAGTATCATGTATCCCTTCACAATAGTAGCTAAGTAGTTTTAAAAAAATTAGTACACAGTTTCTAGGTAAAGTCAAACAAAGTGAAAAATGAAAGCAAAAATTAATATTTTGAAAGTTAAGTTACAGTTTTTGGAAAACAAATAAACATAAAATTAAGGAAAAATTAAATTGATTTTAATTACAATAAAATATAGGTAAATTTCCTTATCTTAAACTAAATAAAACATGATCAAACAACTTAATCAAGTTGGAAATGAAAACAAAACATGGTTGAGATGATCAACTCAGTCTAAATAAAATAGAAATAACATAGTCAAATAGGTTCACTTAGTTTTCTAGGTAGAAATAAACATAAAATTATATTGAGCCAGTCAATCTAGTTGACTATGTAGGTATAGTTTTACATAATTGAAAAAGTGGTAAAAATAGTACTAAATTCAAATTTTAACTTGAAAGGTGGGAAAAAATTACTTAAATTTTGACAAAGTGAAAGTAATGAGCTAGTTAGAATGACCCTGGAAGATAAGATGAAGTCAACCATGTTGATGGAGTATTTTTTATTAAAGATGTTGAATTGTTATTTTAATCGAGTCATTGAGGTGAGTGTTTGAATGTATAAAGGTATAAAATAGTATTATTGACTAGAATCAAGTCAATTTATCAAGTATAAATAAAATTGATAAATAATAGACAATAAAACTATGTTGATTGGATCAATGTAGTTAGTTAAAAGTAAAATACCAAAAATAACATAATTGAGTAGGTTGATTCATTTAGATATAGAAAGTCAAATAAAATACTGTATCAATCAACCCAATATAGTTAGCTAAGACTAAAAGCCTTATGTAGAGAAGGTAAAACTGGGTTGATAGGCTTGACTAATTTAAACCCCATACACATAAAATGTTGAAATAGGTTTGTAGGCTTAACCAAGTTGAAAAATTTACACATAGATATCTGAACTAGGTCAATAAGCTCGATGAATTTTTAAAACCCATGTACAAAGTGTTAAACTAGGTCAACATGATCGATCTAATTGAATGTAAATAAAAGTTAAAAATATGCAAGGGTTAGATCCATTTCAAGTTCACCATAATGTATGTATATGACATAAGATATATCTATAACTTATCCTACTCAATAATATATAATCTCAAAGAATGTAATCAACTAAAAATCACTTAGTAATATGTTGTTATATCAATGTCATAACCAATTATGGATCCATTAAACCTAACTAAGGGATCTCTTATTGCACAATGGCAAAGGAGTTTTTTTAAGGACTATATTCAAATGCCATCCTATAATAACCCTATCTAGGATTTAGAGTGTGATAAATGGAAATTATCTAATATAATAAACTAACATACAAGATAATCTAGTAAATAAACATACAAGCTAATATAATGTTCATAGAGAAGATAATAAACAAGAAAATATAATTATAATCAAGACAATATCAAATTAATCTAAGGAGACATACAATTCAATCCATTAGTTCTATAACACCTACTTAACCAAAATATGAAGGGATAGTATACTTACCTTGTTTAAGTGAACCCATTGTGCCTCAATGTCTCCCTTGGCCAATGGTTATTTGAAATAGACTATTTTAGATTGTAAGGATCAAAAGGATATATCAGTTCTAGGCTACAATATTTCTCCTATATATCCAAGACCTCCACAAGACAAGTGTTACTACTCCAAGGAAAAAATTAAAGCAATGAAACCTCCAAATTATAATATAAGTAGATTTGTGAGCTATAATTATGTCCAATTAAATGATTTTCCCTTTGGAAATGAAGTAAAAGGGGTATTTGTCACCAAGGATTGACCATAAACCCTCCTAGGAATTTAACTAACAAGGTCATCCATGTTAACTTTTTTTGGTAGGAAATAGATCCATTAAGCCTCAAAATAGGTCAACTTGGGATGATGAAATTATGTAATGTGTGCTAAATTCAAATAGGGTCAACTAGGTCAGTGTAGTAGGAAGAATGATCAAAAGAGGTGTTTAGTTAGGTAGGGGATATTTTGGATGGTAAATTACTTAGGGGAGTGTATAAGTAGGGTTTTATTACTTATATATTTGGATAAGGGTAGATTGTAGTAGTTTTACATAATGATATAGGGGTAAAAAGTAACAAAGGTATGCCAACCCTTTTCCTGGTGTACCCTTTAAGGCATGCACTTAGAAAGATTTAGATTCGATGGGTTCTTGCAAGAGAAAAAGCATATGTAATTGATAAATTTTAAAAATATTATGTGTATACACATGTTGAAATTTTGTTGCAATTTGGTATTGAAGGAAAACCATTTTTAAAGTGGGGACATGACATGATAGGAGATATCAATCCAAACTCCTTAGTTGACCACAAATTCATGCTCATGGACACTAATTATTATACAATATGGACTGAGGTAGTGGTTACCAAGAATAGTACCATCATGGAGGTGTTCAAATTTCTATAAAAAAATATAATCAATCAATTTGGCACACCACTATCATTAGTCTGTGATAATGAACCTACATTATAACCTATAAAATTATACTGAGTGGGCATATGAACATGGAGTCACATTGAGATTCTCATATAACTATTAATCATAAGGGAATGGTTTATAAAAATATACAAATAATCAATGTGATGAATAAATATACTACAAGGAATCCCTAAGAATCACACTCATTTCTAAAATATACCCTTTCAAAGGATTTCACCTAATACAAATAGACCCTTAAGAGTTATTTGTTCCTACTAGTATATGGGTTAGAGCCTATCTTCTTGATTATCTTTATATTACCTAATTATAAGTTTATGAAAGTGTACATGGAAAGTAGTGAAAAGCTAGAATCTAGGCTATTGGTCATTATACAATTATAATATGCTTGAGAAGAGTCCTCCAAATTTTTAATAAGCACTAGGGTACCACTAAAAGATGGTTTGACAATAGAGTGAAATTGAAATCCTTTAAGATTTCTATTTTAGTAATACTATGGGATAAATCCCATGAAAATAAGGGTTATAACTCCAAGTTTGACACATTATGGATTGGACCATATTATATCTTAGAGTTTCTTGGATATAATGAATTCCACATCAAAGACCTTGAAGGCAATGACCTTTTATTGCCTATGAATGGATAGTTTCTAAATCACTACTTCTCAAGTGTACCTTATAATACAATCTCAAAATATCATCACTATGAGGATGGTAACATATATATTATATTGGATGTATGTTTGTTTACTTCCATTATGTTTTTACTGATATTGTTTGTTTGGTTATTTATTTTATGTCTTCTTGTGCCATATTCTTATTTTTCAAACCTTACCATAGTTTTCTCTCAAGTCTCCCCTCATGAGAGGTTAGCCCTCACCCTAATGGTTCATAAGGAAGAACTGAGTTTATGTGAAATGATGACTACACCAAAGAGTGACTAAATAAGGAATACTAGTACAATAATTGGAAAATAGAAGGCAAACCTTGAATATTAAACAAAGTGATAAGCAAGGTAACTCTCCAAGAAGTACTAAGATAATTAAAAGCCATTGATTCATCATTGAACAAGTGAATAGAGAAAATATCTACTCTATCCAAAGCCATTACAAGCACTTTGAGATAAATGAACAAATATATTATGAATAGTTGAGTAAGTGAATGGTCATATAGATATTGGATGCCTAATAATACTACCATCAACCATGGCTACTCTAGTACCTAACCCTCCTAGATCAAACATCAAATATCATAACAAAGGAATTATAAATTTCTTATTTTGATAATATGAACTCAACCATGTTGATGTAGTAGTTTTTATTAAAGATGTTGAATTATTATTTTAACCGAGTCATTTAGGTGAGTGTTTGAACTTAAAATGGTAGAAAATAATATTACTGATTAGAATCAAGTCAGTTGATCAAGTATAAATAAAATTGATAAATAATAGAAAATAAAACTATGTTGATCAAATTAATGTAGTTAGTTAAAAGGAAAATTTTGAAAAGAACATAATCGAGTAGGTTGAGTCAGTTAGACATAAAAATTCAAAAAAATATTAGATCAATCAGCCCAATCTAGTTAATTGAGACTAAAAACCCTATACATAGAAGGTGAAACTTGGTTGACAGGCTTAACTAATTTAAAACCCTTGCACAAAAAAAGTTGAACTAGGTTTGTAGGCTTGACCAAGTTCAAAAGCCTACACATAGAGAGCTGAACTAGATCAATACGCTTGTTGAAGTTTAAAAACCTATGCACAGAGTGTTAAACTAGGTTAACGGGCTTGATCCAATTGAATGTAAATAAAATTTAAAAATATGCAAGGGTTAGATCCATGTTAGGTTTACCATAATTTATGTAATAAAAATAAGATATATCTACATCTTATCCTACTTAGTAATATCCAAGCTCAGAGAAGGTAATCATCTAACAATTCTCTTAGCAATACTTTATTATATCAAGTTCATGACCAATTATGAATCCACTAAACCTAACTATCTCTTATTATATAGTGGAAAAGGAAAGTTTATAAGGACTCTTTTCAAATGCCATCCTATAATAACCCTAGCTAAGTTTTATAGTGTGATAAATGGAAATTAGATAATCTAACAAAGTAACATACAAGCTAATCTAATAAATAAACATACAAGCTAATCTAATGTGCCAAAAAGCTTGTGGCACAAATAGGCAAGATAATAAATAAGAAAAGATAATTTTATTCAAGACAATATCAAATTAATCTAAGGATAGATACAATTAAATACATTAGTTTTACAACACCTACTTAACCAAAATATAAAGGGATAAGAGTATACTTACCATGTTAAAGTGAACCCATCATGCCTCAATATCTCCCTTGGCCAATGCTTATTTTCAATAGAATATTTTGATTTGTAAGTATCAAAATGATATATTAGATCTAGCCTATAATACTTTTCCTATGCATCCAAGACATTCAAAATACAAGTACTACTACTCCAAGGTAAAAATTAAAGAAATAAAACCTCCAAATGATAGTATAAGTAGATATGTGAGCTCTAATGATGTGTAATTAAATGATCTTCCCTTTGGAAATGAAGTGAAGAGGGCATTTATAGCTAAGGGTTGACCATAAACCCTCCCATGAATTTAACTGACAAGGTCAGCTAGGTTGACCTTGTTTGGTGAGAAATAGATACATTAGGCCTTGAACTAGGTCAGCTTTAGCTAATGAAATTCTATAATGTGTGCTAGATTCCAAACAGGGTCAATTGGGTTAGTGCAGTAGAAAAAATTAGCAAAAGAGATGTTTTAGTTAGGTAGGGGATATTTTGGATGGTGAATTACTTGTGGGAGTGTATAAGTGGGGATTTATTACTTAGGGATTTGGAAAAAGGTATATTGTAATGGTTTTACATAATTTTATAGGGGATAACAATCCTACAAAGCAAAAAAATTCTACCAACCCCTTTCATGGTGCACCCTTTAAGGCATGCACTCAAAGAAATTAGACTCAATAGGTTCTTGTAAGAGAGAAAACATCATTAATTGATAAATTTTAAAAATATTGTGTTTATACACGTGTTGTAATGTTGTTGTAGGTTGTTATTAAAGGAAAACCATTCACAAAATGGGGACATGACTTAGAGGAGTTATCAATCCAAACTCTTCAGTTGACCACAAAATCATGCTCATGGATACTAACTACTACATAATGTGGACCAAGGTAGTGGTCACCAAGAATAGTAACAATAAGATATGTTAAATTTTTTATAATAAAACA